>JAILYF010000057.1:0-600000 GCA_025491095.1 Brachionus asplanchnoidis
AAGTGATTACAGTGGTTGGCAAAGTCATTACAATTTTTGGGCAAAGTCATTTTTAGATCGGATAAGTGATTAACAGTGGTTGGCAAAGTCATTACAATTGTTGGGCAAAGTCATTTTAGATCGGATAAGTGATTAACAGTTTGAAAGTCATTACAATTGTTGGGCAAAGTCATTTTAGAGGTCGATAAGTGATTTAACAGTGGTTGGCAAAGTCATTACAATTGTTGGGCAAAGTCATTTTTAGAGGTCGGATAAAGTGATTAAGATGGTTTGCAAAGTCATTACAATTGTGGCAAAGTCATTTTTAGAGTTCGGATAATGATTAACAGTGGTTTGCAAAGTCATTACAATTGGTGGGCAAGAGTCATTTTTAGAGTTCGGATAAGTGATTAACAGTGGTTGGCAAAGTCATTACAATTGTTGGGCAAAGTCATTTTTAGAGTCGGAAAAGTGATTAACAGTGTGGTTGCAAAGTCTTACAATTGTTGGGCAAAGTCATTTTTAGAGTCGGATAAGTGATTACAGTGGTTGGCAAAGTCATTACATTGTTGGGCAAAGTCATTTTTAGAGTTCGGATAAGTTATTACAGTGGTTGGCAAAGTCATTACAATTGTGGGGCAAGTCATTTTTAGAGTTCGGATAAGTGTTAACAGGGTTGCAAAGTCATTACAATTGTTGGGCAAAATCATTTTTAGAGTTCGGATAAGTGATTAACAGTGGTTGGCAAAGTCATTACAATTGTTGGGCAAAGTCATTTTTAGAGTCGATAGTGATTAACAGTGGTTTGCAAAGTCATTACAATTGTTGGGCAAAGTCATTTTTAGAGATCGGATAAGTGATTAACAGTGGTTGGCAAGTCATTACATTGTTGGGCAAAGTCATTTTTAGAGATCGGATAAGTGATTAAAGTGGTTTGGCAAAGTCATTTCAATTGTGGGCAAAGTCATTTTAGAGTCGGATAAGTGATTACAGTGGTTGGCAAATCATTACAATTGTGGGCAAAGTCATTTTTAGAGGTCGTAATGATTAACAGTGGTCGGCAAAGTCATTACAATTGTTGGGCAAAGTCATTTTTAGAGTTCGGATAATGATTAACAGTGGTTGGCAAAGTCATTCCATTGTTGGGCAAGTCATTTTAGATCGATAAGTGATTACAGTGGTTGCAAGTCATTCAATTGTTGGGCAAAGTCATTTCTAGATATCAGATAAGTGATTACAGTGGTTTGGCAAAGTCATTACAATTGTTGGGCAAAGTCATTTTTAGAGTTAGGATAAGTGATTACAGTGGTTGCAAAGTCATTACAATTGTTGGGCAAAGTCATTTTTAGAGTTCGGATAAGTGATTAACAGTTGGTGGAAAGTCATTACAATTGTTGGGCAAAGTCATTTTAGAGTTCGGATAAGTGATTAACAGGTGGCAAAGTCATTACAATTGTTGGGCAAAGTCATTTTTAGAGATCGGATAAGTGATTAACAGTGGTTGCAAAGTCATTTCAATTGTTGGCAAAGTCATTTGAGATATATAAGTTTAACAGTGGTTGGCAAAGTCATTACAATTGTTGGCAAAGTCATTTGAGATCGATAAGTGATTAACAGTGGTTGCAAAGTCATTACAATTGTTGGCAAAGTCATTTTAGAGTCGGATAAGTGATTAACAGTGGTTGGCAAAGTCATTACAATTGTTGGGCAAAGTCATTTTAGAGGTCGGATAATGATTAACAGTGGTTGGCAAAGTCATTACAATTGTTGGGCAAAGTCATTTTTAGAGTCGGATAAGTGATTAACAGTGGTTGGCAAAGTCATTACAATTGTTGGCAAAGTCATTTTTAGAGTCGGATAAGTGATTACAGTGGTTGGCAAAGTCATTACAATTGTTGGGCAAAGTCATTTTTAGAGGTCGGAAAGTGATTAACAGTGGTTTGCAAAGTCATTACAATTGTTGGGCAAAGTCATTTTAGAGTGGATAAGTGATTAACAGTGGTTGCAAAGTCATTACAATTGTTGGGCAAAGTCATTTTTAGAGTTCGGATAAGTGATTAACAGTGGTTGGCAAAGTCATTACAATTGTTGGGCAAAGTCATTTTTAGAGTCGGATAAGTGATTAACAGTGGTTGGCAAAGTCATTACAATTGTTGGGCAAAGTCATTTTTAGAGTTCGGAAAAGTGATTAACAGTGGTTTGCAAAGTCATTACAATTGTTGGGCAAAGTCATTTTTAGAGGTCGGATAAGTGATTAACAGTGGTTGGCAAAGTCATTACAATTTTGGGCAAAGTCATTTTTAGATCGATAAGTGATTAACAGTGGTTGGCAAAGTCATTACAATTGTTGGGCAAAGTCATTTTTAGAGATCGGATAAGTGATTAACAGTGGTTTGGCAAAGTCATTACAATTGTGGGCAAAGTCATTTTTGAGTCGGATAAGTGATTACAGTGGTTGGCAAAGTCATTACAATTGTTGGGCAAGTCATTTTAGAGTTCGGATAAGTTTACAGTGGTTGGCAAAGTCATTACAATTGTTGGGCAAAGTCATTTTTAGAGTCGGATAAGTGATTAACAGTGGTGGCAAAGTCATTACAATTGTTGGGCAAAGTCATTTTTAGAGTCGGATAAGTGATTAACAGTGGTTGCAAAGTCATTACAATTGTTGGGCAAAGTCATTTTTAGAGTTCGGATAAGTTATTACAGTGGTTGGCAAAGTCATTACAATTGTTGGGCAAAGTCATTTTTAGAGTTCGGATAAGTGATTAACAGTGGTTGGCAAAGTCATTACAATTGTTGGGCAAAGTCATTTTAGAGTTCGGATAAGTGTTACAGTGGTTGGCAAAGTCATTACAATGTTGGGCAAAGTCATTTTTAGAGTTCGGATAAGTGATTAACAGTGGTTGGCAAAGTCATTACAATTGTTGGGCAAAGTCATTTTTAGAGGTCGGATAAGTGATTAACAGTGGTTGGCAAAGTCATTACAATTGTTGGGCAAAGTCATTTTTAGAGGTCGGATAAGTGATTAAGTGGTTGGCAAAGTCATTACAATTGTTGGGCAAAGTCATTTTTGAGGTCGGATAAGTGATTAAGTGGTTGGCAAAGTCATTACAATTGTTGGGCAAAGTCATTTTTAGAGTCGGATAAGTGATTAAGTGGTTGGCAAAGTCATTACAATTGTTGGGCAAAGTCATTTTTAGAGTCGGATAAGTGATTAACAGTGGTTGGCAAAGTCATTACAATTGTTGGGCAAAGTCATTTTAGAGTTCGGATAATTATTAACAGTGGTTGGCAAAGTCATTACAATTGTTGGGCAAAGTCATTTTAGATATCGATAAGATTAACAGTGGTTGGCAAAGTCATTACAATTGTTGGGCAAAGTCATTTTAGATTCATATAGTGATTAACAGTGGTTGGCAAAGTCATTACAATTGTTGGGCAAAGTCATTTTAGAGTTCGGATAAGTGATTAACAGTGGTTGCAAAGTCATTACAATTGTTGGGCAAAGTCATTTTTAGAGTCGGATAAGTGATTACAGTGGTTGGCAAAGTCATTACAATTGTTGGGCAAAGTCATTTTTAGAGTCGGATAAGTGATTAACAGTGGTTGGCAAAGTCATTACAATTGTTGGGCAAAGTCATTTTTAGAGTTCGGATAAGTGATTAACAGTGGTTGCAAAGTCATTACAATTGTTGGGCAAAGTCATTTTTAGAGTTCGGATAAGTGATTAACAGTGGTTGGCAAAGTCATTACAATTGTTGGGCAAAGTCATTTTTAGAGTCGGATAAGTGATTAACAGTGGTTGGCAAAGTCATTACAATTGTTGGGCAAAGTCATTTTTAGAGTTCGGATAAGTGATTAACAGTGGTTGGCAAAGTCATTACAATTGTTGGGCAAAGTCATTTTTAGAGTTCGGATAAGTTATTACAGTGGTTGGCAAAGTCATTACAATTGTTGGGCAAAGTCATTTTTAGAGTTCGGATAAGTGATTAACAGTGGTTGGCAAAGTCATTACAATTGTTGGGCAAAGTCATTTTTAGAGGTCGGATAAGTGATTAACAGTGGTTGGCAAAGTCATTACAATTGTTGGGCAAAGTCATTTTTAGAGGTCGGATAAGTGATTAACAGTGGTTGCAAAGTCATTACAATTGTTGGGCAAAGTCATTTTTAGAGTCGGATAAGTGATTAACAGTGGTTGGCAAAGTCATTCAATTGTTGGGCAAAGTCATTTTTAGAGTTCGGATAAGTGATTAACAGTGGTTGGCAAAGTCATTACAATTGTTGGGCAAAGTCATTTTTAGACGATGTCGATTAACAGTGGTTGGCAAAGTCATTACAATTGTTGGGCAAAGTCATTTTTAGAGTCGGATAAGTGATTAACAGTGGTTGGCAAAGTCATTACAATTGTTGGGCAAAGTCATTTTTAGATCGGATAAGTGATTAACAGTGGTTGGCAAAGTCATTACAATTGTTGGGCAAAGTCATTTTTAGAGTTCGGATAAGTGATTAACAGTGGTTGGCAAAGTCATTACAATTGTTGGGCAAAGTCATTTTTAGAGTCGGAAGTGATTAACAGTGGTTGGCAAAGTCATTACAATTGTTGGGCAAAGTCATTTTTAGAGTTCGGATAAGTGATTACAGTGGTTGGCAAAGTCATTACAATTGTTGGGCAAAGTCATTTTTAGAGTTCGGATAAGTGATTACAGTGGTTGGCAAAGTCATTACAATTGTTGGGCAAAGTCATTTTTAGAGTCGGATAAGTGATTAACAGTGGTTGGCAAAGTCATTACAATTGTTGGGCAAAGTCATTTTTAGAGTTCGGATAAGTGATTAACAGTGGTTGGCAAAGTCATTACAATTGTTGGGCAAAGTCATTTTTAGAGTCGGATAAGTGATTAACAGTGGTTGGCAAAGTCATTACAATTGTTGGGCAAAGTCATTTTTAGAGTCGGATAAGTGATTAACAGTGGTTGGCAAAGTCATTACAATTGTTGGGCAAAGTCATTTTTAGAGATCGGATAAGTGATTAAAGTGGTTGGCAAAGTCATTACAATTGTTGGGCAAAGTCATTTTTAGAGTCGGATAAGTGATTAACAGTGGTTGGCAAAGTCATTACAATTGTTGGGCAAAGTCATTTTTAGAGTCGGATAAGTGATTAACAGTGGTTGGCAAAGTCATTACAATTGTTGGGCAAAGTCATTTTTAGATCGGATAAGTGATTAACAGTGGTTGGCAAAGTCATTACAATTGTTGGGCAAAGTCATTTTAGATATCATAAGTGATTACAGTGGTTGGCAAAGTCATTACAATTGTTGGGCAAAGTCATTTTTAGAGTCGGATAAGTGATTAACAGTGGTTGGCAAAGTCATTACAATTGTTGGGCAAAGTCATTTTTAGATCGGATAAGTGATTAACAGTGGTTGGCAAAGTCATTACAATTGTTGGGCAAAGTCATTTTTAGAGTCGGATAAGTGATTAACAGTGGTTGGCAAAGTCATTACAATTGTTGGGCAAAGTCATTTTAGAGTCGGATAAGTGATTAACAGTGGTTGGCAAAGTCATTACAATTGTTGGGCAAAGTCATTTTTAGAGTCGGAAAGTGATTAACAGTGGTTGGCAAAGTCATTACAATTGTTGGGCAAAGTCATTTTTAGAGTCGGATAAGTGATTAACAGTGGTTGCAAAGTCATTACAATTGTTGGGCAAAGTCATTTTAGAGTTCGGATAAGTGATTAACAGTGGTTGGCAAAGTCATTACAATTGTTGGGCAAAGTCATTTTTAGAGTCGGATAAGTGATTAACAGTGGTTGGCAAAGTCATTACAATTGTTGGGCAAAGTCATTTTTAGAGTTCGGATAAGTGATTAACAGTGGTTGGCAAAGTCATTACAATTGTTGGGCAAAGTCATTTTTAGAGTTCGGATAAGTGATTAACAGTGGTTGGCAAAGTCATTACAATTGTTGGGCAAAGTCATTTTTAGAGTCGGATAAGTGATTAACAGTGGTTGGCAAAGTCATTACAATTGTTGGGCAAAGTCATTTTTAGAGTCGGATAAGTGATTAACAGTGGTTGGCAAAGTCATTACAATTGTTGGGCAAAGTCATTTTTAGAGTCGGATAAGTGATTAACAGTGGTTGCAAAGTCATTACAATTGTTGGGCAAAGTCATTTTTAGAGATCGGATAAGTGATTAAGTGGTTGGCAAAGTCATTACAATTGTTGGGCAAAGTCATTTTTAGAGATCGGATAAGTGATTAATAGTGGTTGGCAAAGTCATTACAATTGTTGGGCAAAGTCATTTTTAGAGTCGGATAAGTGATTAAGTGGTTGGCAAAGTCATTACAATTGTTGGGCAAAGTCATTTTTAGAGTCGGATAATGATTAACAGTGGTTGGCAAAGTCATTACAATTGTTGGGCAAAGTCATTTTTAGAGTTCGGATAATGATTAACAGTGGTTGGCAAAGTCATAATTGTTGGGCAAAGTCATTTTAGAGTATCGATAAGTGATTAACAGTGGTTGGCAAAGTCATTTCAATTGTTGGGCAAAGTCATTTTAGATTCGGATAAGTGATTAACAGTGGTTGCAAAGTCATTACAATTGTTGGGCAAAGTCATTTTTAGAGTTCGGATAAGTGATTAACAGTGGTTTGCAAAGTCATTACAATTGTTGGGCAAAGTCATTTTTAGAGTTCGGATAAGTGATTAACAGTGGTTGGCAAAGTCATTTTTAAGGTTTGAAAGTGATCAACAGTGGTTGCAAAGTCATTACAATTGAGGCAAAGTCATTTTAGAGTTCGGATAAGTGATTAACAGTGGTTTGCAAAGTCATTACAATTGTTGGGCAAAGTCATTTTTAGAGTTCGGATAAGTGATTAACAGTGGTTGGCAAAGTCATTACAATTGTTGGGCAAAGTCATTTTTGAGATCGGATAAGTGATTAACAGTGGTTGGCAAAGTCATTACAATTGTTGGGCAAAGTCATTTTTAGAGGTCGGATAAGTGATTAACAGTGTGTCAAGTCATTACAATTTTGGGCAAAGTCATTTTAGAGTCGGATAAGTGATTAACAGTGGTTGGCAAAGTCATTACAATTGTTGGGCAAAGTCATTTTTAGAGTTCGGATAAGTGATTACAGTGGTTGGCAAAGTCATTACAATTGTTGGGCAAAGTCATTTTTAGAGTCGGATAAGTGATTACAGTGGTTGGCAAAGTCATTACAATTGTTGGGCAAAGTCATTTAGATATCGATAAGTGATTACAGTGGTTGGCAAAGTCATTACAATTGTTGGGCAAAGTCATTTTTAGATTCGGATAAGTGATTAACAGTGGTTGGCAAAGTCATTACAATTGTTGGGCAAAGTCATTTTTAGAGTTCGGATAAGTGATTACAGTGGTTGGCAAAGTCATTACAATTGTTGGGCAAAGTCATTTTAGATATCGGATAAGTGATTAACAGTGGTTGGCAAAGTCATTACAATTGTTGGGCAAAGTCATTTTTTAGAGTTCGGATAAGTGATTAACAGTGGTTGCAAAGTCATTACAATTGTTGGGCAAAGTCATTTTTAGAGTCGGATAAGTGATTAACAGTGGTTGGCAAAGTCATTACAATTGTTGGGCAAAGTCATTTTTAGATCGGATAAGTGATTAACAGTGGTTGGCAAAGTCATTACAATTGTTGGGCAAAGTCATTTTTAGAGGTCGGATAAGTGATTAACAGTGGTGGCAAGTCATTACAATTGTTGGAAAGTCATTTTAGAGTCGGATAAGTGATTAATAGTGGTTGGCAAAGTCATTACAATTGTTGGGCAAAGTCATTTTTAGAGTCGGATAAGTGATTACAGTGGTTGGCAAAGTCATTACAATTGTTGGGCAAAGTCATTTTTAGAGTTCGGATAAGTGATTTACAGTGGTTGGCAAAGTCATTACAATTGTTGGGCAAAGTCATTTTAGATCGATAAGTGATTAACAGTGGTTGGCAAAGTCATTACAATTGTTGGGCAAAGTCATTTTTAGATTCGGATAAGTGATTAACAGTGGTTGGCAAAGTCATTACAATTGTTGGGCAAAGTCATTTTTAGAGTTCGGATAAGTGATTAACAGTGGTTGGCAAAGTCATTACAATTGTTGGGCAAAGTCATTTTAGATATCGATAAGTGATTAACAGTGGTTGGCAAAGTCATTACAATTGTTGGGCAAAGTCATTTTTAGAGTCGGATAAGTGATTAACAGTGGTTGGCAAAGTCATTACAATTGTTGGGCAAAGTCATTTTTAGGTTCGGATAAGTGATTAACAGTGTGGCAAGTCATTACAATTTTGGAAAGTCATTTTTAGACTCGGATAAGTGATTTAAGTGGTTGGCAAAGTCATTACAATTGTTGGGCAAAGTCATTTTAGAGTTCGGATAAGTGATTACAGTGGTTGGCAAAGTCATTACAATTGTTGGGCAAAGTCATTTTTAGAGTTCGGATAAGTTATTAATGGTTGGCAAAGTCATTACAATTGTTGGGCAAAGTCATTTTTAGAGTTCGGATAAGTGATTAACAGTGGTTGCAAAGTCATTACAATTGTTGGGCAAAGTCATTTTTAGAGTTCATAAGTGATTAACAGTGGTTGCAAAGTCATTACAATTGTTGGGCAAAGTCATTTTTAGAGTCGGATAAGTGATTAACAGTGGTTGGCAAAGTCATTACAATTGTTGGGCAAAGTCATTTTTAGAGTCGGATAAGTGATTAAGTGGTTGGCAAAGTCATTACAATTGTTGGGCAAAGTCATTTTAGAGGTCGGATAAGTGATTAAGTGGTCGGCAAAGTCATTACAATTGTTGGGCAAAGTCATTTTTAGAGGTCGGATAATGATTAACAGTGGTCGGCAAAGTCATTACAATTGTTGGGCAAAGTCATTTTTAGAGTTCGGATAATGATTAACAGTGGTTGGCAAAGTCATTAATTGTTGGGCAAAGTCATTTCTAGATTCAAAAGTGATTAACAGTGGTTGGCAAAGTCATTAATTGTTGGGCAAAGTCATTTTAGATATCATAAGTGATTAACAGTGGTTGCAAAGTCATTACAATTGTTGGGCAAAGTCATTTTTAGTTCGGATAAGTGATTAACAGTGGTTGCAAAGTCATTACAATTGTTGGGCAAAGTCATTTTTAGAGTTCGGATAAGTGATTAACAGTGGTTGGCAAAGTCATTACAATTGTTGGGCAAAGTCATTTTGAGATCGGATAAGTGATTAACAGTGGTTGGCAAAGTCATTACAATTGTTGGGCAAAGTCATTTTTAGAGTCGGATAAGTGATTAAGTGTGTCAATCATTACAATTTTTGGAAAGTCATTTTTAGAGCGGATAAGTGATTAATAGTGGTTGGCAAAGTCATTACAATTGTTGGGCAAGGTCATTTTTAGAGTTCGGATAAGTGATTCAGTGGTTGGCAAAGTCATTACAATTGTTGGGCAAAGTCATTTCTAGATATCGATAAGTGATTAACAGTGGTTGGCAAAGTCATTAAATTGTTGGGCAAAGTCATTTTTAGAGTTCGGATAAGTGATTACAGTGGTTTGCAAAGTCATTACAATTGTTGGGCAAAGTCATTTTTAGAGTTCGGATAAGTGATTAACAGTGGTTGGCAAAGTCATTACAATTGTTGGGCAAAGTCATTTTTAGAGATCGGATAAGTGATTAACAGTGGTTGGCAAAGTCATTTCAATTGTTGGGCAAAGTCATTTTTAGAGATCGGATAAGTGATTAATAGTGGTTGGCAAAGTCATTACAATTGTTGGGCAAAGTCATTTTTAGAGGTCGGATAAGTGATTAAGTGGTCGGCAAAGTCATTACAATTGTTGGGCAAAGTCATTTTTAGAGGTCGGATAATGTTAACAGTGGTCGGCAAAGTCATTACAATTGTTGGGCAAAGTCATTTTTAGAGTTCGGATAATTTATTAACAGTGGTTGGCAAAGTCATTAATTGTTGGGCAAAGTCATTTCTAGATCAGATAATGATTAACAGTGGTTGGCAAAGTCATTAATTGTGCAAAGTCATTTCTAGATTCAGATAAGTGATTAACAGTGGTTTGCAAAGTCATTACAATTGTTGGGCAAGTCATTTTTTAGTTCGGATAAGTGATTAACAGTGGTTGCAAAGTCATTACAATTGTTGGGCAAAGTCATTTTTAGGTTCGGATAAGTGATTAACAGTGTGTCTAAGTCATTACAATTTTTAAGGAAAGTCATTTTTAGACTCCGGATAAGTGATTTATAGTGGTTGGCAGAGTCATTACAATTGTTGGGCAAAGTCATTTTTAGAGTTCGGATAAGTGATTTACAGTGGTTGGCAAAGTCATTACAATTGTTGGGCAAAGTCATTTTTAGAGTTCGGATAAGTTATTAACAGTGGTTGGCAAAGTCATTATAATTGTTGGGCAAAGTCATTTTTAGAGTTCGGATAAGTGATTAACAGTGGTTGGCAAAGTCATTACAATTGACGGGCAAAGTCATTTTAGAATTCGGATAAGTGATTACACAGTGGTTGGCAAAGTCATTACAATTGTTGGGCAAAGTCATTTTTAGAGTTAGGATAAGGGATTACAGTGGTTGGCAAAATCATTACAATTGTTGGGCAAAGTCATTTTAGAGATCGGATAAGTGATTAACAGTGGTTTGCAAGTCATTACAATTGTTGGGCAAAGTCATTTTTAGAGGTCGGATAAGTGATTAACAGTGTGTGTCAAAGTCATTACAATTTTTAAGGAAAGTCATTTTTAGACTCCGGATCAGTGATTAATAGTGGTTGGCAAAGTCATTACAATTGTTGGGCAAAGTCATTTTTAGAGTTCGGATAAGTGATTTACAGTGGTTTGCAAAGTCATTACAATTGATGGGCAAAGTCATTTTTAGAGTTCGGATAAGTGATTTACAGTGGTTGCAAAGTCATTACAATTGTTGGGCAAAGTCATTTCTAGATATCAGATAAGTGATTAACAGTGGTTGGCAAAGTCATTACAATTGTTGGGCAAAGTCATTTTAGAGGTCGGATAATGATTAACAGTGGTATGCAAAGTCATTACAATTGTTGGGCAAAGTCATTTCTTGAGATCGATAAGTGATTAACAGTGGTTGGCAAAGTCATTTTTAGAGTCGGATAAGTTATTAACAGTGGTTGGCAAAGACATTTCAATTGTTGGGCAAAGTCATTTCTAGATATCAGATAAGTGATTAACAGTGGTTGGTAAAGTCATTACAATTGTTGGGCAAAGTCATTTTTAGAGATCGGATAAGTGATTAACAGTGGTTGGCAAAGTAATTACAATTGTTGGGCAAAGTCATTATTAGAGTTCGGATAAGTGATTAACAGTGGTTGGCAAAGTCATTACAATTGTTGGGCAAAGTCATTTTTAGAGATCGGATAAGTGATAACAGTGGTTGGCAAAGTCATTTCAATTGTTGGGCAAAGTCTTTTTAGAGATCGGATAAGTGATTAATAGTGGTTGGCAAAGTCATTACAATTGTTGGGCAAAGTCATTTTTAGAGGTCGGATAAGTGATTACAGTGGTTGGCAAAGTCATTACAATTGTGGGCAAAGTCATTTTTAGAGATCGGATAAGTGATAACAGTGGTTGGCAAAGTCATTTCAATTGTTGGGCAAAGTAATATTTAGATATCATATAAGTGATTAACAGTGGTTGGCAAAGTCATTACAATTGTTAGGCAAAGTCATTTTTAGAGATCGGATAAGTGATTAACAGCGGTTTGCAAAGTCATTACAATTGTTGGGCAAAGTCATTTTTAGAGGTCGGATAAGTGATTAACAGTGGTTGGCAAAGTCATTACAATTGTTGGGCAAAGTCATTTTTAGAGTTCGGATAAGTGATTTACAGTGGTTGGCAAAGTCATTACAATTGTTGGGCAAAGTCATTTTTAGAGTTCGGATAAGTTATTTACAGTGGTTGGCAAAGTCATTACAATTGTTGGGCAAAGTCATTTCTAGATATCAGATAAGTGATTAACAGTGGTTGGCAAAGTCATTACAATTGTTGGGCAAAGTCATTTTAGAGGTCGGATAAGTGATTAGAAGTGGTCGGCAAAGTCATTACAATTGTTGAGCAAAGTCATTTTAGAGGTCGGATAATGATTAACAGTGCTTGGCAAAGTATTTACAATTGTTGGGCAAAGTCATTTTTAGAGTTCGGATAATTTATTAACAGTGGTTGGCAAAGTCATTATAATTGTTGGGCAAAGTATTTCTAGAGATCGGATAAGTGATTAACAGTGGTTGGCAAAGTCATTACAATTGTTGGGCAAAGTCATTTTAGAGATCGATTAGTGATTAACAGTGGTTGGCAAAGTCATTTCAATTGTTGGGCAAGTCATTTTTAGAGATCGGATAAGTGATTAATAGTGGTTGGCAAAGTCATTTCAATTGTTGGGAAAAAGTCATTTTTAGAGATCCGATAAGTGATTAATAGTGGTTGGCAAAGTCATTACAATTGTTGGGCAAAGTCATTTTTAGAGGTCGGATAAGTGATTAACAGTGGTTGGCAAAGTCATTTCAATTGTTGGGCAAAGTCATTTTTAGAGGTCGGATAAGTGATTAACAGTGGTTGGCAAAGTCATTACAATTGTTGGACAAAGTCATTTTTAGAGTTCGGATAAGTGATAAACAGTGGTTGGCAAAGTCATTTCAATTGTTGGGCAAAGTCATTTTTAGAGATCGGATAAGTGATTAATAGTGGTTGGCAAAGTCATTACAATTGTTGGGCAAAGTCATTTTAGAGGTCGGATAAGTGATTAACAGTGGTTGGCAAAGTCATTACAATTGTTGGGCAAAGTCATTTTTAGAGATCGGATAAATGATTAACAGTGGTTGGCAAAGTCATTTCAATTGTTGAGCAAAGTCATTTTTAGAGGTCGGATAAGTGATTAACAGTGGTTGGCAAAGTCATTACAATTGTTGGGCAAAGTCATTTTTAGAGTTCGGATAAGTTATTAACTGTGGTTGGCAAAGTCATTATAATTGTTGGGCAAAGTCATTTTTAGAGATCGGATAAGTGATTAATAGTGGTTGGCAAAGTCATTACAATTGTTGGGCAAAGTCATTTTTAGAGATCGGATAAGTGATTAACAGTGGTTTGCAAAGTCATTACAATTGTTGGGCAAAGTCATTTTTAGAGTTCGGATAAGTGATTAACAGTGGTTGGCAAAGTCATTACAATTGTTAGGCAAAGTCATTTTTAGAGTTCGGATAAGTTATTTACAGTGGTTGGCAAAGTCATTATAATTGTTGGGCAAAGTCATTTTTAGAGTTCGGATAAGTGATTAACAGTGGTTGGCAAAGTCATTACAATTGTGGGGCAAAGTCATTTTTAGAGGTTGGAAAAGTGATTAACAGTGGTTTGCAAAGTCATTACAATTGTTGGGCAAAGTCATTTTTAGAGTTCGGATAAGTGATTAACAGTGGTTTGCAAAGTCATTACAATTTTTGGGCAAAGTCATTTTTAGAGTTCGGATAAGTGATTAAAAGTGGTTTGGCAAAGTCATTACAATTGTTTGGGCAAAGTCATTTCTTGAGATCGGATAAGTGATTAACAGTGGTTGGCAAAGTCATTTTTAGAGTTCGGATAAGTTATTAACAGTGGTTGGCAAAGTCATTACAATTGTTAGGCAAGGTCATTTCTAGATATCAGATAAGTGATTAAAAGTGGTTGGCAAAGTCATTACATTGTTGGACAAAGTCATTTTAGAGGTCGGATAAGTGATTAACAGTGGTTGGCAAAGTCATTACAATTGTTGGACAAAGTCATTTTTAGAGTTCGGATAAGTGATAAACAGTGTTTGGCAAAGTCATTTCAATTGTTGGGCAAAGTCATTTTTAGAGATCGGATAAGTGATTAATAGTGGTTGGCAAAGTCATTACAATTGTTGGGCAAAGTCATTTTAGAGGTCGGATAAGTGATTAACAGTGGTTGGCAAAGTCATTACAATTGTTGGGCAAAGTCATTTTTAGAGATCGGATAAATGATTAACAGTGGTTGGCAAAGTCATTTCAATTGTTGAGCAAAGTCATTTTTAGAGGTCGGATAAGTGATTAACAGTGGTTGGCAAAGTCATTACAATTGTTGGGCAAAGTCATTTTTAGAGTTCGGATAAGTTATTAACTGTGGTTGGCAAAGTCATTATAATTGTTGGGCAAAGTCATTTTTAGAGATCGGATAAGTGATTAATAGTGGTTGGCAAAGTCATTACAATTGTTGGGCAAAGTCATTTTTAGAGATCGGATAAGTGATTAACAGTGGTTTGCAAAGTCATTACAATTGTTGGGCAAAGTCATTTTTAGAGTTCGGATAAGTGATTAACAGTGGTTTGCAAAGTCATTACAATTTTTGGGCAAAGTCATTTTTAGAGTTCGGATAAGTGATTAACAGTGGTTGGCAAAGTCATTACAATTGTTAGGCAAAGTCATTTTTAGAGTTCGGATAAGTTATTAACAGTGGTTGGCAAAGTCATTATAATTGTTGGGCAAAGTCATTTTTAGAGTTCGGATAAGTGATTAACAGTGGTTGGCAAAGTCATTACATTGTGGGGCAAAGTCATTTTTAGAGGTTGGAAAAGTGATTAACAGTGGTTTGCAAAGTCATTACAATTGTTGGGCAAAGTCATTTTTAGAGTTCGGATAAGTGATTAACATTGGTTTGCAAAGTCATTACAATTTTTGGGCAAAGGTCATTTTTAGAGTTCGGATAAGTGATTAAAAGTGGTTGGCAAAGTCATTACAATTGTTGGGCAAAGTCATTACTTGAGATCGGATAAGTGATTAACAGTGGTTGGCAAAGTCATTTTAGAGTTCGGATAAGTTATTAACAGTGGTTGGCAAAGTCATTACAATTGTTAGGCAAGGTCATTTCTAGATATCAGATAAGTGATTAAAAGTGGTTGGCAAGTCATTACAATTGTTGGGCATAGTCATTTTTAGAGATCGGATAAGTGATTAACAGTGGTTTGCAAAGTCATTACAATTGTTGGGCAAAGTCATTTTAGAGGTCGGATAAGTGATTAACAGTGTGTGTCAAAGTCATTTCAATTTTTAAGGAAAGTCATTTTAGACTCCGGATAAGTGATTAATAGTGGTTGGCAAAGTCATTACAATTGTTGGGCAAAGTCATTTTTAGAATTCAGATAAGTGAATAACAGTGGTTGGCAAAGTCATTACAATTGTTGGGCAAAGTCATTTTTAGAGTTCGGATAAGTGATTTACAGTGGTTGGCAAAGTCATTACAATTGTTGGGCAAAGTCATTTTTATAGTTCGGGTAAGTTATTAACAGTGGTTGCCAAAGTCATTACAATTGTTGGGCAAAGTCATTTTTAGAGTTCGGATAAGTCGTTTACAGTGGTTGGCAAAGTCATTTCAATTGTTGGGCAAAGTCATTTTTAGAGTTCGGATAAGTTATTAACAGTGGTTGGCAAAGTCATTATAATTGTTGGGCAAAGTCATTTTTAGAGTTCGGATAAGTGATTAACAGTGGTTGGCAAAGTCATTACAATTGTGGGGCAAAGTCATTTTTAGAGGTTGGAAAAGTGATTAACAGTGGTTTGCAAAGTCATTACAATTGTTGGGCAAAGTCATTTTTAGAGTTCGGATAAGTGATTAACATTGGTTTGCAAAGTCATTACAATTTTTGGACAAAGTCATTTTTAGAGTTCGGATAAGTGATTAAAAGTGGTTGGCAAAGTCATTACAATTGTTGGGCAAAGTCATTACTTGAGATCGGATAAGTGATTAACAGTGGTTGGCAAAGTCATTTTTAGAGTTCGGATAAGTTATTAACAGTGGTTGGCAAAGTCATTACAATTGTTAGGCAAGGTCATTTCTAGATATCAGATAAGTGATTAAAAGTGGTTGGCAAGTCATTACAATTGTTGGGCATAGTCATTTTTAGAGATCGGATAAGTGATTAACAGTGGTTTGCAAAGTCATTACAATTGTTGGGCAAAGTCATTTTTAGAGGTCGGATAAGTGATTAACAGTGTGTGTCAAAGTCATTTCAATTTTTAAGGAAAGTCATTTTTAGACTCCGGATAAGTGATTAATAGTGGTTGGCAAAGTCATTACAATTGTTGGGCAAAGTCATTTTTAGAATTCAGATAAGTGAATAACAGTGGTTGGCAAAGTCATTACAATTGTTGGGCAAAGTCATTTTTAGAGTTCGGATAAGTGATTTACAGTGGTTGGCAAAGTCATTACAATTGTTGGGCAAAGTCATTTTTATAGTTCGGGTAAGTTATTAACAGTGGTTGCCAAAGTCATTACAATTGTTGGGCAAAGTCATTTTTAGAGTTCGGATAAGTCGTTTACAGTGGTTGGCAAAGTCATTTCAATTGTTGGGCAAAGTCATTTTTATAGTTCGGGTAAGTTATTAACAGTGGTTGCCAAAGTCATTACAATTGTTGGGCAAAGTCATTTTCAGAGGTCGGATAAGTGATTAACAGTGTGTGTCAAAGTCATTACAATTTTTAAGGAAAGTCATTTCTTGAGATCGGATAAGTGATTAACAGTGGTTGGCAAAGTCATTTTTAGAGTTCGGATAAGTGATTTACAGTGGTTGGCAAAGTCATTACAATTGTTGGGCAAAGTCATTTTTAGAGATCGGATAAGTGATTAACAGTGGTTGGCAAAGTAATTACAATTGTTGGGCAAAGTCATTTTTAGAGTTCAGATAAGTGATTTACAGTGGTTGGCAAAGTCATTACAATTGTTGGGCAAAGTCATTTTTATAGTTCGGGTAAGTTATTAACAGTGGTTGCCAAAGTCATAATTATTGTTGGGCAAAGTCATTTTTAGAGTTCGGATAAGTCGTTTACAGTGGTTGGCAAAGTCATTTCAATTGTTGGGCAAAGTCATTTTTAGAGTTCGGATAAGTCGTTAACAGGAGTTGGCAAAGTCATTACAATTGTTGGGCAAAGTCATTTTCAGAGGTCGGATAAGTGATTAACAGTGTGTGTCAAAGTCATTACAATTTTTAAGGAAAGTCATTTCTTGAGATCGGATAAGTGATTAACAGTGGTTGGCAAAGTCATTTTTAGAGTTCGGATAAGTGATTTACAGTGGTTGGCAAAGTCATTACAATTGTTGGGCAAAGTCATTTTAGAGTTCGGGTAAGTTATTAACAGTGGTTGCCAAAGTCATTACAATTGTTGGGCAAAGTTATTTTTAGAGATCGGATAAATGATTAACAGTGGTTGGCAAAGTCATTTCAATTGTTGGGCAAAGTCATTTCTAGAGGTCGGATAAGTGATTAACAGTGGTTGGCAAAGTCATTACAATTGTTGGGCAAAGTCATTTTTAGAGTTCGGATAAGTTATTAACTGTGGTTGGCAAAGTCATTATAATTGTTGGGCAAAGTCATTTTTAGAGATCGGATAAGTGATTAATAGTGGTTGGCAAAGTCATTACAATTGTTGGGCAAAGTCATTTTTAGAGATCGGATAAGTGATTAACAGTGGTTTGCAAAGTCATTACAATTGTTGGGCAAAGTCATTTTAAGAGTTCGGATAAGTGATTAACAGTGGTTTGCAAAGTCATTACAATTTTTGGGCAAAGTCATTTTTAGAGTTCGGATAAGTGATTAACAGTGGTTGGCAAAGTCATTACAATTGTTAGGCAAAGTCATTTTTAGAGTTCGGATAAGTTATTAACAGTGGTTGGCAAAGTCATTATAATTGTTGGGCAAAGTCATTTTTAGAGTTCGGATAAGTGATTAACAGTGGTTGGCAAAGTCATTACAATTGTGGGGCAAAGTCATTTTTAGAGGTTGGAAAAGTGATTAACAGTGGTTTGCAAAGTCATTACAATTGTTGGGCAAAGTCATTTTTAGAGTTCGGATAAGTGATTAACAGTGGTTTGCAAAGTCATTACAATTTTTGGGCAAAGTCATTTTTAGAGTTCGGATAAGTGATTAAAAGTGGTTGGCAAAGTCATTACAATTGTTGGGCAAAGTCATTTCTTGAGATCGGATAAGTGATTAACAGTGGTTGGCAAAGTCATTTTTAGAGTTCGGATAAGTTATTAACAGTGGTTGGCAAAGTCATTACAATTGTTGGGCAAAGTCATTTCTAGATATCAGATAAGTAATTAAAAGTGGTTGGCAAAGTCATTACAATTGTTGGGCAAAGTCATTTTTAGAGATCGGATAAGTGATTAACAGTGGTTTGCAAAGTCATTACAATTGTTGGGCAAAGTCATTTTTAGAGGTCGGATAAGTGATTAACAGTGTGTGTCAAAGTCATTTCAATTTTTAAGGAAAGTCATTTTTAGAATCCGGATAAGTGATTAATAGTGGTTGGCAAAGTCATTACAATTGTTGGGCAAAGTCATTTTTAGAATTCAGATAAGTGAATAACAGTGGTTGGCAAAGTCATTACAATTGTTGGGCAAAGTCATTTTTAGAGTTCGGATAAGTGATTTACAGTGGTTGGCAAAGTCATTACAATTGTTGGGCAAAGTCATTTTTATAGTTCGGGTAAGTTATTAACAGTGGTTGCCAAAGTCATTACTATTGTTGGGCAAAGTCATTTTTAGAGTTCGGATAAGTCGTTTACAGTGGTTGGCAAAGTCATTTCAATTGTTGGGCAAAGTCATTTTTAGAGTTCGGATAAGTCGTTAACAGGAGTTGGCAAAGTCATTACAATTGCTGGGCAAAGTCATTTTTAGAGATCGGATAAGTGATTCACATTGGTTGGCAAAGTCATTACAATTGTTGGGCAAAGTCATTTTCAGAGGTCGGATAAGTGATTAACAGTGTGTGTCAAAGTCATTACAATTTTTAAGGAAAGTCATTTCTTGAGATCGGATAAGTGATTAACAGTGGTTGGCAAAGTCATTTTTAGAGTTCGGATAAGTGATTTACAGTGGTTGGCAAAGTCATTACAATTGTTGGGCAAAGTCATTTTTAGAGTTCGGGTAAGTTATTAACAGTGGTTGCCAAAGTCATTACAATTGTTGGGCAAAGTCATTTTTAGAGTTCGGATAAGTCGTTTACAGTGGTTGGCAAAGTCATTACAATTTTTAAGGAAAGTCATTTTTAGAGGTCGGATAAGTGATTAACAGTGGTTGCCAAAGTCATTACAATTGTTGGGCAAAGTCATTTTTAGAGTTCGGATAAGTCGTTTACAGTGGTTGGCAAAGTCATTACAATTTTTAAGGAAAGTCATTTTTTAAGGTCAGATTAGTGATTAACAGTGGTTGGCAAAGTCATTACAATTGTTGGGCAAAGTCATTTTTAGAGTTCGGATAAGTTATTAACAGTGGTTGGCAAAGTCATTACAATTGTTGGGCAAAGTCATTTCTAGATATCAGATAAGTAATTAAAAGTGGTTGGCAAAGTCATTACAATTGTTGGGCAAAGTCATTTTTAGAGATCGGATAAGTGATTAACAGTGGTTTGCAAAGTCATTACAATTGTTGGGCAAAGTCATTTTTAGAGGTCGGATAAGTGATTAACAGTGTGTGTCAAAGTCATTTCAATTTTTAAGGAAAGTCATTTTAGAATCCGGATAAGTGATTAATAGTGGTTGGCAAAGTCATTACAATTGTTGGGCAAAGTCATTTTTAGAATTCAGATAAGTGAATAACAGTGGTTGGCAAAGTCATTACAATTGTTGGGCAAAGTCATTTTTAGAGTTCGGATAAGTGATTTACAGTGGTTGGCAAAGTCATTACAATTGTTGGGCAAAGTCATTTTTATAGTTCGGGTAAGTTATTAACAGTGGTTGCCAAAGTCATTACAATTGTTGGGCAAAGTCATTTTTAGAGTTCGGATAAGTCGTTTACAGTGGTTGGCAAAGTCATTTCAATTGTTGGGCAAAGTCATTTTTAGAGTTCGGATAAGTCGTTAACAGGAGTTGGCAAAGTCATTACAATTGCTGGGCAAAGTCATTTTTAGAGATCGGATAAGTGATTCACATTGGTTGGCAAAGTCATTACAATTGTTGGGCAAAGTCATTTTCAGAGGTCGGATAAGTGATTAACAGTGTGTGTCAAAGTCATTACAATTTTTAAGGAAAGTCATTTCTTGAGATCGGATAAGTGATTAACAGTGGTTGGCAAAGTCATTTTTAGAGTTCGGATAAGTGATTTACAGTGGTTGGCAAAGTCATTACAGTTGTTGGGCAAAGTCATTTTTAGAGTTCGGGTAAGTTATTAACAGTGGTTGCCAAAGTCATTACAATTGTTGGGCAAAGTCATTTTTAGAGTTCGGATAAGTCGTTTACAGTGGTTGGCAAAGTCATTACAATTTTTAAGGAAAGTCATTTTTAGAGGTCGGATAAGTGATTAACAGTGGTTGCCAAAGTCATTACAATTGTTGGGCAAAGTCATTTTTAGAGTTCGGATAAGTCGTTTACAGTGGTTGGCAAAGTCATTACAATTTTTAAGGAAAGTCATTTTTTAAGGTCAGATTAGTGATTAACAGTGGTTGGCAAAGTCATTACAATTGTTGGGCAAAGTCATTTTTAGAGTTCGGATAAGTTATTAACAGTGGTTGGCAAAGTCATTACAATTGTTGGGCAAAGTCATTTTAGAGATCGGATAAGTGATTAACAAAGGTTGGCAAAGTCATTTCAATTGTTGGGCAAAGTCATTTTAGAGGTCGGATAAGTGATTAGAAGTGTTTGGCAAAGTCATTACAATTGTTGGGCAAAGTCATTTTTAGAGTTCGGATAAGTGATTTACAGTGGTTGGCAAAGTCATTACAATTGTTGGGCAAAGTCATTATTAGAGTTCGGATAAGTGATTAACAGTGGTTGGCAAAGTCATTACAATTGTTGGGCAAAGTCATTTTTAGAGATCGGATAAGTGATTAATAGTGGTTGGCAAAGTCATTACAATTGTTGGGCAAAGTCATTTTTAGAGGTCGGATAAGTGATTAGAAGTGGTTGGCAAAGTCATTACAATTGTTGGGCAAAGTCATTTTTAGAGGTCGGATAATGATTAACAGTGGTTGGCAACGTCATTATAATTGTTGGGCAAAGTCATTTCTAGAGATCGGATAAGTGATTAACAGTGGTTGGCAAAGTAATTACAATTGTTGGGCAAAGTCATTTTTAGAGTTCGGATAAGTGATTAACAGTGGTTGGCAAAGTCATTACAATTGTTGGGCAAAGTCATTTTTAGAGATCGGATAAGTGATTAACATTGGTTTGCAAAGTCATTTCAATTGTTGGGCAAAGTCAATTTTAGAGATCGGATAAGTGATTAATAGTGGTTGGCAAAGTCATTACAATTGTTGGGCAAAGTCATTTTTAGAGGTCGGATAAGTGATTAACGGTGGTTGGCAAAGTCATTACAATTGTTGGGCAAAGTCATTTTTAGAGATCGGATAAGTGATTAACAGTGGTTGGCAAAGTCATTTCAATTGTTGGGCAAAGTCATTTTTAGAGATCGGATAATTGATTAATTGTGGTTGGCAAAGTCATTACAATTGTTGGGCAAAGTCATTTTTAGAGGTCGGATAAGTGATTAACAGGTGTTGGCAAAGTCATTACAATTGTTGGGCAAAGTCATTTTTAGAGTTCGGATAAGTTATTAACAGTGGTTGGCAAAGTCATTACAATTGTTGGGCAAAGTCATTTTTAGAGTTCGGATAAGTGATTAACAGTGGTTGGCAAAGTCATTACAATTGTGGGGCAAAGTCATTTTTAGAGGTTGGAAAAGTGATTAACAGTGGTTTGCAACGTCATTACAATTGTTGGGCAAAGTCATTTTTAGAGTTCGGATAAGTGATTTACAGTGGTTTGCAAAGTCATTACAATTGTTGGGCAAAGTCATTTTTAGAGTTCGGATAAGTGATTTACAGTGGTTGGCAAAGTCATTACAATTGTTGGGCAAAGTCATTACAATTGTTGGGCAAAGTCATTATTAGAGTTCGGATAAGTGATTAACAGTGGTTGGCAAAGTCATTACAATTGTTGGGCAAAGTCATTTTTAGAGATCGGATAAGTGATTAATAGTGGTTGGCAAAGTCATTACAATTGTTGGGCAAAGTCATTTTTAGAGGTCGGATAAGTGATTAGAAGTGGTTGGCAAAGTCATTACAATTGTTGGGCAAAGTCATTTTTAGAGGTCGGATAATGATTAACAGTGGTTGGCAACGTCATTATAATTGTTGGGCAAAGTCATTTCTAGAGATCGGATAAGTGATTAACAGTGGTTGGCAAAGTAATTACAATTGTTGGGCAAAGTCATTTTTAGAGTTCGGATAAGTGATTAACAGTGGTTGGCAAAGTCATTACAATTGTTGGGCAAAGTCATTTTTAGAGATCGGATAAGTGATTAACATTGGTTTGCAAAGTCATTTCAATTGTTGGGCAAAGTCATTTTTAGAGATCGGATAAGTGATTAATAGTGGTTGGCAAAGTCATTACAATTGTTGGGCAAAGTCATTTTTAGAGGTCGGATAAGTGATTAACGGTGGTTGGCAAAGTCATTACAATTGTTGGGCAAAGTCATTTTTAGAGATCGGATAAGTGATTAACAGTGGTTGGCAAAGTCATTTCAATTGTTTGGCAAAGTCATTTTTAGAGATCGGATAATTGATTAATTGTGGTTGGCAAAGTCATTACAATTGTTGGGCAAAGTCATTTTTAGAGGTCGGATAAGTGATTAACAGGTGTTGGCAAAGTCATTACAATTGTTGGGCAAAGTCATTTTTAGAGTTCGGATAAGTTATTAACAGTGGTTGGCAAAGTCATTACAATTGTTGGGCAAAGTCATTTTTAGAGTTCGGATAAGTGATTAACAGTGGTTGGCAAAGTCATTACAATTGTGGGGCAAAGTCATTTTTAGAGGTTGGAAAAGTGATTAACAGTGGTTTGCAACGTCATTACAATTGTTGGGCAAAGTCATTTTTAGAGTTCGGATAAGTGATTTACAGTGGTTTGCAAAGTCATTACAATTGTTGGGCAAAGTCATTTTTAGAGTTCGGATAAGTGATTTACAGTGGTTGGCAAAGTCATTACAATTGTTGTGCAAAGTCATTTTTAGAGTTCGGATAAGTGATTAACAGTGGTTGCAAAGTCATTACAATTGTTGGGCAAAGTCATTTTTAGAGATCGGATAAGTGATTAATAGTGGTTGGCAAAGTCATTACAATTGTTGGGCAAAGTCATTTTTAGAGGTCGGATAATTGATTAGAAGTGGTTGGCAAAGTCATTACAATTGTTGGGCAAAGTCATTTTTAGAGGTCGGATAATGATTAACAGTGGATGGCAAAGTCATTACAATTGTTGGGCAAAGTCATTTTTAGAGTTCGGATAATTTATTAACAGTGGTTGGCAACGTCATTATAATTGTTGGGCAAAGTCATTTCTAGAGATCGGATAAGTGATTAACAGTGGTTGGCAAAGTAATTACAATTGTTGGGCAAAGTCATTTTTAGAGTTCGGATAAGTGATTTACAGTGGTTGGCAAAGTCATTACAATTGTTGGGCAAAATCATTTTTAGAGATCGGATAAGTGATTAACAGTGGTTGGCAAAGTCATTTCAATTGTTGGGCAAAGTCATTTTTAGAGATCGGATAAGTGATTAATAGTGGTTGGCAAAGTCATTTCAATTGTTGGGCAATGTCATTTTTAGAGGTCGGATAAGTGATTAACGGTGGTTGGCAAAGTCATTACAATTGTTGGGCAAAGTCATTTTAGAGTTCGGATAATTTATTAACAGTGGTTGGCAACGTCATTATAATTGTTGGGCAAAGTCATTTCTAGAGATCGGATAAGTGATTAACAGTGGTTGCCAAAGTCATTACAATTGTTGCGCAAAGTCATTTTTAGAGTTCGGATAAGTCGTTAACAGGAGTTGGCTTAGTCATTACAATTGTTGGGCAAAGTCATTTTTTAAGGTCAGATTAGTGATTAACAGTGGTTGGCAAAGTCATTACAATTGTTGGGCAAAGTCATTTTCAGAGTTCGGATAAGTTATTAACAGTGGTTGGCAAAGTCATTACAATTGTTGGGCAAAGTCATTTTAGAGATCGGATAAGTGATTAACAGTGATTGGCAAAGTCATTTCAATTGTTGGGCAAAGTCATTTTTAGAGTTCGGATAAGTGATTTACAGTGGTTGGCAAAGTCATTACAATTGTTGGGCAAAGTCATTATTAGAGTTCGGATAAGTGATTAACAGTGGTTGGCAAAGTCATTACAATTGTTGGGCAAAGTCATTTTTAGAGATCGGATAAGTGATTAATAGTGGTTGGCAAAGTCATTACAATTGTTGGGCAAAGTCATTTTAGAGGTCGGATAAGTGATTAGAGTGGTTGGCAAAGTCATTACAATTGTTGGGCAAAGTCATTTTTAGAGGTCGGATAATGATTAACAGTGGTTGGCAAAGTCATTACAATTGTTGGGCAATGTCATTTTTAGAGGTCGGATAAGTGATTAACGGTGGTTGGCAAAGTCATTACAATTGTTTGGGCAAAGTCATTTCTAGAGATCGATAAGTGATTAACAGTGGTTGGCAAAGTAATTACCATTGTTGGGCAAAGTCATTTTTAGAGTTCGGATAAGTGATTAACAGTGGTTGGCAAAGTCATTACAATTGTTGGGCAAAAGTCATTTTTAGAGATCGGATAAGTGATTAACAGTGATTGGCAAAGTCATTCAATTGTTGGGCAAAGTCATTTTTAGAGATCGGATAAGTGATTAATAGTGGTTGGCAAAGTCATTACAATTGTTGGGCAATGTCATTTTTAGAGGTCGGATAAGTGATTAACGGTGGTTGGCAAAGTCATTACAATTGTTGGGCAAAGTCATTTTTAGAGTTCGGATAATTTATTAACAGTGGTTGGCAACGTCATTATAATTGTTGGGCAAAGTCATTTCTAGAGATCGGATAAGTGATTAACAGTGGTTGCCAAAGTCATTACAATTGTTGGGCAAAGTCATTTTTAGAGTTCGGATAATTTATTAACAGTGGTTGGCAACGTCATTATAATTGTTGGGCAAAGTCATTTCTAGAGATCGGATAAGTGATTAACAGTGGTTGCCAAAGTCATTACAATTGTTGCGCAGAGTCATTTTTAGAGTTCGGATAAGTCGTTAACAGGAGTTGGCTTAGTCATTACAATTGTTGGGCAATGTCATTTTTAGAGGTCGGATAAGTGATTAACGGTGGTTGGCAAAGTCATTACAATTGTTGGGCAAAGTCATTTTTAGAGTTCGGATAATTTATTAACAGTGGTTGGCAACGTCATTATAATTGTTGGGCAAAGTCATTTCTAGAGATCGGATAAGTGATTAACAGTGGTTGCCAAAGTCATTACAATTGTTGCGCAGAGTCATTTTTAGAGTTCGGATAAGTCGTTAACAGGAGTTGGCTTAGTCATTACAATTGTTGGGCAAATTATTTTTTAAGGTCAGATTAGTGATTAACAGTGGTTGGCAAAGTCATTACAATTGTTGGGCAAAGTCATTTTTAGAGTTCGGATAATTTATTAACAGTGGTTGGCAACGTCATTATAATTGTTGGGCAAAGTCATTTCTAGAGATCGGATAAGTGATTAACAGTGGTTGGCAAAGTAATTACCATTGTTGGGCAAAGTCATTTTTAGAGTTCGGATAAGTGATTAACAGTGGTTGGCAAAGTCATTACAATTGTTGGGCAAAGTCATTTTTAGAGATCGGATAAGTGATTAACAGTGATTGGCAAAGTCATTTCAATTGTTGGGCAAAGTCATTTTTAGAGATCGGATAAGTGATTAATAGTGGTTGGCAAAGTCATTACAATTGTTGGGCAATGTCATTTTTAGAGGTCGGATAAGTGATTAACGGTGGTTGGCAAAGTCATTACATTTGTTGGGCAAAGTCATTTTTAGAGTTCGGATAATTTATTAACAGTGGTTGGCAACGTCATTATAATTGTTGGGCAAAGTCATTTCTAGAGATCGGATAAGTGATTAACAGTGGTTGCCAAAGTCATTACAATTGTTGCGCAAAGTCATTTTTAGAGTTCGGATAAGTCGTTAACAGGAGTTGGCTTAGTCATTACAATTGTTGGGCAAAGTTATTTTTTAAGGTCAGATTAGTGATTAACAGTGGTTGGCAAGGTCATTACAATTGTTGGGCAAAGTCATTTTTAGAGTTCGGATAAGTTATTAACAGTGGTTGGCAAAGTCATTACAAATGTTGGGCAAAGTCATTTTAGAGTTCGGATAAGTGATTTACAGTGGTTGGCAAAGTCATTTCAATTGTTGGGCAAAGTCATTTTTAGAGTCCGGATAAGTAATTAATAGTGGTTGGCAAAGTCATTACAATTGTTGGGCAAAGTCATTATTAGAGTTCGGATAAGTGATTAACAGTGGTTGGCAAAGTCATTACAATTGTTGGGCAAAGTCATTTTTAGAGATCGGATAAGTGATTAATAGTGGTTGGCAAAGTCATTACAATTGTTGGGCAAAGTCATTTTTAGAGGTCGGATAAGTGATTAGAAGTGGTTGGCAAAGTCATTACAATTGTTGGGCAAAGTCATTTTTAGAGGTCGGATAATGATTAACAGTGGTTGGCAAAGTCATTACAATTGTTGGGCAAAGTCATTTTTAGAGTTCGGATAATTTATTAACAGTGGTTGGCAACGTCATTATAATTGTTGGGCAAAGTCATTTTTAGAGTTCGGATAATTTATTAACAGTGGTTGGCAACGTCATTATAATTGTTGGGCAAAGTCATTTCTAGAGATCGGATAAGTGATTAACAGTGGTTGCCAAAGTCATTACAATTGTTGCGCAAAGTCATTTTTAGAGTTCGGATAAGTCGTTATCAGGAGTTGGCTTAGTCATTACAATTGTTGGGCAAAGTTATTTTTTAAGGTCAGATAAGTTATTAACAGTGGTTGGCAAAGTCATTACAATTGTTGGGCAAAGTCATTTTTAGAGATCGGATAAGTGATTAACAGTGATTGGCAAAGTCATTTCAATTGTTGGGCAAAGTCATTTTTAGAGTTCGGATAAGTGATTTACAGTGGTTGGCAAAGTCATTACAATTGTTGGGCAAAGTCATTATTAGAGTTCGGATAAGTGATTAACAGTGGTTGGCAAAGTCATTACAATTGTTGGGCAAAGTCATTTTTAGAGATCGGATAAGTGATTAATAGTGGTTGGCAAAGTCATTACAATTGTTGGGCAAAGTCATTTTTAGAGGTCGGATAAGTGATTAGAAGTGGTTGGCAAAGTCATTACAATTGTTGGGCAAAGTCATTTTTAGAGGTCGGATAATGATTAACAGTGGTTGGCAAAGTCATTACAATTGTTGGGCAATGTCATTTTTAGAGGTCGGATAAGTGATTAACGGTGGTTGGCAAAGTCATTACAATTGTTGGGCAAAGTCATTTCTAGAGATCGGATAAGTGATTAACAGTGGTTGGCAAAGTAATTACCATTGTTGGGCAAAGTCATTTTTAGAGTTCGGATAAGTGATTAACAGTGGTTGGCAAAGTCATTACAATTGTTGGGCAAAGTCATTTTTAGAGATCGGATAAGTGATTAACAGTGATTGGCAAAGTCATTTCAATTGTTGGGCAAAGTCATTTTTAGAGATCGGATAAGTGATTAATAGTGGTTGGCAAAGTCATTACAATTGTTGGGCAATGTCATTTTTAGAGGTCGGATAAGTGATTAACGGTGGTTGGCAAAGTCATTACAATTGTTGGGCAAAGTCATTTTTAGAGTTCGGATAATTTATTAACAGTGGTTGGCAACGTCATTATAATTGTTGGGCAAAGTCATTTCTAGAGATCGGATAAGTGATTAACAGTGGTTGCCAAAGTCATTACAATTGTTGGGCAAAGTCATTTTTAGAGTTCGGATAATTTATTAACAGTGGTTGGCAACGTCATTATAATTGTTGGGCAAAGTCATTTCTAGAGATCGGATAAGTGATTAACAGTGGTTGCCAAAGTCATTACAATTGTTGCGCAGAGTCATTTTTAGAGTTCGGATAAGTCGTTAACAGGAGTTGGCTTAGTCATTACAATTGTTGGGCAATGTCATTTTTAGAGGTCGGATAAGTGATTAACGGTGGTTGGCAAAGTCATTACAATTGTTGGGCAAAGTCATTTTTAGAGTTCGGATAATTTATTAACAGTGGTTGGCA
Organism: Brachionus asplanchnoidis; assembly: GCA_025491095.1. NCBI lineage: Eukaryota > Metazoa > Rotifera > Eurotatoria > Ploima > Brachionidae > Brachionus > Brachionus asplanchnoidis. The sequence continues at coordinate 28,115 of JAILYF010000057.1, forward strand.
ACGTCATTATAATTGTTGGGCAAAGTCATTTCTAGAGATCGGATAAGTGATTAACAGTGGTTGCCAAAGTCATTACAATTGTTGCGCAGAGTCATTTTTAGAGTTCGGATAAGTCGTTAACAGGAGTTGGCTTAGTCATTACAATTGTTGGGCAAATTATTTTTTAAGGTCAGATTAGTGATTAACAGTGGTTGGCAAAGTCATTACAATTGTTGGGCAAAGTCATTTTTAGAGTTCGGATAATTTATTAACAGTGGTTGGCAACGTCATTATAATTGTTGGGCAAAGTCATTTCTAGAGATCGGATAAGTGATTAACAGTGGTTGGCAAAGTAATTACCATTGTTGGGCAAAGTCATTTTTAGAGTTCGGATAAGTGATTAACAGTGGTTGGCAAAGTCATTACAATTGTTGGGCAAAGTCATTTTTAGAGATCGGATAAGTGATTAACAGTGATTGGCAAAGTCATTTCAATTGTTGGGCAAAGTCATTTTTAGAGATCGGATAAGTGATTAATAGTGGTTGGCAAAGTCATTACAATTGTTGGGCAATGTCATTTTTAGAGGTCGGATAAGTGATTAACGGTGGTTGGCAAAGTCATTACAATTGTTGGGCAAAGTCATTTTTAGAGTTCGGATAATTTATTAACAGTGGTTGGCAACGTCATTATAATTGTTGGGCAAAGTCATTTCTAGAGATCGGATAAGTGATTAACAGTGGTTGCCAAAGTCATTACAATTGTTGCGCAAAGTCATTTTTAGAGTTCGGATAAGTCGTTAACAGGAGTTGGCTTAGTCATTACAATTGTTGGGCAAAGTTATTTTTTAAGGTCAGATTAGTGATTAACAGTGGTTGGCAAGGTCATTACAATTGTTGGGCAAAGTCATTTTTAGAGTTCGGATAAGTTATTAACAGTGGTTGGCAAAGTCATTACAAATGTTGGGCAAAGTCATTTTTAGAGTTCGGATAAGTGATTTACAGTGGTTGGCAAAGTCATTTCAATTGTTAGGCAAAGTCATTTTTAGAGTCCGGATAAGTAATTAATAGTGGTTGGCAAAGTCATTACAATTGTTGGGCAAAGTCATTATTAGAGTTCGGATAAGTGATTAACAGTGGTTGGCAAAGTCATTACAATTGTTGGGCAAAGTCATTTTTAGAGATCGGATAAGTGATTAATAGTGGTTGGCAAAGTCATTACAATTGTTGGGCAAAGTCATTTTTAGAGGTCGGATAAGTGATTAGAAGTGGTTGGCAAAGTCATTACAATTGTTGGGCAAAGTCATTTTTAGAGGTCGGATAATGATTAACAGTGGTTGGCAAAGTCATTACAATTGTTGGGCAAAGTCATTTTTAGAGTTCGGATAATTTATTAACAGTGGTTGGCAACGTCATTATAATTGTTGGGCAAAGTCATTTTTAGAGTTCGGATAATTTATTAACAGTGGTTGGCAACGTCATTATAATTGTTGGGCAAAGTCATTTCTAGAGATCGGATAAGTGATTAACAGTGGTTGCCAAAGTCATTACAATTGTTGCGCAAAGTCATTTTTAGAGTTCGGATAAGTCGTTATCAGGAGTTGGCTTAGTCATTACAATTGTTGGGCAAAGTTATTTTTTAAGGTCAGATTAGTGATTAACAGTGGTTGGCAAAGTCATTACAATTGTTGGGCAAAGTCATTTTTAGAGTTCGGATAAGTTATTAACAGTGGTTGGCAAAGTCATTACAATTGTTGGGCAAAGTCATTTTTAGAGTTCGGATAAGTGATTTACAGTGGTTGGCAAAGTCATTTCAATTGTTGGGCAAAGTCATTTTTAGAGTCCGGATAAGTAATTAATAGTGGTTGGCAAAGTCATTACAAATGTTGGGCAAAGTCATTTTTAGAGTTCGGATAAGTGATTTACAGTGGTTGGCAAAGTCATTTCAATTGTTGGGCAAAGTCATTTTTAGAGTCCGGATAAGTAATTAATAGTGGTTGGCAAAGTCATTACAATTGTTGGGCAAAGTCATTATTAGAGTTCGGATAAGTGATTAACAGTGGTTGGCAAAGTCATTACAATTGTTGGGCAAAGTCATTTTTAGAGGTCGGATAATGATTAACAGTGGTTGGCAAAGTCATTACAATTGTTGGGCAAAGTCATTTTTAGAGTTCGGATAATTTATTAACAGTGGTCGGCAACGTCATTATAATTGTTGGGCAAAGTCATTTCTAGAGATCGGATAAGTGATTAACAGTGGTTGGCAAAGTAATTACAATTGTTGGGCAAAGTCATTTCTTGAGATCGGATAAGTGATTAACAATGGTTGGCAAAGTCATTCCAATTGTTGGGCAAAGTCATTTTTAGAGATCGGATAAGTGATTAACAGTGATTGGCAAAGTCATTACAATTGTTGGGCAAGTCAATTTTAAAGGTCGGATAAGTTATAAACAGTGGTTGGCAAAGTCATTACAATTGTAAGGCAAAGTCATATTTAGAGGTCGGATAAGTGATTAACAGTGGTTGGCAAAATCATTACAATTGTTGGGCAAAGTCATTTTTAGAGATCGGATAAGTGATTAACAGTGGTTGGCAAAGTCATTTCAATTGTTGGGCAAAGTCATTTTTAGAGATCGGATAAGTGATTAATTGTGGTTGCCAAAGTCATTACAATTGTTGCGCACAGTCATTTTTAGAGTTCGGATAAGTCGTTAACAGGAGTTGGCTCAGTCATTACAATTGTTGGGCAAAGTCATTTTTTAAGGTCAGATTAGTGATTAACAGTGGTTGGCAAAGTCATTACAATTGTTGGGCAAAGTCATTTTTAGAGGTCGGATAAGTGATTAACAGGTGTTGGCAAAGTCATTACAATTGTTGGGCAAAGTCATTTTTAGAGTTCGGATAAGTTATTAACAGTGGTTGGCAAAGTCATTTCAATTGTTGGGCAAAGTCATTTTTAGAGTCCGGATAAGTGATTAATAGTGGTTGGCAAAGTCATTACAATTGTTGGGCAAAGTCATTTTTAGAGGTCGGATAATGATTAACAGTGGTTGGCAAAGTCATTACAATTGTTGGGCAAAGTCATTTTTAGAGTTCGGATAATTTATTAACAGTGGTTGGCAACGTCATTATAATTGTTGGGCAAAGTCATTTCTAGAGATCGGATAAGTGATTAACAGTGGTTGGCAAAGTAATTACAATTGTTGGGCAAAGTCATTTTTAGAGTTCGGATAAGTGATTAACAGTGGTTGGCAAAGTCATTACAATTGTTGGGCAAAGTCATTTTTAGAGATCGGATAAGTGATTAACAGTGGTTGGCAAAGTCATTTCAATTGTTGGGCAAAGTCATTTTTAGAGATCGGATAAGTGATTAATAGTGGTTGGCAAAGTCATTACAATTGTTGGGCAAAGTCATTTTTAGAGGTCGGATAAGTGATTAACGGTGGTTGGCAAAGTCATTACAATTGTTGGGCAAAGTCATTTTTAGAGATCGGATAAGTGATTAACAGTGGTTGGCAAAGTCATTTCAATTGTTGGGCAAAGTCATTTTTAGAGATCGGATAAGTGATTAATTGTGGTTGGCAAAGTCATTACAATTGTTGGGCAAAGTCATTTTTAGAGGTCGGATAAGTGATTAACAGGTGTTGGCAAAGTCATTACAATTGTTGGGCAAAGTCATTTTTAGAGTTCGGATAAGTTATTAACAGTGGTTGGCAAAGTCATTACAATTGTTGGGCAAAGTCATTTTTAGAGTTCGGATAAGTGATTAACAGTGGTTGGCAAAGTCATTACAATTGTGGGGCAAAGTCATTTTTAGAGGTTGGAAAAGTGATTAACAGTGGTTTGCAACGTCATTACAATTGTTGGGCAAAGTCATTTTTAGAGTTCGGATAAGTGATTTACAGTGGTTTGCAAAGTCATTACAATTGTTGGGCAAAGTCATTTTTAGAGTTCGGATAAGTGATTTACAGTGGTTGGCAAAGTCATTACAATTGTTGGGCAAAGTCATTTTTAGAGTTCGGATAAGTGTTTTACAGTGGTTGGCAAAGTCATTACAATTGTTGGGCAAAGTCATTTTTAGAGTTCGGATAAGTGATTAACAGTGGTTGGCAAAGTCATTACAATTGTTGGGCAAAGTCATTTTTAGAGATCGGATAAGTGATTAATAGTGGTTGGCAAAGTCATTACAATTGTTGGGCAAAGTCATTTTTAGAGGTCGGATAATTGATTAGAAGTGGTTGGCAAAGTCATTACAATTGTTGGGCAAAGTCATTTTTAGAGGTCGGATAATGATTAACAGTGGTTGGCAAAGTCATTACAATTGTTGGGCAAAGTCATTTTTAGAGTTCGGATAATTTATTAACAGTGGTTGGCAACGTCATTATAATTGTTGGGCAAAGTCATTTCTAGAGATCGGATAAGTGATTAACAGTGGTTGGCAAAGTAATTACAATTGTTGGGCAAAGTCATTTTTAGAGTTCGGATAAGTGATTAACAGTGGTTGGCAAAGTCATTACAATTGTTGGGCAAAGTCATTTTTAGAGATCGGATAAGTGATTAACAGTGGTTGGCAAAGTCATTTCAATTGTTGGGCAAAGTCATTTTTAGAGATCGGATAAGTGATTAACAGTGGTTGGCAAAGTCATTACAATTGTGGGGCAAAGTCATTTTTAGAGGTTGGAAAAGTGATTAACAGTGGTTTGCAACGTCATTACAAATGTTGGGCAAAGTCATTTTTAGAGTTCGGATAAGTGATTAACAGTGGTTTGCAAAGTCATTACAATTGTTGGGCAAAGTCATTTTTAGAGTTCGGATAAGTTATTAACAGTGGTTGGCAAAGTCATTCCAATTGTTGGGCAAAGTCATTTCTAGATATCAGATAAGTGATTAACAGTGGTTGGCAAAGTCATTCCAATTGTTGGGCAAAGTCATTTTTAAAGGTCGGATAAGTGATTAACAGTGTGTGTCAAAGTCATTACAATTTTTAAGGAAAGTTATTTTTAGACTCCGGATAAGTGATTAATAGTGGTTGTCAAAGTCATTACAATTGTTGGGCAAAGTCATTTTTAGAGTTCGGATAAGTGATTTACAGTGGTTGGCAAAGTCATTACAATTGTTGGGCAAAGTCATTTTTAGAGTTCGGATAAGTGATTAACAGTGGTTGGCAAAGTCATTACAATTGTTGGGCAAAGTCATTTTTAGAATTCGGATAAGTGATTAACAGTGGTTGGCAAAGTCATTACAATTGTTGGGCAAAGTCATTTTTAGAGATCGGATAAGTGATTAATAGTGGTTGGCAAAGTCATTACAATTGTTGGGCAAAGTCATTTTTAGAGTTCGGATAAGTTATTAACAGTGGTTGGCAAAGTCATTACAATTGTTGGGCAAAGTCATTTTTAGAGATCGGATAAGTGATTAATAGTGGTTGTCAAAGTCATTACATTTTTTGGGCAAAGTCATTTTTAGAGTTCGGATAAGTGATTTACAGTGGTTGGCAAAGTCATTACAATTGTTGGGCAAAGTCATTTCTTGAGATCGGATAAGAGATTAACAGTGGTTGGCAAAGTCATTACAATTGTTGGGCAAAGTCATTTTTAGAGTTCGGATAAGTTATTAACAGTGGTTGGCAAAGTCATTCCAATTGTTGGGCAAAGTCATTTCTAGATATCAGATAAGTGATTAACAGTGGTTGGCAAAGTCATTCCAATTGTTGGGCAAAGTCATTTTTAAAGGTCGGATAAGTGATTAACAGTGTGTGTCAAAGTCATTTCAATTTTTAAGGAAAGTCATTTTTAGACTCCGGATAAGTGATAAATAGTGGTTGTCAAAGTCATTACAATTGTTGGGCAAAGTCATTTTTAGAGTTCGGATAAGTGATTTACAGTGGTTGGCAAAGTCATTACAATTGTTGGGCAAAGTCATTTCTTGAGATCGGATAAGTGATTAACAGTGGTTGGCAAAGTCATTACAATTTTTAAGGAAAGTCATTTTTAGACTCCGGATAAGTGATTAATAGTGGTTGTCAAAGTCATTACAATTGTTGGGCAAAGTCATTTTTAGAGTTCGGATAAGTGATTAATAGTGGTTGTCAAAGTCATTACAATTGTTGGGCAAAGTCATTTTTAGAGTTCGGATAAGTGATTTACAGTGGTTGGCAAAGTCATTACAATTGTTGGTCAAAGTCATTTCTTGAGATCGGATAAGTGATTAACAGTGGTTGGCAAAGTCATTACAATTGTTGGGCAAAGTCATTTTTAGAGTTCGGATAAGTGATTAACAGTGGTTGGCAAAGTCATTCCAATTGTTGGGCAAAGTCATTTTTAAAGGTCGGATAAGTGATTAACAGTGTGTGTCAAAGTCATTACAATTTTTAAGGAAAGTCATTTTTAGACTCCGGATAAGTGATTAATAGTGGTTGTCAAAGTCATTACAATTGTTGGGCAAAGTCATTTTTAGAGTTCGGAAAAGTTATTAACAGTGGTTGGCAAAGTCATTACAATTGTTGGGCAAAGTCATTTTTAGAGATCGGATAAGTGATTAATAGTGGTTGTCAAAGTCATTACATTTTTTGGGCAAAGTCATTTTTAGAGTTCGGATAAGTGATTTACAGTGGTTGGCAAAGTCATTACAATTGTTGGGCAAAGTCATTTCTTGAGATCGGATAAGAGATTAACAGTGGTTGGCAAAGTCATTACAATTGTTGGGCAAAGTCATTTTTAGAGTTCGGATAAGTTATTAACAGTGGTTGGCAAAGTCATTCCAGTTGTTGGGCAAAGTCATTTCTAGATATCAGATAAGTGATTTACAGTGGTTGGCAAAGTCATTCCAATTGTTGGGCAAAGTCATTTTTAAAGGTCGGATAAGTGATTAACAGTGTGTGTCAAAGTCATTTCAATTTTTAAGGAAAGTCATTTTTAGACTCCGGATAAGTGATTAATAGTGGTTGTCAAAGTCATTACAATTGTTGGGCAAAGTCATTTTTAGAGTTCGGATAAGTGATTTACAGTGGTTGGCAAAGTCATTACAATTGTTGGGCAAAGTCATTTCTTGAGATCGGATAAGTGATTAACAGTGGTTGGCAAAGTCATTACAATTTTTAAGGAAAGTCATTTTTAGACTCCGGATAAGTGATTAATAGTGGTTGTCAAAGTCATTACAATTGTTGGGCAAAGTCATTTTTAGAGTTCGGATAAGTGATTAATAGTGGTTGTCAAAGTCATTACAATTGTTGGGCAAAGTCATTTTTAGAGTTCGGATAAGTGATTTACAGTGGTTGGCAAAGTCATTACAATTGTTGGTCAAAGTCATTTCTTGAGATCGGATAAGTGATTAACAGTGGTTGGCAAAGTCATTACAATTGTTGGGCAAAGTCATTTTTAGAGTTCGGATAAGTTATTAACAGTGGTTGCCAAAGTCATTCCAATTGTTGGGCAAAGTCATTTCTAGATATCAGATAAGTGATTAACAGTGGTTGGCAAAGTCATTCCAATTGTTGGGCAAAGTCATTTTTAAAGGTCGGATAAGTGATTAACAGTGTGTGTCAAAGTCATTACAATTTTTAAGGAAAGTCATTTTTAGACTCCGGATAAGTGATTAATAGTGGTTGTCAAAGTCATTACAATTGTTGGGCAAAGTCATTTTTAGAGTTCGGATAAGTGATTAACAGTGGTTGGCAAAGTCATTACAATTGTGGGGCAAAGTCATTTCTTGAGATCGGATAAGTGATTAAAAGTGGTTGGCAAAGTCATTACAATTGTTGGGCAAAGTCATTTTTAGAGTTCGGATAAGTGATTTACAGTGGTTGGCAAAGTCATTACAATTGTTGGGCAAAGTCATTTTTAGAGATCGGATAAGTGATTAATAGTGGTTGGCAAAGTCATTACAATTGTTGGGCAAAGTCATTTTTAGAGTTCGGATAAGTTATTAACAGTGGTTGGCAAAGTCATTACAATTGTTGGGCAAAGTCATTTTTAGAGGTTGGAAAAGTGATTAACAGTGGTTTGCAAAGTCATTACAATTGTTGGGCAAAGTCATTTTTAGAGTTCGGATAAGTGATTTACAGTGGTTGGCAAAGTCATTACAATTGTTGGGCAAAGTCATTTCTTGAGATCGGATAAGTGATTAACAGTGGTTAGCAAAGTCATTTCAATTTTTAAGGAAAGTCATTTTTAGACTCCGGATAAGTGATTAATAGTGGTTGTCAAAGTCATTACAATTGTTGGGCAAAGTCATTTTTAGAGTTCGGATAAGTGATTTACAGTGGTTGGCAAAGTCATTACAATTGTTGGGCAAAGTCATTTCTTGAGATCGGATAAGTGATTAACAGTGGTTGGCAAAGTCATTACAATTGTTGGGCAAAGTCATTTTTAGAGTTCGGATAAGTGATTTACAGTGGTTGGCAAAGTCATTACAATTGTTGGGCAAAGTCATTTTTAGAGATCGGATAAGTGATTAATAGTGGTTGGCAAAGTCATTACAATTGTTGGGCAAAGTCATTTTTAGAGATCGGATAAGTGATTAATAGTGGTTGGCAAAGTCATTACAATTGTTGGTCAAAGTCATTTTTAGAGGTTGGAAAAGTGATTAACAGTGGTTTGCAAAGTCATTACAATTGTTGGGCAAAGTCATTTTTAGAGATCGGATAAGTGATTAACAGTGGTTGGCAAAGTCATTTCAATTGTTGGGCAAAGTCATTTTGAGAGATCGGATAAGTGATTAACAGTGGTTGGCAAAGTCATTACAATTGTGGGGCAAAGTCATTTTTAGAGGTTGGAAAAGTGATTAACAGTGGTTTGCAACGTCATTACAAATGTTGGGCAAAGTCATTTTTAGAGTTCGGATAAGTGATTAACAGTGGTTTGCAAAGTCATTACAATTGTTGGGCAAAGTCATTTTTAGAGTTCGGATAAGTGATTAACAGTGGTTGGCAAAGTCATTACAATTGTTGGGCAAAGTCATTTCTTGAGATCGGATAAGTGATTAACTGTGGTTGGCAAAGTCATTTTTAGAGTTCGGATAAGTTATTAACAGTGGTTGGCAAAGTCATTCCAATTGTTGGGCAAAGTCATTTCTAGATATCAGATAAGTGATTAACAGTGGTTGGCAAAGTCATTCCAATTGTTGGGCAAAGTCATTTTTAAAGGTCGGATAAGTGATTAACAGTGTGTGTCATAGTCATTACAATTTTTAAGGAAAGTTATTTTTAGACTCCGGATAAGTGATTAATAGTGGTTGTCAAAGTCATTACAATTGTTGGGCAAAGTCATTTTTAGAGTTCGGATAAGTGATTTACAGTGGTTGGCAAAGTCATTACAATTGTTGGGCAAAGTCATTTCTTGAGATCGGATAAGTGATTAACAGTGGTTGGCAAAGTCATTCCAATTGTTGGGCAAAGTCATTTTTAAAGGTCGGATAAGTGATTAACAGTGTGTGTCATAGTCATTACAATTTTTAAGGAAAGTTATTTTAGACTCCGGATAAGTGATTAATAGTGGTTGTCAAAGTCATTACAATTGTTGGGCAAAGTCATTTTTAGAGTTCGGATAAGTGATTTACAGTGGTTGGCAAAGTCATTACAATTGTTGGGCAAAGTCATTTCTTGAGATCGGATAAGTGATTAACAGTGGTTGGCAAAGTCATTACAATTTTTAAGGAAAGTCATTTTTAGACTCCGGATAAGTGATTAATAGTGGTTGTCAAAGTCATTACAATTGTTGGGCAAAGTCATTTTTAGAGTTCGGATAAGTGATTTACAGTGGTTGGCAAAGTCATTACAATTGTTGGGCAAAGTCATTTCTTGAGATCGGATAAGTGATTAACAGTGGTTGGCAAAGTCATTACAATTGTTGGGCAAAGTCATTTTTAGAGTTCGGGTAAGTTATTCACAGTGGTTGGCAAAGTCATTTTTAGAGTTCGGATAAGTTATTAACAGTGGTTGGCAAAGTCATTACAATTGTTGGGCAAAGTCATTTCTAGATATCAGATAAGTGATTAACAGTGGTTGGCAAAGTCATTACAATTGTTGGGCAAAGTCATTTTTAGAATTCGGATAAGTGATTAACAGTGGTTGGCAAAGTCATTACAATTGTTGGGCAAAGTCATTTTTAGAGATCGGATAAGTGATTAATAGTGGTTGGCAAAGTCATTACAATTGTTGGGCAAAGTCATTTTTAGAGTTCGGATAAGTTATTAACAGTGGTTGGCAAAGTCATTACAATTGTTGGGCAAAGTCATTTTTAGAGATCGGATAAGTGATTAATAGTGGTTGTCAAAGTCATTACATTTTTTGGGCAAAGTCATTTTTAGAGTTCGGATAAGTGATTTACAGTGGTTGGCGAAGTCATTACAATTGTTGGGCAAAGTCATTTCTTGAGATCGGATAAGTGATTAACAGTGGTTGGCAAAGTCATTACAATTGTTGGGCAAAGTCATTTTTAGAGTTCGGGTAAGTTATTCACAGTGGTTGGCAAAGTCATTTTTAGGGTTCGGATAAGTTATTAACAGTGGTTGGCAAAGTCATTACAATTGTTGGGCAAAGTCATTTCTAGATATCAGATAAGTGATTAACAGTGGTTGGCAAAGTCATTTCAATTGTTGGGCAAAGTCATTTTTAGAATTCGGATAAGTGATTAACAGTGGTTGGCAAAGTCATTACAATTGTTGGGCAAAGTCATTTTTAGAGATCGGATAAGTGATTAATAGTGGTTGGCAAAGTCATTACAATTGTTGGGCAAAGTCATTTTTAGAGTTCGGATAAGTTATTAACAGTGGTTGGCAAAGTCATTACAATTGTTGGGTAAAGTCATTTTTAGAGATCGGATAAGTGATTAATAGTGGTTGTCAAAGTCATTACATTTTTTGGGCAAAGTCATTTTTAGAGTTCGGATAAGTGATTTACAGTGGTTGGCAAAGTCATTACAATTGTTGGGCAAAGTCATTTCTTGAGATCGGATAAGAGATTAACAGTGGTTGGCAAAGTCATTACAATTGTTGGGCAAAGTCATTTTTAGAGTTCGGATAAGTTATTAACAGTGGTTGGCAAAGTCATTCCAATTGTTGGGCAAAGTCATTTCTAGATATCAGATAAGTGATTAACAGTGGTTGGCAAAGTCATTCCAATTGTTGGGCAAAGTCATTTTTAAAGGTCGGATAAGTGATTAACAGTGTGTGTCAAAGTCATTTCAATTTTTAAGGAAAGTCATTTTTAGACTCCGGATAAGTGATTAATAGTGGTTGTCAAAGTCATTACAATTGTTGGGCAAAGTCATTTTTAGAGTTCGGATAAGTGATTTACAGTGGTTGGCAAAGTCATTACAATTGTTGGGCAAAGTCATTTCTTGAGATCGGATAAGTGATTAACAGTGGTTGGCAAAGTCATTACAATTTTTAAGGAAAGTCATTTTTAGACTCCGGATAAGTGATTAATAGTGGTTGTCAAAGTCATTACAATTGTTGGGCAAAGTCATTTTTAGAGTTCGGATAAGTGATTAATAGTGGTTGTCAAAGTCATTACAATTGTTGGGCAAAGTCATTTTTAGAGTTCGGATAAGTGATTTACAGTGGTTGGCAAAGTCATTACAATTGTTGGTCAAAGTCATTTCTTGAGATCGGATAAGTGATTAACAGTGGTTGGCAAAGTCATTACAATTGTTGGGCAAAGTCATTTTTAGAGTTCGGATAAGTTATTAACAGTGGTTGGCAAAGTCATTCCAATTGTTGGGCAAAGTCATTTCTAGATATCAGATAAGTGATTAACAGTGGTTGGCAAAGTCATTCCAATTGTTGGGCAAAGTCATTTTTAAAGGTCGGATAAGTGATTAACAGTGTGTGTCAAAGTCATTACAATTTTTAAGGAAAGTCATTTTTAGACTCCGGATAAGTGATTAATAGTGGTTGTCAAAGTCATTACAATTGTTGGGCAAAGTCATTTTTAGAGTTCGGATAAGTGATTAACAGTGGTTGGCAAAGTCATTACAATTGTGGGGCAAAGTCATTTCTTGAGATCGGATAAGTGATTAACAGTGGTTGGCAAAGTCATTACAATTGTTGGGCAAAGTCATTTTTAGAGTTCGGATAAGTGATTTACAGTGGTTGGCAAAGTCATTACAATTGTTGGGCAAAGTCATTTTTAGAGATCGGATAAGTGATTAATAGTGGTTGGCAAAGTCATTACAATTGTTGGGCAAAGTCATTTTTAGAGTTCGGATAAGTTATTAACAGTGGTTGGCAAAGTCATTACAATTGTTGGGCAAAGTCATTTTTAGAGGTTGGAAAAGTGATTAACAGTGGTTTGCAAAGTCATTACAATTGTTGGGCAAAGTCATTTTTAGAGTTCGGATAAGTGATTTACAGTGGTTGGCAAAGTCATTACAATTGTTGGGCAAAGTCATTTCTTGAGATCGGATAAGTGATTAACAGTGGTTAGCAAAGTCATTTCAATTTTTAAGGAAAGTCATTTTTAGACTCCGGATAAGTGATTAATAGTGGTTGTCAAAGTCATTACAATTGTTGGGCAAAGTCATTTTTAGAGTTCGGATAAGTGATTTACAGTGGTTGGCAAAGTCATTACAATTGTTGGGCAAAGTCATTTCTTGAGATCGGATAAGTGATTAACAGTGGTTGGAAAAGTCATTACAATTGTTGGGCAAAGTAATTTTTAGAGTTCGGATAAGTGATTTACAGTGGTTGGCAAAGTCATTACAATTGTTGGGCAAAGTCATTTTTAGAGATCGGATAAGTGATTAATAGTGGTTGGCAAAGTCATTACAATTGTTGGGCAAAGTCATTTTTAGAGTTCGGATAAGTTATTAACAGTGGTTGGCAAAGTCATTACAATTGTTGGGCAAAGTCATTTTTAGAGGTTGGAAAAGTGATTAACAGTGGTTTGCAAAGTCATTACAATTGTTGGGCAAAGTCATTTTTAGAGTTCGGATAAGTGATTAACAGTGGTTTGCAAAGTCATTACAATTGTTGGGCAAAGTCATTTCTTGAGATCGGGTAGGTTATTCACAGTGGTTAGCAAAGTCATTTCAATTTTTAAGGAAAGTCATTTTTAGACTCCGGATAAGTGATTAATAGTGGTTGTCAAAGTCATTACAATTGTTGGGCAAAGTCATTTTTAGAGTTCGGATAAGTGATTTACAGTGGTTGGCAAAGTCATTACAATTGTTGGGCAAAGTCATTTCTTGAGATTGGATAAGTGATTAACAGTGGTTGGCAAAGTCATTACAATTGTTGGGCAAAGTCATTTTTAGAGTTCGGATAAGTGATTTACAGTGGTTGGCAAAGTCATTACAATTGTTGGGCAAAGTCATTTTTAGAGATCGGATAAGTGATTAATAGTGGTTGGCAAAGTCATTACAATTGTTGGGCAAAGTCATTTTTAGAGTTCGGATCAGTTATTAACAGTGGTTGGCAAAGTCATTACAATTGTTGGGCAAAGTCATTTTTAGAGTTCGGATAAGTGATTAATAGTGGTTGTCAAAGTCATTACAATTGTTGGGCAAAGTCATTTTTAGAGATCGGATAAGTGATTAACAGTGGTTGACAAAGTCATTACAATTGTTGGGCAAAGTCATTTTTAGAGTTCGGATAAGTTATTAACAGTGGTTGGCAAAGTCATTACAATTGTTGGGCAAAGTCATTTTTAGAGTTCGGATAAGTGATTAACAGTGGTTGGCAAGTCATTACAATTGTGGGGCAAAGTCATTTTTAGAGGTTGGAAAAGTGATTAACAGTGGTTTGCAAAGTCATTACAATTGTTGGGCAAAGTCATTTTTAGAGTTCGGATAAGTGATTAACAGTGGTTGGCAAAGTCATTACAATTGTTGGGCAAAGTCATTTTTAGAGTTCGGATAAGTTATTAACAGTGGTTGGCAAAGTCATTACAATTGTTGGGCAAAGTCATTTTTAGAGATCGGATAAGTGATTAATAGTGGTTGTCAAAGTCATTACAATTGTTGGGCAAAGTCATTTTTAGAGTGCGGATAAGTGATTAACAGTGGTTGACAAAGTCATTACAATTGTTGGGCAAAGTCATTTTTAGAGGTTGGAAAAGTGATTAACAGTGGTTTGCAAAGTCATTACAATTGTTGGGCAAAGTCATTTTTAGAGTTCGGATAAGTGATTAACAGTGGTTTGCAAAGTCATTACAATTGTTGGGCAAAGTCATTTTTAGAGTTCGGATAAGTGATTAACAGTGGTTGGCAAAGTCATTACAATTGTTGGGCAAAGTCATTTCTTGAGATCGGATAAGTGATTAACAGTGGTTGGCAAAGTCATTTTTAGAGTTCGGATAAGTTATTAACAGTGGTTGGCAAAGTCATTACAATTGTTGGGCAAAGTCATTTCTAGAAATCAGATAAGTGATTAACAGTGGTTGGCAAAGTCATTACAATTGTTGGGCAAAGTCATTTTTAGAGTTCTGATAAGTGATTAACAGTGGTTGGCAAAGTCATTACAATTGTTGGGCAAAGTCATTTCTAGATATCAGATAAGTGATTAACAGTGGTTGGCAAAGTCATTACAATTGTTGGGCAAAGTCATTTTTAGAGGTCGGATAAGTGATTAACATTGGTTGGCAAAGTCATCACAATTGTTGGGCAAAGTCATTTTTAGAGGTCGGATAATGATTAACAGTGGTTGGCAAAGTCATTACAATTGTTGGGCAAAGTCATTTTTAGAGTTCGGATAATTTATTAACAGTGGTTGGCAAAGTCATTATAATTGTTGGGCAAAGTCATTTCTAGAGATCGGATAACTGATTAACAGTGGTTGGCAAAGTAATTACAATTGTTGGGCAAAGTCATTTTTAGAGTTCGGATAAGTGATTAACAGTGGTTGGCAAAGTCATTACAATTGTTGGGAAAAGTCATTTTTAGAGATCGGATAAGTGATTAACAGTGGTTGGCAAAGTCATTTCAATTGTTGGGCAAAGTAATTTTTAGAGATCGGATAAGTGATTAATAGTGGTTGGCAAAGTCATTACAATTGTTGGGCAAAGTCATTTTTAGAGGTCGGATAAGTGATTAACAGTGGTTGGCAAAGTCATTACAATTGTTGGGCAAAGTCATTTTTAGAGATCGGATTAATGATTAACAGTGGTTGGCAAAGTCATTTCTAGATATCAGATAAGTGATTAACAGTGGTTGGCAAAGTCATTACAATTGTTGGGCAAAGTCATTTTTAGAGATCGGATAAGTGATTAACAGTGGTTTGCAAAGTCATTACAATTGTTGGGCAAAGTCATTTTTAGAGGTCGGATAAGTGATTAACAGTGTGTGTCAAAGTCATTACAATTTTTAAGGAAAGTCATTTTTAGACTCCGGATAAGTGATTAATAGCGGTTGGCAAAGTCATTACAATTGTTGGGCAAAGTCATTTTTAGAGTTCGGATAAGTGATTTACAGTGGTTGGCAAAGTCATTACAATTGTTGGGCAAAGTCATTTTTAGAGTTCGGATAAGTGATTTACAGTGGTTGGCAAAGTCATTACAATTGTTGGGCAAAGTCATTTTTAGAGTTCGGATAAGTGATTAACAGTGGTTGGCAAAGTCATTTCAATTGTTGGGCAAAGTCATTTTTAGAGATCGGATAAGTGATTAATAGTGGTTGGCAAAACCATTACAATTGTTGGGCAAAGGCATTTTTTAGAGGTCGGATAAGTGATTAACATTGGTTGGCAAAGTCATCACAATTGTTGGGCAAAGTCATTTTTAGAGGTCGGATAAGTGATTAGAAGTGGTTGGCAAAGTCATTACAATTGTTGGGCAAAGTCATTTTTAGAGGTCGGATAATGATTAACAGTGGTTGGCAAAGTCATTACAATTGTTGGGCAAAGTCATTTTTAGAGGTCGGATAAGTGATTAGAAGTGGTTGGCAAAGTCATTACAATTGTTGGGCAAAGTCATTTTTAGAGGTCGGATAAGTGATTAGAAGTGGTTGGCAAAGTCATTACAATTGTTGGGCAAAGTCATTTTTAGAGGTCGGATAATGATTAACAGTGGTTGGCAAAGTCATTACAATTGTTGGGCAAAGTCATTTTTAGAGTTCGGATAAGTGATTAACAGTGGTTGGCAAAGTCATTTCAATTGTTGGGCAAAGTCATTTTTAGAGATCGGATAAGTGATTAATAGTGGTTGGCAAAGTCATTACAATTGTTGGGCAAAGTCATTTTTAGAGGTCGGATAAGTGATTAACATTGGTTGGCAAAGTCATCACAATTGTTAGGCAAAGTCATTTTTAGAGATCGGATAAGTGATTAACAGTGGTTGGCAAAGTCATTTCAATTGTTGGGCAAAGTCATTTTTAGAGGTCGGATAAGTGAAGAACAGTGGTTGGCAAAGTCATTAAAATTGTTGGGCAAAGTCATTTTTAGAGTTCGGATAAGTTATTAACAGTGGTTGGCAAAGTCATTACAATTGTTGGGCAAAGTCATTTCTTGAGATCGGATAAGTGATTAACAGTGGTTGGCGAAGTCATTTTTAGAGTTCGGATAAGTTATTAACAGTGGTTGGCAAAGTCATTACAATTGTTGGGCAAAGTCATTTCTAGATATCAGATAAGTGATTAACAGTGGTTGGCAAAGTCATTAGAATAGTTGGGCAAAGTCATTTTAAGAGATCGGATAACTGATTAACAGTGGTTTGCAAAGTCATTACAATTGTTGGGCAAATTCATTTTTAGAGGTCGGAAAAGTGATTAACAGTGTGTGTCAAAGTCATTACAATTTTTAAGGAAAGTCATTTTTAGACTACGGATAAGTGATTAATAGTGGTTGGCAAAGTCATTACAATTGTTGGGCAAAGTCATTTTTAGAGTTCGGATAAGTGATTTACAGTGGTTGGCAAAACCATTACAATTGTTGGGCAAAGTCATTTTTTAGAGGTCGGATAAGTGATTAACATTGGTTGGCAAAGTCATCACAATTGTTGGGCAAAGTCATTTTTAGAGGTCGGATAAGTGATTAGAAGTGGTTGGCAAAGTCATTACAATTGTTGGGCAAAGTCATTTTTAGAGGTCGGATAATGATTAACAGTGGTTGGCAAAGTCATTACAATTGTTGGGCAGAGTAATTTTTAGAGTTCGGATAAGTGATTAACAGTGGTTTGCAAAGTCATTACAATTGTTGGGCAAAGTCATTTTTAGAGATCGGATAAGTGATTAATAGTGGTTGGCAAAGTCATTACAATTGTTGGGCAAAGTCATTTTTAGAGGTCGGATAAGTGATTAACATTGGTTGGCAAAGTCATCACAATTGTTGGGCAAAGTCATTTTTAGAGATCGGATAAGTGATTAACAGTGGTTGGCAAAGTCATTTCAATTGTTGGGCAAAGTCATTTTTAGAGGTCGGATAAGTGATTAACAGTGGTTGGCAAAGTCATTACAATTGTTGGGCAAAGTCATTTTTAGAGTTCGGATAAGTTATTAACAGTGGTTGGCAAAGTCATTACAATTGTTGGGCAAAGTCATTTCTTGAGATCGGATAAGTGATTAACAGTGGTTGGCGAAGTCATTTTTAGAGTTCGGATAAGTTATTAACAGTGGTTGGAAAAGTCATTACAATTGTTGGGCAAAGTCATTTCTAGATATCAGATAAGTGATTAACAGTGGTTGGCAAAGTCATTAGAATAGTTGGGCAAAGTCATTTTAAGAGATCGGATAAGTGATTAACAGTGGTTTGCAAAGTCATTACAATTGTTGGGCAAAGTCATTTTTAGAGGTCGGAAAAGTGATTAACAGTGTGTGTCAAAGTCATTACAATTTTTAAGGAAAGTCATTTTTAGAGATCGGATAAGTGATTAATAGTGGTTGGCAAAGTCATTACAATTGTTGGGCAAAGTCATTTTTAGAGTTCGGATAAGTGATTAACAGTGGTTGGCAAAGTCATTACAATTGTTGGGCAAAGTCATTTTTAGAGATCGGATAAGTGATTAATAGTGGTTGGCAAAGTCATTACAATTGTTGGGCAAAGTCATTTTTAGAGATCGGATAAGTGATTAAAAGTGGTTGGCAAAGTCATTACAATTGTTGGGCAAAGTCATTTTTAGAATTCGGATAACTGATTAACAGTGGTTGGCAAAGTCATTACAATTGTTGGGCAAAGTCATTTTTAGAGTTCGGATAAGTGATTTACAGTGGTTGGCAAAGTCATTACAAATGTTGGGCAAAGTCATTTTTAGAGTTCGGGTAAGTTATTAACAGTGGTTACCAAAGTCATTGCAATTGTTGGGCAAAGTCATTTTTAGAGTTCGGATAAGTCGTTTACAGTGGTTGGCAAAGTCATTTCAATTGTTGGGCAAAGTCATTTTTAGAATTCGGATAAGTGATTAACAGTGGTTGTCAAAGTCATTACAATTGTTGGGCAAAGTCATTTTTAGAGTTCGGATAAGTGATTTACAGTGGTTGGTCAAAGTCATTACAATTGTTGGGCAAAGTCATTTTTATAGTTCGGGTAAGTTATTAACAGTGGTTGCCAAAGTCATTACAATTGTTGGGCAAAGTCATTTTTAGAGTTCGGATTAGTCGTTTACAGTGGTTGGCAAAGTCATTTCAATCGTTGGGCAAAGTCATTTTTAGAGTTAGGATAAGTCGTTAACAGGAGTTGGCAAAGTCATTACAATTGTTGGGCAAAGTCATTTTTAGAGATCGGATAAGTGATTAACAGTGGTTGGCAAAGTCATTACAATTGTTGGGCAAAGTCATTTCTAGATATCAGATAAGTGATTAACAGTGGTTGGCAAAGTCATTAGAATAGTTGGGCAAAGTCATTTTAAGAGATCGGATAAGTGATTAACAGTGGTTTGCAAAGTCATTACAATTGTTGGGCAAATTCATTTTTAGGGGTCGGAAAAGTGATTAACAGTGTGTGTCAAAGTCATTACAATTTTTAAGGAAAGTCATTTTTAGACTACGGATAAGTGATTAATAGTGGTTGGCAAAGTCATTACAATTGTTGGGCAAAGTCATTTTTAGAGTTCGGATAAGTGATTTACAGTGGTTGGCAAAACCATTACAATTGTTGGGCAAAGTCATTTTTTAGAGGTGGGATAAGTGATTAACATTGGTTGGCAAAGTCATCACAATTGTTGGGCAAAGTCATTTTTAGAGGACGGATAAGTGATTAGAAGTGGTTGGCAAAGTCTTTACAATTGTTGGGCAAAGTCATTTTTAGAGGTCGGATAATGATTAACAGTGGTTGGCAAAGTCATTACAATTGTTGGGCAGAGTCATTTTTAGAGTTCGGATAAGTGATTAACAGTGGTTTGCAAAGTCATTACAATTGTTGGGCAAAGTCATTTTTAGAGATCGGATAAGTGATTAACAGTGGTTGGCAAAGTCATTACAATTGTTGGGCAAATTCATTTTTAGAGGTCGAAAAAGTGATTAACAGTGTGTGTCAAAGTCATTACAATTTTTAAGGAAAGTCATTTTTAGACTACGGATAAGTGATTAATAGTGGTTGGCAAAGTCATTACAATTGTTGGGCAATGTCATTTTTAGAGTTCGGATAAGTGATTTACAGTGGTTGGCAAAACCATTAAATTGTTGGGCAAAGTCATTTTTTAGAGGTCGGATAAGTGATTAACATTGGTTGGCAAAGTCATCACAATTGTTGGACAAAGTCATTTTTAGAAGTCGGATAAGTGATTAGAAGTGGTTGGCAAAGTCATTACAATTGTTGGGCAAAGTCATTTTTAGAGGTCGGATAATGATTAACAGTGGTTGGCAAAGTCATTACAATTGTTGGGCAGAGTCATTTTTAGAGTTCGGATAAGTGATTAACAGTGGTTTGCAAAGTCATTACAATTGTTGGGCAAAGTCATTTTTAGAGATCGGATAAGTGATTAATAGTGGTTGGCAAAGTCATTACAATTGTTGGGCAAAGTCATTTTTAGAGGTCGGATAAGTGATTAACATTGGTTGGCAAAGTCATCACAATTGTTGGGCAAAGTCATTTTTAGAGATCGGATAAGTGATTAACAGTGGTTGGCAAAGTCATTTCAATTGTTGGGCAAAGTCATTTTTAGAGGTCGGATAAGTGATTAACAGTGGTTGGCAAAGTCATTACAATTGTTGGGCAAAGTCATTTTTAGAGTTCGGATAAGTTATTAACAGTGGTTGGCAAAGTCATTACAATTGTTGGGCAAAGTCATTTCTTGAGATCGGATAAGTGATTAACAGTGGTTGGCGAAGTCATTTTTAGAGTTCGGATAAGTTATTAACAGTGGTTTGCAAAGTCATTACAATTGTTGGGCAAAGTCATTTCTTGATATCAGATAAGTGATTAACAGTGGTTGGCAAAGTCATTAGAATAGTTGGGCAAAGTCATTTTAAGAGATCGGATAAGTGATTAACAGTGGTTTGCAAAGTCATTACAATTGTTGGGCAAAGTCATTTTTAGAGGTCGGAAAAGTGATTAACAGTGTGTGTCAAAGTCATTACAATTTTTAAGGAAAGTCATTTTTAGACTCCTGATAAGTGATTAATAGTGGTTGGCAAAGTCATTACAATTGTTAGGCAAAGTCATTTTTAGAGTTCGGATAAGTGATTTACAGTGGTTGGCAAAGTCATTACAATTGTTGGGCAAAGTCATTTTTAGAGTTCGGATAAGTGATTTACAGTGGTTGGCAAAGTCATTACAATTGTTGGGCAAAGTCATTTCTAGATATCAGATAAGTGATTAACAGTGGTTGGCAAAGTCATTACAATTGTTGGGCAAAGTCATTTTTAGAATTCGGATAACTGATTAACAGTGGTTGGCAAAGTCATTACAATTGTTGGGCAAAGTCATTTTTAGAGTTCGGAAAAGTGATTTACAGTGGTTGGCAAAGTCATTACAAATGTTGGGCAAAGTCATTTTTAGAGTTCGGGTAAGTTATTAACAGTGGTTACCAAAGTCATTGCAATTGTTGGGCAAAGTCATTTTTAGAGTTCGGATAAGTCGTTTACAGTGGTTGGCAAAGTCATTTCAATTGTTGGGCAAAGTCATTTTTAGAATTCGGATAAGTGATTAACAGTGGTTGTCAAAGTCATTACAATTGTTGGGCAAAGTCATTTTTAGAGTTCGGATAAGTGATTTACAGTGGTTGGCAAAGTCATTACAATTGTTGGGCAAAGTCATTTTTATAGTTCGGGTAAGTTATTAACAGTGGTTGCCAAAGTCATTACAATTGTTGGGCAAAGTCATTTTTAGAGTTCGGATTAGTCGTTTACAGTGGTTGGCAAAGTCATTTCAATCGTTGGGCAAAGTCATTTTTAGAGTTAGGATAAGTCGTTAACAGGAGTTGGCAAAGTCATTACAATTGTTGGGCAAAGTCATTTTTAGAGATCGGATAAGTGATTAACAGTGGTTGGCAAAGTCATTTTTAGAGGTCAGATAAGTGATTAACAGTGTGTTTCAAAGTCATTTCAATTTTTAAGGAAAGTCATTTCTTGAGATCGGATGAGTGATTAACAGTGGTTGGCAAAGTCATTTTTAGAGTTCGGATAAGTTATTAACAGTGGTTGGCAAAGTCATTTCTAGATATCAGATAAGTGATTAACAGTGGTTGGCAAAGTCATTACAATTGTTGGGCAAAGTCATTTTTAGAATTCGGATAAGTGATTAACAGTGGTTGGCAAAGTCATTACAATTGTTGGGCAAAGTCATTTTTAGAGTTCGGATAAGTGATTTACAGTGGTTGGCAAAGTCATTACAATTGTTGGGCAAAGTCATTTTTAGAGTTCGGGTAAGTTATTAACAGTGGTTGCCAAAGTCATTACAATTGTTGGGCAAAGTCATTTTTAGAGTTCGGATAAGTCGTTTACAGTGGTTGCCAAAGTCATTACAATTGTTGGGCAAAGTCATTTTTAGAGTTCGGATAAGTCGTTTACAGTGGTTGGCAAAGTCATTTCAATTGTTGGGCAAAGTCATTTTTAGAGTTCGGATAAGTCGTTAACAGGAGTTGGCAAAGTCATTACAATTGTTGGGCAAAGTCATTTTTAGAGTTCGGATAAGTCGTTTACGGTGGTTGGCAAAGTCATTACAATTGTTGGGCAAAGTCATTTTTAGAGGTCGGATAAGTGATTAACAGTGTGTGTCAAAGTCATTACAATTTTTAAGGAAAGTCATTTTTAGAGTTCGGATAAGTTATTAACAGTGGTTGCCAAAGTCATTACAATTGTTGCGCAAAGTCATTTTTAGAGTTCGGATAATTCGTTAACAGGAGTTGGCTTTGTCATTACAATTGTTGGGCAAAGTCATTTTTTAAGGTCAGATTAGTGATTAACAGTGGTTGGCAAAGTCATTACAAATGTTGGGCAAAGTCATTTTTAGAGTTCGGATAAGTTATTAACAGTGGTTGGCAAAGTCATTACAATTAATGGGCAAAGTCATTTTTAGAGGTCGGATAAGTGATTAACAGTGTGTGTCAAAGTCATTACAATTTTTAAGGAAAGTCATTTATAGAGTCCGGATAAGTGATTAATAGTGGTTGGCAAAGTCATTACAATTGTTGGGCAAAGTCATTTTTAGAGTTCGGATAAGTGATTTACAGTGGTTGGCAAAGTCATTACAATTGTTGGGCAAAGTCATTTTTAGAGTTCGGATAAGTGATTAACAGTGGTTGGCAAAGTCATTACAATTGTTGGGCAAAGTCATTTTTAGAGATCGGATAAGTGATTAATAGTGGTTGGCAAAGTCATTACAATTGTTGGGCAAAGTCATTTTTAGAGGTCGGATAAGTGATTAGAAGTGGTTGGCAAAGTCATTACAATTGTTGGGCAAAGTCATTTTTAGAGGTCGGATAATGATTAACAGTGGTTGGCAATGTCATTTCAATTGTTGGGCAAAGTCATTTTTAGAGTTCGGATAATTTATTAACAGTGGTTGGCAACGTCATTATAATTGTTGGGCAAAGTCATTTCTAGATATCAGATAAGTGATTAACAGTGGTTGGCAAAGTCATTACAATTGTTGGGCAAAGTCATTTTTAGAAGTCGGATAAGTGATTAACAGTGGTTGTCAAAGTCATTACAATTGTTGAGCAAAGTCATTTTTAGAGTTCGGATAAGTGATTTACAGTGGTTGGCAAAGTCATTACAATTGTTGGGCAAAGTCATTTTTAGAGTTCGGGTAAGTTATTAACAGTGGTTGCCAAAGTCATTACAATTGTTGGGCAAAGTCATTTTTAGAGTTCGGATAATTCGTTAACAGGAGTTGGCTTTGTCATTACAATTGTTGGGCAAAGTCATTTTTTAAGGTCAGATTAGTGATTAACAGTGGTTGGCAAAGTCATTACAAATGTTGGGCAAAGTCATTTTTAGAGTTCGGATAAGTTATTAACAGTGGTTGGCAAAGTCATTACAATTAATGGGCAAAGTCGTTTTTAGAGGTCGGATAAGTGATTAACAGTGTGTGTCAAAGTCATTACAATTTTTAAGGAAAGTCATTTATAGAGTCCGGATAAGTAATTAATAGTGGTTGGCAAAGTCATTACAATTGTTGGGCAAAGTCATTTTTAGAGTTCGGATAAGTGATTTACAGTGGTTGGCAAAGTCATTACAATTGTTGGGCAAAGTCATTTTTAGAGTTCGGATAAGTGATTAACAGTGGTTGGCAAAGTCATTACAATTGTTGGGCAAAGTCATTTTTAGAGATCGGATAAGTGATTAATAGTGGTTGGCAAAGTCATTACAATTGTTGGGCAAAGTCATTTTTAGAGGTCGGATAAGTGATTAGAAGTGGTTGGCAAAGTCATTACAATTGTTGGGCAAAGTCATTTTTAGAGGTCGGATAATGATTAACAGTGGTTGGCAAAGTCATTACAATTGTTGGGCAAAGTCATTTTTAGAGTTCGGATAATTTATTAACAGTGGTTGGCAACGTCATTATAATTGTTGGGCAAAGTCATTTCTAGATATCAGATAAGTGATTAACAGTGGTTGGCAAAGTCATTACAATTGTTGGGCAAAGTCATTTTTAGAATTCGGATAAGTGATTAACAGTGGTTCGCAAAGTCATTACAATTGTTGAGCAAAGTCATTTTGAGAGTTCGGATAAGTGATTTACAGTGGTTGGCAAAGTCATTACAATTGTTGGGCAAAGTCATTTTTTAAGTTCGGGTAAGTTATTAACAGTGGTTGCCAAAGTCATTACAATTGTTGGGCAAAGTCATTTTTAGAGTTCGGATAAGTCGTTTACAGTGGTTGGCAAAGTCATTTCAATTGTTGGGCAAAGTCATTTTTAGAGTTCGGATAAGTCGTTAACAGGAGTTGGCAAAGTCATTACAATTGTTGGGCAAAGTCATTTTTAGAGTTCGGATAAGTCGTTTACATTGGTTGGCAAAGTCATTACAATTGTTGGGCAAAGTCATTTTTAGAGGTCGGATAAGTGATTAACAGTGTGTGTCAAAGTCATTACAATTTTTAAGGAAAGTCATTTTTAGAGTTCGGATAAGTTATTAACAGTGGTTGCCAAAGTCATTACAATTGTTGCGCAAAGTCATTTTTAGAGTTCGGATAATTCGTTAACAGGAGTTGGCTTTGTCATTACAATTGTTGGGCAAAGTCATTTTTTAAGGTCAGATTAGTGATTAACAGTGGTTGGCAAAGTCATTACAATTGTTGGGCAAAGTCATTTTTAGAGTTCGGATAATTTATAAACAGTGGTTGGCAAAGTCATTACAATTAATGGGCAAAGTCATTTTTAGAGGTCGGATAAGTGATTAACAGTGTGTGTCAAAGTCATTACAATTTTTAAGGAAAGTCATTTTTAGAGTCCGGATAAGTGATTAATAGTGGTTGGCAAAGTCATTACAATTGTTGGGCAAAGTCATTTTTAGAGTTCGGATAAGTGATTTACAGTGGTTGGCAAAGTCATTACAATTGTTGGGCAAAGTCATTTTTAGAGTTCGGATAAGTGATTAACAGTGTGTTTCAAAGTCATTTTTAGAGTTCGGATAAGTGATTAACAGTGGTTGGCAAAGTCATTACAATTGTTGGGCAAAGTCATTTTTAGAGATCGGATAAGTGATTAATAGTGGTTGGCAAAGTCATTACAATTGTTGGGCAAAGTCATTTTTAGAGATCGGATAAGTGATTAAAAGTGGTTGGCAAAGTCATTACAATTGTTGGGCAAAGTCATTTTTAGAGGTCGGATAAGTGATTAGAAGTGGTTGGCAAAGTCATTAAAATTGTTGGGCAAAGTCATTTTTAGAGTTCGGATAATTTATTAACAGTGGTTGGCAACGTCATTATAATTGTTGGGCAAAGTCATTTCTAGATATCAGATAAGTGATTAACAGTGGTTGGCAAAGTCATTTCAATTGTTGGGCAAAGTCATTTTTAGAATTCGGATAAGTGATTGACAGTGGTTGGCAAAGTCATTACAATTGTTGAGCAAAGTCATTTTTAGAGTTCGGATAAGTGATTTACAGTGGTTGGCAAAGTCATTACAATTTTTAAGGAAAGTCATTTTTAGAGTTCGGATAAGTTATTAACAGTGGTTGCCAAAGTCATTACAATTGTTGCGCAAAGTCATTTTTAGAGTTCGGATAATTCGTTAACAGGAGTTGGCTTTGTCATTACAATTGTTGGGCAAAGTCATTTTTTAAGGTCAGATTAGTGATTAACAGTGGTTGGCAAAGTCATTACAAATGTTGGGCAAAGTCATTTTTAGAGTTCGGATAAGTTATTAACAGTGGTTGGCAAAGTCATTACAATTAATGGGCAAAGTCATTTTTAGAGGTCGGATAAGTGATTAACAGTGTGTGTCAAAGTCATTACAATTTTTAAGGAAAGTCATTTATAGAGTCCGGATAAGTGATTAATAGTGGTTGGCAAAGTCATTACAATTGTTGGGCAAAGTCATTTTTAGAGTTCGGATAAGTGATTTACAGTGGTTGGCAAAGTCATTACAATTGTTGGGCAAAGTCATTTTTAGAGTTCGGATAAGTGATTAACAGTGGTTGGCAAAGTCATTACAATTGTTGGGCAAAGTCATTTTTAGAGATCGGATAAGTGATTAATAGTGGTTGGCAAAGTCATTACAATTGTTGGGCAAAGTCATTTTTAGAGGTCGGATAAGTGATTAGAAGTGGTTGGCAAAGTCATTACAATTGTTGGGCAAAGTCATTTTTAGAGGTCGGATAATGATTAACAGTGGTTGGCAAAGTCATTACAATTGTTGGGCAAAGTCATTTTTAGAGTTCGGATAATTTATTAACAGTGGTTGGCAACGTCATTATAATTGTTGGGCAAAGTCATTTCTAGATATCAGATAAGTGATTAACAGTGGTTGGCAAAGTCATTACAATTGTTGGGCAAAGTCATTTTTAGAATTCGGATAAGTGATTAACAGTGGTTGGCAAAGTCATTACAATTGTTGAGCAAAGTCATTTTTAGAGTTCGGATAAGTGATTTACAGTGGTTGCCAAAGTCATTACAATTGTTGCGCAAAGTCATTTTTAGAGTTCGGATAATTCGTTAACAGGAGTTGGCTTTGTCATTACAATTGTTGGGCAAAGTCATTTTTTAAGGTCAGATTAGTGATTAACAGTGGTTGGCAAAGTCATTACAATTGTTGGGCAAAGTCATTTTTAGAGTTCGGATAATTTATAAACAGTGGTTGGCAAAGTCATTACAATTAATGGGCAAAGTCATTTTTAGAGGTCGGATAAGTGATTAACAGTGTGTGTCAAAGTCATTACAATTTTTAAGGAAAGTCATTTTTAGAGTCCGGATAAGTGATTAATAGTGGTTGGCAAAGTCATTACAATTGTTGGGCAAAGTCATTTTTAGAGTTCGGATAAGTGATTTACAGTGGTTGGCAAAGTCATTACAATTGTTGGGCAAAGTCATTTTTAGAGTTCGGATAAGTGATTAACAGTGGTTGGCAAAGTCATTACAATTGTTGGGCAAAGTCATTTTTAGAGATCGGATAAGTGATTAATAGTGGTTGGCAAAGTCATTACAATTGTTGGGCAAAGTCATTTTTAGAGATCGGATAAGTGATTAAAAGTGGTTGGCAAAGTCATTACAATTGTTGGGCAAAGTCATTTTTAGAGGTCGGATAAGTGATTAGAAGTGGTTGGCAAAGTCATTAAAATTGTTGGGCAAAGTCATTTTTAGAGTTCGGATAATTTATTAACAGTGGTTGGCAACGTCATTATAATTGTTGGGCAAAGTCATTTCTAGATATCAGATAAGTGATTAACAGTGGTTGGCAAAGTCATTATAATTGTTGGGCAAAGTCATTTTTAGAATTCGGATAAGTGATTAACAGTGGTTGGCAAAGTCATTACAATTGTTGAGCAAAGTCATTTTTAGAGTTCGGATAAGTGATTTACAGTGGTTGGCAAAGTCATTACAATTGTTGGGCAAAGTCATTTTTAGAGTTCGGGTAAGTTATTAACAGTGGTTGCCAAAGTCATTACAATTGTTGGGCAAAGTCATTTTTAGAGTTCGGATAAGTCGTTTACAGTGGTTGGCAAAGTCATTTCAATTGTTGGGCAAAGTCATTTTTAGAGTTCGGATAAGTCGTTAACAGGAGTTGGCAAAGTCATTACAATTGTTGGGCAAAGTCATTTTTAGAGTTCGGATAAGTCGTTTACAGTGGTTGGCAAAGTCATTACTATTGTTGGGCAAAGTCATTTTTAGAGGTCGGATAAGTGATTAACAGTGTGTGTCAAAGTCATTACAATTTTTAAGGAAAGTCATTTTTAGAGTTCGGATAAGTTATTAACAGTGGTTGCCAAAGTCATTACAATTGTTGCGCAAAGTCATTTTTAGAGTTCAGATAATTCGTTAACAGGAGTTGGCTTTGTCATTACAATTGTTGGGCAAAGTCATTTTTTAAGGTCAGATTAGTGATTAACAGTGGTTGGCAAAGTCATTACAATTGTTGGGCAAAGTCATTTTTAGAGTTCGGATAATTTATAAACAGTGGTTGGCAAAGTCATTACAATTAATGGGCAAAGTCATTTTTAGAGGTCGTATAAGTGATTAACAGTGTGTGTCAAAGTCATTACAATTTTTAAGGAAAGTCATTTTTAGAGTCCGGATAAGTGATTAATAGTGGTTGGCAAAGTCATTACAATTGTTGGGCAAAGTCATTTTTAGAGTTCGGATAAGTGATTTACAGTGGTTGGCAAAGTCATTACAATTGTTGGGCAAAGTCATTTTTAGAGTTCGGATAAGTGATTAACAGTGTGTTTCAAAGTCATTTTTAGAGTTCGGATAAGTTATTAACAGTGGTTGGCAAAGTCATTACAATTGTTGGGCAAAGTCATTTCTAGATATCAGATAAGTGATTAACAGTGGTTGGCAAAGTCATTACAATTGTTGGGCAAAGTCATTTTTAGAGTTCGGATAAGTGATTTACAGTGGTTGGCAAAGTCATTACAATTGTTGGGCAAAGTCATTTTTAGAGTTCGGGTAAGTTATTAGCAGTGGTTGCCAAAGTCATTACAATTGTTGGGCAGAGTCATTTTTAGAGTTCGGATAAGTCGTTTACAGTGGTTGGCAAAGTCATTTCAATTGTTGGGCAAAGTCATTTTTAGAGTTCGGATAAGTCGTTTACAGGAGTTGGCAAAGTCATTACAATTGTTGGGCAAAGTCATTTTTAGAGTTCGGATAAGTCGTTTACAGTGGTTGGCAAAGTCATTACAATTGTTGGGCAAAGTCATTTTTAGAGGTCGGATAAGTGATTCACAGTGTGTGTCAAAGTCATTACAATTTTTAAGGAAAGTCATTTTTAGAGTTCGGATAAGTGATTAACAGTGGTTGGCAAAGTCATTACAATTGTTGGGCAAAGTCATTTTTAGAGATCGGATAAGTGATTAATAGTGGTTGGCAAAGTCATTACAATTGTTGGGCAAAGTCATTTTTAGAGGTCGGATAAGTGATTAACAGTGTGTGTCAAAGTCATTACAATTTTTAAGGAAAGTCATTTTTAGAGTCCGGATAAGTGATTAATAGTGGTTGGCAAAGTCATTACAATTGTTGGGCAAAGTCATTTTTAGAGATCGGATAAGTGATTAATAGTGGTTGGCAAAGTCATTACAATTGTTGGGCAAAGTCATTTTTAGAGATCGGATAAGTGATTAAAAGTGGTTGGCAAAGTCATTACAATTGTTGGGCAAAGTCATTTTTAGAGGTCGGATAAGTGATTAGAAGTGGTTGGCAAAGTCATTAAAATTGTTGGGCAAAGTCATTTTTAGAGGTCGGATAATGATTAACAGTGGTTGGCAAAGTCATTACAATTGTTGGGCAAAGTCATTTTTAGAGTTCGGATAATTTATTAACAGTGGTTGGCAACGTCATTATAATTGTTGGGCAAAGTCATTTCTAGAGATCGGATAAGTGATTAACAGTGGTTGGCAAAGTAATTACAATTGTTGGGCAAAGTCATTTTTAAAGTTCGGGTAAGTTATTAACAGTGGTTGCCAAAGTCATTACAATTGTTGGGCAAAGTCATTTTTAGAGTTCGGATAAGTCGTTTACAGTGGTTGGCTAAGTCATTTCAATTGTTGGGCAAAGTCATTTTTAGAGTTCGGATAAGTCGTTTACAGGAGTTGGCAAAGTCATTACAATTGTTGGGCAAAGTCATTTTTAGAGTTCGGATAAGTCGTTTACAGTGGTTGGCAAAGTCATTACAATTGTTGGGCAAAGTCATTTTTAGAGGTCGGATAAGTGATTCACAGTGTGTGTCAAAGTCATTACAATTTTTAAGGAAAGTCATTTTTAGAGTTCGGATAAGTGATTAACAGTGGTTGGCAAAGTCATTACAATTGTTGGGCAAAGTCATTTTTAGAGATCGGATAAGTGATTAATAGTGGTTGGCAAAGTCATTACAATTGTTGGGCAAAGTCATTTTTAGAGGTCGGATAAGTGATTAACAGTGTGTGTCAAAGTCATTACAATTTTTAAGGAAAGTCATTTTTAGAGTCCGGATAAGTGATTAATAGTGGTTGGCAAAGTCATTACAATT
The DNA here is from genome assembly GCA_025491095.1 of Brachionus asplanchnoidis. NCBI lineage: Eukaryota > Metazoa > Rotifera > Eurotatoria > Ploima > Brachionidae > Brachionus > Brachionus asplanchnoidis. The sequence goes on from JAILYF010000057.1 coordinate 58,057, forward strand.
GTTGGGCAAAGTCATTTTTAGAGATCGGATAAGTGATTAATAGTGGTTGGCAAAGTCATTACAATTGTTGGGCAAAGTCATTTTTAGAGATCGGATAAGTGATTAAAAGTGGTTGGCAAAGTCATTACAATTGTTGGGCAAAGTCATTTTTAGAGGTCGGATAAGTGATTAGAAGTGGTTGGCATTGTCATTAAAATTGTTGGGCAAAGTCATTTTTAGAGGTCGGATAATGATTAACAGTGGTTGGCAAAGTCATTACAATTGTTGGGCAAAGTCATTTTTAGAGTTCGGATAATTTATTAACAGTGGTTGGCAACGTCATTATAATTGTTGGGCAAAGTCATTTCTAGAGATCGGATAAGTGATTAACAGTGGTTGGCAAAGTAATTACAATTGTTGGGCAAAGTCATTTTTAAAGTTCGGGTAAGTTATTAACAGTGGTTGCCAAAGTCATTACAATTGTTGGGCAAAGTCATTTTTAGAGTTCGGATAAGTCGTTTACAGTGGTTGGCAAAGTAATTACAATTGTTGGGCAAAGTCATTTTTAAAGTTCGGGTAAGTTATTAACAGTGGTTGCCAAAGTCATTTCAATTGTTGGGCAAAGTCATTTTTAGAGTTCGGATAAGTCGTTTACAGGAGTTGGCAAAGTCATTACAATTTTTGGGCAAAGTCATTTTTAGAGTTCGGATAAGTCGTTTACAGTGGTTGGCAAAGTCATTACAATTGTTGGGCAAAGTCATTTTTAGAGGTCGGATAAGTGATTAACAGTGTGTGTCAAAGTCATTACAATTTTTAAGGAAAGTCATTTTTAGAGGTCGGATAATGATTAACAGTGGTTGGCAAAGTCATTACAATTGTTGGGCAAAGTCATTTTTAGAGTTCGGATAACTGATTAACAGTGGTTGGCAAAGTCATTACAATTGTTGGGCAAAGTCATTTTTAGAGATCGGATAAGTGATTAATAGTGGTTGGCAAAGTCATTACAATTGTTGGGCAAAGTCATTTTTAGAGGTCGGATAAGTGATTAGAAGTGGTTGGCAAAGTCATTACAATTGCTGGGCAAAGTCATTTTTAGAGGTCGGATAATGATTAACAGTGGTTGGCAAAGTCATTACAATTGTTGGGCAAAGTCATTTTTAGAGATCGGATAAGTGATTAATAGTGGTTGGCAAAGTCATTACAATTGTTGGGCAAAGTCATTTTTAGAGATCGGATAAGTGATTAAAAGTGGTTGGCAAAGTCATTACAATTGTTAGGCAAAGTCATTTTTAGAGGTCGGATAAGTGATTAGAAGTGGTTAGCAAAGTCATTAAAATTGTTGGGCAAAGTCATTTTTAGAGGTCGGATAATGATTAACAGTGGTTGGCAAAGTCATTACAATTGTTGGGCAAAGTCATTTTTAGAGTTCGGATAATTTATAAACAGTGGTTGGCAAAGTCATTACAATTAATGGGCAAAGTCATTTTTAGAGGTCGTATAAGTGATTAACAGTGTGTGTCAAAGTCATTACAATTTTTAAGGAAAGTCATTTTTAGAGTCCGGATAAGTGATTAATAGTGGTTGGCAAAGTCATTACAATTGTTGCGCAAAGTCATTTTTAGAGTTCGGATAATTCGTTAACAGGAGTTGGCTTTGTCATTACAATTGTTGGGCAAAGTCATTTTTTAAGGTCAGATTAGTGATTAACAGTGGTTGGCAAAGTCATTACAATTGTTGGGCAAAGTCATTTTTAGAGTTCGGATAATTTATAAACAGTGGTTGGCAAAGTCATTACAATTAATGGGCAAAGTCATTTTTAGAGGTCGTATAAGTGATTAACAGTGTGTGTCAAAGTCATTACAATTTTTAAGGAAAGTCATTTTTAGAGGTCGGATAATGATTAACAGTGGTTGGCAAAGTCATTACAATTGTTGGGCAAAGTCATTTTTAGAGTTCGGATAATTTATAAACAGTGGTTGGCAAAGTCATTACAATTAATGGGCAAAGTCATTTTTAGAGGTCGTATAAGTGATTAACAGTGTGTGTCAAAGTCATTACAATTTTTAAGGAAAGTCATTTTTAGAGTCCGGATAAGTGATTAATAGTGGTTGGCAAAGTCATTACAATTGTTGCGCAAAGTCATTTTTAGAGTTCGGATAATTCGTTAACAGGAGTTGGCTTTGTCATTACAATTGTTGGGCAAAGTCATTTTTTAAGGTCAGATTAGTGATTAACAGTGGTTGGCAAAGTCATTACAATTGTTGGGCAAAGTCATTTTTAGAGTTCGGATAATTTATAAACAGTGGTTGGCAAAGTCATTACAATTAATGGGCAAAGTCATTTTTAGAGGTCGTATAAGTGATTAACAGTGTGTGTCAAAGTCATTACAATTTTTAAGGAAAGTCATTTTTAGAGTCCGGATAAGTGATTAATAGTGGTTGGCAAAGTCATTACAATTGTTGGGCAAAGTCATTTTTAGAGTTCGGATAAGTGATTTACAGTGGTTGGCAAAGTCATTACAATTGTTGGGCAAAGTCATTTTTAGAGTTCGGATAAGTGATTAACAGTGTGTTTCAAAGTCATTTTTAGAGTTCGGATAAGTTATTAACAGTGGTTGGCAAAGTCATTACAATTGTTGGGCAAAGTCATTTCTAGATATCAGATAAGTGATTAACAGTGGTTGGCAAAGTCATTACAATTGTTGGGCAAAGTCATTTTTAGAGTTCGGATAAGTGATTTACAGTGGTTGGCAAAGTCATTACAATTGTTGGGCAAAGTCATTTTTAGAGTTCGGGTAAGTTATTAACAGTGGTTGCCAAAGTCATTACAATTGTTGGGCAGAGTCATTTTTAGAGTTCGGATAAGTCGTTTACAGTGGTTGGCAAAGTCATTTCAATTGTTGGGCAAAGTCATTTTTAGAGTTCGGATAAGTCGTTTACAGGAGTTGGCAAAGTCATTACAATTGTTGGGCAAAGTCATTTTTAGAGTTCGGATAAGTCGTTTACAGTGGTTGGCAAAGTCATTACAATTGTTGGGCAAAGTCATTTTTAGAGGTCGGATAAGTGATTCACAGTGTGTGTCAAAGTCATTGCAATTTTTAAGGAAAGTCATTTTTAGAGTTCGGATAAGTGATTAACAGTGGTTGGCAAAGTCATTACAATTGTTGGGCAAAGTCATTTTTAGAGATCGGATAAGTGATTAATAGTGGTTGGCAAAGTCATTACAATTGTCGGGCAAAGTCATTTTTAGAGGTCGGATAAGTGATTAACAGTGTGTGTCAAAGTCATTACAATTTTTAAGGAAAGTCATTTTTAGAGTCCGGATAAGTGATTAATAGTGGTTGGCAAAGTCATTACAATTGTTGGGCAAAGTCATTTTTAGAGATCGGATAAGTGATTAATAGTGGTTGGCAAAGTCATTACAATTGTTGGGCAAAGTCATTTTTAGAGATCGGATAAGTGATTAAAAGTGGTTGGCAAAGTCATTACAATTGTTGGGCAAAGTCATTTTTAGAGGTCGGATAAGTGATTAGAAGTGGTTGGCAAAGTCATTAAAATTGTTGGGCAAAGTCATTTTTAGAGGTCGGATAATGATTAACAGTGGTTGGCAAAGTCATTACAATTGTTGGGCAAAGTCATTTTTAGAGTTCGGATAATTTATTAACAGTGGTTGGCAACGTCATTATAATTGTTGGGCAAAGTCATTTCTAGAGATCGGATAAGTGATTAACAGTGGTTGGCAAAGTAATTACAATTGTTGGGCAAAGTCATTTTTAAAGTTCGGGTAAGTTATTAACAGTGGTTGCCAAAGTCATTACAATTGTTGGGCAAAGTCATTTTTAGAGTTCGGATAAGTCGTTTACAGTGGTTGGCTAAGTCATTTCAATTGTTGGGCAAAGTCATTTTTAGAGTTCGGATAAGTCGTTTACAGGAGTTGGCAAAGTCATTACAATTGTTGGGCAAAGTCATTTTTAGAGTTCGGATAAGTCGTTTACAGTGGTTGGCAAAGTCATTACAATTGTTGGGCAAAGTCATTTTTAGAGGTCGGATAAGTGATTCACAGTGTGTGTCAAAGTCATTACAATTTTTAAGGAAAGTCATTTTTAGAGTTCGGATAAGTGATTAACAGTGGTTGGCAAAGTCATTACAATTGTTGGGCAAAGTCATTTTTAGAGATCGGATAAGTGATTAATAGTGGTTGGCAAAGTCATTACAATTGTTGGGCAAAGTCATTTTTAGAGGTCGGATAAGTGATTAACAGTGTGTGTCAAAGTCATTACAATTTTTAAGGAAAGTCATTTTTAGAGATCGGATAAGTGATTAATAGTGGTTGGCAAAGTCATTACAATTGTTGGGCAAAGTCATTTTTAGAGATCGGATAAGTGATTAATAGTGGTTGGCAAAGTCATTACAATTGTTGGGCAAAGTCATTTTTAGAGATCGGATAAGTGATTAAAAGTGGTTGGCAAAGTCATTACAATTGTTGGGCAAAGTCATTTTTAGAGGTCGGATAAGTGATTAGAAGTGGCTGGCATTGTCATTAAAATTGTTGGGCAAAGTCATTTTTAGAGGTCGGATAATGATTAACAGTGGTTGGCAAAGTCATTACAATTGTTGGGCAAAGTCATTTTTAGAGTTCGGATAATTTATTAACAGTGGTTGGCAACGTCATTATAATTGTTGGGCAAAGTCATTTCTAGAGATCGGATAAGTGATTAACAGTGGTTGGCAAAGTAATTACAATTGTTGGGCAAAGTCATTTTTAAAGTTCGGGTAAGTTATTAACAGTGGTTGCCAAAGTCATTACAATTGTTGGGCAAAGTCATTTTTAGAGTTCGGATAAGTCGTTTACAGTGGTTGGCAAAGTAATTACAATTGTTGGGCAAAGTCATTTTTAAAGTTCGGGTAAGTTATTAACAGTGGTTGCCAAAGTCATTTCAATTGTTGGGCAAAGTCATTTTTAGAGTTCGGATAAGTCGTTTACAGGAGTTGGCAATGTCATTACAATTGTTGGGCAAAGTCATTTTTAGAGTTCGGATAAGTCGTTTACAGTGGTTGGCAAAGTCATTACAATTGTTGGGCAAAGTCATTTTTAGAGGTCGGATAAGTGATTAACAGTGTGTGTCAAAGTCATTACAATTTTTAAGGAAAGTCATTTTTAGAGTTCGGATAAGTGATTAACAGTGGTTGGCAAAGTCATTACAATTGTTGGGCAAAGTCATTTTTAGAGGTCGGATAATGATTAACAGTGGTTGGCAAAGTCATTACAATTGTTGGGCAAAGTCATTTTTAGAGTTCGGATAACTGATTAACAGTGGTTGGCAAAGTCATTACAATTGTTGGGCAAAGTCATTTTTAGAGATCGGATAAGTGATTAATAGTGGTTTGCAAAGTCATTACAATTGTTGGGCAAAGTCATTTTTAGAGGTCGGATAAGTGATTAGAAGTGGTTGGCAAAGTCATTACAATTGCTGGGCAAAGTCATTTTTAGAGGTCGGATAATGATTAACAGTGGTTGGCAAAGTCATTACAATTGTTGGGCAAAGTCATTTTTAGAGATCGGATAAGTGATTAATAGTGGTTGGCAAAGTCATTACAATTGTTGGGCAAAGTCATTTTTAGAGATCGGATAAGTGATTAAAAGTGGTTGGCAAAGTCATTACAATTGTTAGGCAAAGTCATTTTTAGAGGTCGGATAAGTGATTAGAAGTGGTTGGCAAAGTCATTAAAATTGTTGGGCAAAGTCATTTTTAGAGGTCGGATAATGATTAACAGTGGTTGGCAAAGTCATTACAATTGTTGGGCAAAGTCATTTTTAGAGGTCGGATAAGTGATTAACAGTGTGTGTCAAAGTCATTACAATTTTTAAGAAAAATCATTTTTAGAGTTCGGATAAGTGATTAACAGTGGTTGGCAAAGTCATTACAATTGTTGGGCAAAGTCATTTTTAGAGGTCGGATAATGATTAACAGTGGTTGGCAAAGTCATTACAATTGTTGGGCAAAGTCATTTTTAGAGTTCGGATAAGTGATTAACAGTGGTTGGCAAAGTCATTCCAATTGTTGGGCAAAGTCATTTTTAGAGATCGGATAAGTGATTAATAGTGGTTGGCAAAGTCATTACAATTGTTGGGCAAAGTCATTTTTAGAGGTCGGATAAGTGATTAGAAGTGGTTGGCAAAGTCATTACAATTGCTGGGCAAAGTCATTTTTAGAGGTCGGATAATGATTAACAGTGGTTGGCAAAGTCATTACAATTGTTGGGCAAAGTCATTTTTAGAGATCGGATAAGTGATTAATAGTGGTTGGCAAAGTCATTACAATTGTTGGGCAAAGTCATTTTTAGAGATCGGATAAGTGATTAAAAGTGGTTGGCAAAGTCATTACAATTGTTGGGCAAAGTCATTTTTAGAGGTCGGATAAGTGATTAGAAGTGGTTGGCAAAGTCATTAAAATTGTTGGGCAAAGTCATTTTTAGAGGTCGGATAATGATTAACAGTGGTTGGCAAAGTCATTACAATTGTTGGGCAAAGTCATTTTTAGAGTTCGGATAATTTATTAACAGTGGTTGGCAACGTCATTATAATTGTTGGGCAAAGTCATTTCTAGAGATCGGATAAGTGATTAACAGTGGTTGGCAAAGTAATTACAATTGTTGGGCAAAGTCATTTTTAGAGGTCGGATAATGATTAACAGTGGTTGGCAAAGTCATTACAATTGTTGGGCAAAGTCATTTTTAGAGTTCGGATAATTTATTAACAGTGGTTGGCAACGTCATTATAATTGTTGGGCAAAGTCATTTCTAGAGATCGGATAAGTGATTAACAGTGGTTGGCAAAGTCATTACAATTGTTGGGCAAAGTCATTTTTAGAGATCGGATAAGTGATTAATAGTGGTTGGCAAAGTCATTACAATTGTTAGGCAAAGTCATTTTTAGAGATCGGATAAGTGATTAAAAGTGGTTGGCAAAGTCATTACAATTGTTGGGCAAAGTCATTTTTAGAGGTCGGATAAGTGATTAGAAGTGGTTGGCAAAGTCATTAAAATTGTTGGGCAAAGTCATTTTTAGAGGTCGGATAATGATTAACAGTGGTTGGCAAAGTCATTACAATTGTTGGGCAAAGTCATTTTTAGAGGTCGGATAAGTGATTAACAGTGTGTGTCAAAGTCATTACAATTTTTAAGGAAAGTCATTTTTAGAGTTCGGATAAGTGATTAACAGTGGTTGGCAAAGTCATTACAATTGTTGGGCAAAGTCATTTTTAGAGGTCGGATAATGATTAACAGTGGTTGGCAAAGTCATTACAATTGTTGGGCAAAGTCATTTTTAGAGTTCGGATAAGTGATTAACAGTGGTTGGCAAAGTCATTACAATTGTTGGGCAAAGTCATTTTTAGAGATCGGATAAGTGATTAATAGTGGTTGGCAAAGTCATTACAATTGTTGGGCAAAGTCATTTTTAGAGGTCGGATAAGTGATTAGAAGTGGTTGGCAAAGTCATTACAATTGCTGGGCAAAGTCATTTTTAGAGGTCGGATAATGATTAACAGTGGTTGGCAAAGTCATTACAATTGTTGGGCAAAGTCATTTTAGAGATCGGATAAGTGATTAATAGTGGTTGGCAAAGTCATTACAATTGTTGGGCAAAGTCATTTTTAGAGTTCGGATAAGTGATTAACAGTGGTTGGCAAAGTCATTACAATTGTTGGGCAAAGTCATTTTTAGAGATCGGATAAGTGATTAATAGTGGTTGGCAAAGTCATTACAATTGTTGGGCAAAGTCATTTTTAAAGATCGGATAAGTGATTAAAAGTGGTTGGCAAAGTCATTACAATTGTTGGGCAAAGTCATTTTTAGAGGTCGGATAAGTGATTAGAAGTGGTTGGCAAAGTCATTAAAATTGTTGGGCAAAGTCATTTTTAGAGGTCGGATAATGATTAACAGTGGTTGGCAAAGTCATTGCAATTGTTGGGCAAAGTCATTTTTAGAGTTCGGATAATTTATTAACAGTGGTTGGCAACGTCATTTTAATTGTTGGGCAAAGTCATTTCTAGAGATCGGATAAGTCGTTTACAGTGGTTGGCAAAGTCATTTCAATTGTTGGGCAAAGTCATTTTTAGAGTTCGGATAAGTCGTTTACAGGAGTTGGCAAAGTCATTACAATTGTTGGGCAAAGTCATTTTTAGAGTTCGGATAAGTCGTTTACAGTGGTTGGCAAAGTCATTACAATTGTTGGGCAAAGTCATTTTTAGAGGTCGGATAAGTGATTAACAGTGTGTGTCAAAGTCATTACAATTTTTAAGGAAAGTCATTTTTAGAGTTCGGATAAGTGATTAACAGTGGTTGGCAAAGTCATTACAATTGTTGGGCAAAGTCATTTTTAGAGGTCGGATAATGATTAACAGTGGTTGGCAAAGTCATTACAATTGTTGGGCAAAGTCATTTTTAGAGTTCGGATAAGTGATTAACAATGGTTGGCAAAGTCATTACAATTGTTGGGCAAAGTCATTTTTAGAGATCGGATAAGTGATTAATAGTGGTTGGCAAAGTCATTACAATTGTTGGGCAAAGTCATTTTTAGAGATCGGATAAGTGATTAAAAGTGGTTGGCAAAGTCATTACAATTGTTGGGCAAAGTCATTTTAGAGGTCGGATAAGTGATTAGAAGTGGTTGGCAAAGTCATTAAAATTGTTGGGCAAAGTCATTTTTAGAGGTCGGATAATGATTAACAGTGGTTGGCAAAGTCAATACAATTGTTGTGCAAAGTCATTTTTAGAGTTCGGATAATTTATTAACAGTGGTTGGCAACGTCATTATAATTGTTGGGCAAAGTCATTTCTAGAGATCGGATAAGTGATTAACAGTGGTTGGCAAAGTAATTACAATTGTTGGGCAAAGTCATTTTAGAGTTCGGGTAAGTTATTAACAGTGGTTGCCAAAGTCATTACAATTGTTGGGCAAAGTCATTTTTAGAGTTCGGATAAGTCGTTTACAGTGGTTGGCAAAGTCATTTCAATTGTTGGGCAAAGTCATTTTAGAGTTCGGATAAGTCGTTTACAGGAGTTGGCAAAGTCATTACAATTGTTGGGCAAAGTCATTTTTAGAGTTCGGATAAGTCGTTTACAGTGGTTGGCAAAGTCATTACAATTGTTGGGCAAAGTCATTTTTAGAGGTCGGATAAGTGATTAACAGTGTGTGTCAAAGTCATTACAATTTTTAAGGAAAGTCATTTTTAGAGTTCGGATAAGTGATTAACAGTGGTTGGCAAAGTCATTACAATTGTTGGGCAAAGTCATTTTTAGAGGTCGGATAATGATTAACAGTGGTTGGCAAAGTCATTACAATTGTTGGGCAAAGTCATTTTTAGAGATCGGATAAGTGATTAATAGTGGTTGGCAAAGTCATTACAATTGTTAGGCAAAATCATTTTTAGAGATCGGATAAGTGATTAATAGTGGTTGGCAAAGTCATTACAATTGTTGGGCAAAGTCATTTTTAGAGGTCGGATAAGTGATTAGAAGTGGTTGGCAAAGTCATTACAATTGCTGGGCAAAGTCATTTTTAGAGGTCGGATAATGATTAACAGTGGTTGGCAAAGTCATTACAATTGTTGGGCAAAGTCATTTTTAGAGTTCGGATAATTTATTAACAGTGGTTGGCAACGTCATTATAATTGTTGGGCAAAGTCATTTCTAGAGATCGGATAAGTGATTAACAGTGGTTGGCAAAGTAATTACAATTGTTGGGCAAAGTCGTTTTTAGAGTTCGGATAAGTGATTAACAGTGGTTGGCAAAGTCATTACAATTGTTGGGCAAAGTCATTTTTAGAGATCGGATAAGTGATTAACAGTGGTAAGCAAAGTCATTTCAATTGTTGGGCAAAGTCATTTTTAGAGATCGGATAAGTGATTAATAGTGGTTGGCAAAGTCATTACAATTGTTGGGCAAAGTCATTTTTAGAGGTCGGATAAGTGATTAACAGTGGTTGGCAAAGTCATTACAATTGTTGGGCAAAGTCATTTTTAGAGATCGGATAAGTGATTAACAGTGGTTGGCAAAGTCATTTCAATTGTTGGGCAAAGTCATTTTTAGAGATCAGATAAGTGATTAATAGTGGTTGGCAAAGTCATTACAATTGTTGGGCAAAGTCATTTTTAGAGTTCGGATAAGTCGTTTACAGTGGTTGGCAAAGTCATTACAATTGTTGGGCAAAGTCATTTTTAGAGGTCGGATAATTTATTAACAGTGGTTGGCAACGTCATTATAATTGTTGGGCAAAGTCATTTTTAGAGTTCGGATAATTTATTAACAGTGGTTGGCAACGTCATTATAATTGTTGGGCAAAGTCATTTCTAGAGATCGGATAAGTGATTAACAGTGGTTGGCAAAGTCATTATAATTGTTGGGCAAAGTCATTTTTAGAGATCGGATAAGTGATTAATAGTGGTTGGCAAAGTCATTACAATTGTTAGGCAAAGTCATTTTTAGAGATCGGATAAGTGATTAAAAGTGGTTGGCAAAGTCATTACAATTGTTGGGCAAAGTCATTTTTAGAGGTCGGATAAGTGATTAGAAGTGGTTGGCAAAGTCATTAAAATTGTTGGGCAAAGTCATTTTTAGAGGTCGGATAATGATTAACAGTGGTTGGCAAAGTCATTACAATTGTTGGGCAAAGTCATTTTTAGAGGTCGGATAAGTGATTAACAGTGTGTGTCAAAGTCATTACAATTTTAAGGAAAGTCATTTTTAGAGTTCGGATAAGTGATTAACAGTGGTTGGCAAAGTCATTACAATTGTTGGGCAAAGTCATTTTTAGAGGTCGGATAATGATTAACAGTGGTTGGCAAAGTCATTACAATTGTTGGGCAAAGTCATTTTTAGAGTTCGGATAAGTGATTAACAGTGGTTGGCAAAGTCATTACAATTGTTGGGCAAAGTCATTTTTAGAGATCGGATAAGTGATTAATAGTGGTTGGCAAAGTCATTACAATTGTTGGGCAAAGTCATTTTTAGAGGTCGGATAAGTGATTAGAAGTGGTTGGCAAAGTCATTACAATTGCTGGGCAAAGTCATTTTTAGAGGTCGGATAATGATTAACAGTGGTTGGCAAAGTCATTACAATTGTTGGGCAAAGTCATTTTTAGAGATCGGATAAGTGATTAATAGTGGTTGGCAAAGTCATTACAATTGTTGGGCAAAGTCATTTTCAGAGTTCGGATAAGTGATTAACAGTGGTTGGCAAAGTCATTACAATTGTTGGGCAAAGTCATTTTTAGAGATCGGATAAGTGATTAATAGTGGTTGGCAAAGTCATTACAATTGTTGGGCAAAGTCATTTTTAGAGGTCGGATAAGTGATTAGAAGTGGTTGGCAAAGTCATTAAAATTGTTGGGCAAAGTCATTTTTAGAGGTCGGATAATGATTAACAGTGGTTGGCAAAGTCATTGCAATTGTTGGGCAAAGTCATTTCTAGAGATCGGATAATTTATTAACAGTGGTTGGCAACGTCATTTTAATTGTTGGGCAAAGTCATTTCTAGAGATCGGATAAGTCGTTTACAGTGGTTGGCAAAGTCATTTCAATTGTTGGGCAAAGTCATTTTTAGAGTTCGGATAAGTCGTTTACAGGAGTTGGCAAAGTCATTACAATTGTTGGGCAAAGTCATTTTTAGAGTTCGGATAAGTCGTTTACAGTGGTTGGCAAAGTCATTACAATTGTTGGGCAAAGTCATTTTTAGAGGTCGGATAAGTGATTAACAGTGTGTGTCAAAGTCATTACAATTTTTAAGGAAAGTCATTTTTAGAGTTCGGATAAGTGATTAACAGTGGTTGGCAAAGTCATTACAATTGTTGGGCAAAGTCATTTTTAGAGGTCGGATAATGATTAACAGTGGTTGGCAAAGTCATTACAATTGTTGGGCAAAGTCATTTTTAGAGTTCGGATAAGTGATTAACAATGGTTGGCAAAGTCATTACAATTGTTGGGCAAAGTCATTTTTAGAGATCGGATAAGTGATTAATAGTGGTTGGCAAAGTCATTACAATTGTTGGGCAAAGTCATTTTTAGAGATCGGATAAGTGATTAAAAGTGGTTGGCAAAGTCATTACAATTGTTGGGCTAAGTCATTTTTAGAGGTCGGATAAGTGATTAGAAGTGGTTGGCAAAGTCATTAAAATTGTTGGGCAAAGTCATTTTTAGAGGTCGGATAATGATTAACAGTGGTTGGCAAAGTCAATACAATTGTTGGGCAAAGTCATTTTTAGAGTTCGGATAATTTATTAACAGTGGTTGGCAACGTCATTATAATTGTTGGGCAAAGTCATTTCTAGAGATCGGATAAGTGATTAACAGTGGTTGGCAAAGTAATTACAATTGTTGGGCAAAGTCATTTTTAGAGTTCGGGTAAGTTATTAACAGTGGTTGCCAAAGTCATTACAATTGTTGGGCAAAGTCATTTTTAGAGTTCGGATAAGTCGTTTACAGTGGTTGGCAAAGTCATTTCAATTGTTGGGCAAAGTCATTTTTAGAGTTCGGATAAGTCGTTTACAGGAGTTGGCAAAGTCATTACAATTGTTGGGCAAAGTCATTTTTAGAGTTCGGATAAGTCGTTTACAGTGGTTGGCAAAGTCATTACAATTGTTGGGCAAAGTCATTTTTAGAGGTCGGATAAGTGATTAACAGTGTGTGTCAAAGTCATTACAATTTTTAAGGAAAGTCATTTTTAGAGTTCGGATAAGTGATTAACAGTGGTTGGCAAAGTCATTACAATTGTTGGGCAAAGTCATTTTTAGAGGTCGGATAATGATTAACAGTGGTTGGCAAAGTCATTACAATTGTTGGGCAAAGTCATTTTTAGAGATCGGATAAGTGATTAATAGTGGTTGGCAAAGTCATTACAATTGTTAGGCAAAGTCATTTTTAGAGATCGGATAAGTGATTAATAGTGGTTGGCAAAGTCATTACAATTGTTGGGCAAAGTCATTTTTAGAGGTCGGATAAGTGATTAGAAGTGGTTGGCAAAGTCATTACAATTGCTGGGCAAAGTCATTTTTAGAGGTCGGATAATGATTAACAGTGGTTGGCAAAGTCATTACAATTGTTGGGCAAAGTCATTTTTAGAGTTCGGATAATTTATTAACAGTGGTTGGCAACGTCATTATAATTGTTGGGCAAAGTCATTTCTAGAGATCGGATAAGTGATTAACAGTGGTTGGCAAAGTAATTACAATTGTTGGGCAAAGTCGTTTTTAGAGTTCGGATAAGTGATTAACAGTGGTTGGCAAAGTCATTACAATTGTTGGGCAAAGTCATTTTTAGAGATCGGATAAGTGATTAACAGTGGTAAGCAAAGTCATTTCAATTGTTGGGCAAAGTCATTTTTAGAGATCGGATAAGTGATTAATAGTGGTTGGCAAAGTCATTACAATTGTTGGGCAAAGTCATTTTTAGAGGTCGGATAAGTGATTAACAGTGGTTGGCAAAGTCATTACAATTGTTGGGCAAAGTCATTTTTAGAGATCGGATAAGTGATTAACAGTGGTTGGCAAAGTCATTTCAATTGTTGGGCAAAGTCATTTTTAGAGATCAGATAAGTGATTAATAGTGGTTGGCAAAGTCATTACAATTGTTGGGCAAAGTCATTTTTAGAGTTCGGATAAGTCGTTTACAGTGGTTGGCAAAGTCATTACAATTGTTGGGCAAAGTCATTTTTAGAGGTCGGATAAGTGATTAACAGTGTGTGTCAAAGTCATTACAATTGCTGGGCAAAGTCATTTTTAGAGGTCGGATAATGATTAACAGTGGTTGGCAAAGTCATTACAATTGTTGGGCAAAGTCATTTTTAGAGATCGGATAAGTGATTAATAGTGGTTGGCAAAGTCATTACAATTGTTGGGCAAAGTCATTTTTAGAGATCGGATAAGTGATTAAAAGTGGTTGGCAAAGTCATTACAATTGTTGGGCAAAGTCATTTTTAGAGGTCGGATAAGTGATTAGAAGTGGTTGGCAAAGTCATTAAAATTGTTGGGCAAAGTCATTTTTAGAGGTCGGATAATGATTAACAGTGGTTGGCAAAGTCATTACAATTGTTGGGCAAAGTCATTTTTAGAGGTCGGATAAGTGATTAACAGTGTGTGTCAAAGTCATTACAATTTTTAAGGAAAGTCATTTTTAGAGTTCGGATAAGTGATTAACAGTGGTTGGCAAAGTCATTACAATTGTTGGGCAAAGTCATTTTTAGAGGTCGGATAATGATTTACAGTGGTTGGCAAAGTCATTACAATTGTTGGGCAAAGTCATTTTTAGAGTTCGGATAAGTGATTAACAGTGGTTGGCAAAGTCATTTCAATTGTTGGGCAAAGTCATTTTTAGAGATCAGATAAGTGATTAATAGTGGTTGGCAAAGTCATTACAATTGTTGGGCAAAGTCATTTTTAGAGGTCGGATAATGATTTACAGTGGTTGGCAAAGTCATTACAATTGTTGGGCAAAGTCATTTTAGAGTTCGGATAAGTGATTAACAGTGGTTGGCAAAGTCATTTCAATTGTTGGGCAAAGTCATTTTTAGAGATCAGATAAGTGATTATAGTGGTTGGCAAAGTCATTACAATTGTTGGGCAAAGTCATTTTTAGAGTTCGGATAAGTCGTTTACAGTGGTTGGCAAAGTCATTTCAATTGTTGGGCAAAGTCATTTTTAGAGTTCGGATAAGTCGTTTACAGTGGTTGGCAAAGTCATTACAATTGTTGGGCAAAGTCATTTTTAGAGGTCGGATAAGTTATTAACAGTGGTTGGAAAAGTCATTACAATTGTTGGGCAAAGTCATTTCTAGATATCAGATAAGTGATTAATAGTGGTTGGCAAAGTCATTACAATTGTTGGGCAAAGTCATTTTTAGAGGTCGGATAAGTGATTAATAGTGGTTGGCAAAGTCATTACAATTGTTGGGCAAAGTCATTTTTAGAGATCGGATAAGTGATTAATAGTTGGTTGGCAAAGTCATTAAAATTGTTGGGCAAAGTCATTTTTAGAGGATCGGATAAGTGATTAACTAGTGGTTGCAAAGTCATTACAATTGTTGGGCAAAGTCATTTTTAGAGTCGGATAAGTGATTTACAGTGGTTGGCAAAGTCATTACAATTGTTGGGCAAAGTCATTTTTAGAGTTCGGATAAGTGATTAACAGTGGTTGGCAAAGTCATTACATTGTTGGGCAAAGTCATTTTTAGAGATCGGATAAGTGATTAATAGTGGTTGGCAAAGTCATTACAATTGTTGGGCAAAGTCATTTTTAGAGATCGATAAGTGATTAATAGTGGTTGGCAAAGTCATTACAATTGTTGGGCAAGTCATTTTAGAGATCGGATAAGTGATTAAAGTGGTTGGCAAAGTCATTACAATTGTTGGGCAAAGTCATTTTTAGAGGATCGGATAAGTGATTAAAGTGGTTGGCAAAGTCATTACAATTGTTGGGCAAAGTCATTTTTAGAGTTCGGATAAGTCGTTTACAGTGGTTGGCAAAGTCATTACAATTGTTGGGCAAAGTCATTTTTAGAGATCGGATAAGTTATTAACAGTGGTTGGAAAAGTCATTACAATTGTTGGGCAAAGTCATTTCTAGATATCAGATAAGTGATTAATAGTGGTTGGCAAAGTCATTAAAATTGTTGGGCAAAGTCATTTTTAGAGGTCGGATAAGTGATTAATAGTGGTTGGCAAAGTCATTACAATTGTTGGGCAAAGTCATTTTTAGAGATCGGATAAGTGATTAATAGTGGTTGGCAAAGTCATTACAATTGTTGGGCAAAGTCATTTTTAGAGTTCGGATAAGTCGTTTACAGTGGTTGGCAAAGTCATTACAATTGTTGGGCAAAGTCATTTCTTGAGATCGGATAAGTGATTAACAGTGGTTGGCAAAGTCATTACAATTGTTGGGCAAAGTCATTTTTTAAGGTCAGATTAGTGATTAACAGTGGTTGGCAAAGTCATTACAATTGTTGGGCAAAGTCATTTCTAGATATCAGATAAGTGATTAATAGTGGTTGGCAAAGTCATTACAATTGTTGGGCAAAGTCATTTTTAGAGATCGGATAAGTGATTAATAGTGGTTGTCAAAGTCATTAGAATTTTTAAGGAAAGTCATTTTTAGAGTCCGGATAAGTGATTAACAGTGGTTGGCAAAGTCATTACAATTGTTGGGCAAAGTCATTTCTAGAGATCGGATAAGTGATTAACAGTGTGTGTCAAAGTCATTAGAATTTTTAAGGAAAGTCATTTTTAGAGTCCGGATAAGTGATTTAAAGTGGTAGGCAAAGTCATTACAATTGTTGGGCAAAGTCATTTTTAGAGGTCGGATAATTGATTAACAGTTTGTGTCAAAGTCATTACAATTGTTGGGCAAAGTCATTTTTAGAGTTCGGATAAGTGATTAACAGTGGTTGGCAAAGTCATTACAATTGTTGGGCAAAGTCATTTTAAGGTCGGATAAGTGATTAACAGTGTGTGTCAAAGTCATTACAATTGTTGGGCAAAGTTTTTTTAGAGTTCGGATAAGTTATTAACAGTGGTTGGCAAAGTCATTACAATTATTTGGCAATGTCATTTCTAGAGTTTGGATAAGTGATTAACAGTGGTTGGCAAAGTCATTACAATTGTTGGGCAAAGTCATTTTTAGAGGTCGGATAAGTGATTAACAGTGTGTGTCAAAGTCATTAGAATTTTTAAGGAAAGTCATTTTTAGAGTCCGGATAAGTGATTTAAAGTAGTAGGCAAAGTCATTACAATTGTTGGGCAAAGTCATTTTTAGAGTTCGGATAAGTGATTAACAGTGGTGGCAAAGTCATTACAATTGTTGGGCAAAGTCATTTTTAGAGTTCGGATAAGTGATTAACAGTGGTTGGCAAAGTCATTACAATTGTTGGGCAAAGTCATTTTTAGAGTTCGGATAAGTTATTAACAGTGGTTGGCAAAGTCATTACAATTGTTGGGCAAAGTCATTTTTAGAGTTCGGATAAGTGATTAACAGTGGTTGGCAAAGTCATTACAATTGTTGGGCAAAGTCATTTTTAGAGGTTCGGATAAGTGATTAACAGTGGTGGTCAAAGTCATTACAATTGTTGGGCAAAGTCTTTTTAGAGTTCGGATAAGTTATTAACAGTGGTTGGCAAAGTCATTACAATTATTGGGCAATGTCATTTCTAGAGTTTGGATAAGTGATTAACAGTCGTTGGCAAAGTCATTACAATTGTTGGGCAAAGTCATTTCTTGAGATCGGATAAGTGATTAACAGTGGTTGGCAAAGTCATTACAATTGTTGGGCAAAGTCATTTTTTAAGGTCAGATTAGTGATTAACAGTGGTTGGCAAAGTCATTACAATTGTTGGGCAAAGTCATTTTTAGAGGTCGGATAAGTGATTAACAGTGGTTGGCAAAGTCATTACAATTGTTGGGCAAAGTCATTTTTAGAGTCGGATAAGTGATTAACAGTGGTTGGCAAAGTCATTACAATTGTTGGGCAAAGTCATTTTTAGAGTTCGGATAAGTGATATAACCGTGGTGGCAAAGTCATTACAATTGTTGGGCAAAGTCATTTTAGAGTTCGGATAAGTGATTAACAGTGGTTGGCAAAGTCATTACAATTGTTGGGCAAAGTCATTTTAGAGTTCGGATAAGTGATTAACAGTTGGTTGGCAAAGTCATTACAATTGTTGGCAAAGTCATTTTTAGAGGTCGGATAAGTGATTAACAGGTGTGTCAAAGTCATTACAATTGTTGGGCAAAGTCTTTTTAGAGTTCGGATAAGTTATTAACAGTGGTTGGCAAAGTCATTACAATTGTTGGGCAAAGTCATTTCTTGAGATCGGATAAGTGATTAACAGTGGTTGGCAAAGTCATTACAATTGTTGGGCAAAGTCATTTTTAAGGTCAGATAGTGATTAACAGTGGTTGGCAAAGTCATTACAATTGTTGGGCAAAGTCATTTTTAGAGGTCGGATAAGTGATTAACAGTGGTTGGCAAAGTCATTACAATTGTTGGGCAAAGTCATTTTTAGAGTTCGGATAAGTGATTAACAGTGGTTGGCAAAGTCATTACAATTGTTGGGCAAAGTCATTTTTAGAGTTCGGATAAGTGATTAACAGTGGTTGGCAAAGTCATTACAATTGTTGGGCAAAGTCATTTTTAGAGTTCGGATAAGTTATTAACAGTGGTTGGCAAAGTCATTTCAATTGTTGGGCAAAGTCATTTCTAGAGTTTGGATAAGTGATTAACAGTGGTTGGCAAAGTAATTACAATTGTTGGGCAAAGTCATTTTTAGAGGTCGGATAATTGATTAACAGTGTGTGTCAAAGTCATTACAATTGTTGGGCAAAGTCTTTTTAGAGTTCGGATATGTTATTAACAGTGGTTGGCAAAGTCATTACAATTATTGGGCAAAGTCATTTCTAGAGTTTGGATAAGTGATTAACAGTGGTTGGCAAAGTCATTACAATTGTTAGGCAAGTCATTTTTAGAGGTCGGATAAGTGATTAACAGTGTGTGTCAAAGTCATTAGAATTTTTAAGGAAAGTCATTTTTAGAGTCCGGATAAGTGATTTAAAGTGGTAGGCAAAGTCATTACAATTATTGGGCAAAGTCATTTCTAGAGTTTGGATAAGTGATTAACAGTGGTTGGCAAAGTCATTACAATTGTTGGGCAAAGTCATTTTTAGAGTTCGGATAAGTGATTAACAGTGGTTGGCAAAGTCATTACAATTGTTGGGCAAAGTCATTTCTAGAGATCGGATAAGTGATTAACAGTGTGTGTCAAAGTCATTAGAATTTTTAAGGAAAGTCATTTTTAGAGTCCGGATAAGTGATTAACAGTGGTTGGCAAAGTCATTACAATTGTTGGGCAAAGTCATTTTTAGGGGTCGGATAAGTGATTAACAGTGTGTGTCAAAGTCATTACAATTGTTGGGCAAAGTCTTTTTAGAGTTCGGATAAGTTATTAACAGTGGTTGGCAAAGTCATTACAATTATTGGGCAATGTCATTTTTGCAGTTCGGATAAGTTATTAACAGTGGTTGGCAAAGTCATTACAATTGTTGGGCAAAGTCATTTTTAGAGTTCGGATAAGTGATTAACAGTGGTTGGCAAAGTCATTACAATTGTTGGGCAAAGTCATTTTTAGGGGTCGGATAAGTGATTAACAGTGTGTGTCAAAGTCATTACAATTGTTGGGCAAAGTCTTTTTAGAGTTCGGATAAGTTATTAACAGTGGTTGGCAAAGTCATTACAATTATTGGGCAATGTCATTTCTAGAGTTTGGATAAGTGATTAACAGTGGTTGGCAAAGTCATTACAATTTTTAAGGAAAGTCATTTTTAGAGTTCGGATAAGTGATTTAAAGTAGTAGGCAAAGTCATTACAATTGTTGGGCAAAGTCATTTTTAGAGTTCTGATAAGTGATTAACAGTGGTTGGCAAAGTCATTACAATTGTTGGGCAAAGTCATTTTTAGAGTTCGGATAAGTGATTAACAGTGGTTGGCAAAGTCATTACAATTGTTGGGCAAAGTCATTTTTAGAGTTCGGATAAGTTATTAACAGTGGTTGGCAAAGTCATTACAATTGTTGGGCAAAGTCATTTTTAGAGTTCGGATAAGTGATTAACAGTGGTTGGCAAAGTCATTACAATTGTTGGGCAAAGTCATTTTTA
Organism: Brachionus asplanchnoidis; assembly: GCA_025491095.1. NCBI lineage: Eukaryota > Metazoa > Rotifera > Eurotatoria > Ploima > Brachionidae > Brachionus > Brachionus asplanchnoidis. The sequence goes on from JAILYF010000057.1 coordinate 77,729, forward strand.
GAGGTCGGATAAGTGATTAACAGTGTGTGTCAAAGTCATTACAATTGTTGGGCAAAGTCATTTTTAGAGATCGGATAAGTGATTAACAGTGGTTGGCAAAGTCATTACAATTGTTGGGCAAAGTCTTTTTAGAGTTCGGATAAGTTATTAACAGTGGTTGGCAAAGTCATTACAATTATTGGGCAAAGTCATTTCTAGAGTTTGAATAAGTGATTAACAGTGGTTGGCAAAGTCATTACAATTGTTGAGCAAAGTCATTTTTAGAGGTCGGATAAGTGATTAACAGTGTGTGTCAAAGTCATTAGAATTTTTAAGGAAAGTCATTTTTAGAGTCCGGATAAGTGATTTAAAGTGGTAGGCAAAGTCATTACAATTGTTGGGCAAAGTTATTTTTAGAGTTCGGATAAGTGATTAACAGTGGTTGGCAAAGTCATTACAATTGTTGGGCAAAGTCATTTTTAGAGTTCGGATAAGTGATTAACAGTGGTTGGCAAAGTCATTACAATTGTTGGGCAAAGTCATTTTTAGAGTTCGGATAAGTGATTAACAGTGGTTGGCAAAGTCATTACAATTGTTTGGCAAAGTCATTTTTAGAGTTCGAATAGGTTATTAAGAGTGGTTGGCAAAGTCATTTCAATTGTTGGGCAAAGTCATTTTTAGAGTTCGGATAAGTGGTTAACAGTGGTTGGCAAAGTAATTACAATTGTTGGGCAAAGTCATTTTTAGAGGTCGGATAATTGATTAACAGTGTGTGTCAAAGTCATTACAATTGTTGGGCAAAGTCTTTTTAGAGTTCGGATATGTTATTAACAGTGGTTGGCAAAGTCATTACAATTATTGGGCAAAGTCATTTTTAGAGGTCGGATAAGTGATTAACAGTGTGTGTCAAAGTCATTAGAATTTTTAAGGAAAGTCATTTTTAGAGTCCGGATAAGTGATTTAAAGTGGTAGGCAAAGTCATTACAATTGTTGGGCAAAGTCATTTTTAGAGTTCGGATAAGTGATTAACAGTGGTTGGCAAAGTCATTACAATTGTTGGGCAAAGTCATTTTTAGAGTTCGGATAAGTGATTAACAGTGGTTGGCAAAGTCATTACAATTGTTGGGCAAAGTCATTTTTAGAGTTCGGATAAGTGATTAACAGTGGTTGGCAAAGTCATTACAATTGTTTGGCAAAGTCATTTTTAGAGTTCGAATAGGTTATTAAGAGTGGTTGGCAAAGTCATTTCAATTGTTGGGCAAAGTCATTTTTAGAGTTCGGATAAGTGGTTAACAGTGGTTGGCAAAGTAATTACAATTGTTGGGCAAAGTCATTTTTAGAGGTCGGATAATTGATTAACAGTGTGTGTCAAAGTCATTACAATTGTTGGGCAAAGTCTTTTTAGAGTTCGGATATGTTATTAACAGTGGTTGGCAAAGTCATTACAATTATTGGGCAAAGTTATTTCTAGAGTTTGGATAAGTGATTAACAGTGGTTGGCAAAGTCATTACAATTGTTGGGCAAAGTCATTTTTAGAGGTCGGATAAGTGATTAACAGTGTGTGTCAAAGTCATTAGAATTTTTAAGGAAAGTCATTTTTAGAGTCCGGATAAGTGATTTAAAGTGGTAGGCAAAGTCATTACAATTATTGGGCAAAGTCATTTCTAGAGTTTGGATAAGTGATTGACAGTGGTTGGCAAAGTCATTACAATTGTTGGGCAAAGTCATTTTTAGAGTTCAGATAGGTGATTAACAGTGTGTGTCAAAGTCATTAGAATTTTTAAGGAAAGTCATTTTTAGAGTCCGGATAAGTGATTTAAAGTGGTAGGCAGAGTCATTACAATTGTTGGGCAAAGTCATTTTTAGAGTTCGGATAAGTGATTAACAGTGGTTGGCAAAGTCATTACAATTGTTGGGCAAAGTCATTTTTAGAGTTCGGATAAGTCGTTTACAGTGGTTGGCAGAGTCATTACAATTGTTGGGCAAAGTCATTTTTAGAGATCGGATAAGTGATTAACAGTGGTTGGCAAAGTCATTACAATTGTTGGGCAAAGTCTTTTTAGAGTTCGGATAAGTTATTAACAGTGGTTGGCAAAGTCATTACAATTATTGGGCAAAGTCATTTCTAGAGTTTGAATAAGTGATTAACAGTGGTTGGCAAAGTCATTACAATTGTTGGGCAAAGTCATTTCTAGAGTTCGGATAAGTGATTTACAGTGGTTGGCAAAGTCATTACAATTGTTGGGAAAAGTCATTTTTAGAGGTCGGATAAGTTATTAACAGTGGTTGGCAAAGTCATTACAATTTTTAAGGAAATTCATTTTTAGAGTCCGGATAAGTGATTAATAGTGGTTGGCAAAGTCATTACAATTGTTGGGCAAAGTCATTTCTAGAGTTTGGATAAGTGATTATTGTGGTTGGCAAAGTCATTACAATTGTTGGGCAAAGTCATTTTTAGAGTTCGGATAAGTTATTAACAGTGGTTGGCAAAGTCATTACAATTATTGGGCAAAGTCATTTCTAGAGTTTGAATAAGTGATTAACAGTGGTTGGCAAAGTCATTACAATTGTTGGGCAAAGTCATTTCTAGAGTTCGGATAAGTGATTAACAGTGGTTGGCAAAGTCATTACAATTGTTGGGAAAAGTCATTTTTAGAGGTCGGATAAGTTATTTACAGTGGTTGGCAAAGTCATTACAATTTTTAAGGAAAGTCATTTTTAGAGTCCGGATAAGTGATTAATAGTGGTTGGCAAAGTCATTACAATTGTTGGGCAAAGTCTTTTTAGAGTTCGGATAAGTTATTAACAGTGGTTGGCAAAGTCATTACAATTATTGGGCAAAGTCATTTCTAGAGTTTGGATAAGTGATTAACAATGGTTGGCAAAGTCATTACAATTGTTGGGCAAAGTCTATTTTAGAGGTCGGATAAGTGATTAACAGTGTGTGTCAAAGTCATTAGAATTTTTAAGGAAAGTCATTTTTAGAGTTCGGATAAGTGATTAATAGTGGTTGGCAAAGTCATTACAATTATTGGGCAAAGTCATTTTTAGAGTTCGGATAAGTGATTAACAGTGGTTGGCAAAGTCATAACAATTGTTGGGAAAAGTCATTTTTAGAGGTCGGATAAGTGATTAACAGTGTGTGTCAAAGTCATTACAATTTTTAAGGAAAGTCATTTTTAGAGTTCGGATAAGTTATTAACAGTGGTTGCCAAAGTCATTACAATTGTTGGGCAAAGTCATTTTTAGAGTTCGGATAAGTCGTTAACAGGAGTTGGCAAAGTCATTACAATTGTTGGGCAAAGTCATTTTTAGAGTTCGGATAAGTGATTAACAGTGGTTGGCAAAGTCATTACAATTGTTGGGCAAAGTCATTTCTAGAGATCGGATAAGTGATTAACAGTGGTTGGCAAAGTCATTACAATTGTTGGGCAAAGTCATTTTTTAAGGTCAGATTAGTGATTAACAGTGGTTGGCAAAGTCATTACAATTGTTGGGCAAAGTCATTTTTAGAGGTCGGATAAGTGATTAACAGTGTGTGTCAAAGTCATTAGAATTTTTAAGGAAAGTCATTTTTAGAGTTCGGATAAGTTATTAACAGTGGTTGCCAAAGTCATTACAATTGTTGGGCAAAGTCATTTTTAGAGTTCGGATAAGTCGTTAACAGGAGTTGGCAAAGTCATTACAATTGTTGGGCAAAGTCTTTTTAAAGTTTGGATAAGTGATTAACAGTGGTTGGCAAAGTCATTACAATTGTTGGGCAAAGTCATTTCTAGAGATCGGATAAGTGATTAACAGTGGTTGGCAAAGTCATTACAATTGTTGGGCAAAGTCATTTTTAGAGTTCGGATAAGTGATTAACAGTGGTTGGCAAAGTCATTACAATTGTTGGGCAAAGTCATTTTTAGAGTTCGGATAAGTGATTAACAGTGGTTGGCAAAGTCATTACAATTGTTGGGCAAAGTCATTTTTAGAGTTCGGATAAGTGGTTAACAGTGGTTGGCAAAGTAATTACAATTGTTGGGCAAAGTCATTTTTAGAGGTCGGATAATTGATTAACAGTGTGTGTCAAAGTCATTACAATTGTTGGGCAAAGTCTTTTTAGAGTTCGGATATGTTATTAACAGTGGTTGGCAAAGTCATTACAATTATTGGGCAAAGTTATTTCTAGAGTTTGGATAAGTGATTAACAGTGGTTGGCAAAGTCATTACAATTGTTGGGCAAAGTCATTTTTAGAGGTCGGATAAGTCGTTAACAGGAGTTGGCAAAGTCATTACAATTGTTGGGCAAAGTCATTTTTAGAGTTCGGATAAGTGATTAACAGTGGTTGGCAAAGTCATTACAATTGTTGGGCAAAGTCATTTCTAGAGATCGGATAAGTGATTAACAGTGGTTGGCAAAGTCATTACAATTGTTGGGCAAAGTCATTTTTAGAGTTCGGATAAGTGATTAACAGTGGTTGGCAAAGTCATTACAATTGTTGGGCAAAGTCATTTTTAGAGTTCGGATAAGTGATTAACAGTGGTTGGCAAAGTCATTACAATTTTTGGGCAAAGTCATTTTTAGAGTTCGGATAAGTGATTAACAGTGGTTGGCAAAGTCATTACAATTGTTTGGCAAAGTCATTTTTAGAGTTCGAATAGGTTATTAAGAGTGGTTGGCAAAGTCATTTCAATTGTTGGGCAAAGTCATTTTTAGAGTTCGGATAAGTGGTTAACAGTGGTTGGCAAAGTAATTACAATTGTTGGGCAAAGTCATTTTTAGAGGTCGGATAATTGATTAACAGTGTGTGTCAAAGTCATTACAATTGTTGGGCAAAGTCTTTTTAGAGTTCGGATATGTTATTAACAGTGGTTGGCAAAGTCATTACAATTATTGGGCAAAGTTATTTCTAGAGTTTGGATAAGTGATTTAAAGTAGTAGGCAAAGTCATTACAATTGTTGGGCAAAGTCATTTTTAGAGGTCGGATAAGTGATTAACAGTGTGTGTCAAAGTCATTAGAATTTTTAAGGAAAGTCATTTTTAGAGTCCGGATAAGTGATTTAAAGTGGTAGGCAAAGTCATTACAATTATTGGGCAAAGTCATTTCTAGAGTTTGGATAAGTGATTGACAGTGGTTGGCAAAGTCATTACAATTGTTGGGCAAAGTCATTTTTAGAGGTCAGATAGGTGATTAACAGTGTGTGTCAAAGTCATTAGAATTTTTAAGGAAAGTCATTTTTAGAGTCCGGATAAGTGATTTAAAGTGGTAGGCAGAGTCATTACAATTGTTGGGCAAAGTCATTTTTAGAGTTCGGATAAGTGATTAACAGTGGTTGGCAAAGTCATTACAATTGTTGGGCAAAGTCATTTTTAGAGTTCGGATAAGTCGTTAACAGTGGTTGGCAGAGTCATTACAATTGTTGGGCAAAGTCATTTTTAGAGATCGGATAAGTGATTAACAGTGGTTGGCAAAGTCATTACAATTGTTGGGCAAAGTCTTTTTAGAGTTCGGATAAGTTATTAACAGTGGTTGGCAAAGTCATTACAATTATTGGGCAAAGTCATTTCTAGAGTTTGAATAAGTGATTAACAGTGGTTGGCAAAGTCATTACAATTGTTGGGCAAAGTCATTTCTAGAGTTCGGATAAGTGATTAACAGTGGTTGGCAAAGTCATTACAATTGTTGGAAAAAGTCATTTTTAGAGGTCGGATAAGTTATTAACAGTGGTTGGCAAAGTCATTACAATTTTTAAGGAAAGTCATTTTTAGAGTCCGGATAAGTGATTAATAGTGGTTGGCAAAGTCATTACAATTGTTGGGCAAAGTCATTTCTAGAGTTTGGATAAGTGATTATTGTGGTTGGCAAAGTCATTACAATTGTTGGGCAAAGTCATTTCTAGAGTTCGGATAAGTGATTAACAGTGGTTGGCAAAGTCATTACAATTGTTGGGCAAAGTCATTTTTAGAGTTCGGATAAGTTATTAACAGTGGTTGGCAAAGTCATTACAATTATTGGGCAAAGTCATTTCTAGAGTTTGAATAAGTGATTAACAGTGGTTGGCAAAGTCATTACAATTGTTGGGCAAAGTCATTTCTAGAGTTCGGATAAGTGATTAACAGTGGTTGGCAAAGTCATTACAATTGTTGGGAAAAGTCATTTTTAGAGGTCGGATAAGTTATTAACAGTGGTTGGCAAAGTCATTACAATTTTTAAGGAAAGTCATTTTTAGAGTCCGGATAAGTGATTAATAGTGGTTGGCAAAGTCATTACAATTGTTGGGCAAAGTCTTTTTAGAGTTCGGATAAGTTATTAACAGTGGTTGGCAAAGTCATTACAATTATTGGGCAAAGTCATTTCTAGAGTTTGGATAAGTGATTAACAATGGTTGGCAAAGTCATTACAATTGTTGGGCAAAGTCTATTTTAGAGGTCGGATAAGTGATTAACAGTGTGTGTCAAAGTCATTAGAATTTTTAAGGAAAGTCATTTTTAGAGTTCGGATAAGTGATTAATAGTGGTTGGCAAAGTCATTACAATTGTTTGGCAAAGTCATTTTTAGAGTTCGGATAAGTGATTAACAGTGGTTGGCAAAGTCATAACAATTGTTGGGAAAAGTCATTTTTAGAGGTCGGATAAGTGATTAACAGTGTGTGTCAAAGTCATTACAATTTTTAAGGAAAGTCATTTTTAGAGTTCGGATAAGTTATTAACAGTGGTTGCCAAAGTCATTACAATTGTTGGGCAAAGTCATTTTTAGAGTTCGGATAAGTCGTTAACAGGAGTTGGCAAAGTCATTACAATTGTTGGGCAAAGTCATTTTTAGAGTTCGGATAAGTGATTAACAGTGGTTGGCAAAGTCATTACAATTGTTGGGCAAAGTCATTTCTAGAGATCGGATAAGTGATTAACAGTGGTTGGCAAAGTCATTACAATTGTTGGGCAAAGTCATTTTTAGAGGTCGGATAAGTGATTAACAGTGGTTGGCAAAGTCATTACAATTGTTGGGCAAAGTCATTTTTAGAGGTCGGATAAGTGATTAACAGTGTGTGTCAAAGTCATTAGAATTTTTAAGGAAAGTCATTTTTCGAGTTCGGAAAAGTTATTAACAATGGTTGCCAAAGTCATTACAATTGTTGGGCAAAGTCATTTTTAGAGTTCGGATAAGTCGTTAACAGGAGTTGGCAAAGTCATTACAATTGTTGGGCAAAGTCTTTTTAAAGTTTAGATAAGTGATTAACAGTGGTTGGCAAAGTCATTACAATTGTTGGGCAAAGTCATTTTTAGAGTTCGGATAAGTGATTAACAGTGGTTGGCAAAGTCATTACAATTGTTGGGCAAAGTCATTTTTTAAGGTCAGATTAGTGATTAACAGTGGTTGGCAAAGTCATTACAATTGTTGGGCAAAGTCATTTTTAGAGGTCGGATAAGTGATTAACAGTGTGTGTCAAAGTCATTAGAATTTTTAAGGAAAGTCATTATAGAGTCCGGATAAGTGATTAACAGTGGTTGGCAAAGTCATTACAATTGTTGGGCAAAGTCATTTTTAGAGTTCGGATAAGTGATTAACAGTGGTTGGCAAAGTCATTACAATTGTTGGGCAAAGTCATATTTAGAGTTCGGATACGTTATTAACAGTGGTTGGCAAAGTCATTACAATTGTTGGGCAAAGTCATTTTTAGAGTTCGGATAAGTGATTAACAGTGGTTGGCAAAGTCATTACAATTGTTGGGCAAAGTCATTTTTAGAGGTCGGATAAGTGATTAACAGTGTGTGTCAAAGTCATTAGAATTTTTTAGGAAAGTCATTTTTAGAGTCCGGATAAGTGATTTAAAGTGGTAGGCAAAGTCATTACAATTGTTGGGCAAAGTCATTTTTAGAGTTTGGATAAGTGATTAACAGTGGTTGGCAAAGTCATTACAATTGTTGGGCAAAGTCATTTTTAGAGTTCGGATAAGTTATTAACAGTGATTGGCAAAGTCATTACAATTGTTGGGCGAAGTCATTTTTAGAGTTCGGATAAGTGATTAACATTGGTTGGCAAAGTCATTACAATTGTTGGGCAAAGTCATTTTTAGAGGTCGGATAAGTGATTAACAGTGTGTGTCAAAGTCATTAGAATTTTTTAGGAAAGTCATTTTTAGAGTCCGGATAAGTGATTTAAAGTGGTAGGCAAAGTCATTACAATTGTTGGGCAAAGTCATTTTTAGAGTCCGGATAAGTGATTTAAAGTGGTAGGCAAAGTCATTACAATTGTTGGGCAAAGTCATTTTTAGAGTTCGGATAAGTGATTAACAGTGGTTGGCAAAGTCATTACAATTGTTGGGCAAAGTCATTTTAAGAGTTCGGATAAGTTATTAACAGTGGTTGGCAAAGTCATTACAATTGTTGGGCAAAGTCATTTTTAGAGTTCAGAAGGGTTTAACAGTGGTTGGCAAAGTCATTACAATTGTTGGGCAAAGTCATTTTTAGAGGTCGGATAAGTGATTAACAGTGGTTGGCAAAGTCATTACAATTGTTGGGCAAAGTCATTTTTTAAGGTCAGATTAGTGATTAACAGTGGTTGGCAAAGTCATTACAATTGTTGGGCAAAGTCATTTTTAGAGGTCGGATTAGTGATTAACAGTGTGTGTCAAAGTCATTAGAATTTTTAAGGAAAGTCATTTTTAGAGTCCGGATAAGTGATTAACAGTGGTTGGCAAAGTCATTACAATTGTTGGGCAAAGTCATTTTTAGAGTTCGGATAAGTGATTAACAGTGGTTGGCAAAGTCATTACAATTGTTGGGCAATGTCATTTTTAGAGTTCGGATAAGTTATTAACAGTGATTGGCAAAGTCATTACAATTGTTGGGCAAAGTCATTTTTAGAGTTCGGATAAGTTATTAACAGTGGTTGGCAAAGTCATTAAAATTATTGGACAAAGTCATTTTTAGAGTTCGGATAAGTTATTAACAGTGGTTGGCAAAGCCATTACAATTATTGGGCAATGTCATTTCTAGAGTTTGGATAAGTGATTAACAGTGGTTGGCAAAGTCATTTCAATTGTTGGGCAAAGTCATTTTTAGAGGTCGGATAAGTGATTAACAGTGTGTGTCAAAGTCATTAGAATTTTTAAGGAAAGTCATTTTTAGAGTTCGGATAAGTGATTAATAGTGGTTGGCAAAGTCATTACAATTGTTTGGCAAAGTCATTTTTAGAGTTCGGATAAGTGATTAACAGTGGTTGGCAAAGTCATAACAATTGTTGGGAAAAGTCATTTTTAGAGGTCGGATAAGTGATTTAAAGTGGTAGGCAAAGTCATTACAATTGTTGGGCAAAGTCATTTTTAGAGTTCGGATAAGTGATTAACAGTGGTTGGCAAAGTCATTACAATTGTTGGGCAAAGTCATTTTAAGAGTTCGGATAAGTTATTAACAGTGGTTGGCAAAGTCATTACAATTGTTGGGCAAAGTCATTTTTAGAGTTCGGATAAGTGATTAACAGTGGTTGGCAAAGTCATTACAATTGTTGGGCAAAGTCATTTTTAGAGGTCGGATAAGTGATTAACAGTGGTTGGCAAAGTCATTACAATTGTTGGGCAAAGTCATTTTTTAAGGTCAGATTAGTGATTAACAGTGGTTGGCAAAGTCATTACAATTGTTGGGCAAAGTCATTTTTAGAGGTCGGATAAGTGATTAACAGTGTGTGTCAAAGTCATTAGAATTTTTTAGGAAAGTCATTTTTAGAGTCCGGATAAGTGATTTAAAGTGGTAGGCAAAGTCATTACAATTGTTGGGCAAAGTCATTTTTAGAGTTTGGATAAGTGATTAACAGTGGTTGGCAAAGTCATTACAATTGTTGGGCAAAGTCATTTTTAGAGTTCGGATAAGTTATTAACAGTGATTGGCAAAGTCATTACAATTGTTGGGCGAAGTCATTTTTAGAGTTCGGATAAGTGATTAACATTGGTTGGCAAAGTCATTACAATTGTTGGGCAAAGTCATTTTTAGAGGTCGGATAAGTGATTAACAGTGTGTGTCAAAGTCATTAGAATTTTTTAGGAAAGTCATTTTTAGAGTCCGGATAAGTGATTTAAAGTGGTAGGCAAAGTCATTACAATTGTTGGGCAAAGTCATTTTTAGAGTTCGGATAAGTGATTAACAGTGGTTGGCAAAGTCATTACAATTGTTGGGCAAAGTCATTTTAAGAGTTCGGATAAGTTATTAACAGTGGTTGGCAAAGTCATTACAATTGTTGGGCAAAGTCATTTTTAGAGTTCGGATAAGTGATTAACAGTGGTTGGCAAAGTCATTACAATTGTTGGGCAAAGTCATTTTTAGAGGTCGGATAAGTGATTAACAGTGTGTGTCAAAGTCATTACAATTGTTGGGCAAAGTCTTTTTAGAGTTCGGATAAGTTATTAACAGTGGTTGGCAAAGTCATTTCAATTATTGGGCAATGTCATTTCTAGAGTTTGGATAAGTGATTAACAGTGGTTGGCAAAGTCATTTCAATTGTTGGGCAAAGTCATTTTTTAAGGTCAGATTAGTGATTAACAGTGGTTGGCAAAGTCATTACAATTGTTGGGCAAAGTCATTTTTAGAGGTCGGATAAGTGATTAACAGTGTGTGTCAAAGTCATTAGAATTTTTAAGGAAAGTCATTTTTAGAGTCCGGATAAGTGATTTAAAGTGGTAGGCAAAGTCATTACAATTGTTGGGCAAAGTCATTTTTAGAGTTCGGATAATTGATTAACAGTGGTTGGCAAAGTCATTACAATTGTTGGGCAAAGTCATTTTTAGAGTTCGGATAAGTGATTAACAGTGGTTGGCAAAGTCATTACAATTGTTGGGCAAAGTCATTTTTAGAGGTCGGATAAGTGATTAACAGTGTGTGTCAAAGTCATTAGAATTTTTAAGGAAAGTCATTTTTAGAGTCCGGATAAGTGATTTAAAGTGGTAGGCAAAGTCATTACAATTGTTGGGCAAAGTCATTTTTAGAGTTCGGATAATGATTAACAGTGGTTGGCAAAGTCATTACAATTGTTGGGCAAAGTCATTTTTAGAGTTCGGATAAGTGATTAACAGTGGTTGGCAAAGTCATTACAATTGTTGGGCAAAGTCATTTTTAGAGGTCGGATAAGTGATTAACAGTGTGTGTCAAAGTCATTAGAATTTTTAAGGAAAGTCATTTTTAGAGTCCGGATAAGTGATTTAAAGTGGTAGGCAAAGTCATTACAATTGTTGGGCAAAGTCATTTTTAGAGTTCGGATAATTGATTAACAGTGGTTGGCAAAGTAATTACAATTGTTGGGCAAAAACATTTTTAGAGGTCGGATAAGTGATTAACAGTGTGTGTCAAAGTCATTACAATTGTTGGGCAAAGTCTTTTTAGAGTTCGGATATGTTATTAACAGTGGTTGGCAAAGTCATTACAATTATTGGGCAAAGTCATTTCTAGAGTTTGGATAAGTGATTAACGGTGGTTGGCAAAGTCATTACAATTGTTGGGCAAAGTCATTTTTAGAGGTCGGATAAGTGATTAACAGTATGTGTCAAAGTCATTAGAATTTTTAAGGAAAGTCATTTTTAGAGTCCGGATAAGTGATTTAAAGTGGTAGGCAAAGTCATTACAATTATTGGGCAAAGTCATTTCAAGAGTTTGGATAAGTGATTAACAGTGGTTGGCAAAGTCATTACAATTGTTGGGCAAAGTCATTTTTAGAGGTCGGATAAGTGATTAACAGTGTGTGTCAAAGTCATTAGAATTTTTAAGGAAAGTCATTTTTAGAGTTCGGATAAGTTATTAACAGTGGTTGCCAAAGTCATTACAATTGTTGGGCAAAGGCATTTTTAGAGTTCGGATAAGTGATTAACAGTGGTTGGCAAAGTCATTACAAATGTTGGGCAAAGTCATTTTTAGAGTTCGGATAAGTTATTAACAGTGGTTGGCAAAGTCATTACAATTATTGGGCAAAGTCATTTCTAGAGTTTGGATAAGTGATTAAAAGTGGTTGGCAAAGTCATTACAATTGTTGGGCAAAGTCTTTTTTAGAGTTCGGATAAGTCGTTAACAGTGGTTGGCAAAGTCAATACAATTGTTGGGCAAAGTCATTTTTAGAGATCGGATAAGTGATTAACAGTGGTTGGCAAAGTCATTACAATTGTTGGGCAAAGTCTTTTTAGAGTTCGGATAAGTTATTAACAGTGGTTGGCAAAGTCATGACAATTATTGGGCAAAGTCATTTCTAGAGTTTGAATAAGTGATTAACAGTGGTTGGCAAAGTCATTACAATTATTGGGCAAAGTCATTTCAAGAGTTTGGATAAGTGATTAACAGTGGTTGGCAAAGTCATTACAATTGTTGGGCAAAGTCATTTTTAGAGGTCGGATAAGTTATTAACAGTGGTTGGCAAAGTCATTACAATTGTTGGGGAAAGTCTTTTTAGAGTTCGGATAAGTTATTAACAGTGGTTGGCAAAGTCATTACAATTATTGGGCAAAGTCATTTCTAGAGTTTGAATAAGTGATTAACAGTGGTTGGCAAAGTCATTACAATTGTTGGGCAAAGTCATTTCTAGAGTTCGGATAAGTGATTAACAGTGGTTGGCAAAGTCATTACAATTGTTGGGAAAAGTCATTTTTAGAGGTCGGATAAGTTATTAACAGTGGTTGGCAAAGTCATTACAATTTTTTAGGAAAGTCATTTTTAGAGTCCGGATAAGTGATTAATAGTGGTTGGCAAAGTCATTACAATTGTTGGGCAAAGTCATTTTTTAAGGTCAGATTAGTGATTAACAGTGGTTGGCAAAGTCATTACAATTGTTGGGCAAAGTCATTTTTAGAGGTCGGATAAGTGATTAACAGTGTTTGTCAAAGTCATTAGAATTTTTAAGGAAAGTCATTTTTAGAGTCCGGATAAGTGATTTAAAGTGGTAGGCAAAGTCATTACAATTGTTGGGCAAAGTCATTTTTAGAGTTCGGATAAGTGGTTAACAGTGGTTGGCAAAGTAATTACAATTGTTGGGCAAAAACATTTTTAGAGGTCGGATAAGTGATTAACAGTGTGTGTCAAAGTCATTACAATTGTTGGGCAAAGTCTTTTTAGAGTTCGGATATGTTATTAACAGTGGTTGCCAAAGTCATTACAATTGTTGGGCAAAGGCATTTTTAGAGTTCGGATAAGTGATTAACAGTGGTTGGCAAAGTCATTACAATTGTTGGGCAAAGTCATTTTTAGAGTTCGGATAAGTTATTAACAGTGGTTGGCAAAGTCATTACAATTATTGGGCAAAGTCATTTCTAGAGTTTGGATAAGTGATTAATAGTGGTTGGCAAAGTCATTACAATTGTTGGGCAAAGTCTTTTTTAAAGTTCGGATAAGTCGTTAACAGTGGTTGGCAAAGTCAATACAATTGTTGGGCAAAGTCATTTTTAGAGATCGGATAAGTGATTAACAGTGGTTGGCAAAGTCATTACAATTGTTGGGCAAAGTCTTTTTAGAGTTCGGATAAGTTATTAACAGTGGTTGGCAAAGTCATTACAATTATTGGGCAAAGTCATTTCTAGAGTTTGAATAAGTGATTAACAGTGGTTGGCAAAGTCATTACAATTGTTGGGCAAAGTCATTTCTAGAGTTCGGATAAGTGATTAACAGTGGTTGGCAAAGTCATTACAATTGTTGGGAAAAGTCATTTTTAGAGGTCGGATAAGTTATTAACAGTGGTTGGCAAAGTCATTACAATTTTTAAGGAAAGTCATTTTTAGAGTCCGGATAAGTGATTAATAGTGGTTGGCAAAGTCATTACAATTGTTGGGCAAAGTCATTTTTAGAGTTCGGATAAGTGATTAACAGTGGTTGGCAAAGTCATTACAATTGTTGGGCAAAGTCATTTTTTAAGGTCAGATTAGTGATTAACAGTGGTTGGCAAAGTCATTACAATTGTTGGGCAAAGTCATTTTTAGAGGTCGGATAAGTGATTAACAGTGTGTGTCAAAGTCATTAGAATTTTTAAGGAAAGTCATTTTTAGAGTCCGGATAAGTGATTTAAAGTGGTAGGCAAAGTCATTACAATTGTTGGGCAAAGTCATTTTTAGAGTTCGGATAAGTGGTTAACAGTGGTTGGCAAAGTAATTACAATTGTTGGGCAAAAACATTTTTAGAGGTCGGATAAGTGATTAACAGTGGTTGGCAAAGTCATTACAATTGTTGGGCAAAGTCATTTTTAGAGGTCGGATAAGTGATTAACAGTGTGTGTCAAAGTCATTAGAATTTTTAAGGAAAGTCATTTTTAGAGTCCGGATAAGTGATTTAAAGTGGTAGGCAAAGTCATTACAATTATTGGGCAAAGTCATTTCAAGAGTTTGGATAAGTGATTAACAGTAGTTGGCAAAGTCATTACAATTGTTGGGCAAAGTCTTTTTAGAGTTCGGATATGTTATTAACAGTGGTTGCCAAAGTCATTACAATTGTTGGGCAAAGGCATTTTTAGAGTTCGGATAAGTGATTAACAGTGGTTGGCAAAGTCATTACAATTGTTGGGAAAAGTCATTTTTAGAGTTCGGATAAGTTATTAACAGTGGTTGGCAAAGTCATTACAATTATTGGGCAAAGTCATTTCTAGAGTTTGGATGAGTGATTAATAGTGGTTGGCAAAGTCATTACAATTGTTGGGCAAAGTCTTTTTTAGAGTTCGGATAAGTCGTTAACAGTGGTTGGCAAAGTCAATACAATTGTTGGGCAAAGTCATTTTTAGAGATCGGATAAGTGATTAACAGTGGTTGGCAAAGTCATTACAATTGTTGGGCAAAGTCTTTTTAGAGTTCGGATAAGTTATTAACAGTGGTTGGCAAAGTCATTACAATTATTGGGCAAAGTCATTTCTAGAGTTTGAATAAGTGATTAACAGTGGTTGGCAAAGTCATTACAATTGTTGGGAAAAGTCATTTTTAGAGGTCGGATAAGTTATTAACAGTGGTTGGCAAAGTCATTACAATTTTTAAGGAAAGTCATTTTTAGAGTCCGGATAAGTGATTAATAGTGGTTGGCAAAGTCATTACAATTGTTGGGCAAAGTCATTTTTAGAGTTCGGATAAGTGATTAACAGTGGTTGGCAAAGTCATTACAATTGTTGGGCAAAGTCATTTTTAAGGTCAGATTAGTGATTAACAGTGGTTGGCAAAGTCATTACAATTGTTGGGCAAAGTCATTTTTAGAGGTCGGATAAGTGATTAACAGTGTGTGTCAAAGTCATTAGAATTTTTAAGGAAAGTCATTTTTAGAGTCCGGATAAGTGATTTAAAGTGGTAGGCAAAGTCATTACAATTGTTGGGCAAAGTCATTTTTAGAGTTCGGATAAGTGGTTAACAGTGGTTGGCAAAGTAATTACAATTGTTGGGAAAAGTCATTTTTAGAGGTCGGATAAGTTATTAACAGTGGTTGGCAAAGTCATTACAATTTTTTAGGAAAGTCATTTTTAGAGTCCGGATAAGTGATTAACAGTGGTTGGCAAAGTCATTTCAATTATTGGGCAAAGTCATTTCTAGAGTTTGGATAAGTGATTAACAGTGGTTGGCAAAGTCATTACAATTGTTGGGCAAAGTCATTTTTAGAGGTCGGATAAGTGATTAACAGTGTGTGTCAAAGTCATTAGAATTTTTAAGGAAAGTCATTTTTAGAGTCCGGATAAGTGATTTAAAGTGGTAGGCAAAGTCATTACAATTATTGGGCAAAGTCATTTCAAGAGTTTGGATAAGTGATTAACAGTGGTTGGCAAAGTCATTACAATTGTTGGGCAAAGTCATTTTTAAAGGTCGGATAAGTGATTAACAGTGTGTGTCAAAGTCATTAGAATTTTTAAGGAAAGTCATTTTTAGAGTTCGGATAAGTTATTAACAGTGGTTGCCAGAGTCATTACAATTGTTGGGCAAAGGCATTTTTAGAGTTCGGATAAGTGATTAACAGTGGTTGGCAAAGTCATTACAATTGTTGGGCAAAGTCATTTTTAGAGTTCGGATAAGTTATTAACAGTGGTTGGCAAAGTCATTACAATTATTGGGCAAAGTCATTTCTAGAGTTTGGATAAGTGATTAATAGTGGTTGGCAAAGTCATTACAATTGTTGGGCAAAGTCTTTTTTAGAGTTCGGATAAGTCGTTAACAGTGGTTGGCAAAGTCATTACAATTGTTGGGCAAAGTCATTTTTAGAGATCGGATAAGTGATTAACAGTGGTTGGCAAAGTCATTACAATTGTTGGGCAAAGTCTTTTTAGAGTTCGGATAAGTTTTTAACAGTGGTTGGCAAAGTCATTACAATTATTAGGCAAAGTCATTTCTAGAGTTTGAATAAGTGATTAACAGTGGTTGGCAAAGTCATTACAATTGTTGGGCAAAGTCATTTCTAGAGTTCGGATAAGTGATTAACAGTGGTTGGCAAAGTCATTACAATTGTTGGGAAAAGTCATTTTTAGAGGTCGGATAAGTTATTAACAGTGGTTGGCAAAGTCATTACAATTTTTAAGGAAAGTCATTTTTAGAGTCCGGATAAGTGATTAATAGTGGTTGGCAAAGTCATTACAATTGTTGGGCAAAGTCATTTTTAGAGTTCGGATAAGTTATTAACAGTGGTTGGAAAAGTCATTACAATTATTGGGCAAAGTCATTTCTAGAGTTCGGATAAGTGATTAACAGTGGTTGGCAAAGTCAATACAATTGTTGGGCAAAGTCATTTTTAGAGATCGGATAAGTGATTAACAGTGGTTGGCAAAGTCATTACAATTGTTGGGCAAAGTCTTTTTAGAGTTCGGATAAGTTATTAACAGTGGTTGGCAAAGTCATTACAATTATTGGGCAAAGTCATTTCTAGAGTTTGAATAAGTGATTAACAGTGGTTGGCAAAGTCATTACAATTGTTGGGCAAAGTCATTTCTAGAGTTCGGATAAGTGATTAACAGTGGTTGGCAAAGTCATTACAATTGTTGGGAAAAGTCATTTTTAGAGGTCGGATAAGTTATTAACAGTGGTTGGCAAAGTCATTACAATTGTTGGGCAAAGTCTTTTTAGAGTTCGGATAAGTTATTAACAGTGGTTGGCAAAGTCATTACAATTATTGGGCAAAGTCATTTCTAGAGTTTGAATAAGTGATTAACAGTGGTTGGCAAAGTCATTACAATTGTTGGGCAAAGTCATTTCTAGAGTTCGGATAAGTGATTAACAGTGGTTGGCAAAGTCATTACAATTGTTGGGAAAAGTCATTTTTAGAGGTCGGATAAGTTATTAACAGTGGTTGGCAAAGTCATTACAATTTTTTAGGAAAGTCATTTTTAGAGTCCGGATAAGTGATTAATAGTGGTTGGCAAAGTCATTACAATTGTTGGGCAAAGTCATTTTTAGAGTTCGGATAAGTGATTAACAGTGGTTGGCAAAGTCATTACAATTGTTGGGCAAAGTCATTTTTTAAGGTCAGATTAGTGATTAACAGTGGTTGGCAAAGTCATTACAATTGTTGGGCAAAGTCATTTTTAGAGGTCGGATAAGTGATTAACAATGTGTGTCAAAGTCATTAGAATTTTTAAGGAAAGTCATTTTTAGAGTCCGGATAAGTGATTTAAAGTGGTAGGCAAAGTCATTACAATTGTTGGGCAAAGTCATTTTTAGAGTTCGGATAAGTGGTTAACAGTGGTTGGCAAAGTAATTACAATTGTTGGGCAAAAACATTTTTAGAGGTCGGATAAGTGATTAACAGTGTGTGTAAAAGTCATTACAATTGTTGGGCAAAGTCTTTTTAGAGTTCGGATATGTTATTAATAGTGGTTGCCAAAGTCATTACAATTGTTGGGCAAAGGCATTTTTAGAGTTCGGATAAGTGATTAACAGTGGTTGGCAAAGTCATTACAATTGTTGGGCAAAGTCATTTTTAGAGTTCGGATAAGTTATTAACAGTGGTTGGCAAAGTCATTACAATTATTGGGCAAAGTCATTTCTAGAGTTTGGATAAGTGATTAATAGTGGTTGGCACAGTCATTACAATTGTTGGGCAAAGTCTTTTTTAGAGTTCGGATAAGTCGTTAACAGTGGTTGGCAAAGTCAATACAATTGTTGGGCAAAGTCATTTTTAGAGATCGGATAAGTGATTAACAGTGGTTGGCAAAGTCATTACAATTGTTGGGCGAAGTCTTTTTAGAGTTCGGATAAGTTATTAACAGTGGTTGGCAAAGTCATTACAATTATTGGGCAAAGTCATTTCTAGAGTTTGAATAAGTGATTAACAGTGGTTGGCAAAGTCATTACAATTGTTGGGCAAAGTCATTTCTAGAGTTCGGATAAGTGATTAACAGTGGTTGGCAAAGTAATTACAATTGTTGGGAAAAGTCATTTTTAGAGGTCGGATAAGTTATTAACAGTGGTTGGCAAAGTCATTACAATTTTTAAGGAAAGTCATTTTTAGAGTCCGGATAAGTGATTAATAGTGGTTGGCAAAGTCATTACAATTGTTGGGCAAAGTCATTTTTAGAGTTCGGATAAGTGATTAACAGTGGTTGGCAAAGTCATTACAATTGTTGGGCAAAGTCATTTTTTAAGGTCAGATTAGTGATTAACAGTGGTTGGCAAAGTCATTACAATTGTTGGGCAAAGTCATTTTTAGAGGTCGGATAAGTGATTAACAGTGTGTGTCAAAGTCATTAGAATTTTTAAGGAAAGTCATTTTTAGAGTCCGGATAAGTGATTTAAAGTGGTAGGCAAAGTCATTACAATTGTTGGGCAAAGTCATTTTTAGAGTTCGGATAAGTGGTTAACAGTGGTTGGCAAAGTAATTACAATTGTTGGGCAAAAACATTTTTAGAGGTCGGATAAGTGATTAACAGTGTGTGTCAAAGTCATTACAATTGTTGGGCAAAGTCTTTTTAGAGTTCGGATATGTTATTAACAGTGGTTGGCAAAGTCATTACAATTATTGGGCAAAGTCATTTCTAGAGTTTGGATAAGTGATTAACAGTGGTTGGCAAAGTCATTACAATTGTTGGGCAAAGTCATTTTTAGAGGTCGGATAAGTGATTAACAGTGTGTGTCAAAGTCATTAGAATTTTTAAGGAAAGTCATTTTTAGAGTCCGGATAAGTGATTTAAAGTGGGAGGCAAAGTCATTACAATTATTGGGCAAAGTCATTTCAAGAGTTTGGATAAGTGATTAACAGTGGTTGGCAAAGTCATTACAATTGTTGGGCAAAGTCATTTTTAGAGGTCGGATAAGTGATTAACAGTGTGTGTCAAAGTCATTACAATTGTTGGGCAAAGTCATTTTTAGAGTTCGGATAAGTTATTAACAGTGGTTGGCAAAGTCATTACAATTATTGGGCAAAGTCATTTCTAGAGTTTGGATAAGTGATTAATAGTGGTTGGCAAAGTCATTACAATTGTTGGGCAAAGTCTTTTTTAGAGTTCGGATAAGTCGTTAACAGTGGTTGGCAAAGTCATTACAATTGTTGGGCAAAGTCATTTTTAGAGATCGGATAAGTGATTAATAGTGGTTGGCAAAGTCATTACAATTGTTGGGCAAAGTCTTTTTTAGAGTTCGGATAAGTCGTTAACAGTGGTTGGCAAAGTCATTACAATTGTTGGGCAAAGTCATTTTTAGAGATCGGATAAGTGATTAACAGTGGTTGGCAAAGTCATTACAATTGTTGGGCAAAGTCTTTTTAGAGTTCGGATAAGTTTTTAACAGTGGTTGGCAAAGTCATTACAATTATTGGGCAAAGTCATTTCTAGAGTTTGAATAAGTGATTAACAGTGGTTGGCAAAGTCATTACAATTGTTGGGCAAAGTCATTTCTAGAGTTCGGATAAGTGATTAACAGTGGTTGGCAAAGTCATTACAATTGTTGGGAAAAGTCATTTTTAGAGTTCGGATAAGTTATTAACAGTGGTTGGCAAAGTCATTACAATTTTTAAGGAAAGTCATTTTTAGAGTCCGGATAAGTGATTAATAGTGGTTGGCAAAGTCATTACAATTGTTGGGCAAAGTCTTTTTAGAGTTCGGATAAGTTTTTAACAGTGGTTGGCAAAGTCATTACAATTATTGGGCAAAGTCATTTCTAGAGTTCGGATAAGTGATTAACAGTGGTTGGCAAAGTCATTACAATTGTTGGGAAAAGTCATTTTTAGAGTTCGGATAAGTGATTAACAGTGGTTGGCAAAGTCATTACAATTGTTGGGAAAAGTCATTTTTAAAGGTCGGATAAGTTATTAACAGTGGTTGGCAAAGTCATTACAATTTTAAGGAAAGTCATTTTTAGAGTCCGGATAAGTGATTAATAGTGGTTGGCAAAGTCATTACAATTGTTGGGCAAAGTCATTTTTAGAGTTCGGATAAGTTATTAACAGTGGTTGGCAAAGTCATTACAATTTTTAAGGAAAGTCATTTTTAGAGTCCGGATAAGTGATTAATAGTGGTTGGCAAAGTCATTACAATTGTTGGGCAAAGTCATTTTTAGAGTTCGGATAAGTCGTTAACAGTGGTTGGCAAAGTCATTACAATTGTTGGGAAAAGTCATTTTTAGAGTTCGGATAAGTTATTAACAGTGGTTGGCAAAGTCATTACAATTTTTAAGAAAAGTCATTTTTAGAGTCCGGATAAGTGATTAATAGTGGTTGGCAAAGTCATTACAATTGTTGGGCAAAGTCTTTTTAGAGTTCGGATAAGTTTTTAACAGTGGTTGGCAAAGTCATTACAATTATTGGGCAAAGTCATTTCTAGAGTTCGGATAAGTGATTAACAGTGGTTGGCAAAGTCATTACAATTGTTGGGAAAAGTCATTTTTAGAGTTCGGATAAGTGATTAACAGTGGTTGGCAAAGTCATTACAATTGTTGGGAAAAGTCATTTTTAGAGGTCGGATAAGTTATTAACAGTGGTTGGCAAAGTCATTACAATTTTTAAGGAAAGTCATTTTTAGAGTCCGGATAAGTGATTAATAGTGGTTGGCAAAGTCATTACAATTGTTGGGCAAAGTCATTTTTAGAGTTCGGATAAGTTATTAACAGTGGTTGGCAAAGTCATTACAATTTTTAAGGAAAGTCATTTTTAGAGTCCGGATAAGTGATTAATAGTGGTTGGCAAAGTCATTACAATTGTTGGGCAAAGTCATTTTTAGAGTTCGGATAAGTCGTTAACAGTGGTTGGAAAAGTCATTACAATTGTTGGGCAAAGTCATTTTTAGAGATCGGATAAGTGATTTACAGTGGTTGGCAAAGTCATTACAATTGTTGGGCAAAGTCTTTTTAGAGTTCGGATAAGTTATTAACAGTGGTTGGCAAAGTCATTACAATTATTGGGCAAAGTCATTTCTAGAGTTTGGATAAGTGATTAACAGTGGTTGCCAAAGTCATTACAATTGTTGGGCAAAGTCATTTTTAGAGATCGGATAAGTGATTAACAGTGGTTGGCAAAGTCATTACAATTGTTGGGCAAAGTCATTTTAGAGTTCGGATAAGTGATTAACAGTGGTTGGCAAAGTCATTACAATTGTTGGGAAAAGTCATTTTTAGAGGTCGGATAAGTGATTAACAGTGTGTGTCAAAGTCATTACAATTTTTAAGGAAAGTCATTTTTAGAGTTCGGATAAGTTATTAACAGTAGTTGCCAAAGTCATTACAATTGTTGGGCAAAGTCATTTTTAGAGTTCGGATAAGTCGTTAACAGGAGTTGGCAAAGTCATTACAATTGTTGGGCAAAGTCATTTTTTAAGGTCAGATAAGTGATTAACAGTGGTTGGCAAAGTCATTACAATTGTTGGGCAAAGTCATTTTTAGAGGTCGGATAAGTGATTAACAGTGTGTGTCAAAGTCATTAGAATTTTTAAGGAAAGTCATTTTTAGATTCCGGATAAGTGATTTAAAGTGGTAGGCAAAGTCATTACAATTGTTGGGCAAAGTCATTTTTAGAGTTCGGATAAGTGATTAACAGTGGTTGGCAAAGTCATTACAATTGTTGGGCAAAGTCATTTTTAGAGTTCGGATAAGTGATTAACAGTGGTTGGCAAAGTCATTACAATTGTTAGGCAAAGTCATTTTTAGAGTTCGGATAAGTGATTAACAGTGGTTGGCAAAGTCATTACAATTGTTGGGCAAAGTCATTTTTAGAGTTCGGATAAGTTATTAACAGTGGTTGGCAAAGTCATTTCAATTGTTGGGCAAAGTCATTTTTAGAGTTCGGATAAGTGGTTAACAGTGGTTGGCAAAGTAATTACAATTGTTGGGCAAAAACATTTTTAGAGGTCGGATAAGTGATTAACAGTGTGTGTCAAAGTCATTACAATTGTTGGGCAAAGTCTTTTTAGAGTTCCGATATGTTATTAACAGTGGTTGGAAAAGTCATTACAATTATTGGGCAAAGTCATTTCTAGAGTTTGGATAAGTGATTAACAGTGGTTGGCAAAGTCATTACAATTGTTGGGCAAAGTCATTTTTAGAGGTCGGATAAGTGATTAACAGTGTGTGTCAAAGTCATTAGAATTTTTAAGGAAAGTCATTTTTAGAGTTCGGATAAGTTATTAACAGTGGTTGCCAAAGTCATTACAATTGTTGGGCAAAGGCATTTTTAGAGTTCGGATAAGTGATTAACAGTGGTTGGCAAAGTCATTACAATTGTTGGGCAAAGTCATTTTTAGAGTTCGGATAAGTTATTAACAGTGGTTGGCAAAGTCATTTCAATTATTGGGCAAAGTCATTTCTAGAGTTTGGATAAGTGATTAATAGTGGTTGGCAAAGTCATTACAATTGTTGGGCAAAGTCATTTTTAGAGTTCGGATAAGTCGTTAACAGTGGTTGGCAAAGTCATTACAATTGTTTGGCAAAGTCATTTTTAGAGATCGGATAAGTGATTAACAGTGGTTGGCAAAGTCATTACAATTGTTGGGCGAAGTCTTTTTAGAGTTCGGATAAGTTATTAACAGTGGTTGGCAAAGTCATTACAATTATTGGGCAAAGTCATTTCTAGAGTTTAAATAAGTGATTAACAGTGGTTGGCAAAGTCATTACAATTGTTGGGCAAAGTCATTTCTAGAGTTCGGATAAGTAATTAACAGTGGTTGGCAAAGTCATTACAATTGTTGGGAAATGTCATTTTTAGAGGTCGGATAAGTTATTAACAGTGGTTGGCAAAGTCATTACAATTTTTAAGGAAAGTCATTTTTAGAGTCCGGATAAGTGATTAATAGTGGCTGGCAAAGTCATTACAATTGTTGGGCAAAGTCATTTTTAGAGTTCGGATAAGTTATTAACAGTGGTTGGAAAAGTCATTACAATTATTGGGCAAAGTCATTTCTAGAGTTTGGATAAGTGATTATTGTGGTTGGCAAAGTCATTACAATTGTTGGGCAAAGTCATTTTTAGAGTTCGGATAAGTCGTTAACAGTGGTTGGCAAAGTCATTACAATTGTTGGGCAAAGTCTTTTTAGAGTTCGGATAAGTTATTAACAGTGGTTGGCAAAGTCATTACAATTATTGGGCAAAGTCATTTCTAGAGTTTGGATAAGTGATTAACAGTGGTTGCCAAAGTCATTACAATTGTTGGGCAAAGTCATTTCTAGAGATCGGATAAGTGATTAATAGTGGTTGGCAAAGTCATTACAATTGTTGGGCAAAGTCTTTTTAGAGTTCGGATAAGTTATTAACAGTGGTTGGCAAAGTCATTACAATTATTGGGCAAAGTCATTTCTAGAGTTTGGATAAGTGATTAACAGTGGTTGCCAAAGTCATTACAATTGTTGGGCAAAGTCATTTCTAGAGATCGGATAAGTGATTAACAGTGGTTGGCAAAGTCATTACAATTGTTGGGCAAAGTCATTTCTAGAGTTCGGATAAGTGATTAACAGTGGTTGGCAAAGTCATTACCCTTGTTGGGCAAAGTCATTTTTAGAGGTCGGATAAGTTATTAACAGTGGTTGGCAAAGTCATTACAATTTTTAAGGAAAGTCATTTTTAGAGTCCGGATAAGTGATTAATAGTGGTTGGCAAAGTCATTACAATTGTTGGGCAAAGTCATTTTTAGAGTTCGGATAAGTTATTAACAGTGGTTGGCAAAGTCATTACAATTGTTGGGCAAAGTCATTTTTAGAGATCGGATAAGTGATTAACAGTGGTTGGCAAAGTCATTACAATTATTGGGCAAAGTCTTTTTAGAGTTCGGATAAGTTATTAACAGTGGTTGGCAAAGTCATTACAATTATTGGGCAAAGTCATTTCTAGAGTTTGGATAAGTGATTAACAGTGATTGCCAAAGTCATTACAATTGTTGGGCAAAGTCATTTCTAGAGATCGGATAAGTGATTAATAGTGGTTGGCAAAGTCATTACAATTTTTAAGGAAAGTCATTTTTAGAGTCCGGATAAGTGATTAATAGTGGTTGGCAAAGTCATTACAATTGTTGGTCAAAGTCATTTTTAGAGTTCGGAAAAGTTATTAACAGTGGTTTGCAAAGTTCTTACAATTGTTGGGCAGAGTCATTTTTAGAGTTCGGATAAGTTATTAACAGTGGTTGGCAAAGTCATTACAATTATTGGGCAAAGTCATTTCTAGAGTTTGGATAAGTGATTATTGTGGTTGGCAAAGTCATTACAATTGTTGGGCAAAGTCATTTTTAGAGTTCGGATAAGTCGTTAACAGTGGTTGGCAAAGTCATTACAATTGTTGGGCAAAGTCATTTTTAGAAATCGGATAAGTGATTAACAGTGGTTGGCAAAGTCATTACAATTGTTGGGCAAAGTCTTTTTAGAGTTCGGATAAGTTATTCACAGTGGTTGGCAAAGTCATTACAATTATTGGGCAAAGTCATTTCTAGAGTTTGGATAAGTGATTAACAGTGGTTGCCAAAGTCATTACAATTGTTGGGCAAAGTCATTTCTAGAGATCGGATAAGTGATTAATAGTGGTTGGCAAAGTCATTACAATTGTGGGCAAAGTCATTTTTAGAGTTCGGATAAGTTATCAACAGTGGTTGGCAAAGTCATTACAATTTTTAAGGAAAGTCATTTTTAGAGTCCGGATAAGTGATTAATAGTGGTTGACAAAGTCATTACAATTGTTGGGCAAAGTCATTTTTAGAGTTCGGATAAGTTATTAACAGTTGTTGGCAAAGTCATTACAATTATTGGGCAAAGTCATTTCTAGAGTTTGGATAAGTGATTATTGTGGTTGGCAAAGTCATTACAATTGTTGGGCAAAGTCATTTTTAGAGTTCGGATAAGTCGTTAACAGTGGTTGGCAAAGTCATTACAATTGTTGGGCAAAGTCATTTTTAGAAAACGGATAAGTGATTAACAGTGGTTGGCAAAACCATTACAATTGTTGGGCAAAGTCTTTTTAGAGTTCGGATAAGTTATTAACAGTGGTTGGCAAAGTCATTACAATTATTGGGCAAAGTCATTTCTAGAGTTTGGATAAGTGATTAACAGTGGTTGCCAAAGTCATTACAATTGTTGGGCAAAGTCATTTCTAGAGATCGGATAAGTGATTAATAGTGGTTGGCAAAGTCATTACAATTGTTGGGCAAAGTCATTTTTAGAGTTCGGATAAGTTATCAACAGTGGTTGGCAAAGTCATTACAATTTTTAAGGAAAGTCATTTTTAGAGTCCGGATAAGTGATTAATAGTGGTTGGCAAAGTCATTACAATTGTTGGGCAAAGTCATTTTTAGAGTTCGGATAAGTTATTAACAGTGGTTGGCAAAGTCATTACAATTATTGGGCAAAGTCATTTCTAGAGTTTGGATAAGTGATTATTGTGGTTGGCAAAGTCATTACAATTGTTGGGCAAAGTCATTTTTAGAGTTCGGATAAGTCGTTAACAGTGGTTGGCAAAGTCATTACAATTGTTGGGCAAAGTCATTTTTAGAAATCGGATAAGTGATTAACAGTGGTTGGCAAAGTCATTACAATTGTTGGGCAAAGTCTTTTTAGAGTTCGGATAAGTTATTAAAAGTGGTTGCCAAAGTCATTACAATTGTTAGGCAAAGTCATTTCTAGAGATCGGATAAGTGATTAACAGTGGTTGGCAAAGTCATTACAATTGTTGGGCAAAGTCATTTCTAGAGATCGGATAAGTGATTAATAGTGGTTGGCAAAGTCATTACAATTGTTGGGCAAAGTCATTTTTAGAGTTCGGATAAGTCGTTAACAGTGGTTGGCAAAGTCATTACAATTGTTGGTCAAAGTCATTTTTAGAGTTCGGAAAAGTTATTAACAGTGGTTGGCAAAGTTCTTACAATTGTTGGGCAAAGTCATTTCTAGAGTTCGGATAAGTGTTTAACAGTGGTTGGCAAAGTCAATACAATTGTTGGGAAAAGTCATTTTTAGAGATCGGATAAGTGATTAACAGTGGTTGGCAAAGTCATTACAATTGTTGGGCAAGGTTTTTTTAGAGTTCGGATAAGTTATTAACAGTGGTTGGCAAAGTCATTACAATTATTGGGCAAAGTCATTTCTAGAGTTTGGATAAGTGATTAACAGTGGTTGCCAAAGTCATTACAATTGTTGGGCAAAGTCATTTCTAGAGATCGGATAAGTGATTAACAGTGGTTGGCAAAGTCATTACAATTGTTGGGCAAAGTCATTTCTAGAGTTCGGATAAGTGATTAACAGTGGTTGGCAAAGTCATTACAATTGTTGGGAAAAGTCATTTTTAGAGGTCGGATAAGTTATTAACAGTGGTTGGCAAAGTCATTACAATTTTTAAGGAAAACCATTTTTAGAGTCCGGATAAGTGATTAATAGTGGTTGGCAAAGTTCTTACAATTGTTGGGCAAAGTCATTTTTAGAGTTCGGAAAAGTTATTAACAGTGGTTGGCAAAGTTCTTACAATTGTTGGGCAAAGTCATTTTTAGAGTTCGGATAAGTTATTAACAGTGGTTGGCAAAGTCATTACAATTATTGGGCAAAGTCATTTCTAGGGTTTGGATAAGTGATTAATAGTGGTTGGCAAAGTCATTACAATTGTTGGGCAAAGTCATTTTTAGAGTTCGGATAAGTCGTTAACAGTTGTTGGCAAAGTCATTACAATTGTTGGGCAAAGTCATTTTTAGAGATCGGATAAGTGATTAACAGTGGTTGGCAAAGTCATTACAATTGTTGGGCAAAGTCATTTTTAGAGTTCGGATAAGTTATTAACAGTGGTTGGCAAAGTCATTACAATTATTGGGCAAAGTCATTTCTAGAGTTTGAATAAGTGATTAACAGTGGTTGGCAAAGTCATTACAATTGTTGGGCAAAGTCATTTCTAGAGTTCGGATAAGTGATTAACAGTGGTTGGCAAAGTCATTACAATTGTTGGGAAAAGTCATTTTTAGAGGTCGGAAAAGTTATCAACAGTGGTTGGCAAAGTCATTACAATTTTTAAGGAAAGTCATTTTTAGAGTCCGGATAAGTGATTAATAGTGGTTGGCAAAGTCATTACAGTTGTTGGGCAAAGTCATTTTTAGAGTTCGGATAAGTTATTAACAGTGGTTGGCAAAGTCATTACAATTATTGGGCAAAGTCATTTCTAGAGTTTGGATAAGTGATTATTGTGGTTGGCAAAGTCATTACAATTGTTGGGCAAAGTCATTTTTAGAGTTCGGATAAGTCGTTAACAGTGGTTGGCAAAGTCATTACAATTGTTGGGCAAAGTCATTTTTAGAAATCGGATAAGTGATTAACAGTGGTTGGCAAAGTCATTACAATTGTTGGGCAAAGTGTTTTTAGAGTTCGGATAAGTTATTAACAGTGGTTGGCAAAGTCATTACAATTATTGGGCAAAGTCATTTCTAGAGTTTGGATAAGTGATTAACAGTGGTTGCCAAAGTCATTACAATTGTTGGGCAAAGTCATTTCTAGAGATCGGATAAGTGATTAATAGTGGTTGGCAAAGTCATTCCAATTGTCGGGCAAAGTCATTTTTAGAGTTCGGATAAGTTATCAACAGTGGTTAGCAAAGTCATTCCAATTTTTAAGGAAAGTCATTTTTAGAGTCCGGATAAGTGATTAATAGTGGTTGGCAAAGTCATTACAATTGTTGGGCAAAGTCATTTTTAGAGTTCGGATAAGTTATTAACAGTGGTTGGCAAAGTCATTACAATTGTTGGGCAAAGTCTTTTTAGAGTTCGGATAAGTTATTAACAGTGGTTGGCAAAGTCATTACAATTATTGGGCAAAGTCATTTCTAGAGTTTGGATAAGTGATTAACAGTGGTTGCCAAAGTCATTACAATTGTTGGGCAAAGTCATTTCTAGAGATCGGATAAGTGATTAATAGTGGTTGGCAAAGTCATTACAATTGTTGGGCAAAGTCATTTTTAGAGTTCGGATAAGTTATTAACAGTGGTTGGCAAAGTCATTACAATTATTGGGCAAAGTCATTTCTAGAGTTTGGATAAGTGATTATTGTGGTTGGCAAAGTCATTACAATTGTTGGGCAAAGTCATTTTTAGAGTTCGGATAAGTCGTTAACAGTGGTTGGCAAAGTCATTACAATTGTTGGGCAAAGTCATTTTTAGAAATCGGATAAGTGATTAACAGTGGTTGGCAAAGTCATTACAATTGTTGGGCAAAGTCTTTTTAGAGTTCGGATAAGTTATTAACAGTGGTTGGCAAAGTCATTACAATTGTTGGGCAAAGTCATTTTTAGAGTTCGGATAAGTCGTTAACAGTGGTTGGCAAAGTCATTACAATTTTTAAGGAAAGTCATTTTTAGAGTTCGGATAAGTGATTAATAGTGGTTGGCAAAGTCATTACAATTGTTGGTCAAAGTCATTTGTAGAGATCGGATAAGTGATTAACAGTGGTTGGCAAAAATCTTACAATTGTTGGGCAAAGTCATTTCTAGAGTTCGGATAAGTGTTTAACAGTGGTTGGAAAAGTCATTACAATCTTTAAGGAAAGTCTTTTTTAGAGTCCGGATAAGTGATTAAAAGTGGTTGCCAAAGTCATTACAATTGTAAGGCAAAGTCATTTCTAGAGATCGGATAAGTGATTAACAGTGGTTGGCAAAGTCATTACAATTTTTGGGCAAAGTCATTTTTAGAGGTCGGATAAGTGATTAACAGTGGTTGGCAAAGTCATTACAATTATTGGGCAAAGTCATTTCTAGAGATCGGATAAGTGATTAATAGTGGTTGGCAAAGTCATTACAATTGTTGGGCAAAGTCATTTTTAGAGGTCGGATAAGTGATTAACAGTGTGTGTCAAAGTCATTACAATTTTTAAGGAAAGTCATTTTTAGAGTCCGGATAAGTGATTAACAGTGGTTGGCAAAGTCATTACAATTGTTGGGCAAAGTCATTTTTAGAGTTCGGATAAGTCGTTAACAGTGGTTGGCAAAGTCATTACAATTGTTGGGCAAAGTCATTTTTAGAAATCGGATAAGTGATTAACAGTGGTTGGCAAAGTCATTACAATTGTTGGGCAAAGTCTTTTTAGAGTTCGGATAAGTTATTAACAGTGGTTGGCAAAGTCATTACAATTGTTGGGCAAAGTCATTTTTAGAGTTCGGATAAGTCGTTAACAGTGGTTGGCAAAGTCATTACAATTTTTAAGGAAAGTCATTTTTAGAGTTCGGATAAGTGATTAATAGTGGTTGGCAAAGTCATTACAATTGTTGGTCAAAGTTATTTCTAGAGATCGGATAAGTGATTAACAGTGGTTGGCAAAGTTCTTACAATTGTTAGGCAAAGTCATTTCTAGAGTTCGGATAAGTGTTTAACAGTGGTTGGCAAAGTCATTACAATTTTTAAGGAAAGTCTTTTTTAGAGTCCGGATAAGTGATTAAAAGTGGTTGCCAAAGTCATTACAATTGTTAGGCAAAGTCATTTCTAGAGATCGGATAAGTGATTAACAGTGGTTGGCAAAGTCATTACAATTTTTGGGCAAAGTCATTTTTAGAGGTCGGATAAGTGATTAACAGTGGTTGGCAAAGTCATTACAATTATTGGGCAAAGTCATTTTTAGAGGTCGGATAAGTGATTAATAGTGGTTGGCAAAGTCATTACAATTGTTGGGCAACGTCATTTTTAGAGGTCGGATAAGTGATTAACAGTGTGTGTCAAAGTCATTACAATTTTTAAGGAAAGTCATTTTTAGAGTCCGGATAAGTGATTAACAGTGGTTGGCAAAGTCATTACAATTGTTGGGAAAAGTCATTTTTAGAGGTCGGATAAGTCGTTAACAGTGGTTGACAAAGTCATTACAATTGTTGGGCAAAGTCATTTTTAGAGTTCGGATAAGTGATTAACAGTGGTTGGCAAAGTCATTACAATTGTTGGGCAAAGTCTTTTTAGAGTTCGGATAAGTGATTAATAGTTGTTGGCAAAGTCATTACAATTGTTTGGCAAAGTCATTTCTAGAGTATGGATAAGTGTTTAACAGTGGTTGGCAAAGTCAATACAATTGTTGGTCAAAGTCATTTTTAGAGTTCGGATAAGTTATTTACAGTGGTTGGCAAAGTTCTTACAATTGTTGGGCAAAGTCATTTTTAGAGTTCGGATAAGTGATTAACAGTGGTTGGCAAAGTCATTACAATTGTTTGGCAAAGTCATTTCTAGAGTTCCGATAAGTGATTAACAGTGGTTGGCAAAGTCAATACAATTGTTGGGAAAAGTCATTTTTGAGGTCGGATAAGTTATTAACAGTGGTTGGCAAAGTCATTACAATTTTTAAGGAAAGTCTTTTTTAGAGTCCGGATAAGTGATTAAAAGTGGTTGCCAAAGTCATTACAATTGTTAGGCAAAGTCATTTCTAGAGATCGGATAAGTGATTAACAGTGGTTGGCAAAGTCATTACAATTTTTGGGCAAAGTCATTTTTAGAGGTCGGATAAGTGATTAACAGTGGTTGGAAAAGTCATTACAATTATTGGGCAAAGTCATTTCTAGAGATCAGATAAGTGATTAATAGTGGTTGGCAAAGTCATTACAATTGTTGGGCAAAGTCATTTTTAGAGTTCGGATAAGTCGTTAACAGTGGTTGGCAAAGTCATTACAATTGTTGGGCAAAGTCATTTTTAGAAATCGGATAAGTGATTAACAGTGGTTGGCAAAGTCATTACAATTGTTGGGCAAAGTCTTTTTAGAGTTCGGATAAGTTATTAACAGTGGTTGGCAAAGTCATTACAATTGTTGGGCAAAGTCATTTTTAGAGTTCGGATAAGTCGTTAACAGTGGTTGGCAAAGTCATTACAATTTTTAAGGAAAGTCATTTTTAGAGTTCGGATAAGTGATTAATAGTGGTTGGCAAAGTCATTACAATTGTTGGTCAAAGTCATTTCTAGAGATCGGATAAGTGATTAACAGTGGTTGGCAAAGTTCTTACAATTGTTGGGCAAAGTCATTTCTAGAGTTCGGATAAGTGTTTAACAGTGGTTGGCAAAGTCATTACAATTTTTAAGGAAAGTCTTTTTTAGAGTCCGGATAAGTGATTAAAAGTGGTTGCCAAAGTCATTACAATTGTTAGGCAAAGTCATTTCTAGAGATCGGATAAGTGATTAACAGTGGTTGGCAAAGTCATTACAATTTTTGGGCAAAGTCATTTTTAGAGGTCGGATAAGTGATTAACAGTGGTTGGCAAAGTCATTACAATTATTGGGCAAAGTCATTTCTAGAGATCGGATAAGTGATTAATAGTGGTTGGCAAAGTCATTACAATTGTTGGGCAAAGTCATTTTTAGAGGTCGGATAAGTGATTAACAGTGTGTGTCAAAGTCATTACAATTTTTAAGGAAAGTCATTTTTAGAGTCCGGATAAGTGATTAACAGTGGTTGGCAAAGTCATTACAATTGTTGGGAAAAGTCATTTTTAGAGGTCGGATAAGTCGTTAACAGTGGTTGGCAAAGTCATTACAATTGTTGGGCAAAGTCATTTTTAGAGTTCGGATAAGTGATTAACAGTGGTTGGCAAAGTCATTACAATTGTTGGGCAAAGTCTTTTTAGAGTTCGGATAAGTGATTAATAGTGGTTGGCAAAGTCATTACAATTGTTTGGCAAAGTCATTTCTAGAGTTCGGATAAGTGATTAACAGTGGTTGGCAAAGTCAATACAATTGTTGGTCAAAGTCATTTTTAGAGTTCGGATAAGTTATTTACAGTGGTTGGCAAAGTTCTTACAATTGTTGGGCAAAGTCATTTTTAGAGTTCGGATAAGTGATTAACAGTGGTTGGCAAAGTCATTACAATTGTTGGGCAAAGTCTTTTTAGAGTTCGGATAAGTGATTAATAGTTGTTGGCAAAGTCATTACAATTGTTTGGCAAAGTCATTTCTAGAGTATGGATAAGTGTTTAACAGTGGTTGGCAAAGTCAATACAATTGTTGGTCAAAGTCATTTTTAGAGTTCGGATAAGTTATTTACAGTGGTTGGCAAAGTTCTTACAATTGTTGGGCAAAGTCATTTTTAGAGTTCGGATAAGTGATTAACAGTGGTTGGCAAAGTCATTACAATTGTTTGGCAAAGTCATTTCTAGAGTTCCGATAAGTGATTAACAGTGGTTGGCAAAGTCAATACAATTGTTGGGAAAAGTCATTTTTGAGGTCGGATAAGTTATTAACAGTGGTTGGCAAAGTCATTACAATTTTTAAGGAAAGTCTTTTTTAGAGTCCGGATAAGTGATTAAAAGTGGTTGCCAAAGTCATTACAATTGTTAGGCAAAGTCATTTCTAGAGATCGGATAAGTGATTAACAGTGGCTGGCAAAGTCATTACAATTTTTGGGCAAAGTCATTTTTAGAGGTCGGATAAGTGATTAACAGTGGTTTGAAAAGTCATTACAATTATTGGGCAAAGTCATTTCTAGAGATCAGATAAGTGATTAATAGTGGTTGGCAAAGTCATTACAATTGTTGGGCAAAGTCATTTTTAGAGTTCGGATAAGTCGTTAACAGTGGTTGGCAAAGTCATTACAATTGTTGGGCAAAGTCATTTTTAGAAATCGGATAAGTGATTAACAGTGGTTGGCAAAGTCATTACAATTGTTGGGCAAAGTCTTTTTAGAGTTCGGATAAGTTATTAACAGTGGTTGGCAAAGTCATTACAATTGTTGGGCAAAGTCATTTTTAGAGTTCGGATAAGTCGTTAACAGTGGTTGGCAAAGTCATTACAATTTTTAAGGAAAGTCATTTTTAGAGTTCGGATAAGTGATTAATAGTGGTTGGCAAAGTCATTACAATTGTTGGTCAAAGTCATTTCTAGAGATCGGATAAGTGATTAACAGTGGTTGGCAAAGTTCTTACAATTGTTGGGCAAAGTCATTTCTAGAGTTCGGATAAGTGTTTAACAGTGGTTGGCAAAGTCATTACAATTTTTAAGGAAAGTCTTTTTTAGAGTCCGGATAAGTGATTAAAAGTGGTTGCCAAAGTCATTACAATTGTAAGGCAAAGTCATTTCTAGAGATCGGATAAGTGATTAACAGTGGTTGGCAAAGTCATTACAATTTTTGGGCAAAGTCATTTTTAGAGGTCGGATAAGTGATTAACAGTGGTTGGCAAAGTCATTACAATTATTGGGCAAAGTCATTTCTAGAGATCGGATAAGTGATTAATAGTGGTTGGCAAAGTCATTACAATTGTTGGGCAAAGTCATTTTTAGAGGTCGGATAAGTGATTAACAGTGTGTGTCAAAGTCATTACAATTTTTAAGGAAAGTCATTTTTAGAGTCCGGATAAGTGATTAACAGTGGTTGGCAAAGTCATTACAATTGTTGGGAAAAGTCATTTTTAGAGGTCGGATAAGTCGTTAACAGTGGTTGGCAAAGTCATTACAATTGTTGGGCAAAGTCATTTTTAGAGTTCGGATAAGTGATTAACAGTGGTTGGCAAAGTCATTACAATTGTTGGGCAAAGTCTTTTTAGAGTTCGGATAAGTGATTAAAAGTGGTTGGCAAAGTCATTACAATTGTTTGGCAAAGTCATTTCTAGAGTTCGGATAAGTGATTAACAGTGGTTGGCAAAGTCAATACAATTGTTGGTCAAAGTCATTTTTAGAGTTCGGATAAGTTATTTACAGTGGTTGGCAAAGTTCTTACAATTGTTGGGCAAAGTCATTTTTAGAGTTCGGATAAGTGATTAACAGTGGTTGGCAAAGTCATTACAATTGTTTGGCAAAGTCATTTCTAGAGTTCCGATAAGTGATTAACAGTGGTTGGCAAAGTCAATACAATTGTTGGGAAAAGTCATTTTTAGAGGTCGGATAAGTTATTAACAGTGGTTGGCAAAGTTCTTACAATTGTTGGGCAAAGTCATTTCTAGAGTTCCGATAAGTGATTAACAGTGGTTGGCAAAGTCAATACAATTGTTGGGAAAAGTCATTTTTAGAGGTCGGATAAGTTATTAACAGTGGTTGGCAAAGTCATTACAATTTTTAAGGAAAGTCTTTTTTAGAGTTCGGATAAGTTATTAACAGTGGTTGGCAAAGTCATTACAATTATTGGGCAAAGTCATTTCTAGAGTTTGGATAAGTGATTAACAGTGGTTGGCAAAGTCATTACAATTATTGGGCAAAGTCATTTTTAGAGGTCGGATAAGTGATTAACAGTGGTTGGAAAAGTCATTACAATTATTGGGCAAAGTCATTTCTAGAGATCAGATAAGTGATTAATAGTGGTTGGCAAAGTCATTACAATTATTGGGCAAAGTCATTTTTAGAGGTCGGATAAGTGATTAACAGTGTGTGTCAAAGTCATTACAATTTTTAAGGAAAGTCATTTTTAGAGTCCGGATAAGTGATTAACAGTGGTTGGCAAAGTCATTACAATTGTTGGGAAAAGTCATTTTTAGAGGTCGGATAAGTCGTTAACAGTGGTTGGCAAAGTCATTACAATTGTTGGGCAAAGTCATTTTTAGAGGTCGGATAAGTGATTAACAGTGGTTGGAAAAGTCATTACAATTATTGGGCAAAGTCATTTCTAGAGATCAGATAAGTGATTAATAGTGGTATGCAAAGTCATTACAATTATTGGGCAAAGTCATTTCTAGAGATCAGATAAGTGATTAATAGTGGTTGGCAAAGTCATTACAATTATTGGGCAAAGTCATTTTTAGAGGTCGGATAAGTGATTAACAGTGGTTGGAAAAGTCATTACAATTATTGGGCAAAGTCATTTCTAGAGATCAGATAAGTGATTAATAGTGGTTGGCAAAGTCATTACAATTATTGGGCAAAGTCATTTTTAGAGGTCGGATAAGTGATTAACAGTGTGTGTCAAAGTCATTACAATTTTTAAGGAAAGTCATTTTTAGAGTCCGGATAAGTGATTAACAGTGGTTGGCAAAGTCATTACAATTGTTGGGAAAAGTCATTTTTAGAGTTCGGATAAGTCGTTAACAGTGGTTGGCAAAGTCATTACAATTGTTGGGCAAAGTCATTTTTAGAGTTCGGATAAGTGATTAACAGTGGTTGGCAAAGTCATTACAATTGTTGGGCAAAGTCTTTTTAGAGTTCGGATAAGTGATTAATAGTGGTTGGCAAAGTCATTACAATTGTTTGGCAAAGTCATTTCTAGAGTTCGGATAAGTGATTAACAGTGGTTGGCAAAGTCAATACAATTGTTGGTCAAAGTCATTTTTAGAGTTCGGATAAGTTATTTACAGTGGTTGGCAAAGTTCTTACAATTGTTGGGCAAAGTCATTTTTAGAGTTCGGATAAGTGATTAACAGTGGTTGGCAAAGTCATTACAATTGTTTGGCAAAGTCATTTCTAGAGTTCCGATAAGTGATTAACAGTGGTTGGCAAAGTCAATACAATTGTTTGGAAAAGTCATTTTTAGAGGTCGGATAAGTTATTAACAGTGGTTGGCAAAGTCATTACAATTTTTAAGGAAAGTCTTTTTTAGAGTCCGGATAAGTGATTAAAAGTGGTTGCCAAAGTCATTACAATTTTTGGGCAAAGTCATTTTTAGAGGTCGGATAAGTGATTAACAGTGGTTGGAAAAGTCATTACAATTATTGGGCAAAGTCATTTCTAGAGATCAGATAAGTGATTAATAGTGGTTGGCAAAGTCATTACAATTATTGGGCAAAGTCATTTCTAGAGATCAGATAAGTGATTAATAGTGGTTGGCAAAGTCATTACAATTGTTGGGCAAAGTCATTTTTAGAGTTCGGATAAGTCGTTAACAGTGGTTGGCAAAGTCATTACAATTGTTGGGCAAAGTCATTTTTAGAGATCGGATAAGTGATTTACAGTGGTTGGCAAAGTCATTACAATTGTTGGGCAAAGTCTTTTTAGAGTTCGGATAAGTTATTTACAGTGGTTGGCAAAGTCAATACAATTATTGGGCAAAGTCATTTCTAGAGTTTGAATAAGTGATTAACAGTGGTTGGCAAAGTCATTACAATTGTTGGGCAAAGTCATTTCTAGAGTTCGGATAAGTGATTAACAGTGGTTGGCAAAGTCATTACAATTGTTGGGAAAAGTCATTTTTAGAGGTCGGATAAGTTATTAACAGTGGTTGGCAAAGTCATTACAATTTATAAGGAAAGTCATTTTTAAAGTCCGGATAAGTGATTAATAGTGGTTGGCAAAGTCATTACAATTGTTGGGCAAAGTCATTTTTAGAGTTCGGATAAGTTATTTACAGTGGTTGGCAAAGTTCTTACAATTGTTGGGCAAAGTCATTTCTAGAGTTCCGATAAGTGATTAACAGTGGTTGGCAAAGTCAATACAATTGTTGGGAAAAGTCATTTTTAGAGGTCGGATAAGTTATTAACAGTGGTTGGCAAAGTCATTACAATTTTTAAGGAAAGTCTTTTTTAGAGTTCGGATAAGTTATTAACAGTGGTTGGCAAAGTCATTACAATTATTGGGCAAAGTCATTTCTAGAGTTTGGATAAGTGATTAACAGTGGTTGCCAAAGTCATTACAATTGTTGGGCAAAGTCATTTCTAGAGATCGGATAAGTGATTAACAGTGGTTGGCAAAGTCATTACAATTATTGGGCAAAGTCATTTCTAGAGTTTGGATAAGTGATTAACAGTGGTTGGCAAAGTTCTTACAATTGTTGGGCAAAGTCATTTTTAGAGTTCGGATAAGTGATTAACAGTGGTTGGCAAAGTCATTTCAATTGTTGGGCAAAGTCTTTTTAGAGTTCGGATAAGTGATTAATAGTGGTTGGCAAAGTCATTACAATTGTTTGGCAAAGTCATTTTTAGAGGTCGGATAAGTGATTAACAGTGGTTGCCAAAGTCATTACAATTGTTGGGCAAAGTCATTTTTAGAGTTCGGATAAGTGATTAACAGTGGTTGGCAAAGTTATTACAATTTTTAAGGAAAGTCTTTTTTAGAGTCCGGATAAGTGATTAGAAGTGGTTGCCAAAGTCATTACAATTGTTAGGCAAAGTCATTTCTAGAGATCGGATAAGTGATTAACAGTGGTTGGCAAAGTCATTACAATTTTTGGGCAAAGTCATTTTTAGAGGTCGGATAAGTGATTAACAGTTGTTGGCAAAGTCATTACAATTGTTTGGCAAAGTCATTTTTAGAGATCGGATAAGTGATTAATAGTGGTTGGCAAAGTCATTTCAATTGCTGGGCAAAGTCATTTTTAGAGGTCGGATAAGTTATTAACAGTGTGTGTCAAAGTCATTACAATTTTTAAGGAAAGTCATTTTTAGAGTCCGGATAAGTGATTAACAGTGTGTGTCAAAGTCATTACAATTATTAAGTAAAGTCATTTTTAGATTTCGGATAAGTGATTTATAGTGGTTGGCAAAGTCATTACAATTGTTGGGCAAAGTCATTTCTAGAGATCGGATAAGTGATTAACAGTGGTTGGCAAAGTCATTACAATTGTTGGGCAAAGTCATTTTTAGAGGTCGGATAAGTGATTAACAGTGTGTGTCTAAGTCATTACAATTTTTAAGGAAAGTCATTTTTAGAGTCCGGATAAGTGATTAATGGTGGTTGGCAAAGTCATTACAATTGTTGGGCAAAGTCATTTTTAGAGTTCGGATAAGTAATTAACAGTGGTTGGCAAAGTCATTACAATTGTTGGGCAAAGTCTTTTTAGAGTTCGGATAAGTGATTAATTGTGGTTGGCAAAGTCATTTTTAGAGTTCGGATAAGTTATTAACAGTGGTTGGCAAAGTCATTACAATTTTTAAGGAAAGTCATTTTTAGAGTCCGGATAAGTGATTAATGGTGGTTGGCAAAGTCATTACAATTGTTGGGCAAAGTCATTTTTAGAGTTCGGATAAGTAATTAACAGTGGTTGGCAAAGTCATTACAATTGTTGGGCAAAGTCTTTTTAGAGTTCGGATAAGTGATTAATTGTGGTTGGCAAAGTCATTTTTAGAGTTCGGATAAGTTATTAACAGTGGTTGGCAAAGTCATTACAATTTTTGAGGAAAGTCTTTTTTAGAGTCCGGATAAGTGATTAAAAGTGGTTGCCAAAGTCATTACAATTGTTAGGCAAAGTCATTTCTAGAGATCGGATAAGTGATTAACAGTGGTTGGCAAAGTCATTACAATTTTTGGGCAAAGTCATTTTTAGAGGTCGGATAAGTGATTAACAGTTGTTGGCAAAGTCATTACAATTGTTTGGCAAAGTCATTTTTAGAGATCGGATAAGTGATTAATAGTGGTTGGCAAAGTCATTACAATTGCTGGGCAAAGTCATTTTTAGAGGTCGGATAAGTGATTAACAGTGTGTGTCAAAGTCATTACAATTTTTAAGGAAAGTCATTTTTAGAGTCCGGATAAGTGATTAACAGTGTGTGTCAAAGTCATTACAATTTTTAAGTAAAGTCATTTTTAGAGTTCGGATAAGTGATTTATAGTGGTTGGCAAAGTCATTACAATTTTTAAGGAAAGTCATTTTTAGAGTCCGGATAAGTGATTAATGGTGGTTGGCAAAGTCATTACAATTGTTGGGCAAAGTCATTTTTAGAGTTCGGATAAGTAATTAACAGTGGTTGGCAAAGTCATTACAATTGTTGGGCAAAGTCTTTTTAGAGTTCGGATAAGTGATTAATTGTGGTTGGCAAAGTCATTTTTAGAGTTCGGATAAGTTATTAACAGTGGTTGGCAAAGTCATTACAATTTTTGAGGAAAGTCTTTTTTAGAGTCCGGATAAGTGATTAAAAGTGGTTGCCAAAGTCATTACAATTGTTAGGCAAAGTCATTTTTAGAGTCCGGATAAGTGATTAACAGTGTGTGTCAAAGTCATTACAATTTTTAAGTAAAGTCATTTTTAGAGTTCGGATAAGTTATTAACAGTGGTTGGCAAAGTCATTACAATTTTTAAGGAAAGTCATTTTTAGAGTCCGGATAAGTGATTAATGGTGGTTGGCAAAGTCATTACAATTGTTGGGCAAAGTCATTTTTAGAGTTCGGATAAGTAATTAACAGTGGTTGGCAAAGTCATTACAATTGTTGGGCAAAGTCTTTTTAGAGTTCGGATAAGTGATTAATTGTGGTTGGCAAAGTCATTTTTAGAGTTCGGATAAGTTATTAACAGTGGTTGGCAAAGTCATTACAATTTTTGAGGAAAGTCTTTTTTAGAGTCCGGATAAGTGATTAAAAGTGTGTGTCAAAGTCATTACAATTATTAAGTAAAGTCATTTTTAGATTTCGGATAAGTGATTTATAGTGGTTGGCAAAGTCATTACAATTGTTGGGCAAAGTCATTTCTAGAGATCGGATAAGTGATTAACAGTGGTTGGCAAAGTCATTACAATTGTTGGGCAAAGTCATTTTTAGAGGTCGGATAAGTGATTAACAGTGTGTGTCTAAGTCATTACAATTTTTAAGGAAAGTCATTTTTAGAGTCCGGATAAGTGATTAATGGTGGTTGGCAAAGTCATTACAATTGTTGGGCAAAGTCATTTTTAGAGTTCGGATAAGTAATTAACAGTGGTTGGCAAAGTCATTACAATTGTTGGGCAAAGTCTTTTTAGAGTTCGGATAAGTGATTAATTGTGGTTGGCAAAGTCATTTTTAGAGTTCGGATAAGTTATTAACAGTGGTTGGCAAAGTCATTACAATTTTTAAGGAAAGTCATTTTTAGAGTCCGGATAAGTGATTAATGGTGGTTGGCAAAGTCATTACAATTGTTGGGCAAAGTCATTTTTAGAGTTCGGATAAGTAATTAACAGTGGTTGGCAAAGTCATTACAATTGTTGGGCAAAGTCTTTTTAGAGTTCGGATAAGTGATTAATTGTGGTTGGCAAAGTCATTTTTAGAGTTCGGATAAGTTATTAACAGTGGTTGGCAAAGTCATTACAATTTTTGAGGAAAGTCTTTTTTAGAGTCCGGATAAGTGATTAAAAGTGGTTGCCAAAGTCATTACAATTGTTAGGCAAAGTCATTTCTAGAGATCGGATAAGTGATTAACAGTGGTTGGCAAAGTCATTACAATTTTTGGGCAAAGTCATTTTTAGAGGTCGGATAAGTGATTAACAGTTGTTGGCAAAGTCATTACAATTGTTTGGCAAAGTCATTTTTAGAGATCGGATAAGTGATTAATAGTGGTTGGCAAAGTCATTACAATTGCTGGGCAAAGTCATTTTTAGAGGTCGGATAAGTGATTAACAGTGTGTGTCAAAGTCATTACAATTTTTAAGGAAAGTCATTTTTAGAGTCCGGATAAGTGATTAACAGTGTGTGTCAAAGTCATTACAATTTTTAAGTAAAGTCATTTTTAGAGTTCGGATAAGTGATTTATAGTGGTTGGCAAAGTCATTACAATTTTTAAGGAAAGTCATTTTTAGAGTCCGGATAAGTGATTAATGGTGGTTGGCAAAGTCATTACAATTGTTGGGCAAAGTCATTTTTAGAGTTCGGATAAGTAATTAACAGTGGTTGGCAAAGTCATTACAATTGTTGGGCAAAGTCTTTTTAGAGTTCGGATAAGTGATTAATTGTGGTTGGCAAAGTCATTTTTAGAGTTCGGATAAGTTATTAACAGTGGTTGGCAAAGTCATTACAATTTTTGAGGAAAGTCTTTTTTAGAGTCCGGATAAGTGATTAAAAGTGGTTGCCAAAGTCATTACAATTGTTAGGCAAAGTCATTTTTAGAGTCCGGATAAGTGATTAACAGTGTGTGTCAAAGTCATTACAATTTTTAAGTAAAGTCATTTTTAGAGTTCGGATAAGTTATTAACAGTGGTTGGCAAAGTCATTACAATTTTTAAGGAAAGTCATTTTTAGAGTCCGGATAAGTGATTAATGGTGGTTGGCAAAGTCATTACAATTGTTGGGCAAAGTCATTTTTAGAGTTCGGATAAGTAATTAACAGTGGTTGGCAAAGTCATTACAATTGTTGGGCAAAGTCTTTTTAGAGTTCGGATAAGTGATTAATTGTGGTTGGCAAAGTCATTTTTAGAGTTCGGATAAGTTATTAACAGTGGTTGGCAAAGTCATTACAATTTTTGAGGAAAGTCTTTTTTAGAGTCCGGATAAGTGATTAAAAGTGGTTGCCAAAGTCATTACAATTGTTAGGCAAAGTCATTTCTAGAGATCGGATAAGTGATTAACAGTGGTTGGCAAAGTCATTACAATTTTTGGGCAAAGTCATTTTTAGAGGTCGGATAAGTGATTAACAGTTGTTGGCAAAGTCATTACAATTGTTTGGCAAAGTCATTTTTAGAGATCGGATAAGTGATTAATAGTGGTTGGCAAAGTCATTACAATTGCTGGGCAAAGTCATTTTTAGAGGTCGGATAAGTGATTAACAGTGTGTGTCAAAGTCATTACAATTTTTAAGGAAAGTCATTTTTAGAGTCCGGATAAGTGATTAACAGTGTGTGTCAAAGTCATTACAATTTTTAAGTAAAGTCATTTTTAGAGTTCGGATAAGTGATTTATAGTGGTTGGCAAAGTCATTACAATTGTTGGGCAAAGTCATTTCTAGAGATCGGATAAGTGATTAACAGTGGTTGGCAAAGTCATTACAATTGTTGGGCAAAGTCATTTTTAGAGGTCGGATAAGTGATTAACAGTGTGTGTCTAAGTCATTACAATTTTTAAGGAAAGTCATTTTTAGAGTCCGGATAAGTGATTAATAGTGGTTGGCAAAGTCATTACAATTGTTGGGCAAAGTCATTTTTAGAGTTCGGATAAGTAATTAACAGTGGTTGGCAAAGTCATTACAATTGTTGGGCAAAGTTATTTTTAGAGTTCGGATAAGTAATTAACAGTGGTTGGCAAAGTCATTACAATTGTTGGGCAAAGTCTTTTTAGAGTTCGGATAAGTGATTAATTGTGGTTGGCAAAGTCATTTTTAGAGTTCGGATAAGTTATTAACAGTGGTTGGCAAAGTCATTACAATTTTTAAGGAAAGTCTTTTTTAGAGTCC
Source organism: Brachionus asplanchnoidis (assembly GCA_025491095.1). NCBI lineage: Eukaryota > Metazoa > Rotifera > Eurotatoria > Ploima > Brachionidae > Brachionus > Brachionus asplanchnoidis. Next base: position 119,963 of record JAILYF010000057.1, read on the forward strand.
GGATAAGTGATTAAAAGTGGTTGCCAAAGTCATTACAATTGTTAGGCAAAGTCATTTCTAGAGATCGGATAAGTGATTAACAGTGGTTGGCAAAGTCATTACAATTTTTGGGCAAAGTCATTTTTAGAGGTCGGAAAAGTGATTAACAGTGTGTGTCTAAGTCATTACAATTTTTAAGGAAAGTCATTTTTAGAGTCCGGATAAGTGATTAATGGTGGTTGGCAAAGTCATTACAATTGTTGGGCAAAGTCATTTTTAGAGTTCGGATAAGTAATTAACAGTGGTTGGCAAAGTCATTACAATTGTTGGGCAAAGTCATTTTTAGAGTTCGGATAAGTTATTAACAGTGGTTGGCAAAGTCATTACAATTTTTAAGGAAAGTCTTTTTTAGAGTCCGGATAAGTGATTAAAAGTGGTTGCCAAAGTCATTACAATTGTTAGGCAAAGTCATTTCTAGAGATCGGATAAGTGATTAACAGTGGTTGGCAAAGTCATTACAATTTTTGGGCAAAGTCATTTTTAGAGGTCGGATAAGTGATTAACAGTTGTTGGCAAAGTCATTACAATTGTTTGGCAAAGTCATTTTTAGAGATCGGATAAGTGATTAATAGTGGTTGGCAAAGTCATTACAATTGCTGGGCAAAGTCATTTTTAGAGGTCGGATAAGTGATTAACAGTGTGTGTCAAAGTCATTACAATTTTTAAGGAAAGTCATTTTTAGAGTCCGGATAAGTGATTAACAGTGTGTGTCAAAGTCATTACAATTTTTAAGTAAAGTCATTTTTAGAGTTCGGATAAGTGATTTATAGTGGTTGGCAAAGTCATTACAATTGTTGGGCAAAGTCATTTCTAGAGATCGGATAAGTGATTAACAGTGGTTGGCAAAGTCATTACAATTGTTGGGCAAAGTCATTTTTAGAGGTCGGATAAGTGATTAACAGTGTGTGTCTAAGTCATTACAATTTTTAAGGAAAGTCATTTTTAGAGTCCGGATAAGTGATTAATAGTGGTTGGCAAAGTCATTACAATTTTTGGGCAAAGTCATTTTTAGAGTTCGGATAAGTAATTAACAGTGGTTGGCAAAGTCATTACAATTGTTGGGCAAAGTTATTTTTAGAGTTCGGATAAGTAATTAACAGTGGTTGGCAAAGTCATTACAATTGTTGGGCAAAGTCTTTTTAGAGTTCGGATAAGTGATTAATTGTGGTTGGCAAAGTCATTTTTAGAGTTCGGATAAGTTATTAACAGTGGTTGGCAAAGTCATTACAATTTTTAAGGAAAGTCTTTTTTAGAGTCCGGATAAGTGATTAAAAGTGGTTGCCAAAGTCATTACAATTGTTAGGCAAAGTCATTTCTAGAGATCGGATAAGTGATTAACAGTGGTTGGCAAAGTCATTACAATTTTTGGGCAAAGTCATTTTTAGAGGTCGGAAAAGTGATTAACAGTTGCTGGCAAAGTCATTACAATTGTTTGGCAAAGTCATTTTTAGAGATCGGATAAGTGATTAATAGTGGTTGGCAAAGTCATTACAATTGCTGGGCAAAGTCATTTTTAGAGGTCGGATAAGTGATTAACAGTGTGTGTCAAAGTCATTACAATTTTTTAGGGAAAGTCATTTTTAGAGTCCGGATAAGTGATTAACAGTGTGTGTCAAAGTCATTACAATTTTTAAGTAAAGTCATTTTTAGAGTTCGGATAAGTGATTTATAGTGGTTGGCAAAGTCATTACAATTGTTGGGCAAAGTCATTTCTAGAGATTCGATAAGTGATTAACAGTGGTTGGCAAAGTCATTACAATTGTTGAGCAAAGTCATTTTTAGAGGTCGGATAAGTGATTAACAGTGGTTGCCAAAGTCATACCAAATTGTTGGGCAAAGTCATTTTTAGAGTTCGGATAAGTGATTAACAGTGGTTGGCAAAGTCATTACAATTGTTGGGCAAAGTCATTTCTAGAGATCGGATAAGTGATTAATAGTGGTTAGCAAAGTCATTCCAATTGTTGGGCAAAGTCATTTTAAGAGTTCGGATAAGTTATTAACAGTGGTTGGCAAAGTCATTACAATTGTTGTGCAAAGTCATTTTAGAGATCGGATAAGTGATTAATAGTGGTTGGCAAAGTCATTACAATTGTTGGGCAAAGTCATTTCTAGAGTTCGGATAAGTGATTAACAGTGGTTGGCAAAGTCATTACAATTGTTGGGCAAAGTCTTTTTAGAGTTCGGATAAGTGATTAAAAGTGGTTGCCAAAGTCATTACAATTGTTAGGCAAAGTCATTTCTAGAGATCGGATAAGTGATTAACAGTGGTTGGCAAAGTCATTACAATTTTTGGGCAAAGTCATTTTTAGAGGTCGGATAAGTGATTAACAGTTGTTGGCAAAGTCATTACAATTGTTTGGCAAAGTCATTTTTAGAGATCGGATAAGTGATTAATAGTGGTTGGCAAAGTCATTACAATTGCTGGGCAAAGTCATTTTTAGAGGTCGGATAAGTGATTAACAGTGTGTGTCAAAGTCATTACAATTTTTAAGGAAAGTCATTTTTAGAGTCCGGATAAGTGATTAACAGTGTGTGTCAAAGTCATTACAATTTTTAAGTAAAGTCATTTTTAGAGTTCGGATAAGTGATTTATAGTGGTTGGCAAAGTCATTACAATTGTTGGGCAAAGTCATTTCTAGAGATCGGATAAGTGATTAACAGTGGTTGGCAAAGTCATTACAATTGTTGGGCAAAGTCATTTTTAGAGGTCGGATAAGTGATTAACAGTGTGTGTCTAAGTCATTACAATTTTTAAGGAAAGTCATTTTTAGAGTCCGGATAAGTGATTAATAGTGGTTGGCAAAGTCATTACAATTGTTGGGCAAAGTCATTTTTAGAGTTCGGATAAGTAATTAACAGTGGTTGGCAAAGTCATTACAATTGTTGGGCAAAGTTATTTTTAGAGTTCGGATAAGTAATTAACAGTGGTTGGCAAAGTCATTACAATTGTTGGGCAAAGTCTTTTTAGAGTTCGGATAAGTGATTAATTGTGGTTGGCAAAGTCATTTTTAGAGTTCGGATAAGTTATTAACAGTGGTTGGCAAAGTCATTACAATTTTTAAGGAAAGTCTTTTTTAGAGTCCGGATAAGTGATTAAAAGTGGTTGCCAAAGTCATTACAATTGTTAGGCAAAGTCATTTCTAGAGATCGGATAAGTGATTAACAGTGGTTGGCAAAGTCATTACAATTTTTGGGCAAAGTCATTTTTAGAGGTCGGAAAAGTGATTAACAGTGTGTGTCTAAGTCATTACAATTTTTAAGGAAAGTCATTTTTAGAGTCCGGATAAGTGATTAATGGTGGTTGGCAAAGTCATTACAATTGTTGGGCAAAGTCATTTTTAGAGTTCGGATAAGTAATTAACAGTGGTTGGCAAAGTCATTACAATTTTTGGGCAAAGTCATTTTTAGAGGTCGGATAAGTGATTAACAGTTGTTGGCAAAGTCATTACAATTGTTTGGCAAAGTCATTTTTAGAGATCGGATAAGTGATTAATAGTGGTTGGCAAAGTCATTACAATTGCTGGGCAAAGTCATTTTTAGAGGTCGGATAAGTGATTAACAGTGTGTGTCAAAGTCATTACAATTTTTAAGGAAAGTCATTTTTAGAGTCCGGATAAGTGATTAACAGTGTGTGTCAAAGTCATTACAATTTTTAAGTAAAGTCATTTTTAGAGTTCGGATAAGTGATTTATAGTGGTTGGCAAAGTCATTACAATTGTTGGGCAAAGTCATTTCTAGAGATCGGATAAGTGATTAACAGTGGTTGGCAAAGTCATTACAATTGTTGGGCAAAGTCATTTTTAGAGGTCGGATAAGTGATTAACAGTGTGTGTCTAAGTCATTACAATTTTTAAGGAAAGTCATTTTTAGAGTCCGGATAAGTGATTAATAGTGGTTGGCAAAGTCATTACAATTTTTGGGCAAAGTCATTTTTAGAGTTCGGATAAGTAATTAACAGTGGTTGGCAAAGTCATTACAATTGTTGGGCAAAGTTATTTTTAGAGTTCGGATAAGTAATTAACAGTGGTTGGCAAAGTCATTACAATTGTTGGGCAAAGTCTTTTTAGAGTTCGGATAAGTGATTAATTGTGGTTGGCAAAGTCATTTTTAGAGTTCGGATAAGTTATTAACAGTGGTTGGCAAAGTCATTACAATTTTTAAGGAAAGTCTTTTTTAGAGTCCGGATAAGTGATTAAAAGTGGTTGCCAAAGTCATTACAATTGTTAGGCAAAGTCATTTCTAGAGATCGGATAAGTGATTAACAGTGGTTGGCAAAGTCATTACAATTTTTGGGCAAAGTCATTTTTAGAGGTCGGAAAAGTGATTAACAGTTGCTGGCAAAGTCATTACAATTGTTTGGCAAAGTCATTTTTAGAGATCGGATAAGTGATTAATAGTGGTTGGCAAAGTCATTACAATTGCTGGGCAAAGTCATTTTTAGAGGTCGGATAAGTGATTAACAGTGTGTGTCAAAGTCATTACAATTTTTTAGGGAAAGTCATTTTTAGAGTCCGGATAAGTGATTAACAGTGTGTGTCAAAGTCATTACAATTTTTAAGTAAAGTCATTTTTAGAGTTCGGATAAGTGATTTATAGTGGTTGGCAAAGTCATTACAATTGTTGGGCAAAGTCATTTCTAGAGATTCGATAAGTGATTAACAGTGGTTGGCAAAGTCATTACAATTGTTGAGCAAAGTCATTTTTAGAGGTCGGATAAGTGATTAACAGTGGTTGCCAAAGTCATACCAAATTGTTGGGCAAAGTCATTTTTAGAGTTCGGATAAGTGATTAACAGTGGTTGGCAAAGTCATTACAATTGTTGGGCAAAGTCATTTCTAGAGATCGGATAAGTGATTAATAGTGGTTAGCAAAGTCATTCCAATTGTTGGGCAAAGTCATTTTAAGAGTTCGGATAAGTTATTAACAGTGGTTGGCAAAGTCATTACAATTGTTGTGCAAAGTCATTTTAGAGATCGGATAAGTGATTAATAGTGGTTGGCAAAGTCATTACAATTGTTGGGCAAAGTCATTTCTAGAGTTCGGATAAGTGATTAACAGTGGTTGGCAAAGTCATTACAATTGTTGGGCAAAGTCTTTTTAGAGTTCGGATAAGTGATTAATAGTGGTTGGCAAAGTCATTACAATTGTTGGGCAAAGTCATTTCTAGAGTCGGATAAGTGATTAACAGTGGTTGGCGAAGTTATTACAATTGATGGGAAAAGTCATTTTTAGAGGTCGGATAAGTTATTAACAGTGGTTGGCAAAGTCATTACAATTTTTAAGGAATGTCATTTTTAGAGGTCGGATAAGTGATTAACAGTGTGTGTCAAAGTCATTACAATTTTTAAGGAAAGTCATTTAAAGAGTCCGTATAAGTGATTAAAAGAGGTTGGCAAAGTCATTACAATTGTTGGGCAAAGTCATTTTTAGAGTTCGGATAAGTTATTAACAGTGGTTGGCAAAGTCATTACAATTGTTTGGGCAAAGTCATTTTTAGAGTTCGGATAAGTTATTAACAGTGGTTGGCAAAGTCATTACAATTGTTGGGCAAAGTCATTTTTAGAGTTCGGATAAGTGATTAACAGTGGTTGGCAAAGTCATTACAATTGTTGGGCAAAGTCATTTCTAGAGATCGGATAAGTGATTAAAAGTGGTTAGCAAAGTCATTCCAATTGTTGGGCAAAGTCATTTTAAGAGTTCGGATAAGTTATTAACAGTGGTTGGCAAAGTCATTACAATTGTTGTGCAAAGTCATTTAAAGAGTCCGTATAAGTGATTAATAGAGGTTGGCAAAGTCATTACAATTGTTGGGCAAAGTCATTTTTAGAGTTCGGATAAGTTATTAACAGTGGTTGGCAAAGTCATTACAATTGTTTGGGCAAAGTCATTTTTAGAGTTCGGATAAGTTATTAACAGTGGCTGGCAAAGTCATTACAATTGTTGGGCAAAGTCATTTTTAGAGTTCGGATAAGTGATTAACAGTGGTTGGAAAAGTCGTTACAATTGTTGGGAAAAGTCATTTTTAGAGTTCGGATAAGTTATTAACAGTGGTTGCCAAAGTCATTACAATTGTTAGGCAAAGTCATTTTTAGAGTTCGGATAAGTCGTTAACAGTGGTTGGCAAAGTCATTACAATTGTTGGGCAAAGTCATTTTTAGAGATCGGATAAGTGATTAACAGTGGTTGGCAAAGTCATTACAATTGTTGGGCAAAGTCATTTTAGAGGTCGGATAAGTGATTAACAGTGGTTGGCAAAGTCATTACAATTGTTGGGAAAAGTCATTTTTAGAGGTCGGATAAGTTATTAACAGTGGTTGGCAAAGTCATTACAATTTTTAAGGAAAGTCATTTTTAGAGGTCGGATAAGTGATTAACAGTGTGTGTCAAAGTCATTACAATTTTTAAGGAAAGTCATTTTTAGAGTCCGGATAAGTGATTAACAGTGGTTGGCAAAGTCATTACAATTGTTGGGCAAAGGCATTTTTAGAGTTCGGATAAGTGATTTACAGTGGTTGGCAAAGTCGTTACAATTGTTGGGAAAAGTCATTTTTAGAGTTCGGATAAGTTATTAACAGTGGTTGCCAAAGTCATTACAATTTTTGGGCAAAGTCATTTTTAGAGGTCGGATAAGTGACTAACAGTGGTTGGCAAAGTCATTTCTAGAGATCGGATAAGTGATTAATAGTGGTTGTCAAAGTCATTACAATTGTTGGGCAATGTCATTTTAAGAGTTCGGATAAGTTATTAACAGTGGTTGGCAAAGTCATTACAATTGTTGGGCAAAGTCATTTCTAGAGTCGGATAAGTGATTAACAGTGGTTGGCAAAGTCATTACAATTGTTGGGAAAAGTCATTTTTAGAGGTCGGATAAGTTATTAACAGTGGTTGGCAAAGTCATTACAATTTTTAAGGAATGTCATTTTTAGAGTCCGGATAAGTGATTAACAGTGGTTGGCAAAGTCATTACAATTGTTGGGCAAAGTCATTTTTAGAGTTCGGATAAGTGATTTACAGTGGTTGGCAAAGTCGTTACAATTGTTGGGAAAAGTCATTTTTAGAGTTCGGATAAGTTATTAACAGTGGTTGCCAAAGTCATTACAATTGTTGGGAAAAGTCATTTTTAGAGGTCGGATAAGTTATTAACAGTGGTTGGCAAAGTCATTACAATTTTTAAGGAATGTCATTTTTAGAGTCCGGATAAGTGATTAACAGTGGTTGGCAAAGTCATTACAATTGTTGGGCAAAGTCATTTTTAGAGTTCGGATAAGTGATTTACAGTGGTTGGCAAAGTCGTTACAATTGTTGGGAAAAGTCATTTTTAGAGTTCGGATAAGTTATTAACAGTGGTTGCCAAAGTCATTACAATTTTTGGGCAAAGTCATTTTAGAGGTCGGATAAGTGATTAACAGTGGTTGGCAAAGTCATTACAATTGTTGGGCAAAGTCATTTCTAGAGTTCGGATAAGTGATTAACAGTGGTTGGCAAAGTCATTACAATTGTTGGGAAAAGTCATTTTTAGAGGTCGGATAAGTTATTAATAGTGGTTGGCAAAGTCATTACAATTTTTAAGGAAAGTCATTTTTAGAGGTCGGATAAGTTATTAACAGTGGTTGCCAAAGTCATTACAATTGTTGGGAAAAGTCATTTTTAGAGTTCGGATAAGTTATTAACAGTGGTTGCCAAAGTCATTACAATTTTTGGGCAAAGTCATTTTTAGAGGTCGGATAAGTGATTAATAGTGGTTGGCAAAGTCCTTACAATTGTTGGGCAAAGCCATTTCTAGAGTCGGATAAGTGATTAAGAGTGGTTGGCAAAGTCATTACAATTGTTAGGAAAAGTCATTTTTAGAGTTCGGATAAGTTATTAACAGTGGTTGGCAAAGTCATTACAATTGTTGGGCAAAGTCATTTTAAGAGTTCGGATAAGTTATTAACAGTGGTTGGCAAAGTCATTACAATTGTTGTGCAAAGTCATTTTAGAGATCGGATAAGTGATTAATAGTGGTTGGCAAAGTCATTACAATTGTTGGGCAAAGTCATTTCTAGATTTCGGATAAGTGATTAACAGTGGTTGGCAAAGTCATTACAATTGTAGGGCAAAGTCTTTTTAGAGTTCGGATAAGTGATTAATAGTGGTTGGCAAAGTCATTACAATTGTTGGGCAAAGTCATTTCTAGAGTCGGATAAGTGATTAACAGTGGTTGGCAAAGTCATTACAATTGATGGGAAAAGTCATTTTTAGAGGTCGGATAAGTTATTAACAGTGGTTGGCAAAGTCATTACAATTGTTGGGCAAAGTCATTTCTAGAGATCGGATAAGTGATTAATAGTGGTTAGCAAAGTCATTCCAATTGTTGGGCAAAGTCATTTTTAGAGTTCGGATAAGTTATTAACAGTGGTTGGCAAAGTCATTACAATTGTTGTGCAAAGTCATTTTAGAGATCGGATAAGTGATTAATAGTGGTTGGCAAAGTCATTACAATTGTTGGGCAAAGTCATTTCTAGAGTTCGGATAAGTGATTAACAGTGGTTGGCAAAGTCATTACAATTGTAGGGCAAAGTCTTTTTAGAGTTCGGATAAGTGATTAATAGTGGTTGGCAAAGTCATTACAATTGTTGGGCAAAGTCATTTCTAGAGTCGGATAAGTGATTAACAGTGGTTGGCAAAGTCATTACAATTGATGGGAAAAGTCATTTTTAGAGGTCGGATAAGTTATTAACAGTGGTTGGCAAAGTCATTACAATTTTTAAGGAATGTCATTTTTAGAGGTCGGATAAGTGATTAACAGTGTGTGTCAAAGTCATTACAATTTTTAAGGAAAGTCATTTAAAGAGTCCGTATAAGTGATTAATAGAGGTTGGCAAAGTCATTACAATTGTTGGGCAAAGTCATTTTTAGAGTTCGGATAAGTTATTAACAGTCGTTGGCAAAGTCATTACAATTGTTTGGGCAAAGTCATTTTTAGAGTTCGGATAAGTTATTAACAGTGGTTGGCAAAGTCATTACAATTGTTGGGCAAAGTCATTTTTAGAGTTCGGATAAGTGATTAACAGTGGTTGGCAAAGTCGTTACAATTGTTGGGAAAAGTCATTTTTAGAGTTCGGATAAGTGATTAACAGTGGTTGGCAAAGTCATTACAATTGTTGGGCAAAGTCATTTCTAGAGATCGGATAAGTGATTAATAGTGGTTAGCAAAGTCATTCCAATTGTTGGGCAAAGTCATTTTAAGAGTTCGGATAAGTTATTAACAGTGGTTGGCAAAGTCATTACAATTGTCCTGCAAAGTCATTTTAGAGATCGGATAAGTGATTAATAGTGGTTGGCAAAGTCATTACAATTGTTGGGCAAAGTCATTTCTAGAGTTCGGATAAGTGATTAACAGTGGTTGGCAAAGTCATTACAATTGTTGGGCAAAGTCTTTTTAGAGTTCGGATAAGTGATTAATAGTGGTTGGCAAAGTCATTACAATTGTTGGGCAAAGTCATTTCTAGAGTCGGATAAGTTATTAATAGTGGTTGGCAAAGTCATTACAATTGTTGGGAAAAGTCATTTTTAGAGGTCGGATAAGTTATTAACAGTGGTTGGCAAAGTCATTACAATTTTTAAGGAATGTCATTTTTAGAGGTCGGATAAGTGATTAACAGTGGTTGGCAAAGTCATTTCTAGAGATCGGATAAGTGATTAATAGTGGTTGTCAAAGTCATTACAATTGTTGGGCAAAGTCATTTTTAGAGTTCGGATAAGTGATTAACAGTGGTTGGCAAAGTCATTACAATTGTTGGGAAAAGTCATTTTTAGAGTTCGGATAAGTTATTAACAGTGGTTGCCAAAGTCTTTACAATTGTTGGGCAAAGTCATTTTTAGAGTTCGGATAAGTCGTTAACAGTGGTTGGCAAAGTCATTACAATTGTTGGGCAAAGTCATTTTTAGAGATCGGATAAGTGATTAACAGTGGTTGGCAAAGTCATTACAATTGTTGGGAAAAGTCATTTTTAGAGTTCGGATAAGTGATTAACAGTGGTTGGCAAAGTCATTACAATTGTTGGGCAAAGTCATTTCTAGAGATCGGATAAGTGATTAATAGTGGTTGGCAAAGTCATTACAATTGTAGGGCAAAGTCTTTTTAGAGTTCGGATAAGTGATTAAAAGTGGTTGGCAAAGTCATTACAATTGTTGGGCAAAGTCATTTCTAGAGTCGGATAAGTGATTAACAGTGGTTGGCAAAGTCATTACAATTGATGGGAAAAGTCATTTTTAGAGGTCGGATAAGTTATTAACAGTGGTTGGCAAAGTCATTACAATTTTTAAGGAATGTCATTTTTAGAGGTCGGATAAGTGATTAACAGTGTGTGTCAAAGTCATTACAATTTTTAAGGAAAGTCATTTAAAGAGTCCGTATAAGTGATTAATAGAGGTTGGCAAAGTCATTACAATTGTTGGGCAAAGTCATTTTTAGAGTTCGGATAAGTTATTAACAGTGGTTGGCAAAGTCATTACAATTGTTTGGGCAAAGTCATTTTTAGAGTTCGGATAAGTTATTAACAGTGGTTGGCAAAGTCATTACAATTGTTGGGCAAAGTCATTTTTAGAGTTCGGATAAGTGATTAACAGTGGTTGGCAAAGTCGTTACAATTGTTGGGAAAAGTCATTTTTAGAGTTCGGATAAGTGATTAACAGTGGTTGGCAAAGTCATTACAATTGTTGGGCAAAGTCATTTCTAGAGATCGGATAAGTGATTAATAGTGGTTAGCAAAGTCATTCCAATTGTTGGGCAAAGTCATTTTAAGAGTTCGGATAAGTTATTAACAGTGGTTGGCAAAGTCATTACAATTGTCCTGCAAAGTCATTTTAGAGATCGGATATGTGATTAATAGTGGTTGGCAAAGTCATTACAATTGTTGGGCAAAGTCATTTCTAGAGTTCGGATAAGTGATTAACAGTCGTTGGCAAAGTCATTACAATTGTTGGGCAAAGTCTTTTTAGAGTTCGGATAAGTGATTAATAGTGGTTGGCAAAGTCATTACAATTGTTGGGAAAAGTCATTTCTAGAGTCGGATAAGTTATTAATAGTGGTTGGCAAAGTCATTACAATTGTTGGGAAAAGTCATTTTTAGAGGTCGGATAAGTTATTAACAGTGGTTGGCAAAGTCATTACAATTTTTAAGGAATGTCATTTTTAGAGGTCGGATAAGTGATTAACAGTGGTTGGCAAAGTCATTTCTAGAGATCGGATAAGTGATTAATAGTGGTTGTCAAAGTCATTACAATTGTTGGGCAATGTCATTTTAAGAGTTCGGATAAGTTATTAACAGTGGTTGGCAAAGTCATTACAATTGTTGGGCAAAGTCATTTTTAGATTTCTGAAAAGTGATTAACAATGGTTGGCAAAGTCATTACAATTGTTGGGCAAAGTCATTTCTAGAGATCGGATTAGTTATTTACAGTGGTTGCCAAAGTCATTACAATTGTTGGGCAAAGTCATTTTTAGAGGTCGGATAAGTGATTAACAGTGTGTGTCAAAGTCATTACAATTTTTAAGGAAAGTCATTTTTAGAGTCCGGATAAGTGATTAATAGTGGTTGGCAAAGTCATTACAATTGTTGGGCAAAGTCATTTTTAGATTTCGGATAAGTGATTAACAGTGGTTGGCAAAGTCATTACAATTGTTGGGCAAAGTCATTTCTAGAGATCGGATTAGTTATTTACAGTGGTTGCCAAAGTCATTACAATTGTTGGGCAAAGTCATTTTTAGAGGTCGGATAAGTGATTAACAGTGTGTGTCAAAGTCATTACAATTTTTAAGGAAAGTCATTTTTAGAGTCCGGATAAGTGATTAATAGTGGTTGGCAAAGTCATTACAATTGTTGGGCAAAGTCTTATTAGAGTTCGGATAAGTGATTAATAGTGGTTGGCAAAGTCATTACAATTGTTGGGCAAAGTCATTTCTAGAGTCGGATAAGTGATTAACAGTGGTTGGCAAAGTCATTACAATTGTTAGGAAAAGTCATTTTTACAGGTCGGATAAGTTATTAACAGTGGTTGGCAAAGTCATTACAATTTTTAAGGAATGTCATTTTTAGAGGTCGGATAAGTGATTAACAGTGTGTGTCAAAGTCATTACAATTTTTAAGGAAAGTCATTTTAAGAGTCCGGATAAGTGATTAATAGTGGTTGGCAAAGTCATTACAATTGTTGGGCAAAGTAATTTTTAGAGTTCGGATAAGTTATTAACAGTGGTTGGCAAAGTCGTTACAATTGTTGGGAAAAGTCATTTTTAGAGTTCGGATAAGTTATTAACAGTGGTTGCCAAAGTCATTACAATTGTTGGGCAAAGTCATTTTTAGAGTTCGGATAAGTCGTTAACAGTGGTTGGCAAAGTCATTTCAATTGTTGGGCAAAGTCATTTCTAGAGATCGGATTAGTTATTTACAGTGGTTGCCAAAGTCATTACAATTGTTGGGCAAAGTCATTTTTAGAGTCCGGATAAGTGATTAATAGTGGTTGGCAAAGTCATTACAATTGTTGGGCAAAGTCATTTTTAGAGTTCGGATAAGTGATTAACAGTGGTTGGCAAAGTCATTACAATTGTTGGGCAAAGTCTTATTAGAGTTCGGATAAGTGATTAATAGTGGTTGGCAAAGTCATTACAATTGTTGGGCAAAGTCATTTCTAGAGTCGGATAAGTGATTAACAGTGGTTGGCAAAGTCATTACAATTGTTAGGAAAAGTCATTTTTACAGGTCGGATAAGTTATTAACAGTGGTTGGCAAAGTCATTACAATTTTTAAGGAATGTCATTTTTAGAGGTCGGATAAGTGATTAACAGTGTGTGTCAAAGTCATTACAATTTTTAAGGAAAGTCATTTTAAGAGTCCGGATAAGTGATTAATAGTGGTTGGCAAAGTCATTACAATTGTTGGGCAAAGTAATTTTTAGAGTTCGGATAAGTTATTAACAGTGGTTGGCAAAGTCGTTACAATTGTTGGGAAAAGTCATTTTTAGAGTTCGGATAAGTTATTAACAGTGGTTGCCAAAGTCATTACAATTGTTGGGCAAAGTCATTTTTAGAGTTCGGATAAGTCGTTAACAGTGGTTGGCAAAGTCATTACAATTGTTGGGCAAAGTCATTTCTAGAGATCGGATTAGTTATTTACAGTGGTTGCCAAAGTCATTACAATTGTTGGGCAAAGTCATTTTTAGAGGTCGGATAAGTGATTAACAGTGTGTGTCAAAGTCATTACAATTTTTAAGGAAAGTCATTTTTAGAGTCCGGATAAGTGATTAATAGTGGTTGGCAAAGTCATTACAATTGTTGGGCAAAGTCATTTTTAGAGTTCGGATAAGTGATTAACAGTGGTTGGCAAAGTCATTACAATTGTTGGGCAAAGTCATTTCTAGAGTCGGATAAGTGATTAACAGTGGTTGGCAAAGTCATTACAATTGTTGGGAAAAGTCATTTTGAGAGGTCGGATAAGTGATTAACAGTGGTTGTCAAAGTCATTACAATTGTTGGGAAAAGTCATTTTTAGAGGTCGGATAAGTTATTAACATTGGTTGGCAAAGTCATTACAATTGTTGGGCAAAGTCATTTCTGGAGATCGGATAAGTGATTAATAGTGGTTAGCAAAGTCATTACAATTGTTGGGCAAAGTCATTTTAAGAGTTCGGATGAGTTATTAACAGTGGTTGGCACAGTCATTACAATTGTTGGGCAAAGTCATTTCTAGAGTTCGGATAATTGATTAACAGTGGTTGGCAAAGTCATTACAATTGTTGGGCAAAGTCTTTTTAGAGTTCGGATAAGTGATTAATAGTGGTTGGCAAAGTCATTACAATTGTTGGGCAAAGTCATTTCTAGAGTCGGATAAGTGATTAACAGTGGTTGGCAAAGTCATTACAATTGTTGGGAAAAGTCATTTTTAGAGGTCGGATAAGTTATTAACAGTGGTTGGCAAAGTCATTACAATTTTTAAGGAATGTCATTTTTAGAGGTCGGATAAGTGATTAACAGTGTGTGTCAAAGTCATTACAATTTTTAAGGAAAGTCATTTTAAGAGTCCGGATAAGTGATTAATAGAGGTTGGCAAAGTCATTACAATTGTTGGGCAAAGTCATTTTTAGAGGTCGGATAAGTGATTAACAGTGTGTGTCAAAGTCATTACAATTTTTAAGGAAAGTCATTTTAAGAGTCCGGATAAGTGATTAATAGAGGTTGGCAAAGTCATTACAATTGTTGGGCAAAGTCATTTTTAGAGTTCGGATAAGTTATTAACAGTGGTTGGCAAAGTCATTACAATTGTTGGGCAAAGTCATTTTTAGACTTCGGATAAGTGATTAACAGTGGTTGGCAAAGTCGTTACAATTGTTGGGAAAAGTCATTTTTAGAGTTCGGATAAGTTATTAACAGTGGTTGCCAAAGTCATTACAATTGTTGGGCAAAGTCATTTTTAGAGTTCGGATAAGTCGTTAACAGTGGTTGGCAAAGTCATTACAATTGTTGGGCAAAGTCATTTTTAGAGATAGGATAAGTGATTAACAGTGGTTGGCAAAGTCATTACAATTGTTGGGCAGAGTCATTTTAGAGGTCGGATAAGTTATTAACAGTGGTTGGCAAAGTCATTACAATTTTTAAGGAAAGTCATTTTTAGAGGTCGGATAAGTGATTAAAAGTGTGTGTCAAAGTCATTACAATTTTAAAGGAAAGTCATTTTTAGAGTCCGGATAAGTGATTAACAGTGGTTGGCAAAGTCATTACAATTGTTGGGCAAAGTCATTTTTAGAGTTCGGATAAGTGATTAACAGTGGTTGGCAAAGTCATTACAATTGTTGGGCAGAGTCATTTTTAGAGTTCGGATAAGTTATTAACAGTGGTTGCCAAAGTCATTACAATTTTTGGGCAAAGTCATTTTTAGAGGTCGGATAAGTGATTAACAGTGGTTGGCAAAGTCATTTCTAGAGATCGGATAAGTGATTAATAGTGGTTGGCAAAGTCATTACAATTGTTGGGCAAAGTCATTTTAAGAGTTCGGATAATTTATTAACAGTGGTTGGCAAAGTCATTACAATTGTTGGGCAAAGTCATTTTAGAGATCGGAGAAGTGATTAATAGTGGTTGGCAAAGTCATTACAATTGTTGGGCAAAGTCATTTCTAGAGTTCGGATAAGTGATTAACAGTGGTTGGCAAAGTCATTACAATTGTTGGGAAAAGTCATTTTTAGAGGTCGGATAAGTTATTAACAGTGGTTGGCAAAGTCATTACAATTTTTAAGGAAAGTCATTTTTAGAGGTCGGATAAGTGATTAACAGTGTGTGTCAAAGTCATTAAAATTTTTAAGGAAAGTCATTTTTAGAGTCCGGATAAGTGATTAACAGTGGTTGGCAAAGTCATTACAATTGTTGGGCAAAGTCATTTTTAGAGTTCGGATAAGTGATTAACAGTGGTTGGCAAAGTCATTACAATTGTTGGGCAGAGTCATTTTTAGAGTTCGGATTAGTTATTAACAGTGGTTGGCAAAGTCATTACAATTGTTGGGCAAAGTCATTTTAGAGGTCGGATAAGTGATTAACAGTGGTTGGCAAAGTCATTACAATTGTTGGGCAGAGTCATTTTTAGAGGTCGGATAAGTGATTAACAGTGGTTGGCAAAGTCATTTCTAGAGATCGGATAAGTGATTAATAGTGGTTGGCAAAGTCATTACAATTGTTGGGCAAAGTCATTTTAAGAGATCGGATAAGTGATTAATAGTGGTTGGCAAAGTCATTACAATTGTTGGGCAAAGTCATTTCTAGAGTTCGGATAAGTGATTAACAGTGGTTGGCAAAGTCATTACAATTGTTGGGAAAAGTCATTTTTAGAGGTCGGATAAGTTATTAACAGTGGTTGGCAAAGTCATTACAATTTTTAAGGAAAGTCATTTCTAGAGGTCGGATAAGTGATTAACAGTGTGTGTCAAAGTCATTACAATTTTTAAGGAAAGTCATTTTTAGAGTCCGGATAAGTGATTAACAGTGGTTGGCAAAGTCATTACAATTGTTGGGCAAAGTCATTTTTAGAGTTCGGATAAGTGATTAACAGTGGTTGGCAAAGTCATTACAATTGTTGGGCAAAGTCATTTTTAGAGTTCGGATAAGTGATTAACAGTGGTTGGCAAAGTCATTACAATTGTTGGGCAAAGTCATTTTAGAGGTCGGATAAGTGATTAACAGTGGTTGGCAAAGTCATTACAATTGTTGGGAAAAGTCATTTTTAGAGGTCGGATAAGTTATTAACAGTGGTTGGCAAAGTCATTACAATTTTTAAGGAAAGTCATTTTTAGAGGTCGGATAAGTGATTAACAGTGTGTGTCAAAGTCATTACAATTTTTAAGGAAAGTCATTTTTAGAGTCCGGATAAGTGATTAACAGTGGTTGGCAAAGTCATTACAATTGCTGGGCAAAGTCATTTTTAGAGTTCGGATAAGTGATTAACAGTGGTTGGCATAGTCATTGCAATTGTTGGGCAGAGTCATTTTTAGAGTTCGGATAAGTTATTAACAGTGGTTGCCAAAGTCATTACAATTTTTGGGCAAAGTCATTTTTAGAGGTCGGATAAGTGATTAACAGTGGTTGGCAAAGTCATTTCTAGAGATCGGATAAGTGATTAATAGTGGTTGGCAAAGTCATTTCAATTGTTGGGCAGAGTCATTTTAAGAGTTCGGATAAGTTATTAACAGTGGTTGGCAAAGTCATTACAATTGTTGGGCAAAGTCATTTTAGAGATCGGATAAGTGATTAATAGTGGTTGGCAAAGTCATTACAATTGTTGGGCAAAGTCATTTTTAGAGGTCGGATAAGTTATTAACAGTGGTTGGCAAAGGCATTACAATTTTTAAGGAAAGTCATTTTTAGAGGTCGGATAAGTGATTAACAGTGTGAGTCAAAGTCATTTCAATTTTTAAGGAAAGTCATTTTTAGAGTCCGGATAAGTGATTAACAGTGGTTGGCAAAGTCATTACAATTGTTGGGCAAAGTCATTTTTAGAGTTCGGATAAGTGATTAACAGTGGTTGGCAAAGTCATTACAATTGTTGGGCAGAGTCATTTTTAGAGTTCGGATAAGTTATTAACAGTGGTTGGCAAAGTCATTACAATTGTTGGGCAAAGTCATTTTTAGAGTTCGGATAAGTGATTAACAGTGGTTGGCAAAGTCATTACAATTGTTGGGCAATGTCATTTTTAGAGTTCGGATAAGTTATTAACAGTAGTTGGCAAAGTCATTACAATTGTTGGGCAAAGTCATTTCTAGAGATCGGATAAGTAATTAACAGTGGTTGGCTGAGTCGTTACAATTGTTGGGCAAAGTCATTTTTAGCGGTCGGATAAGTGATTAACAGTGTGTGTCAAAGTCATTACAATTTTTAAGGAAAGTCATTTTTAGAGTCCGGATAAGTGATTAACAGTGGTTGGCAAAGTCATTACAATTGTTGGGCAAAGTCATTTTTAGAGTTCGGATAAGTGATTAACAGTGGTTGCCAAAGTCATTACAATTGTTGGGCAAAGTCATTTTTAGAGTTCGGATAAGTCGTTAACAGTGGTTGGCAAAGTCATTACAATTGTTGGGCAAAGTCATTTTTAGAGATCGGATAAGTGATTAACAGTGGTTGGCAAAGTCATTACAATTGTTGGGCAAAGTCATTTTAGAGGTCGGATAAGTGATTAACAGTGGTTGGCAAAGTCATTACAATTGTTGGGAAAAGTCATTTTTAGAGGTCGGATAAGTTATTAACAGTGGTTGGCAAAGTCATTACAATTTTTAAGGAAAGTCATTTTTAGAGGTCGGATAAGTGATTAACAGTGTGTGTCAAAGTCATTACAATTTTAAAGGAAAGTCATTTTTAGAATCCGGATAAGTGATTAACAGTGGTTGGCAAAGTCATTACAATTGTTGGGCAAAGTCATTTTTAGAGTTCGGATAAGTGATTAACAGTGGTTGGCAAAGTCATTACAATTGTTGGGCAGAGTCATTTTTAGAGTTCGGATAAGTTTGTTAACCCTCGGATAAGGTTAAGTTAATTAAACTCAGTTTATTTGTTTTTTTTAAATTTTATTTTATTAAATGATAAAATTTCACTTATAACAAATACGACAATAGGCCTAGGTAAACGTTTAAGTTGTTTGTGGAAATATTCGAATAAGACAAATAAATGAAATAAAGTATTACATTTTTATAGTAAAAGAAATAATTAAAAAACATCAATCACAAATCAAGATAATATCAAATAAAATATTAAAAGTAGGAAAGATTGTAGACAATGGTCATTGAGATAACGATGACACTTTATATTAAATTAATTTAATTAAAACATTAAGATAAATAACTTGATAAGTTATTGATTTTGGATCGTAGATCATAGTAACAGATCTCCCCCGTTAAGATAGTCATAGTCCCTATGACTCTCTATTGATAATTAAATTCGCTAGTTGCTCTAGTGGTAATATGTTTGGAATATTATAGTTTCGAACAGCATAATGTTTACTTAATATTGAATTATAAAATCTAATAGAAAGTAAAAATAAAGTAATTATCACTATTACAACTATAATTGTTAATGCAATGTTGAGGTAATATTTAATTTTGTTGATTTCTTCATACAAAATATTTTTAGAATTGATTAGTTTGCTAAATGCTCTATTTGTTAAGTTAATATCATCGTTTGGTAAGACATAGAAATTCCCGTTTATGTCGTTATTATCTAATTCATTTTGTTTTCTTAAAGTGCTAAAATCGTTAATAATTTCCTTGTGATGGTTGAAATTTAACGTTGACAAATTGTAATGATCGATGTAAATTTGTTTTACTATTACATTTGATATATTAAAAATTTTAATTGAGTTGCCAATTCTTACTATTGAAAATTTATGTGATGGTAGAATTATTCTGTCGTTAACTAGGGAACAATGGATTTCCTGTGAAAAGCTCTTAATGAAATTATTATTCGACAAAAACATTGGTACTGATTTATTATCAGCATTTTTGATGTAGATTGGTAAATCAACATGACATGAGTTAGATGCCCGGAATGTAATTTCTTTAACTGGTTGACATATAGGTATGTATAAGAGTTGATTTTTGGAGTAAACGATAAGTTTATTACCATTAAAATCCGAAATTAAATGAAATTTGTCATCAAACGAGGCAAATAAGTTTAGTTGATTACTGAATAATGCACAAAATCTGTAAAGATTGTGTTCATGCTCGTTGTAAAGTTCATTTTCGATTGAATATTTCAAATAATCTGATTCGGCAATCATTAAATCATTTATGTCCCTTTGAGTGATTAAATCTTCATTTTCAGGTGAATACGGAATTTTAGATATAGTATTCCAATTTTCTGATTGTTGTTTAGGTTCAAATACTAAGTAAAGACCATCAGTTGTAGTATAAATTGTTAAATTTTTGTAACTCGTGTTAGTTGTTATTTGAAAAAGGTATTGTTCTGATGCAGAGAAAAATAGATTTCCTTTTCTCATAAATTTTAAACCATGATAAGTTTTTTTGTATGGTGATGTTTTCACACTATTTTTATTCCAAACAACGATTGAGTCAAATAAATGGCAATATAAATTATCTGGCAAACAGGATGAAATTCCAATGCTATAAATTGATTTGTTCAAATTGTCGGCAAAAATGTGTTTTTTATGGAAAATACATTCAAAACTTGTGAATATTTTGTTTTCTAACCAAGCGTAATCTCCATCAGGAATTTTATTGTAAATACAATAACTATCATCACATTCCATTATTTTGTTTTCACAAAGTTTTGTTTCTACCATTGCGAGACATTCAATTCGACTTAATCGTATAGTTTCTTTAATAATATTGTCTGTTTTTCCTAGAAAAAATGAAGTATTCATGTATCTTATTACTTTTTTCTTAAAACACTGATGTCCGAAATCATTAATTACATAATTCTGCTTTGCTAGAATCCAAATGTTAAAATTTTCATTGAATGAATATGTTTTGTCAAGGAAATTTGAACGTTTACAATTGTTATTTAAATCAGCTAATCTATTATTGTCATTGTGTTCACAATAGTAAAATTTGTCATTTATTGTTTGACCATTTAGATAATGAAAGAATGAAAAGAAACTAAGAATAGAAAGAAGAAGATTAGAATTTATTGTTTTCTTTTTTTTTCCACGTTTAGGCCTGTTTTGAAGATTGTTATGATATTCATTGATATGATTCTTATCTTGAATATCAGTGGATTTTTTCCATTCATTTTTCTTATGTGGAAAATTTTTCCATTTAATTAGGTATCTAAAACCTCTTCCAATTTTCTTGTGGTCAAGAATTTTTTCAATTTCAGATATTTCATCTTTCTGTTCATTTTTGTCATCTGAAATATAAGGATTAGTTGTACTTACTTCTTGTTTTGCCAATTTCAAACGCCATCTAGGGTAACTTTCTTCAATTCTTTCTCCTTTTTCATTTTTCAAATTATAATTACCGTACTCGGTAATTCTGTCAATGAAAAATGGACCTGTATATGATGGTTCAAATTTATTCTGTATTTTTTCGTTTTTTATATAAACTTCATCATCTATTTTAAGAGTATCGAAAGTAACTTTCTTTTGTCTATTTTGGGTTTTTATCTGCTTTATCTTGGAAGACCTTAAGTTCTCTATTGTTTTAGGTAATTTATTTTCTAATAAAAATTTTATTTCAGCTGTTCTTCTTAACAAAGTTAATTCTTCTTCATCCGCTATATTTGAATCTATTTTATCAAAGTTATTCATAAACCTTCCAAATAATAGTTCATAAGGGGTAAAATTTGTCGAGGAATGAATTTTATTTCTATAGGACATTAGAACTATTGGTAAATACTTATCCCAATTTTCTTTATCATTTGCTGCTTGTTTTCTTAAAGCAGAAACTAATGTTTGATTAAAGCGTTCGGTTAAACCGTTAGCTCTTGGGTTGTAGGGAGAAGTGAATCTTCTGTTAATATTGAAAGTCTAGCATAGCCTATCTAATAGCTCATTGACAAATTCTTTGCCACGGTCCGAAAGCCATTCTTTTGGGGGTCCAAAGATTGAAATCCAATCTAAAACTTTTTCAAAAATTTCATCCATTGATTTGGATTTAATTTTATAAACAAATGGGAATTTAGAACAGTGATCGGTTATTACAAGACAACCGATATATCCTTTTGAATTTTCAGGAAAACCTAAAACAAGATCAAAACTTACACGATCTAAAACACTTACAATAGGTAAAGCAAGAGCAGGATGTTCTACGACTCCTTTTTTATCATATTTTAGACAAGTATTGCATCTATTTATATAATTTTCAATTTCTTTTTTCATTGATTTCCAAAAATATTTAGACGAAAGATTGGAATAAACTGTTTCACTTTTAAAATGTCCTAAATTGTGAGTGTTTTTAATGATATCCAATCGTTCTTCCATTTTTGGAACTATCAAATTAAAATGCTCATCCTTAATATTTTTTCTATACTTAAGTAAGTCTCCTTCTAATGTATAAAATTTAATTAATTTGTTAATTCTTTTTACTTGCTTTTTCGAAGATCCCTCCGTATGTCTATTATATTTTAAGAAGTGCATTAGATATGGGTCTTGATATGGGTCTAAATGTTTAGTAGATAAGTCTTCACTTTCATCATTAATATTATCAACTTCATTTAAAAGAATGGGTCTACTTAAAGGGTCAACATTTGTATGAGTTTTACCTTTTCTATGAATAATTTCAAAGTTATAAGTTTGTAAAAGTATCGCCCATCTTGTTAGTCTAGCGTTGGGGCTTTTAAGTGTTAATAACCATTTTAAGGAATAGTGATCGGTTACTATTAGAAATTTGATGTTAAATAAATAGTTACTGTATTCCTTACAGCCAAAAATTACAGATGAACATTCAAGTTCAGTAACGGAATAATGTTTTTCATTGGATTTAAGTAATCTTGAAGCGTAGCTTACTACATATTCGTTACCTTGGTTATCAATTTGTGCTAATATAGCTCCCAAAGCAGTTGTTGATGCGTCTGTGTATAAGATAAACCTATTATTAAAGTCTACTTTTCTAAGAATGGGATACTCTATTAATTTTTGTTTTAATGTGTCAAAAGCATTTTGGCATTTTTCTGACCAGTACCATTTATATTTAGGCGAAGTCAAAGAATGTAAGGGTGAAGTAATTTTTGCATAATTTTCAATGAATTTTCTATAGTAATTAGATAATCCTAAGAAAGTTTGTAGTTGCCTAACTGTTTTTGGTGGTTTCATATCTCTAATAGCAGAAATTTTGTCAGGATCCATTTTGATACCTGTTTCGTCAATAATGTGGCCTAAAATTTTTATTGTCTTTTTTAGCCATTGACATTTTTTAGGATGAATTTTCAAATTATTTTCATTTAATTTATCAAAAACAATTTGAATATGTTCAAGGTGTTCATCTTCATTTTCTGAAAAAATCACTATATCATCAATATATACTTGCACAAATTCTAGGTTTCCTAATATAGACTGCATTGTTGCACTGAAAAAAGCTGGTGCATTTGTCAAACCAAAGGGAACTCTATTGAATTCGTATATTCCAAATGGAACTATGAATCCAGTTTTATGTTTTGAATTTTCTGCTACAGGAATTTGAAAATAACCTTTTCTTAAATCAAGATGCGAGTAAATTCTACCTTTAGACAGTTTGTCCAGTATGTCATCAATTCTTGGTAAAGGATGAAAGTATTGTTTGGTTATACTGTTAACTTTTCTATAGTCTACAACGAAACGATAACAAGACTTCTGCTTAATAAGAAAGGCTGGACTAGCCCAAGTACCCGTTTTACCATGACTAATTATACCTGCGTCTAGCATTAATTTAATTTCTTTTCTCATTTCATCAATTAAACCTACGGGTTGGCGAAAAGGTTGTGTCATTATTGGATTTGCACTAGTCGTTTCTATTTCAAAAGTAACTGATTTACATAGACCAAGATCATTAAGACTTAAAGAAAAAGAATTTTTGTTCTGTACGAAAAGAAAATTAAGTTTTTTATTATCACTTAAAGGAGGATAATTATCATAGTTCAATTCGACTATCTCGTTTGTTAGATCATCATCCTCAATACTATAAATAGAATTATAAGAATAATCATCATCTGATTCCTCAGATTTCGGGTTTAGACATATTCTTTTTCCTGGTATAGAAAGCTGTCTTTTAGAAGGGTCGATAATGGCTTTTGTTTGTTCAAACCAATCTAATCCTAATAGGATTTCGATGTGTAATATATTAGTTATTACGAAATTTAAATAAGCTACGGTCTCTTCAATTTCTATTTTAATTAAGTCTGTCTCACCTAACACTTCGTGGGTATTTCCATCAGCTGTGTTAATTTTCTGATGTGATGGATTTATATGTAAATTGAGTTTTTTGGCTACACTTAGACTAATTAAAGAAATAGTTGCACCCGTGTCAAATACAGTTTCTATTTTTTCTCCTTTGATATAAGTGAAATGTCTTAGTAGTTCATTACTTTTATATAATTCATTAATGTGTAATACATTATTAAACTTATTTTTAAATTTTGTTTTTTGGTTATTACCTCTTTTAAAATCTACTTTAGGTTTTGATTTCTTATTATTGTAACAAGAATCTGTGTTATGGTTGTCTTTTTTACAAATTTTACAGTAAAGTTTTTTTGTATCTCTGGTATTATTAGCTTTTTTATTATAAAAAGGATAATTGAAATGTTTACCTCCTACCTTAGAAAATTTGTTTCCAAAATTTTTTCTGTTAATCATTAATATATCTGCATTTCTTGGATGACGGGAAGTATTAAACCTATTATAATCTTCTGCGTATTCAATTGCCTTTTGCAATGTTTCTGGATTGCGAAGTCTGACGTAATTTTCAGTTAGTTCAGATAATCCTTGAGTAAAATATGTAATTTGATCATATTCACTTATTTCAGATATTTGATTTAATATTATTCTAAAGTCATTGATATAATTTCCTATATCTTTAGATTGTCTAAGA
Organism: Brachionus asplanchnoidis; assembly: GCA_025491095.1. Taxonomy (NCBI): domain Eukaryota; kingdom Metazoa; phylum Rotifera; class Eurotatoria; order Ploima; family Brachionidae; genus Brachionus; species Brachionus asplanchnoidis. The sequence continues at coordinate 144,033 of JAILYF010000057.1, forward strand.
CCTCTTAACTTATCTCTCATGTAAAGTTCATGATCTTTACGTCTATAACGTTCTTTAAGCATGTTTTTAAACTGAACCCAACTAATAGAATTCCTATCTCTATTTTTGGTAAATGCTTGATATTCGTGAAGCGCAGAATCTCTTAAGTATGAACTTGCAAAAAGGATTTTGGACTTGTCTTGTGTTACTCCATGTCCTTCAAGTATTAGTTCAACAATGTAAAGCCAATCTTCAATTCTTTCATTTTCTTTTCCATGAAAGGGGCTTATGTTATTATTTGTTTTAGGAAAGGGAAGATGGGTAAAGTAAGGCGACGGATTTTGGGAAAACTTATTTTCTTCTTTATCCTTAACGTACAAAGAGCCTAATTCAAGATTGTTACTGGTTATTTTTTCTTCAATATCCGGTATTATTTCACTTCTATTTGTTAATTTATAATCTACGACCGATCGTTCTTTTGAAGATTCAGTACCTAACGATTTCTTACCTGTTGAGAAACTAGGTGTATTAATAGGTAAAGAGTAAGAAAATTCTAAATTTGGATCTAAAGCATTTTTATCTAATTTATTTAATTCTATTTTTCTCTCAGAATATCTTAATTTGTCATTTAGATTATTCTTTAAAGTGAGTAGTTCCTTGTTTGTCCTTACTAATTCTGTTCTTTCTATATTTAGAGTCAAATTTTCTTTGTTAAGATTGTCGTTTTCATTTCTTAAATTATTGATTTCGAATTCGAGATCAGCAATTTTTGTCACATCTGATTCCCTATTTGATTTAAACTGAGAAATTTCATTTTCATATGAATTAATTTTTGATTCACATGCTGAAATTTTACTAACCAAAGTCATGTTTTCACTTTTTATGTGATTATGGGAAAAATTTAACTTTTCAAAATTTTCATTTAGTTTACTATATTTTATTTCTATCGAGTCGTTAACTTTTGTTAAGTTTGCTAGGTTAGTGTTTAGTTCACTATTTTCCGATTCTAGCTTTTTTATTTGTTCATCATTTGACTTTAATGTTTCTTCGAAACTATTTTTATAGTTGTCAATGATTTCTAGTTTTTTTCTATCATCGAAAAGTTCATTATTTATAGTTTGAATTTTTTCCTTTGCTAGCTCTAATTCTTCAGATTTCTCCTTATGAGAACTTTTTTCAATTGCTAACTCCTTAGAAAGCTGTTCTTTTTCAGAATCAAGTCTTTCATTTATTTTACTAATCTCATCATTTTGAGACTTTAGTTTTTTGTAACCTTTCTCACAGTTATATAAGTCATCTTTTAACTTATTTAATTTTAACGCGTCATTTTTTCTCTCTAATTCCAAATGTATTGCGTATGCTTCGATACGCCTGGCTAAATTTTTAACCGATTCTAACCCCTCCTTATCAAAATTATCTGGTAATCTTTCTAAAATTCTTAACTTACCTTCCATTCTTGATTTGAGTTTTGGTCAGTTGATTATTTGAATAGGATCCTTTGAGTGTGAGATTGTTACGATTTATCACGATATCGTTTAGGAGTATTTCTTTGTTTTTATTGTTTTTCTTGTTTTTCGCTGCTACCAATTCTGTTAACCCTCGGATAAGGTTAAGTTAATTAAACTCAGTTTATTTGTTTTTTTTAAATTTTATTTTATTAAATGATAAAATTTCACTTATAACAAATACGACAATAGGCCTAGGTAAACGTTTAAGTTGTTTGTGGAAATATTCGAATAAGACAAATAAATGAAATAAAGTATCACATTTTTATAGTAAAAGAAATAATTAAAAAACATCAATCACAAATCAAGATAATATCAAATAAAATATTAAAAGTAGGAAAGATTGTAGACAATGGTCATTGAGATAACGATGACACTTTATATTAAATTAATTTAATTAAAACATCAAGATAAATAACTTGATAAGTTATTGATTTTGGATCGTAGATCATAGTAACAAGTTATTAACAGTGGTTGCCAAAGTCATTACAATTTTTGGGCAAAGTCATTTTTAGAGGTCGGATAAGTGATTAACAGTGGTTTGCAAAGACATTACAATTGTTGGGCAAAGTCATTTTTAGAGTTCGGATAAGTTATTTACAGTGGTTTGCAAAGACATTACAATTGTTGGGCAAAGTCATTTTTAGAGTTCGGATAAGTTATTTACAGTGGTTGCCAAGGTCATTACAATTGTTGGGCAAAGTCATTTTTAAAGTTCGGATAAGTCGTTAACAGTGGTTGGCAAGTCATTACAATTGTTGGGCAAAGTCTTTTTTAGAGGTCGGATAAGTGATTAATAGTGGTTGGCAAAGTCATTACAATTGTTGGGCAAAGTCATTTCTAGAGTTCGGATAAGTGATTAACAGTGGTTGGCAAAGTCGTTACAATTGTTGGGAAAAGTCATTTTTAGAGTTCGGATAAGTTATTAACAGTGGTTGCCAAAGTCATTACAATTGTTGGGCAAAGTCATTTTTAGAGTTCGAATAAGTCGTTAACAGTGGTTGGCAAAGTCATTACAATTGTTGGGCAAAGTCATTTTTAGAGATCGGATAAGTGATTAACAGTGGTTGGCAAAGTCATTACAATTGTTGGGCAAAGTCATTTTAGAGGTCGGATAAGTGATTAACAGTGGTTGTCAAAGTCATTACAATTTTTAAGGAAAGTCATTTCTAGAGTTCGGATAAGTGATTAACAGTGGTTGGCAAAGTCATTACAATTGTTGGGAAAAGTCATTTTTAGAGGTCGGATAAGTTATTAACAGTGGTTAGCAAAGTCATTACAATTTTTAAGGAAAGTCATTTTTAGAGTCCGGATAAGTGATTAACAGTGGTTGGCAAAGTCATTACAATTGTTGGGCAAAGTCATTTTTAGAGTTCGGATAAGTGATTAACAGTGGTTGGAAAAGTCATTACAATTGTTGGGCAGAGTCATTTTTAGAGTTCGGATAAGTTATTAACAGTGGTTGGCAAAGTCATTACAATTGTTGGGCAAAGTCATTTTTAGAGTTCGGATAAGTGATTAACAGTGGTTGGCAAAGTCATTACAATTGTTGGGCAATGTCATTTTTAGAGTTCGGATAAATTATTAACAGTGGTTGGCAAAGTCATTACAATTGTTGGGCAAAGTCATTTCAAGAGATCGGATAAGTAATTAACAATGGTTGGCAAAGTCATTACAATTGTTGGGCAAAGTCATTTTTAGAGGTCGGATAAGTGATTAACAGTGTGTGTCAAAGTCATTACAATTTTTAAGGAAAGTCATTTTTAGAGTCCGGATAATTGATTAATAGTGGTTGGCAAAGTCATTACAATTGTTGGGCAAATTCATTTTTAGAGTTCGGATAAGTTATTAACAGTGGTTGGCAAAGTCATTACAATTGTTGGGCTAAGTCATTTTTAGAGTTCGGATAAGTGATTAACAGTGGTTTGCAAAGACATTACAATTGTTGGGCAAAGTCATTTTTAGAGTTCGGATAAGTTATTTACAGTGGTTGCCAAGGTCATTACAATTGTTGGGCAAAGTCATTTTTAAAGTTCGGATAAGTCGTTAACAGTGGTTGGCAAGTCATTACAATTGTTGGGCAAAGTCTTTTTTAGAGGTCGGATAAGTGATTAATAGTGGTTGGCAAAGTCATTACAATTGTTGGGCAAAGTCATTTCTAGAGTTCGGATAAGTGATTAACAGTGGTTGGCAAAGTCGTTACAATTGTTGGGAAAAGTCATTTTTAGAGTTCGGATAAGTTATTAACAGTGGTTGCCAAAGTCATTACAATTGTTGGGCAAAGTCATTTTTAGAGTTCGAATAAGTCGTTAACAGTGGTTGGCAAAGTCATTACAATTGTTGGGCAAAGTCATTTTTAGAGATCGGATAAGTGATTAACAGTGGTTGGCAAAGTCATTACAATTGTTGGGCAAAGTCATTTTAGAGGTCGGATAAGTGATTAACAGTGGTTGTCAAAGTCATTACAATTTTTAAGGAAAGTCATTTCTAGAGTTCGGATAAGTGATTAACAGTGGTTGGCAAAGTCATTACAATTGTTGGGAAAAGTCATTTTTAGAGGTCGGATAAGTTATTAACAGTGGTTAGCAAAGTCATTACAATTTTTAAGGAAAGTCATTTTTAGAGTCCGGATAAGTGATTAACAGTGGTTGGCAAAGTCATTACAATTGTTGGGCAAAGTCATTTTTAGAGTTCGGATAAGTGATTAACAGTGGTTGGAAAAGTCATTACAATTGTTGGGCAGAGTCATTTTTAGAGTTCGGATAAGTTATTAACAGTGGTTGGCAAAGTCATTACAATTGTGGGCAAAGTCATTTTTAGAGTTCGGATAAGTGATTAACAGTGGTTGGCAAAGTCATTACAATTGTGGGCAATGTCATTTTTTAGAGTTCGGATAAATTATTAACAGTGGTTGGCAAAGTCATTACAATGTTGGGCAAAGTCATTTCAAGAGATCGGATAAGTAATAAACAATGGTTGGCAAAGTCATTACAATTGTTGGGCAAAGTCATTTTTAGAGGTCGGATAAGTGATATCACAGTGTGTGTCAAAGTCATTACAATTTTTAAGGAAAGTCATTTTTAGAGTCCGGATAATTGATTAATAGTGGTTGGCAAAGTCATTACAATGTTGGGCAAATTCATTTTTAGAGTTCGGATAAGTTATTAACAGTGGTTGGCAAGTCATTACAATTGTTGGGCTAAGTCATTTTTAGAGTTCGGATAAGTGATTAACAGTGGTTTGCAAAGACATTACAATTGTTGGGCAAAGTCATTTTTAGAGGTCGGATAAGTATTTAATAGTGGTTGCAAAGGTCATTACAATTGTTGGGCAAAGTCATTTCTAAAGTTCGGATAAGTCGATTAACAGTGGTTGGCAAGTCATTACAATTGTTGGGCAAAGTCTTTTTAGAGTGTCGGATAAGTGATTAATAGTGGTTGCAAAGTCATTACAATTGTTGGGCAAAGTCATTTCTAGAGTTCGGATAAGTCGATTAACAGTGGTTGGCAAAGTCGTTACAATTGTTGGGAAAAGTCATTTTTAGAGTTCGGATAAGTGATTAACAGTGGTTGCCAAAGTCATTACAATTGTTGGGCAAAGTCATTTTAGAGTTCGAATAAGTCGATTAACAGTGGTTGGCAAAGTCATTACAATTGTTAGGGCAAAGTCATTTCTAGAGATCGGATAAGTGATTAACAGTGGTTGGCAAAGTCATTACAATTGTTGGGAAAGTCATTTTAGAGGTCGGATAAGTGATTAACAGTGGTTGCAAAGTCATTACAATTTTTAAGGAAAGTCATTTCTAGAGTTCGGATAAGTGATTAACAGTGGTTGGCAAAGTCATTACAATTGTTGGGAAAAGTCATTTTTAGAGGTCGGATAAGTTATTAACAGTGGTTAGCAAAGTCATTACAATTTTTAAGGAAAGTCATTTTTAGAGTCCGGATAAGTGAATTAACAGTGGTTGGCAAAGTCATTACAATTGTTGGGCAAAGTCATTTTTAGAGTTCGGATAAGTGATTAACAGTGGTTGGAAAAGTCATTACAATTGTTGGGCAGAGTCATTTTTAGAGTTCGGATAAGTTATTAACAGTGGTTGGCAAAGTCATTACAATTGTTGGGCAAAGTCATTTTTAGAGTTCGGATAAGTGATTAACAGTGGTTGGCAAAGTCATTTCAATTGTTGGGCAATGTCATTTTTAGAGTTCGGATAAATTATTAACAGTGGTTGGCAAAGTCATTACAATTGTTGGGCAAAGTCATTTCAAGAGATCGGATAAGTAATTAACAATGGTTGGCAAAGTCATTACAATTGTTGGGCAAAGTCATTTTTAGAGGTCGGATAAGTGATTAACAGTGTGTGTCAAAGTCATTACAATTTTTAAGGAAAGTCATTTTTAGAGTCCGGATAATTGATTAATAGTGGTTGGCAAAGTCATTACAATTGTTGGGCAAATTCATTTTTAGAGTTCGGATAAGTTATTAACAGTGGTTGGCAAAGTCATTGCAATTGTTGGGCTAAGTCATTTTTAGAGTTCGGATAAGTGATTAACAGTGGTTTGCAAAGACATTACAATTGTTGGGCAAAGTCATTTTTAGAGTTCGGATAAGTTATTTACAGTGGTTGCCAAGGTCATTACAATTGTTGGGCAAAGTCATTTTTAAAGTTCGGATAAGTCGTTAACAGTGGTTGGCAAGTCATTACAATTGTTGGGCAAAGTCTTTTTTAGAGGTCGGATAAGTGATTAACAGTGGTTGGCAAAGTCATTACAATTGTTGGGCAAAGTCATTTCTAGAGATCGGATAAGTGATTAATAGTGGTTGGCAAAGTCATTACAATTGTTGGGCAAAGTCATTTTAAGAGTTCGGATAAGTTATTAACAGTGGTTGGCAAAGTCATTACAATTGTTGGGCAAAGTCATTTTAGAGATCGGATAAGTGATTAATAGTGGTTGGCAAAGTCATTACAATTGTTGGGCAAAGTCTTTTTTAGAGGTCGGATAAGTGATTAACAGTGGTTGGCAAAGTCATTTCAATTGTTTGGCAAAGTCATTTTTAGAGTCCGGATAAGTGATTAATAGTGGTTGGCAAAGTCATTACAATTGTTGGGCAAAGTCATTTTTAGAGGTCGGATAAGTTATTAACAGTGGTTGGCAAAGTCATTACAATTTTTAAGGAAAGTCATTTTTAGAGTTCGGATAAGTCGTTAACAGTGGTTGGCAAAGTCATTACAATTGTTGGGCAAAGTCATTTTTAGAGTTCGGATAAGTCGTTAATAGTGGTTGGCAAAGTCATTACAATTGTTGGGCAAAGTCATTTCTAGAGTTCGGATAAGTGATTAACAGTGGTTGGCAAAGTCATTACAATTGTTGGGCAAAGTCATTTTTAGAGATCGGATAAGTGATTAACAGTGGTTGGCAAAGTCATTACAATTTTTTAGGAAAGTCATTTTTAGAGTCCGGATAAGTGATTAATAGTGTTTGGCAAAGTCATTACAATTGTTGGGCAAAGTCATTTCTAGAGGTCGGATAAGTGATTAACAGTGGTTGGCAAAGTCATTACAATTTTTAAGGAAAGTCATTTTAAGAGTTCGGATAAGTTATTAACAGTGGTTGGCAAAGTCATTACAATTGTTGGGCAAAGTCATTTTTAGAGGTCGGATAAGTGAATAACAGTGGTTGGCAAAGTCATTACAATTGTTGGGCAAAGTCATTTCTAGAGATCGGATAAGTGATTTACAGTGGTTGGCAAATTCATTACAATTGTTGGGCAAAGTCATTTTTAGAGGTCGGATAAGTGATTTACAGTGGTTGGCAAATTCATTACAATTGTTGGGCAAAGTCATTTTTAGAGGTCGGATAAGTGATTAAAAGTGTTTGGCAAAGTCACTACAATTATTGGGCAAAGTCATTTCTAGAGGTCGGATAAGTGATTAACAGTGGTTGGCAATGTCATTTCTATTGTTGGGCAAAGTCATTTTTAGAGGTCGGATAAGTGATTAACAGTGTGTGTCAAAGTCATTACAATTTTTAAGGAAAGTCATTTTAAGAGTTCGGATAAGTTATTAACAGTGGTTGGCAAAGTCATTACAATTGTTGGGCAAAGTCATTTTTAGAGGTCGGATAAGTGAATAACAGTGGTTGGCAAAGTCATTAAAATTGTTGTGCAAAGTCATTTCTAGAGATCGGATAAGTGATTAATAGTGGTTTGCAAAGTCATTACAATTTTTTAGGAAGGTCATTTTTAGAGTCCGGATAAGTGATTAATAGTGTTTGGCAAAGTCATTACAATTAATGGGCAAAGTCATTTCTAGAGGTCGGATAAGTGATTAACAGTGTGTGTCAAAGTCATTACAATTTTTAAGGAAAGTCATTTTAAGAGTTCGGATAAGTTATTAACAATGGTTGGCAAAGTCATTACAATTGTTGGGCAAAGTCATTTTTAGAGGTCGGATAAGTGAATAACAGTGGTTGGCAAAGTCATTACAATTGTTGGGCAAAGTCATTTCTAGAGATCGGATAAGTGATTTACAGTGGTTGGCAAATTCATTACAATTGTTGGGCAAAGTCATTTTTAGAGGTCGGATAAGTGATTTACAGTGGTTGGCAAAGTCATTACAATTGTTGGGCAGAGTCATTTTAAGAGGTCGGATAAGTGATTAACAGTGGTTTGCAAAGACATTACAATTGTTGGGCAAAGTCATTTTTAGAGTTCGGATAAGTTATTTACAGTGGTTGCCAAGGTCATTACAATTGTTGGGCAAAGTCATTTTTAAAGTTCGGATAAGTCGTTAACAGTGGTTGGCAAGTCATTACAATTGTTGGGCAAAGTCTTTTTTAGAGGTCGGATAAGTGATTAATAGTGGTTGGCAAAGTCATTACAATTGTTGGGCAAAGTCATTTCTAGAGTTCGGATAAGTGATTAACAGTGGTTGGCAAAGTCGTTACAATTGTTGGGAAAAGTCATTTTTAGAGTTCGGATAAGTTATTAACAGTGGTTGCCAAAGTCATTACAATTGTTGGGCAAAGTCATTTTTAGAGTTCGAATAAGTCGTTAACAGTGGTTGGCAAAGTCATTACAATTGTTGGGCAAAGTCATTTTTAGAGATCGGATAAGTGATTAACAGTGGTTGGCAAAGTCATTACAATTGTTGGGCAAAGTCATTTTAGAGGTCGGATAAGTGATTAACAGTGGTTGTCAAAGTCATTACAATTTTTAAGGAAAGTCATTTCTAGAGTTCGGATAAGTGATTAACAGTGGTTGGCAAAGTCATTACAATTGTTGGGAAAAGTCATTTTTAGAGGTCGGATAAGTTATTAACAGTGGTTAGCAAAGTCATTACAATTTTTAAGGAAAGTCATTTTTAGAGTCCGGATAAGTGATTAACAGTGGTTGGCAAAGTCATTACAATTGTTGGGCAAAGTCATTTTTAGAGTTCGGATAAGTGATTAACAGTGGTTGGAAAAGTCATTACAATTGTTGGGCAGAGTCATTTTTAGAGTTCGGATAAGTTATTAACAGTGGTTGGCAAAGTCATTACAATTGTTGGGCAAAGTCATTTTTAGAGTTCGGATAAGTGATTAACAGTGGTTGGCAAAGTCATTACAATTGTTGGGCAATGTCATTTTTAGAGTTCGGATAAATTATTAACAGTGGTTGGCAAAGTCATTACAATTGTTGGGCAAAGTCATTTCAAGAGATCGGATAAGTAATTAACAATGGTTGGCAAAGTCATTACAATTGTTGGGCAAAGTCATTTTTAGAGGTCGGATAAGTGATTAACAGTGTGTGTCAAAGTCATTACAATTTTTAAGGAAAGTCATTTTTAGAGTCCGGATAATTGATTAATAGTGGTTGGCAAAGTCATTACAATTGTTGGGCAAATTCATTTTTAGAGTTCGGATAAGTTATTAACAGTGGTTGGCAAAGTCATTACAATTGTTGGGCTAAGTCATTTTTAGAGTTCGGATAAGTGATTAACAGTGGTTTGCAAAGACATTACAATTGTTGGGCAAAGTCATTTTTAGAGTTCGGATAAGTTATTTACAGTGGTTGCCAAGGTCATTACAATTGTTGGGCAAAGTCATTTTTAAAGTTCGGATAAGTCGTTAACAGTGGTTGGCAAGTCATTACAATTGTTGGGCAAAGTCTTTTTTAGAGGTCGGATAAGTGATTAACAGTGGTTGGCAAAGTCATTACAATTGTTGGGCAAAGTCATTTCTAGAGATTGGATAAGTGATTAATAGTGGTTGGCAAAGTCATTACAATTGTTGGGCAAAGTCATTTTAAGAGTTCGGATAAGTTATTAACAGTGGTTGGCAAAGTCATTACAATTGTTGGGCAAAGTCATTTTAGAGATCGGATAAGTGATTAATAGTGGTTGGCAAAGTCATTACAATTGTTGGGCAAAGTCTTTTTAGAGGTCGGATAAGTGATTAACAGTGGTTGGCAAAGTCATTTCAATTGTTTGGCAAAGTCATTTTTAGAGTCCGGATAAGTGATTAATAGTGGTTGGCAAAGTCATTACAATTGTTGGGCAAAGTCATTTTTAGAGGTCGGATAAGTTATTAACAGTGGTTGGCAAAGTCATTACAATTTTTAAGGAAAGTCATTTTTAGAGTTCGGATAAGTCGTTAACAGTGGTTGGCAAAGTCATTACAATTGTTGGGCAAAGTCATTTTTAGAGTTCGGATAAGTCGTTAATAGTGGTTGGCAAAGTCATTACAATTGTTGGGCAAAGTCATTTCTAGAGTTCGGATAAGTGATTAACAGTGGTTGGCAAAGTCATTACAATTGTTGGGCAAAGTCATTTTTAGAGATCGGATAAGTGATTAACAGTGGTTGGCAAAGTCATTACAATTTTTTAGGAAAGTCATTTTTAGAGTCCGGATAAGTGATTAATAGTGTTTGGCAAAGTCATTACAATTGTTGGGCAAAGTCATTTCTAGAGGTCGGATAAGTGATTAACAGTGGTTGGCAAAGTCATTACAATTTTTAAGGAAAGTCATTTTAAGAGTTCGGATAAGTTATTAACAGTGGTTGGCAAAGTCATTACAATTGTTGGGCAAAGTCATTTTTAGAGGTCGGATAAGTGAATAACAGTGGTTGGCAAAGTCATTACAATTGTTGGGCAAAGTCATTTCTAGAGATCGGATAAGTGATTTACAGTGGTTGGCAAATTCATTACAATTGTTGGGCAAAGTCATTTTTAGAGGTCGGATAAGTGATTTACAGTGGTTGGCAAATTCATTACAATTGTTGGGCAAAGTCATTTTTAGAGGTCGGATAAGTGATTAAAAGTGTTTGGCAAAGTCACTACAATTATTGGGCAAAGTCATTTCTAGAGGTCGGATAAGTGATTAACAGTGGTTGGCAATGTCATTTCTATTGTTGGGCAAAGTCATTTTTAGAGGTCGGATAAGTGATTAACAGTGTGTGTCAAAGTCATTACAATTTTTAAGGAAAGTCATTTTAAGAGTTCGGATAAGTTATTAACAGTGGTTGGCAAAGTCATTACAATTGTTGGGCAAAGTCATTTTTAGAGGTCGGATAAGTGAATAACAGTGGTTGGCAAAGTCATTAAAATTGTTGTGCAAAGTCATTTCTAGAGATCGGATAAGTGATTAATAGTGGTTTGCAAAGTCATTACAATTTTTTAGGAAGGTCATTTTTAGAGTCCGGATAAGTGATTAATAGTGTTTGGCAAAGTCATTACAATTAATGGGCAAAGTCATTTCTAGAGGTCGGATAAGTGATTAACAGTGTGTGTCAAAGTCATTACAATTTTTAAGGAAAGTCATTTTAAGAGTTCGGATAAGTTATTAACAATGGTTGGCAAAGTCATTACAATTGTTGGGCAAAGTCATTTTTAGAGGTCGGATAAGTGAATAACAGTGGTTGGCAAAGTCATTACAATTGTTGGGCAAAGTCATTTCTAGAGATCGGATAAGTGATTTACAGTGGTTGGCAAATTCATTACAATTGTTGGGCAAAGTCATTTTTAGAGGTCGGATAAGTGATTTACAGTGGTTGGCAAAGTCATTACAATTGTTGGGCAGAGTCATTTTAAGAGGTCGGATAAGTGATTAACAGTGGTTGGCAAAGTCATTTCTATTGTTGGGCAAAGTCATTTTTAGAGGTCGGATAAGTGATTAACAGTGTGTGTCAAAGTCATTACAATTTTTAAGGAAAGTAATTTTTAGAGTCCGCATAAATGACTAATAGTTGTTGGCAAAGTCATTACAATTGTTGGGCATAGTCAATTTTAGAGGTCGGATAAGTGAATAACAGTGGTTGGCAAAGTCATTACAATTGTTGGGCAAAGTCATTTTTAGAGGTCGGATAAGTGATTAACAGTGTGTGTCAAAGTAATTACAATTTTTAAGGAAAGTCATTTTTAGAGGTCGGATAAGTGATTAACAGTGTGTGTCAAAGTCATTACAATTTTTAAGGAAAGTAATTTTTAGAGTCCGCATAAATGACTAATAGTTGTTGGCAAAGTCACTACAATTGTTGGGCATAGTCAATTTTAGAGGTCGGATAAGTGAATAACAGTGGTTGGCAAAGTCATTACAATTGTTGGGCAAAGTCATTTTTAGAGGTCGGATAAGTGATTAACAGTGTGTGTCAAAGTAATTACAATTTTTAAGGAAAGTCATTTTTAGAGTCCGGATAAGTGATTAATAGTGGTTGGCAAAGTCATTAAAATTGTTGGGCAAAGTCATTTTTAGAGGTCGGATAAGTGATTAACAGTGGTTGGCAAAGTCATTACAATTGTTGGGCAAAGTCATTTCTAGAGATCGGATAAATGATTAACAGAGGTTGGCAAAGTCATTACAATTGTTGGGCAAAGTCATTTTTAGAGATCGGATAAGTGATTAACAGTTGTTGGCAAAGTCATTTCTATTGTTGGGCAAAGTCATTTTTAGAGGTCGGATAAGTGATTAACAGTGTGTGTCAAAGTCATTACAATTGTTGGGCAAAGTCATTTTTAGAGGTTGGATAAGTGATTAACAGTGGTTGGCAATGTCATTAAAATTGTTGTGCAAAGTCATTTCTAGATATCGGATAAGTGATTAACAGTGGTTGGCAAAGTCATTACAATTTTTTAGGAAAGTCATTTTAAGAGTCCGGATAAGTGATTTATAGTGTTTGGCAAAGTCATTACAATTATTGGGCAAAGTCATTTCTAGAGGTCGGATAAGTGATTAACAGTGGTCGGCAAAGTCATTTCTATTGTTGGGCAAAGTCATTTTTAGAGGTCGGATAAGTGATTAACAGTGTGTGTCAAAGTCATTACAATTTTTAAGGAAAGTCATTTTAAGAGTTCGGATAAGTTATTAACAGTGGCTGGCAAAGTCATTACAATTGTTGGGCAAAGTCATTTATAGAGTACGGATAAGTGATTAACAGTGGTTGGCAAAGTCATTACAATTGTTGGGCAAAGTCATTTTTAGAGTTCGGATAAGTGATTAACAGTGGTTGGCAAAGTCATTAAAATTGTTGTGCAAAGTCATTTCTAGAGATCGGATAAGTGATTAATAGTGGTTTGCAAAGTCATTACAATTTTTTAGGAAAGTCATTTTTAGAGTCCTGATAAGTGATTAATAGTGTTTGGCAAAGTCATTACAATTATTGGGCAAAGTCATTTCTAGAGGTCGGATAAGTGAATAACAGTGGTTGGCAAAGTCATTACAATTGTTGGGCAAAGTCATTTCTAGAGATCGGATAAGTGATTTACAGTGGTCGGCAAAAACATTTCTATTGTTGGGCAAAGTCATTTTTAGAGGTCGGATAAGTGATTAACAGTGTGTGTCAAAGTCATTACAATTTTTAAGGAAAGTCATTTTAAGAGTTCGGATAAGTTATTAATAGTGGTTGGCAAAGTCATTACAATTGTTGGGCAAAGTCATTTTTAGAGATCGGATAAGTGATTAACAGTTGTAGGCAAAGTCATTGCAATTGTTGGGCAAAGTCTTTTTTAGAAGTCGGATAAGTGATTAACAGTGGTTGGCAAAGTCATTACAATTGTTGGGCAAAGTCATTTCTAGAGGTCGGATAAGTGATTAACAGTGGTTGGCAAATTCATTACAATTGTTGGGCAAAGTCATTTTTAGAGGTCGGATAAGTGATTTACAGTGGTTGGCAAAGTCATTACAATTGTTGGGCAAAGTCATTTTTAGAGGTCGGATAAGTGATTAACAGTGGTTGGCAAAGTCATTTCTATTGTTTGGCAAAGTCATTTTTAGAGGTCGAATAAGTGATTTACAGTGTGTGTCAAAGTCATCACAATTTTTAAGGAAAGTAATTTTTAGAGTCCGCATAAATGACTAATAGTTGTTGGCAAAGTCATTACAATTGTTGGGCATAGTCAATTTTAGAGGTCGGATAAGTGAATAACAGTGGTTGGCAAAGTCATTACAATTGTTGGGCAAAAGCATTTTTAGAGGTCGTATAAGTGATTAACAGTGTGTGTCAAAGTATTTACAATTTTTAAGGAAAGTCATTTTTAGAGTCCGGATAAGTGATTAATAGTGGTTGGCAAAGTCATTAAAATTGTTGGGCAAAGTCATTTTTAGAGGTCGGATAAGTGATTAACAGTGGTTGGCAAAGTCATTACAATTGTTGGGCAAAGTCATTTCTAGAGATCGGATAAGTGATTTACAGTGGTTGGCAAATTCATTACAATTGTTGGGCAAAGTCATTTTAGAGATCGGATTAGTGATTAACAGTGGTCGGCAAAGTCATTTCTATTGATGGGCAAAGTCATTTTTAGAGGTCGGATAAGTGATTAACAGTGTGTGTCAAAGTCATTACAATTTTTAAGGAAAGTCATTTTAAGAGTTCGGATAAGTTATTAATAGTGGTTGGCAAAGTCATTACAATTGTTGGGCAAAGTCATTTTTAGAGTTCGGATAAGTTATTAACAGTGGTTGGCAAAGTCATTACAATTGTTGGGCAAAGTCATTTTTAGAGGTCGGATAAGTGAATAACAGTGGTTGGCAAAGTCATTACAATTGTTGGGCAAAGTCATTTCTAGAGATCGGATAAGTGATTTACAGTGGTTGGCAAATTCATTACAATTGTTGGGCAAAGTCATTTTTAGAGGTCGGATAAGTGATTTACAGTGGTTGGCAAAGTCATTACAATTGTTGGGCAAAGTCATTTTTAGAGGTCGGATAAGTGATTAACAGTGGTTGGCAAAGTCATTTCTATTGTTGGGCAAAGTCATTTTTAGAGGTCGGATAAGTGATTAACAGTGTGTGTCAAAGTCATTACAATTTTTAAGGAAAGTCATTTTTAGAGTCCGCATAAATGACTAATAGTGGTTGGCAAAGTCATTAAAATTGTTGGGCAAAGTCATTTTTAGAGGTCGGATAAGTGATTAACAGTGTGTGTCAAAGTATTTACAATTTTTAAGGAAAGTCATTTTTTGAGTCCGCATAAATGACTAATAGTGGTTGGCAAAGTCATGAAAATTGTTGGGCATAGTCATTTTTAGAGTCCGGATAAGTGATTAATAGTGGTTGGCAGAGTCATTAAAATTGTTGGGCAAAGTCATTTTTAGAGGTCGGATAAGTGATTAACAGTGGTTGGCAAAGTCATTACAATTGTTGGGCAAAGTCATTTCTAGAGATCGGATAAATGATTAACAGAGGTTGGCAAAGTCATTACAATTGTTGGACAAAGTCATTTTTAGAGATCGGATAATTGATTAACAGTTAGTGTCAAAGTCATTACAATTTTTAAGGAAAGTCATTTTTAGAGTCCTGATAAATGATTAATAGTGGTTGGCAAAGTCATTACATTTGTTGGGCATAGTCAATTTTAGAAGTCGGATAAGTTATTAACAGTGGTTGAAAAAGTCATTTCAATTGTTGGGCAAAGTCATTTCTAGAGATCGGATTAGTGATTAACAGTGGTCGGCAAAGTCATTTCTATTGTTGGGCAAAGTCATTTTTAGAGGTCGGATAAGTGATTAACAGTGTGTGTCAAAGTCATTACAATTTTTAAGGAAAGTCATTTTAAGAGTTCGGATAATTTATTAATAGTGGTTGGCAAAGTCATTACAATTGTTGGGCAAAGTCATTTTTAGAGTTCGGATAAGTTATTAACAGTGGTTGGCAAAGTCATTACAATTGTTGGGAAAAGTCATTTTTAGAGGTCGGATAAGTGAATAACAGTGGTTGGCAAAGTCATTACAATTGTTGGGCAAAGTCATTTCTAGAGATCGGATAAGTGATTTACAGTGGTTGGCAAATTCATTACAATTGTTGGGCAAAGTCATTTTTAGAGGTCGGATAAGTGATTTACAGTGGTTGGCAAAGTCATTACAATTGTTGGGCAAAGTCATTTTTAGAGGTCGGATAAGTGATTAACAGTGGTTGGCAAAGTCATTTCTATTGTTGGGCAAAGTCATTTTTAGAGGTCGGATAAGTGATTTACAGTGGTTGGCAAAGTCATTACAATTGTTGGGCAAAGTCATTTTTAGAGGTCGGATAAGTGATTAACAGTGGTTGGCAAAGTCATTTCTATTGTTGGGCAAAGTCATTTTTAGAGGTCGGATAAGTGATTAACAGTGTGTGTCAAAGTCATTACAATTTTTAAGGAAAGTCATTTTTAGAGTCCGCATAAATGACTAATAGTGGTTGGCAAAGTCATTACAATTGTTGGGCAAAGTCATTTTTAGAGGTCGGATAAGTGATTAACAGTGTGTGTCAAAGTATTTACAATTTTTAAGGAAAGTCATTTTTAGAGTCCGCATAAATGACTAATAGTGGTTGGCAAAGTCATGAAAATTGTTGGGCATAGTCATTTTTAGAGTCCGGATAAGTGATTAATAGTGGTTGGCAGAGTCATTAAAATTGTTGGGCAAAGTCATTTTTAGAGGTCGGATAAGTGATTAACAGTGGTTGGCAAAGTCATTACAATTGTTGGGCAAAGTCATTTCTAGAGATCGGATAAATGATTAACAGAGGTTGGCAAAGTCATTACAATTGTTGGGCAAAGTCATTTTTAGAGATCGGATAAGTGATTAACAGTTAGTGTCAAAGTCATTACAATCTTTAAGGAAAGTCATTTTTAGAGTCCTGATAAATGATTAATAGTGGTTGGCAAAGTCATTACAATTGTTGGGCAAAGTCATTTCTAGAGATCGGATTAGTGATTAACAGTGGTCGGCAAAGTCATTTCTATTGTTGGGCAAAGTCATTTTTAGAGGTCGGATAAGTGATTAACAGTGTGTGTCAAAGTCATTACAATTTTTAAGGAAAGTCATTTTAAGAGTTCGGATAAGTTATTAATAGTGGTTGGCAAAGTCATTACAATTGTTGGGCAAAGTCATTTTTAGAGTTCGGATAAGTTATTAACAGTGGTTGGCAAAGTCATTACAATTGTTGGGCAAAGTCATTTTTAGAGGTCGGATAAGTGAATAACAGTGGTTGGCAAAGTCATTACAATTGTTGGGCAAAGTCATTTCTAGAGATCGGATAAGTGATTTACAGTGGTTGGCAAATTCATTACAATTGTTGGGCAAAGTCATTTTTAGAGGTCGGATAAGTGATTTACAGTGGTTGGCAAAGTCATTACAATTGTTGGGCAAAGTCATTTTTAGAGGTCGGATAAGTGATTAACAGTGGTTGGCAAAGTCATTTCTATTGTTGGGCAAAGTCATTTTTAGAGGTCGGATAAGTGATTAACAGTGTGTGTCAAAGTCATTACAATTTTTAAGGAAAGTCATTTTTAGAGTCCGCATAAATGACTAATAGTGGTTGGCAAAGTCATTACAATTGTTGGGCAAAGTCATTTTTAGAGGTCGGATAAGTGATTAACAGTGTGTGTCAAAGTATTTACAATTTTTAAGGAAAGTCATTTTAAGAGTCCGCATAAATGACTAATAGTGGTTGGCAAAGTCATGAAAATTGTTGGGCATAGTCATTTTTAGAGTCCGGATAAGTGATTAATAGTGGTTGGCAGAGTCATTAAAATTGTTGGGCAAAGTCATTTTTAGAGGTCGGATAAGTGATTAACAGTGGTTGGCAAAGTCATTACAATTGTTGGGCAAAGTCATTTCTAGAGATCGGATAAATGATTAACAGAGGTTGGCAAAGTCATTACAATTGTTGGGCAAAGTCATTTTTAGAGATCGGATAAGTGATTAACAGTTAGTGTCAAAGTCATTCAATTTTTAAGGAAAGTCATTTTTAGAGTCCTGATAAATGATTAATAGTGGTTGGCAAAGTCATTACAATTGTTGGGCATAGTCAATTTTAGAAGTCGGATAAGTTATTAACGGTGGTTGAAAAAGTCATTACAATTGTTGGGCAAAGTCTTTTATAGAGTTCGGATAAGAGATTAACAGTGGTTGGCAAAGTCATTACAATTGTTGGGCAAAGTCATTTTTAGAGATCGGATAAGTGATTAACAGTTGTAGGCAAAGTCATTGCAATTGTTGGGCAAAGTCTTTTTTAGAGGTCGGATAAGTGATTAACAGTGGTTGGCAAAGTCATTACAATTGTTGGGCAAAGTCATTTCTAGAGATCGGATAAGTGATTTACAGTGGTTGGCAAATTCATTACAATTGTTGGGCAAAGTCATTTCTAGAGATCGGATAAGTGATTAACAGTTGTAGGCAAAGTCATTGCAATTGTTGGGCAAAGTCATTTTTAGAGGTCGGATAAGTGATTAACAGTGGTTGGCAAAGTCATTACAATTGTTGGGCAAAGTCATTTCTAGAGGTCGGATAAGTGATTAACAGTGGTCGGCAAAGTCATGTCTATTGTTGGGCAAAGTCATTTTTAGAGGTCGGATAAGTGATTAACAGTGGTTGGCAAAGTCATTACAATTGTTGGGCAAAGTCATTTCTAGAGATCAGATAAGTGATTAACAGTGGTTAGCAAAGTCATTACAATTGTTGGGCAAAGTCATTTTTAGAGTTCGGATAATTTGATAACAGTGGTTGGCAAAGTCATTACATTTGTTGGGCAAAGTCATTTCTAGAGTTCGGATAAGTGATTAACAGTGGCTAGCAAAGTCATGTCTATTGTTGGGCAAAGTCATTTTTAGAGATCGGATAAGTGATTAACAGTGGTTGGCAAAGTCATTACAATTGTTGGGCAAAGTCATTTTTAGAGGTCGGATAAGTGATTAACAGTGGTTGGCAAAGTCATTACAATTGTTGGGCAAAGTCATTTTTAGAGGTCGGATAAGTGATTAACAGTGGTTGGCAAAGTCATTACAATTGTTGGGCAAAGTCATTTTTAGAGGTCGGATAAGTGATTAACAGTAGTTGGCAAAGTCATTACAATTGTTGGGCAAAGTCATTTTTAGAGTTCGGATAATTTGATAACAGTGGTTGGCAAAGTCATTACATTTGTTGGGCAAAGTCATTTCTAGAGTTCGGATAAGTGATTAACAGTGGCTAGCAAAGTCATGTCTATTGTTGGGCAAAGTCATTTTTAGAGATCGGATAAGTGATTAACAGTGGTTGGCAAAGTCATTACAATTATTGGGCAAAGTCATTTCTAGAGGTCGGATAAGTGATTAACAGTGGTTGGCAAAGTCATTGCAATTGTTGAGAAAAGTCATTTTTTGAGGTCGGATAAGTGATTAACAGTGGTTTGCAAAGTCATTCCAATTGTTGGGCAAAGTCATTTTTAGAGTTCGGATAAGTTTTTAACAGTGGTTGGCAAAGTCATCACAATTGTTGGGCAAAGTCATTTCTAGAGGTCGGATAAGTGATTAACAGTGGTTGGCAAAGTCTTTACAATTGTTGGACAAAGTCATTTCTAGAGATTCGATAAGTGATTAACAGTAGTTGGCAAAGTCATTACGATTTTTTAGGAAAGTCATTTTTAGAGTCCGGATAAGTGATTGATAGTGTTTGGCAAAGTCATTACAATTATTGGGCAAAGTCATTTCTAGAGGTCGGATAAGTGATTAACAGTGGTTGGCAAAGTCATTGCAATTGTTGAGCAAAGTCATTTTTAGAGGTCGGATAAGTGATTAACAGTGGTCGGCAAAGTCATGTCTATTGTTGGGCAAAGTCATTTTTAGAGGTCGGATAAGTGATTAACAGTGTGTGTCAAAGTCATTACGATTTTTAAGGAAAGTCATTTTAAGAGTTCGGATAAGCTATTAATAGTGGTTGGCAAAGTCATTACAATTGTTGGGCAAAGTCATTTTTAGAGTTCGGATAAGTTATTAACAGTGGTTGGCAAAGTCATTACAATTGTTGGGCAAAGTCATTTCTAGAGATCGGATAAGTGATTTACAGTGGTTGGCAAAGTCATTACAATTGTTGGGCAAAGTCATTTTTAGAAGTCGGATAAGTGATTAACAGTGGTTGGCAAAGTCATTACAATTGTTGGGCAAAGTCATTTTTAGAGGTCGGATAAGTGATTAACAGTGTGTGTCAAAGTCATTACAATTTTTAAGGAAAGTCATTTTTAGAGTCCGGATAAGTGATTAATAGTGGTTGGCAAAGTCATTAAAATTGTTGGGCATAGTCAATTTTAGAGGTCGGATAAGTGAATAACAGTGGTTGGCAAAGTCATTACAATTGTTGGGCAAAGTCATTTTTAGAGGTCGGATAAGTGATTAACAGTGGTTGGCAAAGTCAGTACAATTGTTGGGCTAAGTCATTTTTAGAGGTCGGATAAGTGATTTACAGTGGTTGGCAAAGTCATTACAATTGTTGGGCAAAGTCATTTTAGAAGTCGGATAAGTGATTAACAGTGGTTGGCAAAGTCATTACAATTGTTGGGCAAAGTCATTTTTAGAGGTCGGATAAGTGATTAACAGTGTGTGTCAAAGTCATTACAATTTTTAAGGAAAGTCATTTTTAGAGTCCGGATAAGTGATTAATAGTGGTTGGCAAAGTCATTAAAATTGTTGGGCATAGTCAATTTTAGAGGTCGGATAAGTGAATAACAGTGGTTGGCAAAGTCATTACAATTGTTGGGCAAAGTCATTTTTAGAGGTCGGATAAGTGATTAACAGTGTGTGTCAAAGTCATTACAATTTTTAAGGATAGTCATTTTTAGAGTCCGGATACGTGATTAATAGTGGTTGGCAAAGTCATTAAAATTGTTGGGCAAAGTCATTTTTAGAGGTCGGATAAGTGATTAACAGTGGTTGGCAAAGTCATTACAATTGTTGAGCAAAGTCATTTTTAGAGGTCGGATAAGTTATTAACAGTTGTTTGCAAAGTCATTACAATTGTTGGGCAAATCCATTTTTAGAGTTCGGATAAGTGATTAACAGTGGTTGGCAGAGTCATTACAGTTGTTGGGCAAAGTCATTTCTAGAGATCGGATAAATGATTAACAGAGGTTTGCAAGGTCATTACAATTGTTGGGCAAAGTCATTTTTAGAGGTCGGATAAGTGATTAACAGTGGTTGGCAAAGTCATTACAATTGTTGGGCAAAGTCATTTTTAGAGTTCGGATAAGTAATTAACAGTGGTTGGCAAAGTCATTACAATTGTTGGGCAAAGTCATTTTTAGAGGTCGGATAAGTGATTAACAGTTTGTGTCAAAGTATTTACAATTTTTAAGGAAAGTCATTTTTAGAGTCCGCATAAATGACTAATAGTGGTTGGCAAAGTCATGACAATTGTTGGGCATAGTCATTTTTAGAGTCCGGATAAGTGATTAATAGTGGTTGGCAGAGTCATTAAAATTGTTGGGCAAAGTCATTTTTAGAGGTCGGATAAGTGATTAACAGTGGTTGGCAAAGTCATTACAATTGTTGGGCAAAGTCATTTTTAGAGGTCGGATAAGTGAATAACAGTGGTTCGCAAAGTCTTACAATTGTTGGGCAAAGTCATTTCTAGAGATCGGAAAAGTGATTAACAGTGGTTGGCAAAGTCATTACAATTGTTGGGCAAAGTCATTTTTAGAGGTCGGATAAGTGATTAACAGTGGTTGGAAAAGTCATTACAATTGTTGGGCAAAGTCATTTTAAGAGGTCGGATAAGTGAATAACAGTGGTTGGCAAGGTCATTACAATTGTTGGGCAAAGTCATTTTTAGAGGTCGGATAAGTAATTAACAGTGGTTGGCAAAGTAATTATAATTGTTAGGCAAAGTCATTTCTAGAGATCGGATAAGTGATTAACAGAGGTTGGCAAAGTCATTACAATTGTTGGGCAAAGTCATTTTTAGAGGTCGGATAAGTGATTAACAGTGGTTGGCAAAAAGATTACAATTGTTGGGCAAAGTCATTTTTAGAGTTCGGATAAGTGACTAACAGTGGTTGGCAAAGTCATTACAATTGTTGGGCAAAGTAATTTCTAGAGATCGGATAAGTGATAAACAGTGGTTGGCAAAAAGATTACAATTGTTGGGCAAAGTCATTTTTAGGGGTCGGATAAGTGATTAACAGTGGCTGGCAAAGTCATTTCAATTTTTGGGCAAAGTCATTTTTAGAGGTCGGATAAGTGATTAACAGTGGTTGGAAAAGTCATTACAATTGTTGGGCAAAGTCATTTTTAGAGGTCGGATAAGTGAATAACAGTGGTTGGCAAGGTCATTACAATTGTTGGGCAAAGTCATTTTTAGAGGTCGGATAAGTAATTAACAGTGGTTGGCAAAGTCTTTACAATTGTTGGGCAAAGTCATTTCTAGACATCGGATAAGTCATTAACAGTGGATGGCAAAGTCATTACAATTGTTGGGCAAAATCATTTTTAGAGGTCGGATAAGTGATTAACAATGGTTGGCAAAGTCATTACAATTGTTGGGCAAGGTCATTTTTAGTGATCGGACAAGTGATTAACAGTGGTTGGAAAAGTCATTACAATTGTTGGGCAAAGTCATTTTTAGAGGTCGGATTAGTGAATAACAGTGGTTGGCAAGGTCATTACAATTGTTGGGCAAAGTCATTTTTAGAGGTCGGATAAGTGATTGACAGTGGTTGGCAAAGTCATTACAATTGTTGGGCAAAGTCATTTTTAGAGTTCGGATTGGTGAATTACAATGGATGGCAAAGTCATTACAATTGTTGGGCAAAGTCATTTTTAGAGTTCGGATAAGTGATTAACAGTGGTTGGCAAAGTCATTAAAATTGTTGGGCAAAATCATTTCTAGAGAATGGATAAGTGATTAACAGTGGTTGGAAAAGTCATTACAATTGTTGGGCAAAGTCATTTTTAGAGGTCGGATAAGTGAATAACAGTGGTTGGCAAGGTCATTACAATTGTTGGGCAAAGTCATTTTTAGAGGTCGAATAAGTAATTAACAGTGGTTGGCAAAGTCTTAACAATTGTTGGGCAAAGTCATTTCTAGACATCGGATAAGTGATTAACAGTGGATGGCAAAGTCATTAAAATTGTTGGGCAAAATCATTTCTAGAGAATGGATAAGTGATTAACAGTGGTTGGAAAAGTCATTACAATTGTTGGTCAAAGTCATTTTTAGAGAACGGACAAGTGATTAACAGTTGTTGGAAAAGTCATTACAATTGTTGGGCAAAGTCATTTTTAGAGGTCGGATAAGTGAATAACAGTGGTTGGCAAGGTCATTACAATTGTTGGGCAAAGTCATTTTTAGATTTCGGATAAGTGACTAACAGTGGTTGGCAAAGTCATTACAATTGTTGGGCAAAGTAATTTCTAGAGATCGGATAAGTGATTAACAGTGGTTGGCAAAAAGATTACAATTGTTGGGCAAAGTCATTTTTAGAGTTCGGATAAGTGACTAACAGTGGTTGGCAAAGTCATTACAATTGTTGGGCAAAGTAATTTCTAGAGATCGGATAAGTGATAAACAGTGGTTGGCAAAAAGATTACAATTGTTGGGCAAAGTCATTTTTAGGGGTCGGATAAGTGATTAACAGTGGCTGGCAAAGTCATTTCAATTTTTGGGCAAAGTCATTTTTAGAGGTCGGATTAGTGATTTACAGTGGTTGGCAAAGTCATTACAATTGTTGGGCAAAGTCATTTTTTGAGGTCGGATAAGTGAATTACAGTGGTTGGCAAAGTCATTACAATTGTTGGGCAAAGTCATTTTTAGAGGTCGGATAAGTAATTTACAGTGGTTGGCAAAGTCTTTACAATTGTTGGGCAAAGTCATTTCTAGACATCGGATAAGTGATTAACAGTGGATGGCAATCTCATTTCAATTGTTGGGCAAAGTCATTTTTAGAGGTCGGATAAGTGAATAACAGTGGTTGGCAAGGTCATTACAATTGTTGGGCAAAGTCATTTCTAGAGATCGGATAAGTGATTAACAGTGGTTGGAAAAGTCATTACAATTGTTGGGCAAAGTCATTTTTAGAGGTCGGATAAGTGAATAACAGTGGTTGGCAAGGTCATTACAATTGTTGGGCAAAGTCATTTTTAGAGGTCGGATAAGTAATTAACAGTGGTTGGCAAAGTCTTAACAATTGTTGGGCAAAGTCATTTCTAGACATCGGATAAGTGATTAACAGTGGATGGCAAAGTCATTTTAATTGTTGGGCAAAGTCATTTTTAGAGGTCGGATAAGTGAATAACAGTGGTTGGCAAGGTCTTTACAATTGTTGGGCAAAGTCATTTTTATAGGTCGGATAAGTGATTGACAGTGGTTGACAAGTCATTACAATTGTTGGGCAAAGTCATTTTTAGAGATCGGACAAGTGATTAACAGTGGTTGGAAAAGTCATTACAATTGTTGGGCAAAGTCATTTTAGAGGTCGGATAAGTGAATGACAGTGGTTGGCAAGGTCATTACAATTGTTGGGCAAAGTCATTTTTAGAGATCGGATAAGTGATTAACAGTGGTTGGAAAAGTCATTACAATTGTTGGGCAAAGTCATTTTTAGAGGTCGGATAAGTGAATAACAGTGGTTGGCAAGGTCATTACAATTGTTGGGCAAAGTCATTTTTAGAGGTCGGATAAGTAATTACTAGTGGTTGGCAAAGTCTTAACAATTGTTGGGCAAAGTCATTTCTAGAGATCGGACAAGTGATTAACAGTGGTTGGAAAAGTCATTACAATTGTTGGGCAAAGTCATTTTTAGAGGTCGGATAAGTGAATAACAGTGGTTGGCAAGGTCATTACAATTGTTGGGCAAAGTCATTTTTAGAGTTCGTATAAGTGACTAACAGTGGTTGGCAAAGTCATTACAATTGTTGGGCAAAGTCATTTCTAGAGATCGGATAAGTGATTAACAGTGGTTGGAAAAGTCATTACAATTGTTGGGCAAAGTTATTTTTAGAGGTCGGATAGGTGATTAACAGTGGCTGGCAAAAAGATTACAATTGTTGGGCAAAGTCATTTTTAGGGGTCGGATAAGTGATTAACAGTGGCTGGCAAAGTCATTTCAATTTTTGGGCAAAGTCATTTTTAGAGGTCGGATTAGTGATTTACAGTGGTTGGCAAAGTCATTACAATTGTTGGGCAAAGTCATTTTTTGAGGTCGGATAAGTGAATTACAGTGGTTGGCAAAGTCATTACAATTGTTGGGCAAAGTCATTTTTAGAGGTCGGATAAGTAATTTACAGTGGTTGGCAAAGTCTTTACAATTGTTGGGCAAAGTCATTTCTAGACATCGGATAAGTGATTAACAGTGGATGGCAAAGTCATTTCAATTGTTGGGCAAAGTCATTTTTAGAGGTCGGATAAGTGAATAACAGTGGTTGGCAAGGTCATTACAATTGTTGGGCAAAGTCATTTTTAGAGGTCGGATAAGTGATTGACAGTGGTTGGCAAAGTCATTACAATTGTTGGGCAAAGTCATTTCTAGAGATCGGATAAGTGATTAACAGTGGTTGGAAAAGTCATTACAATTGTTGGGCAAAGTTATTTTTAGAGGTCGGATAGGTGATTAACAGTGGTTGGCAAAAAGATTACAATTGTTGGGCAAAGTCATTTTTAGGGGTCGGATAAGTGATTAACAGTGGCTGGCTAAGTCATTTCAATTTTCGGGCAAAGTCATTTTTAGAGGTCGGATTAGTGATTTACAGTGGTTGGCAAAGTCATTACAATTGTTGGGCAAAGTCATTTTTTGAGGTCGGATAAGTGAATTACAGTGGTTGGCAAAGTCATTACAATTGTTGGGCAAAGTCATTTTTAGAGGTCGGATAAGTAATTTACAGTGGTTGGCAAAGTCTTTACAATTGTTGGGCAAAGTCATTTCTAGACATCGGATAAGTGATTAACAGTGGATGGCAAAGTCATTTCAATTGTTGGGCAAAGTCATTTTTAGAGGTCGGATAAGTGAATAACAGTGGTTGGCAAGGTCATTACAATTGTTGGGCAAAGTCATTTCAAGAGATCGGATAAGTGATTAACAGTGGTTGGAAAAGTCATTACAATTGTTGGGCAAAGATATTTTTAGAGGTCGGATAAGTGAATAACAGTGGTTGGCAAGGTCATTACAATTGTTGGGCAAAGTCATTTTTAGAGGTCGGATAAGTGATTAACAGTGGTTTGCAAAGTCATTACAATTGTTGGGCAAAGTCATTTCTAGACATCGGATACGTGATTAACAGTGGTTGGCAAAGTCATTACAATTGTTGGGCAAAGTCATTTTTAGAGGTCGGATAAGTGAATAACAGTGATTGGCAAGGTCATTACAATTGTTGGGCAAAATCATTTCTAGAGAATGGATAAGTGATTAACAGTGGTTGGAAAAGTCATTACAATTGTTGGGCAAAGTCATTTTTAGAGATCGGACAAGTGATTAACAGTGGTTGGAAAAGTCATTACAATTGTTGGGCAAAGTCATTTCTAGAGATCGGATAAGTGATTAACAGTGGTTGGAAAAGTCATTACAATTGTTGGGCAAAGTTATTTTTAGAGGTCGGATAGGTGATTAACAGTGGTTGGCAAAAAGATTACAATTGTTGGGCAAAGTCATTTTTAGGGGTCGGATAAGTGATTAACAGTGGCTGGCAAAGTCATTTCAATTTTTGGGCAAAGTCATTTTTAGAGGTCGGATTAGTGATTTACAGTGGTTGGCAAAGTCATTACAATTGTTGGGCAAAGTCATTTTTTGAGGTCGGATAAGTGAATTACAGTGGTTGGCAAAGTCATTACAATTGTTGGGCAAAGTCATTTTTAGAGGTCGGATAAGTAATTTACAGTGGTTGGCAAAGTCTTTACAATTGTTGGGCAAAGTCATTTCTAGACATCGGATAAGTGATTAACAGTGGATGGCAAAGTCATTTCAATTGTTGGGCAAAGTCATTTTTAGAGGTCGGATAAGTGAATAACAGTGGTTGGCAAGTCATTACAATTGTTGGGCAAAGTCATTTTTAGAGGTCGGATAAGTGATTGACAGTGGTTGGCAAGTCATTACAATTGTTGGGCAAAGTAATTTTTATAGTTAAGATTGGTGAATTACAATGGATGGCAAAGTCATTACAATTGTCGGGCAAAGTCATTTTTAGAGTTCGGATAAGTGATTAACAGTGGTTGTCAAAGTCATTAAAATTGTGGGGCAAAGTCATTTTTAGAGGTCGGATAAGTGATTAACAGTGGTTGGAAAAGTCATTACAATTGTTGGGCAAAGATATTTTTAGAGGTCGGATAAGTGAATAACAGTGGTTGGCAAGGTCATTACAATTGTTGGGCAAAGTCATTTTTAGAGGTCGGATAGGTGATTAACAGTGGTTGGCAAAGTCATTACAATTGTTGGGCAAAGTCATTTCTAGACATCGGATACGTGATTAACAGTGGTTGGCAAAGTCATTACAATTGTTGGGCAAAGTCATTTTTAGAGGTCGGATAAGTGAATAACAGTGATTGGCAAGGTCATTACAATTGTTGGGCAAAGTCATTTTTAGAGGTCGGATAAGTGATTAACAGTGGTTGGCAAAGTCATTACAATTGTTGGGCAAAGTCATTTCTAGACATCGGATAAGTGATTAACAGTGGTTGGCAAAGTCATTTCAATTTTTGGGCAAAGTAATTTTTAGAGGTCGGATAAGTGATTAACAGTGGTTGGCAAAGTCATTACAATTGTTGGGCAAAGTCATTTTTAGAGGTCGGATAAGTGATTGACAGTGGTTGGCAAAGTCATTACAATTGTTGGGCAAAATCATTTCTAGAGATCGGATAAGTGATTTACAGTGGTTGGAAAAGTCATTGCAATTGTTGGGCAAAGTCATTTTTAGAGGTCGGATAAGTGAATAACAGTGGTTGGCAAGGTCATTACAATTGTTGGGCAAAGTCATTTTTAGAGGTCGGATAAGTGATTAACAGTGTTTGGCAAAGTCATTACAATTGTTGGGCAAAGTCATTTCAAGACATCGGATAAGTGATTAACAGTGGTTGGCAAAGTCATTACAATTGTTGGGCAAAGTCATTTTTAGAGGTCGGATAAGTAATTTACAGTGGTTGGCAAAGTCTTTACAATTGTTGGGCAAAGTCATTTCTAGACATCGGATAAGTGATTTACAGTGGTTGGAAAAGTAATTACAATTGTTGGGCAATATCATTTTTAGAGGTCGGATAGGTGAATAACAGTGGTTGGCAAGGTCATTACAATTGTTGGGAAAAGTCATTTCTAGACATCGGATAAGTGATTAACAGTGGTTGGCAAAGTCATTTCAATTGATGGGCAAAGTCATTTCTAGACATCGGATAAGTGATTAAAGTGGTTGGCAAAGTCATTTCAATTGTTGGGCAAAGTAATTTTTAGAGGTCGGATAAGTGATTAACAGTGGTTGGCAAAATCATTACAATTGTTGGGCAAAGTCATTTTTAGAGGTCGGATAAGTGATTGACAGTGGTTGGCAAAGTCATTTCAATTTTTGGGCAAAGTCATTTTTAGAGGTCGGATTAGTGATTTACAGTGGTTGGCAAAGTCATTACAATGTTTGGGCAAAGTCATTTTTTGAGGTCGGATAAGTGAATTACAGTGGTTGGCAAAGTCATTACAATTGTTGGGCAAAGTCATTTTTAGAGGTCGGATAAGTAATTTACAGTGGTTGGCAAAGTCTTTTCAATTGTTGGGCAAAGTCATTTCTAGACATCGGATAAGTGATTAACAGTGGATGGAAAAGTCATTACAATTGTTGGGCAAAGTCATTTTTAGGAGTCGGATAAGTGATTAACAGTGGCTGGCTAAGTCATTTCAATTTTTGGGCAAAGTCATTTTTAGAGGTCGGATTAGTGATTTACAGTGGTTGGCAAAGTCATTACAATTGTTGGGCAAAGTCATTTTTTGAGGTCGGATAAGTGAATTACAGTGGTTGGCAAAGTCATTACAATTGTTGGGCAAAGTCATTTTTAGAGGTCGGATAAGTAATTTACAGTGGTTGGCAAAGTCTTTACAATTGTTGGGCAAAGTCATTTTTAGACATCGGATAAGTGATTAACAGTGGATGGCAAAGTCATTTCAATTGTTGGGCAAAGTCATTTTTAGAGGTCGGATAAGTGATTAACAGTGGTTGGCAAAGTCATTACAATTGTTGGGCAAAGTCATTTTTAGAGTTCGGATAAGTAATTAACAGTGGTTGGAAAAGTCATTACAATTGTTGGGCAAAGTCATTTTTAGAGGTCGGATAAGTGAATAACAGTGGTTGGCAAGGTCATTACAATTGTTGGGCAAAGTCATTTTTAGAGGTCGGATAAGTGATTAACAGTGGTTGGCAAAGTCATTACAATTGTTGGGCAAAGTCATTTTTAGAGTTCGGATAAGTAATTAACAGTGGTTGGAAAAGTCATTACAATTGTTGGGCAAAGTCATTTTTAGAGGTCGGATAAGTGAATAACAGTGGTTGGCAAGGTCATTACAATTGTTGGGCAAAGTCATTTTTAGAGGTCGGATAAGTAATTAACAGTGGTTGGCAAAGTCATTAAAATTGTTGGGCAAAATCATTTCTAGAGAATGGATAAGTGATTAACAGTGGTTGGAAAAGTCATTACAATTGTTGGGCAAAGTCATTTTTAGAGATCGGACAAGTGATTAACAGTGGTTGGAAAAGTCATTACAATTGTTGGGCAAAGTCATTTTTAGAGGTCGGATAAGTGAATAACAGTGGTTGGCAAGGTCATTACAATTGTTGGGCAAAGTCATTTTTAGAGTTCGTATAAGTGAGTAACAGTGGTTGGCAAAGTCATTACAATTGTTGGGCAAAGTCATTTTTAGAGTTCGGATAAGTAATTAACAGTGGTTGGAAAAGTCATTACAATTGTTGGGCAAAGTCATTTTTAGAGGTCGGATAAGTAATTAACAGTGGTTGGCAAAGTCATTAAAATTGTTGGGCAAAATCATTTCTAGAGAATGGATAAGTGATTAACAGTGGTTGGAAAAGTCATTACAATTGTTGGGCAAAGTCATTTTTAGAGATCGGACAAGTGATTAACAGTGGTTGGAAAAGTCATTACAATTGTTGGGCAAAGTCATTTTTAGAGGTCGGATAAGTGAATAACAGTGGTTGGCAAGGTCATTACAATTGTTGGGCAAAGTCATTTCTAGAGATCGGATAAGTGATTAACAGTGGATGGCAAAGTCATTTCAATTGTTGGGCAAAGTCATTTTTAGAGGTCGGATAAGTGAATAACAGTGGTTGGCAAGGTCATTACAATTGTTGGGCAAAGTCATTTTTAGAGTTCGTATAAGTGAGTAACAGTGGTTGGCAAAGTCATTACAATTGTTGGGCAAAGTCATTTTTAGAGTTCGGATAAGTAATTAACAGTGGTTGGAAAAGTCATTACAATTGTTGGGCAAAGTCATTTTTAGAGGTCGGATAAGTAATTAACAGTGGTTGGCAAAGTCATTAAAATTGTTGGGCAAAATCATTTCTAGAGAATGGATAAGTGATTAACAGTGGTTGGAAAAGTCATTACAATTGTTGGGCAAAGTCATTTTTAGAGATCGGACAAGTGATTAACAGTGGTTGGAAAAGTCATTACAATTGTTGGGCAAAGTCATTTTTAGAGGTCGGATAAGTGAATAACAGTGGTTGGCAAGGTCATTACAATTGTTGGGCAAAGTCATTTTTAGAGTTCGTATAAGTGAGTAACAGTGGTTGGCAAAGTCATTACAATTGTTGGGCAAAGTCATTTCTAGAGATCGGATAAGTGATTAACAGTGGATGGCAAAGTCATTTCAATTGTTGGGCAAAGTCATTTTTAGAGGTCGGATAAGTGATTAACAGTGGTTGGCAAAGTCATTACAATTGTTGGGCAAAGTCATTTTTAGAGTTCGGATAAGTTATTAACAGTGGTTGGAAAAGTCATTACAATTGTTGGGCAAAGTCATTTTTAGAGGTCGGATAAGTGAATAACAGTGGTTGGCAAGGTCATTACAATTGTTGGGCAAAGTCATTTTTAGAGGTCGGATAAGTAATTAACAGTGGTTGGCAAAGTCATTAAAATTGTTGGGCAAAATCATTTCTAGAGAATGGATAAGTGATTAACAGTGGTTGGAAAAGTCATTACAATTGTTGGGCAAAGTCATTTTTAGAGATCGGACAAGTGATTAACAGTGGTTGGAAAAGTCATTACAATTGTTGGGCAAAGTCATTTTTAGAGGTCGGATAAGTGAATAACAGTGGTTGGCAAGGTCATTACAATTGTTGGGCAAAGTCATTTTTAGAGTTCGTATAAGTGAGTAACAGTGGTTGGCAAAGTCATTACAATTGTTGGGCAAAGTCATTTCTAGAGATCGGATAAGTGATTTACAGTGGTTGGAAAAGTCATTTCAATTTTTGGGTAAAGTCATTTTTAGAGGTCGGATTAGTGATTTACAGTGGTTGGCAAAGTCATTACAATTGTTGGGCAAAGTCATTTTTTGAGGTCGGATAAGTGAATTACAGAGGTTGGCAAAGTCATTACAATTGTTGGGCAAAGTCATTTTTAGAGGTCGGATAAGTAATTTACAGTGGTTGGCAAAGTCTTACAATTGTTGGGCAAAGTCATTTCTAGACATCGGATAAGTGATTAACAGTGGATGGCAAAGTCATTTCAATTGTTGGGCAAAGTCATTTTTAGAGGTCGGATAAGTGAATAACAGTGGTTGGCAAGGTCATTACAATTGTTGGGCAAAGTCATTTCTAGAGATCGGATAAGTGATTAACAGTGGTTGGAAAAGTCATTACAATTGTTGGGCAAAGTCATTTTTAGAGGTCGGATAAGTGAATAACAGTGGTTGGCAAGGTCATTACAATTGTTGGGCAAAGTCATTTTTAGAGGTCGGATAAGTAATTAACAGTGGTTGGCAAAGTCATTAAAATTGTTGGGCAAAATCATTTCTAGAGAATGGATAAGTGATTAACAGTGGTTGGAAAAGTCATTACAATTGTTGGGCAAAGTCATTTTTAGAGATCGGACAAGTGATTAACAGTGGTTGGAAAAGTCATTGCAATTGTTGGGCAAAGTCATTTTTAGAGGTCGGATAAGTGAATAACAGTGGTTGGCAAGGTCATTACAATTGATGGGCAAAGTCATTTTTAGAGGTCGGATAAGTGATTAACAGTGTTTGGCAAAGTCATTACAATTGTTGGGCAAAGTCATTTCAAGACATCGGATAAGTGATTAACAGTGGTTGGCAAAGTCATTACAATTGTTGGGCAAAGTCATTTTTAGAGGTCGGATAAGTAATTTACAGCGGTTGGCAAAGTCTTTACAATTGTTGGGCAAAGTCATTTCTAGACATCGGATAAGTGATTTACAGTGGTTGGAAAAGTAATTACAATTGTTGGGCAAAGTCATTTTTAGAGGTCGGATAAGTGAATAACAGTGGTTGGCAAGGTCATTACAATTGTTGGGCAAAGTCATTTCTAGACATCGGATAAGTGATTAACAGTGGTTGGCAAAGTCATTTCAATTGATGGGCAAAGTCATTTCTAGACATCGGATAAGTGATTAAAAGTGGTTGGCAAAGTCATTTCAATTGTTGGGCAAAGTAATTTTTAGAGGTCGGATAAGTGATTAACAGTGGTTGGCAAAGTCATTACAATTGTTGGGCAAAGTCATTTTTAGAGGTCGGATAAGTGATTGACAGTGGTTGGCAAAGTCATTACAATTGTTGGGCAAAATCATTTCTAGAGATCGGATAAGTGATTTACAGTGGTTGGAAAAGTCATTGCAATTGTTGGGCAAAGTCATTTTTAGAGGTCGGATAAGTGAATAACAGTGGTTGGCAAGGTCATTACAATTGTTGGGCAAAATCATTTCTAGAGATCGGATAAGTGATTTACAGTGGTTGGAAAAGTCATTACAATTGTTGGGCAAAGTCATTTTTAGAGGTCGGATAAGTGAATAATGGTGGTTGGCAAGGTCATTACAATTGTTGGGCAAAGTCATTTTTAGAGGTCGGATAAGTGATTAACAGTGGTTGGCAAAGTCATTACAATTGTTGAACAAAGTCATTTCAAGACATCGGATAAGTGATTAACAGTGGTTGGCAAAGTCATCACAATTGTTTGGCAAAGTCATTATTAGAGGACTGATAAGTGATTGACAGTGGTTGGCAAAGTCATTACAATTGTTGGGCAAATTCATTACAATTGTTGGGCAAAGTCATTTTTAGAGTTCGAAAGGTGAATTACAATGGATGGCAAAGTCATTTCAATTGTCGGGCAAAGTCATTTTTAGAGTTCGGATAAGTGATCAACAGTGGTTGGCAAAGTCATTACAATTGTCGGGCAAAGTCATTTTTAGAGTTCGGATAAGTGTTTAACAGTGGTTGGCAAAGTCATTACATTTGTTGGGCAAAGTTTTTTCTAGAGATCGGATAAGTGATTAACAGTGGTTGGCAAAGTCATTACAATTGTTGGGCAAAGTAATTTTTAGAGGTCGGATTAGTGATTAACAGTGGTTGGCAAAGTCATTACAATTTTTGGGCAAAGTCATTTTTAGAGTCAAGATAAGTGATTAACAGTGGCTGGCAAAGTCATTACAATTGTTGGGCAAAATCATTTCTAG
This sequence comes from Brachionus asplanchnoidis, assembly GCA_025491095.1. Classification (NCBI taxonomy): domain Eukaryota; kingdom Metazoa; phylum Rotifera; class Eurotatoria; order Ploima; family Brachionidae; genus Brachionus; species Brachionus asplanchnoidis. The sequence goes on from JAILYF010000057.1 coordinate 177,378, forward strand.
AGATCGGATAAGTGATTTACAGTGGTTGGAAAAGTCATTACAATTGTTGGGCAAAGTCATTTCTAGAGATCGGATAAGTGACTTACGGTGGTTGGAAAAGTCATTACAATTGTTGGGCAAAGTCATTTTTAGAGGTCGGATAAGTGAATAACAGTGGTTGGCAAGGTTATTACAATTGTTGGGCAAAGTCATTTCTAGACATCGGATAAGTGATTAAAAGTGGTTGGCAAAGTCATTTCAATTGTTGGGCAAAGTAATTTTAGAGGTCGGATAAGTGATTAACAGTGGTTGGCAAAGTCATTACAATTGTTGGGCAAAGTCATTTTTAGAGGTCGGATAAGTGATTAACAGTGGTTGGCAAAGTCATTACAATAGTTGGGCAAAGTCATTTTTATAGGTCTGATAAGTGATTGACAGTGGTTGGCAAAGTCATTACAATTGTTGGGCAAAATCATTTCTAGAGATCGGATAAGTGATTTACAGTGGTTGGAAAAGTAATTACAGTTGTTGGGCAAAATCATTTCTAGAGATCGGATACGTGATTAACAGTGGTTGGCAAAGTCATTACAATTGTTGGGCAAAGTCATTTTTAGAGGTCGGGTAAGTGAATAACAGTGATTGGCAAGGTCATTACAATTGTTGGGCAAAGTCATTTTTAGAGGTCGGATAAGTGATTAACAGTGGTTGGCAAAGTCATTACAATTTTTGGGCAAAGTCATTTTTAGAGTCCGGATAAGTGATTAACAGTGGTTGGCAAAGTCATTACAATTGTTGGGCAAAATCATTTCTAGAGATCGGATAAGTGATTTACAGTGGTTGGAAAAGTCATTACAATTGTTGGGCAAAGTCATTTTTAGAGGTCGGATAAGTGAATAACAGTGGTTGGCAAGGTCATTACAATTGTTGGGCAAAGTCATTTTTAGAGGTCGGATAAGTGATTAACAGTGGTTGGCAAAGTCATTACAATTGTTGGGCAAAGTCATTTCAAGACATCGGATAAGTGATTAACAGTGGTTAGCAAAGTCATTACAATTGTTGGGCAAAGTAATTTTTAGAGGTCGGATTAGTGATTAACAGTGGTTGGCAAAGTCATTACAATTTTTAGGCAAAGTCATTTTTAGAGTCCGGATAAGTGATTAACAGTGGCTGGCAAAGTCATTACAATTGTTGGGCAAAGTCATTTTTAGAGGTCGGATAAGTGATTAACAGTGGTTGGCAAAGTCATTACAATTTTTGGGCAAAGTCATTTTTAGAGTCCGGATAAGTGATTAACAGTGGTTGGCAAAGTCATTACAATTGTTGGGCAAAATCATTTCTAGAGATCGGATAAGTGATTAACAGTGATTGGCAAAGTCATTACAATTGTTGGGCACAGTCATTTCTAGAGATCTGACGAGTGATTAACAGTGGTTGGCAAAGTCATTACAATTGTTGGGCAAAGTCATTATTAGAGGTCTGATAAGTGAATGACAGTGGTTGGCAAAGTCATTACAATTGTTGGGCAAAGTCATTACAATTGTTGGGCAAAGTCATTTTTAGAGTTCGGATAGGTGAATTACAATGGATGGCAAAGTCATTTCAATTGTCGGGCAAAGTCATTTTTAGAGTTCGGATAAGTGATTAACAGTGGTTGGCAAAGTCATAACAATTGTCGGGCAAATTCATTTTTAGAGTTCGGATAAGTGTTTAACAGTGGTTGGCAAAGTCATTACATTTGTTGGGCAAAGTTTTTTCTAGAGATCGGATAAGTGATTAACAGTGGTTGGCAAAGTCATTACAATTGTTGGGCAAAGTAATTTTTAGAGGTCGGATTAGTGATTATTAGTGGTTGGCAAAGTCATTACAATTTTTGGGCAAAGTCATTTTTAGAGTCCGGATAAGTGATTAACAGTGGCTGGCAAAGTCATTACAATTGTTGGGCAAAGTCATTTTTAGAGGTCGGATAAGTGATTAACAGTGGTTGGCAAAGTCATTACAATTTTTGGGCAAAGTCATTTTTAGAGGTCGGATAAGTGATTAACAGTGGTTGGCAAAGTCATTACAATTTTTGGGCAAAGTCATTTTTAGAGTCCGGATATGTGATTAACAGTGGTTGGCAAAGTCATTACAATTGTTGGGCAAAGTCATTTTTAGAGGTCGGATAAGTGATTAACAGTGGTTGGCAAAGTCATTACAATTGTTGGGCAAAGTCATTATTAGAGGTCTGATAAGTGAATGACAGTGGTTGGCAAAGTCATTACAATTGTTGGGCAAAGTCATTACAATTGTTGGGCAAAGTCATTTTTAGAGTTCGGATAAGTGATTAACAGTGGTTGGCAAAGTCATAACAATTGTCGGGCAAATTCATTTTTAGAGTTCGGATAAGTGTTTAACAGTGGTTGGCAAAGTCATTACATTTGTTGGGCAAAGTTTTTTCTAGAGATCGGATAAGTGATTAACAGTGGTTGGCAAAGTCATTACAATTGTTGGGCAAAGTAATTTTTAGAGGTCGGATTAGTGATTAACAGTGGTTGGCTAAGTCATTACAATTTTTGGGCAAAGTCATTTTTAGAGTCCGGATAAGTGATTAACAGTGGTTGGCAAAGTCATTACAATTGTTGGGCAAAGTCATTTTAGAGGTCGGATAAGTGATTAACAGTGGTTGGCAAAGTCATTACAATTTTTGGGCAAAGTCATTTTTAGAGTCCGGATAAGTGATTAACAGTGGTTGGCAAAGTCATTACAATTGTTGGGCAAAGTCATTTTTAGAGGTCGGATAAGTGATTAACAGTGGTTGGCAAAGTCATTACAATTGTTTTTCACAGTCATTTCTAGAGATCTGACGAGTGATTAACAGTGTTTGGCAAAGTCATTACAATTGTTGGGCAAAGTCATTTTTAGAGGTCGGATAAGTGATTAACAGTGGTTGGCAAAGTCATTACAATTTTTGGGCAAAGTCATTTTTAGAGTCCGGATAAGTGATTAACAGTGGTTGGCAAAGTCATTACAATTGTTGGGCAAAGTCATTTTTAGAGGTCGGATAAGTGATTAACAGTGGTTGGCAAAGTCATTACAATTGTTGGGCACAGTCATTTCTAGAGATCTGACGAGTGATTAACAGTGGTTGGCAAAGTCATTACAATTGTTGGGCAAAGTCATTATTAGAGGTCTGATAAGTGAATGACAGTGGTTGGCAAAGTCATTACAATTGTTGGGCAAAGTCATTACAATTGTTGGGCAAAGTCATTTTTAGAGTTCGGATAGGTGAATTACAATGGATGGCAAAGTCATTTCAATTGTCGGGCAAAGTCATTTTTAGAGTTCGGATAAGTGATTAACAGTGGTTGGCAAAGTCATAACAATTGTCGGGCAAATTCATTTTTAGAGTTCGGATAAGTGTTTAACAGTGGTTGGCAAAGTCATTACATTTGTTGGGCAAAGTTTTTTCTAGAGATCGGATAAGTGATTAACAGTGGTTGGCAAAGTCATTACAATTGTTGGGCAAAGTAATTTTTAGAGGTCGGATTAGTGATTAACAGTGGTTGGCAAAGTCATTACAATTTTTGGGCAAAGTCATTTTTAGAGTCCGGATAAGTGATTAACAGTGGCTGGCAAAGTCATTACAATTGTTGGGCAAAGTCATTTTTAGAGGTCGGATAAGTGATTAACAGTGGTTGGCAAAGTCATTACAATTTTTGGGCAAAGTCATTTTAGAGTCCGGATAAGTGATTAACAGTGGTTGGCAAAGTCATTACAATTGTTGGGCAAATTCATTTTTAGAGTTCGGATAAGTGTTTAACAGTGGTTGGCAAAGTCATTACAATTGTTGGGCAAAGTCATTTTTAGAGGTCGGATAAGTGATTAACAGTGGTTGGCAAAGTCATTACAATTTTTGGGCAAAGTAATTTTTAGAGGTCGGATAAGTGAATAACAGTGGTTGGCAAAGTCATTGCAATTGTTGGGCAAAGTCATTTTTAGAGGTCGGATAAGTGAATAACAGTGGTTGGCAAGGTCATTACAATTGTTGGGCAAAGTCATTTTAGATGTCGGATAAGTGATTAACAGTGGTTGACAAAGTCATTACAATTGTTGAGCACAGTCATTTCAAGAGATCGGACAAGTGATTAACAGTGGTTGGCAAAGTAATTACAATTGTTGGGCAAAGTCATTTTTAGAGGTCGGATTAGTGATTAACAGTGGTTGGCAAAGTCATTACAATTTTTGGGAAAAGTCATTTTTAAAGGTCGGATAATTGATTAACAGTGGTTGGCAAAGTCATTACAATTTTTGGGCAAAATCATTTCTAGAGATCGGATAAGTGATTTACAGTGGTTGGAAAAGTCATTGCAATTGTTGGGCAAAGTCATTTTTAGAGGTCGGATAAGTTAATAACAGTGGTTGGCAAGGTCATTACAATTGTTGGGCAAAGTCATTTTTAGAGGTCGGATAAGTGATTAACAGTGGTTGGCAAAGTCATTACAATTGTTGGGCAAAGTCATTTTTAGAGGTCGGATAAGTGATTAACAGTGGTTGGCAAAGTCATTACAATTGTTGGGCACAGTCATTTCTAGAGATCTGACGAGTGATTAACAGTGGTTGGCAAAGTCATTACAATTGTTGGGCAAAGTCATTATTAGAGGTCTGATAAGTGAATAACAGTGGTTGGCAAAGTCATTACAATTGTTGGGCAAAGTCATTACAATTGTTGGGCAAAGTCATTTTTAGAGTTCGGATAGGTGAATTACAATGGATGGCAAAGTCATTTCAATTGTCGGGCAAAGTCATTTTTAGAGTTCGGATAAGTGATTAACAGTGGTTGGCAAAGTCATAACAATTGTCGGGCAAATTCATTTTTAGATTTCGGATAAGTGTTTAACAGTGGTTGGCAAAGTCATTACATTTGTTGGGCAAAGTTTTTTCTAGAGATCGGATAAGTGATTAACAGTGGTTGGCAAAGTCATTACAATTGTTGGGCAAAGTAATTTTTAGAGGTCGGATTAGTGATTAACAGTGGTTGGCAAAGTCATTACAATTTTTGGGCAAAGTCATTTTTAGAGGCCGGATAAGTGATTAACAGTGGCTGGCAAAGTTATTACAATTGTTGGGCAAAGTCATTTTTAGAGGTCGGATAAGTGATTAACAGTGGTTGGCAAAGTCATTACAATTTTTGGGCAAAGTCATTTTTAGAGTCCGGATAAGTGATTAACAGTGGTTGGCAAAGTCATATCAATTGTTGGGCAAAGTCATTTTTAGAGGTCGGATAAGTGATTAACAGTGGTTGGCAAAGTCATTACAATTGTTGGGCACAGTCATTTCTAGAGATCTGACGAGTGATTAACAGTGGTTGGCAAAGTCATTACAATTGTTGGGCAAAGTCATTTTTAGAGGTCGGATAAGTGATTAACAGTGGTTGGCAAAGTCATTACAATTTTTGGGAAAAGTAATTTTTAGAGGTCGGATAAGTGAATTACAGTGGTTGGCAAAGTCATTACAATTGTTAGGCAAAGTCATTTTTAGAGGTCGGATAAGTGATTAACAGTGGTTGGCAAAGTCATTACAATTTTTTGGCAAAGTCATTTTTAGAGTCCGGATAAGTGATTAACAGTGGTTGGCAAAGTCATTACAATTGTTGGGCAAAGTCATTTATAGAGGTCGGATAAGTGATTAACAGTGGTTGGCAAAGTCATTACAATTGTTGGGCACAGTCATTTCTAGAGATCTGACGAGTGATTAACAGTGGTTGGCAAAGTCATTACAATTGTTGGGCAAAGTCATTTTTAGAGGTCGGATAAGTGATTAACAGTGGTTGGCAAAGTCATTACAATTTTTGGGAAAAGTAATTTTTAGAGGTCGGATAAGTGAATTACAGTGGTTGGCAAAGTCATTACAATTGTTAGGCAAAGTCATTTTTAGAGGTCGGATAAGTGATTTACAGTGGTTGGAAAAGTCATTGCAATTGTTGGGCAAAGTCATTTTTAGAGGTCGGATAAGTGAATAACAGTGGTTGGCAAGGTCATTACAATTGTTTGGCAAAGTCATTTTTAGATGTCGGATAAGTGATTAACAGTGGTTGACAAAGTCATTACAATTGTTGAGCACAGTCATTTCAAGAGATCGGACAAGTGATTAACAGTGGTTGGCAAAGTAATTACAATTGTTGGGCAAAGTCATTTTTAGAGGTCGGATTAGTGATTAACAGTGGTTGGCAAAGTCATTACAATTTTTGGGAAAAGTCATTTTTAAAGGTCGGATAATTGATTAACAGTGGTTGGCAAAGTCATTACAATTTTTGGGCAAAATCATTTCTAGAGATCGGATAAGTGATTTACAGTGGTTGGAAAAGTCATTGCAATTGTTGGGCAAAGTCATTTTTAGAGGTCGGATAAGTTAATAACAGTGGTTGGCAAGGTCATTACAATTGTTGGGCAAAGTCATTTTTAGAGGTCGGATAAGTGATTAACAGTGGTTGGCAAAGTCATTACAATTGTTGGGCAAAGTCATTTTTATAGGTCTGATAAGTGATTGACAGTGGTTGGCAAAGTCATTACAATTGTTGGGCAAAGTCATTTCAAGACATCGGATAAGTGATTAACAGTGGTTAGCAAAGTCATTACAATTGTTGGGCAAAGTCATTACAATTGTTGGGCAAAATCATTTCTAGAGATCGGATAAGTGATTTACAGTGGTTGGAAAAGTCATTACAATTGTTGGGCAAAGTCATTTTTAGAGGTCGGATAAGTGAATAACAGTTGTTGGCAAGGTCATTACAATTGTTGGGCAAAGTCATTTTTAGAGGTCGGATAAGTGATTAACAGTGGTTGGCAAAGTCATTACAATTGTTGGGCAAAGTCATTTCAAGACATCGGATAAGTGATTAACAGTGGTTAGCAAAGTCATTACAATTGTTGGGCAAAGTCATTACAATTGTTGGGCAAAGTCATTTTTAGAGTTCGGAAAGGTGAATTACAATGGATGGCAAAGTCATTTCAATTGTCGGGCAAAGTCATTTTTAGAGTTCGGATAAGTGATTAACAGTGGTTGGCAAAGTCATAACAATTGTCGGGCAAATTCTTTTTTAGAGTTCGGATAAGTGTTTAACAGTGGTTGGCAAAGTCATTACATTTGTTGGGCAAAGTTTTTTCTAGAGATCGGATAAGTGATTAACAGTGGTTGGCAAAGTCATTACAATTGTTGGGCAAAGTAATTTTTAGAGGTCGGATTAGTGATTAACAGTGGTTGGCAAAGTCATTAAAATTTTTGGGCAAAGTCATTTTTAGAGTCCGGATAAGTGATTAACAGTGGCTGGCAAAGTCATTACAATTGTTGGGCAAAGTCATTTTTAGAGGTCGGATAAGTGATTAACAGTGGTTGGCAAAAACATTACAATTTTTGGGCAAAGTCATTTTTAGAGTCCGGATAAGTGATTAACAGTGGTTGGCAAAGTCATTTTTAGAGGTCGGATAAGTGATTAACAGTGGTTGGCAAAGTCATTACAATTGTTGGGCACAGTCATTTCTAGAGATCTGACGAGTGATTAACAGTGGTTGGCAAAGTCATTACAATTGTTGGGCAAAGTCATTATTAGAGGTCTGATAAGTGAATGACAGTGGTTGGCAAAGTCATTACAATTGTTGGGCAAAGTCATTACAATTGTTGGGCAAAGTCATTTTTAGAGTTCGGATAGGTGAATTACAATGGATGGCAAAGTCATTTCAATTGTCGGGCAAAGTCATTTTTAGAGTTCGGATAAGTGATTAACAGTGGTTGGCAAAGTCATAACAATTGTCGGGCAAATTCATTTTTAGAGTTCGGATAAGTGTTTAACAGTGGTTGGCAAAGTCATTACATTTGTTGGGCAAAGTTTTTTCTAGAGATCGGATAAGTGATTAACAGTGGTTGGCAAAGTCATTACAATTGTTGGGCAAAGTAATTTTTAGAGGTCGGATTAGTGATTAAGAGTGGTTGGCAAAGTCATTACAATTTTTGGGCAAAGTCATTTTTAGAGTCCGGATAAGAGATTAACAGTGGCTGGCAAAGTCATTACAATTGTTGGGCAAAGTCATTTTTAGAGGTCGGATAAGTGATTAACAGTGGTTGGCAAAGTCATTACAATTTTTGGGCAAAGTCATTTTTAGAGTCCGGATAAGTGATTAACAGTGGTTGGCAAAGTCATTACAATTGTTGGGCAAAGTCATTTTTAGAGGTCGGATAAGTGATTAACAGTGGTTGGCAAAGTCATTACAATTGTTGGGCACAGTCATTTCTAGAGATCTGACGAGTGATTAACAGTGGTTGGCAAAGTCATTACAATTGTTGGGCAAAGTCATTTTTAGAGGTCGGATAAGTGATTAACAGTGGTTGGCAAAGTCATTACAATTTTTGGGCAAAGTAATTTTTAGAGGTCGGATAAGTGAATTACAGTGGTTGGCAAAGTCATTACAATTGTTGGGCAAAGTCATTTTTAGAGATCGGATAAGTGATTTACAGTGGTTGGAAAAGTCATTGCAATTGTTGGGCAAAGTCATTTTTAGATGTCGGATAAGTGATTAACAGTGGTTGACAAAGTCATTACAATTGTTGAGCACAGTCATTTCAAGAGATCGGACAAGTGATTAACAGTGGTTGGCAAAGTAATTACAATTGTTGGGCAAAGTCATTTTTAGAGGTCGGATTAGTGATTAACAGTGGTTGGCAAAGTCATTACAATTTTTGGGAAAAGTCATTTTTAAAGGTCGGATAATTGATTAACAGTGGTTGGCAAAGTCATTACAATTTTTGGGCAAAGTAATTTTTAGAGGTCGGATAAGTGATTAACATTGGTTGGCAAAGTCATTACAATTGTTGGGCAAAGTCATTTTTAGAGGTCGGATAAGTGAATAACAGTTGTTGGCAAGGTCATTACAATTGTTGGGCAAAGTCATTTTTAGAGGTCGGATAAGTGATTAACAGTGGTTGGCAAAGTCATTACAATTGTTGGGCAAAGTCATTTCAAGACATCGGATAAGTGATTAACAGTGGTTAGCAAAGTCATTACAATTGTTGGGCAAAGTCATTACAATTGTTGGGCAAAGTCATTTTTAGAGTTCGGATAGGTGAATTACAATGGATGGCAAAGTCATTTCAATTGTCGGGCAAAGTCATTTTTAGAGTTCGGATAAGTGATTAACAGTGGTTGGCAAAGTCATAACAATTGTCGGGCAAATTCATTTTTAGAGTTCGGATAAGTGTTTAACAGTGGTTGGCAAAGTCATTAAATTTGTTGGGCAAAGTTTTTTCTAGAGATCGGATAAGTGATTAACAGTGGTTGGCAAAGTCATTACAATTGTTGGGCAAAGTAATTTTTAGAGGTCGGATTAGTGATTAACAGTGGTTGGCAAAGTCATTACAATTTTTGGGCAAAGTCATTTTTAGAGTCCGGATAAGTGATTAACAGTGGCTGGCAAAGTCATTACAATTGTTGGGCAAAGTCATTTTTAGAGGTCGGATAAGTGATTAACAGTGGTTGGCAAAGTCATTACAATTTTTGGGCAAAGTCATTTTTAGAGTCCGGATAAGTGATTAACAGTGGTTGGCAAAGTCATTACAATTGTTGGGCAAAGTCATTTTTAGAGGTCGGATAAGTGATTAACAGTGGTTGGCAAAGTCATTACAATTGTTGGGCACAGTCATTTCTAGAGATCTGACGAGTGATTAACAGTGGTTGGCAAAGTCATTACAATTGTTGGGCAAAGTCATTATTAGAGGTCTGATAAGTGAATGACAGTGGTTGGCAAAGTCATTACAATTGTTGGGCAAAGTCATTACAATTGTTGGGCAAAGTCATTTTTAGAGTTCGGATAGGTGAATTACAATGGATGGCAAAGTCATTTCAATTGTCGGGCAAAGTCATTTTTAGAGTTCGGATAAGTGATTAACAGTGGTTGGCAAAGTCATAACAATTGTCGGGCAAATTCATTTTTAGAGTTCGGATAAGTGTTTAACAGTGGTTGGCAAAGTCATTACATTTGTTGGGCAAAGTTTTTTCTAGAGATCGGATAAGTGATTAACAGTGGTTGGCAAAGTCATTACAATTGTTGGGCAAAGTAATTTTTAGAGGTCGGATTAGTGATTAAGAGTGGTTGGCAAAGTCATTACAATTTTTGGGCAAAGTCATTTTTAGAGTCCGGATAAGAGATTAACAGTGGCTGGCAAAGTCATTACAATTGTTGGGCAAAGTCATTTTTAGAGGTCGGATAAGTGATTAACAGTGGTTGGCAAAGTCATTACAATTTTTGGGCAAAGTCATTTTTAGAGTCCGGATAAGTGATTAACAGTGGTTGGCAAAGTCATTACAATTGTTGGGCAAAGTCATTTTTAGAGGTCGGATAAGTGATTAACAGTGGTTGGCAAAGTCATTACAATTGTTGGGCACAGTCATTTCTAGAGATCTGACGAGCGATTAACAGTGGTTGGCAAAGTCATTACAATTGTTGGGCAAAGTCATTTTTAGAGGTCGGATAAGTGATTAACAGTGGTTGGCAAAGTCATTACAATTTTTGGGCAAAGTAATTTTTAGAGGTCGGATAAGTGAATTACAGTGGTTGGCAAAGTCATTACAATTGTTGGGCAAAGTCATTTTTAGAGGTCGGATAAGTGATTTACAGTGGTTGGAAAAGTCATTGCAATTGTTGGGCAAAGTCATTTTTAGATGTCGGATAAGTGATTAACAGTGGTTGACAAAGTCATTACAATTGTTGAGCACAGTCATTTCAAGAGATCGGACAAGTGATTAACAGTGGTTGGCAAAGTAATTACAATTGTTGGGCAAAGTCATTTTTAGAGGTCGGATTAGTGATTAACAGTGGTTGGCAAAGTCATTACAATTTTGGGAAAAGTCATTTTTAAAGGTCGGATAATTGATTAACAGTGGTTGGCAAAGTCATTACAATTTTTGGGCAAAGTAATTTTTAGAGGTCGGATAAGTGAATTACAGTGGTTGGCAAAGTCATTACAATTGTTGGGCAAAGTCATTTTTAGAGGTCGGATAAGTGATTTACAGTGGTTGGAAAAGTCATTGCAATTGTTGGGCAAAGTCATTTTTAGATGTCGGATAAGTGATTAACAGTGGTTGACAAAGTCATTACAATTGTTGAGCACAGTCATTTAAAGAGATCGGACAAGTGATTAACAGTGGTTGGCAAAGTAATTACAATTGTTGGGCAAAGTCATTTTTAAAGGTCGGATAATTGATTAACAGTGGTTGGCAAAGTCATTACAATTGTTGGGCACAGTCATTTCTAGAGATCTGACGAGTGATTAACAGTGGTTGGCAAAGTCATTACAATTGTTGGGCAAAGTCATTTTTAGAGGTCGGATAAGTGATTAACAGTGGTTGGCAAAGTCATTACAATTTTTGGGCAAAGTAATTTTTAGAGGTCGGATAAGTGAATTACAGTGGTTGGCAAAGTCATTACAATTGTTGGGCAAAGTCATTTTTAGAGGTCGGATAAGTGATTTACAGTGGTTGGAAAAGTCATTGCAATTGTTGGGCAAAGTCATTTTTAGATGTCGGATAAGTGATTAACAGTGGTTGACAAAGTCATTACAATTGTTGAGCACAGTCATTTCAAGAGATCGGAAAAGTGATTAACAGTGGTTGGCAAAGTAATTACAATTGTTGGGCAAAGTCATTTTTAGTGGTCGGATTAGTGATTAACAGTGGTTGGCAAAGTCATTACAATTTTTGGGAAAAGTCATTTTTAAAGGTCGGATAATTGATTAACAGTGGTTGGCAAAGTCATTACAATTTTTGGGCAAAGTCATTTTTAGAGTCCGGATAAGTGATTAACAGTGGTTGGCAAAGTCATTTCAATTGTTGGGCAAAGTCATTTTTAGAGGTCGGATAAGTGATTAACAGTGTTTGGCAAAGTCATTACAATTGTTGGGCACAGTCATTTCTAGAGATCGGACAAGTGATTAACATTGGTTGGCAAAGTCATTACAATTGTCGGGCAAAGTCATTTTTAGAGTTCAGATAAGTGTTTAACAGTGGTTGGCAAAGTCATTACATTTGTTGGGCAAAGTCATTTTTAGAGGTCGGATAAGTGAATAACAGTTGTTGGCAAGGTCATTACAAATGTTGGGCAAAGTCATTTTTAGAGGTCGGATAAGTGATTAACAGTGGTTGGCAAAGTCATTACAATTGTTGGGCAAAGTCATTTCAAGAAATCGGATAAGTGATTAACAGTGGTTAGCAAAGTCTTTACAATTGTTGGGCAAAGTCATTACAATTGTTGGGCAAAGTCATTTTTAGAGTTCGGATAGGTGAATTACAATGGATGGCAAAGTCATTTCAATTGTCGGGCAAAGTCATTTTTAGAGTTCGGATAAGTGATTAACAGTGGTTGGCAAAGTCATAACAATTGTCGGGCAAATTCATTTTAGAGTTCGGATAAGTGTTTAACAGTGGTTGGCAAAGTCATTACATTTGTTGGGCAAAGTTTTTTCTAGAGATCGGATAAGTGATTAACAGTGGTTGGCAAAGTCATTACAATTGTTGGGCAAAGTAATTTTTAGAGGTCGGATTAGTGATTAACAGTGGTTGGCAAAGTCATTACAATTTTTGGGCAAAGTCATTTTTAGAGTCCGGATAAGTGATTAACAGTGGCTGGCAAAGTCATTACAACTTTTGGGCAAAGTCATTTTTAGAGTCCGGATAAGTGATTAACAGTGGTTGGCAAAGTCATTACAATTGTTGGGCAAAGTCATTATTAGAGGTCTGATAAGTGAATGACAGTGGTTGGCAAAGTCATTACAATTGTTGGGCAAAGTCATTACAATTGTTGGGCAAAGTCATTTTTAGAGTTCGGATAGGTGAATTACAATGGATGGCAAAGTCATTTCAATTGTCGGGCAAAGTCATTTTTAGAATTCGGATAAGTGATTAACAGTGGTTGGTAAAGTCATAACAATTGTCGGGCAAATTCATTTTTAGAGTTCGGATAAGTGTTTAACAGTGGTTGGCAAAGTCATTACATTTGTTGGGCAAAGTTTTTTCTAGAGATCGGATAAGTGATTAACAGTGGTTGGCAAAGTCATTACAATTGTTGGGCAAAGTAATTTTTAGAGGTCGGATTAGTGATTAACAGTGGTTGGCAAAGTCATTACAATTTTTTGGGAAAGTCATTTTTAGAGTCCGGATAAGTGATTAACAGTGGCTGGCAAAGTCATTACAATTGTTGGGCAAAGTCATTTTTAGAGGTCGGATAAGTGATTAACAGTGGTTGGCAAAGTCATTACAATTTTGGGCAAAGTCATTTTTAGAGTCCGGATAAGTGATTAACAGTGGTTGGCAAAGTCATTACAATTGTTGGGCAAAGTCATTTTTAGAGGTCGGATAAGTGATTAACAGTGGTTGGCAAAGTCATTACAATTGTTGGGCACAGTCATTTCTAGAGATCTGACGAGTGATTAACAGTGGTTGGCAAAGTCATTACAATTGTTGGGCAAAGTCATTTTTAGAGGTCGGATAAGTGATTAACAGTGGTTGGCAAAGTCATTACAATTTTTGGGCAAAGTAATTTTTAGAGGTCGGATAAGTGATTAACAGTGGTTGGCAAAGTCATTACAATTTTTGGGCAAAGTAATTTTTAGAGGTCGGATAAGTGAATTACAGTGGTTGGCAAAGTCATTACAATTGTTGGGCAAAGTCATTTTTAGAGGTCGGATAAGTGATTTACAGTGGTTGGAAAAGTCATTGCAACTGTTGGGCAAAGTCATTTTTAGATGTCGGATAAGTGATTAACAGTGGTTGACAAAGTCATTACAATTGTTGAGCACAGTCATTTCAAGAGATCGGACAAGTGATTAACAGTGGTTGGCAAAGTAATTACAATTGTTGGGCAAAGTCATTTTTAGAGGTCGGATTAGTGATTAACAGTGGTTGGCAAAGTCATTACAATTTTTGGGAAAAGTCATTTTTAAAGGTCGGATAATTGATTAACAGTGGTTGGCAAAGTCATTACAATTTTTGGGCAAAGTCATTTTTAGAGTCCGGATAAGTGATTAACAGTGGTTGGCAAAGTCATTTCAATGGTTGGGCAAAGTCATTTTTAGAGATCGGACAAGTGATTAACATTGGTTGGCAAAGTCATTACAATTGTCGGGCAAAGTCATTTTTAGAGTTCAGATAAGTGTTTAACAGTGGTTGGCAAAGTCATTTCATTTGTTGGGCAAAGTCATTTTTAGAGGTCGGATAAGTGATTAACAGTGGTTGGCAAAGTCATTTCAATTGTTGGGCAAAGTCATTTTTAGAGGTGGGATAAGTGATTAACAGTGGTTGGCAAAGTCATTACAATTGTTGGGTACAGTCATTTCTAGAGATCGGACAAGTGATTAACATTGGTTGGCAAAGTTATTACAATTGTTGGGCAAAGTCATTTTTAGAGGTCGGATTAGTGATTAACAGTGGTTGGCAAAGTCATTACAATTTTTGGGAAAAGTCATTTTTAGAGTCCGGATAAGTGATTAACAGTGGTTGGCAAAGTCATTACAATTGTTGGGCAAAGTCATTATTAGAGGTCGGATAAGTGATTAACAGTGGTTGGCAAAGTCATTACAATTGTTGGGCACAGTCATTTCTAGAGATCGGACAGGTGATTAACAGTGGTTGGCAAAGTCATTACAATTGTTGGGCAAAGTCATTTTTAGAGGTCGGATAAGTGATTAACAGTGGTTGGCAAAGTCATTACAATTGTTGGGCAAAGTCATTTTTAGAGTTCGGATAAGTGAATTACAATGGTTGGCAAAGTCATTACAATTGTCGGGCAAAGTCATTTTTAGAGATCGGATAAGTGATTAACAGTGTTTGGCAAAGTCATTTCAATTGTTGAGCAAAGTCATTTTTAGAGGTCGGATAAGTGATTAACAGTGGTTGGCAAAGTCATTACAATTTTTGGGAAAAGTCATTTTTAGAGTCCGGATAAGTGATTAACAGTGGTTGTCAAAGTCATTACAATTGTTGGGCAAAGTCATTTTTAGAGTTCGGATAAGTGATTAACAGAGGTTGGCAAAGTCATTACAATTGTTGGACAAAGTCATTCTAGAGATCGGATAAGTGATTAACAGTGGTTAGCAAATTCATTCCAATTGTTGGGCAAAGTCATTTTTAGAGTTCGGATAAGTGATTAACAGTGATTGGCAAAGTCATTAAATTTGTTGAGCAAAATAATTTTTTGAGGTCGGATTAGTGATTAACAGTGGTTGGCAAAGTCATTACAATTGTTGGCCAAAGTCATTTTTAGAGGTCGGATGGGTGAATTACAATGGTTGGCAAAGTCATTACAATTGTTGGGCAAAATCATTTCTAGAGATGGGTTAAGTGATTAACAGTGGTTGGAAAATTCATTACAATTGTTGGGCAAAGTCATTTTTAGAGTTCGGATAAGTGATAAACATTGGTTGGCAAAGTCATTACATTTGTTGGGCTAAATCATTTTTAGAGGTCGGATAAGTGATTGACAGTGGTTGGCAAAGTCATTACAATTGTTGAGCAAAGTCATTTTTAGAGTTCTGATTAGTGATTAACAGTGGTTGGCAAAGTCATTACATTTGTTGGGCAAAGTTTTTTTTAGAGATCGGATAAGTAATTAACAGTGGTTGGCAAAGTCATTTCAATTGTTGAGCAAATTCATTTTTAGAGGTCGGATAAGTGATTAACAGTTGTTGGCAAAGTCATTACAATTGTTGGGCAAAGTCATTTTTAGAGTTCGGATAAGTGAATTACAATGGTTGGCAAAGTCATTACAATTGTCGGGCAAAGTCATTTTTAGGGTTCGGATAAGGGATAAACATTGGTTTGCAAAGTCATTACAATTGTTGGGCAAAGTCATTTTTAGAGGTCGGATAAGTGATTAACAGTGGTTGGCAAAGTCATTTCAATTGTTGGGCAAAGTCATTTTTAGAGGTCGGATAAGTGATTAACAGTGTTTGGCAATGTCATTACAATTGTTGGGCACAGTCATTTCTAGAGATCGGACAAGTGATTAACATAGGTTGGCAAAGTCATTACAATTGTCGGGCAAAGTCATTTTTAGAGTTCAGATAAGTGTTTAACAGTGCTTGGCAAAGTCATTACATTTGTTGGGCAAAGTCATTTTTAGAGGTCGGATAAGTGATTAACAGTGGTTGGCAAAGTCATTTCAATTGTTGGGCAAAGTCATTTTTAGAGGTGGGATAAGTGATTAACAGTGGTTGGCAAAGTCATTACAATTGTTGGGTACAGTCATTTCTAGAGATCGGACAAGTGATTAACATTGGTTGGCAAAGTTATTACAATTGTTGGGCAAAGTCATTTTTAGAGGTCGGATTAGTGATTAACAGTGGTTGGCAAAGTCATTACAATTTTTGGGAAAAGTCATTTTTAGAGTCCGGATAAGTGATTAACAGTGGTTGGCAAAGTCATTACAATTGTTGGGCAAAGTCATTATTAGAGGTCGGATAAGTGATTAACAGTGGTCGGCAAAGTCATTACAATTGTTGGGCACAGTCATTTCTAGAGATCGGACAAGTGATTAACAGTGGTTGGCAAAGTCATTACAATTGTTGGGCAAAGTCATTTTTAGAGGTCGGATAAGTGATTAACAGTGGTTGGCAAAGTCATTACAATTGTTGGGCAAAGTCATTTTTAGAGTTCGGATAAGTGAATTACAATGGTTGGCAAAGTCATTACAATTGTCGGGCAAAGTCATTTTTAGAGATCGGATAAGTGATTAACAGTGGTTGGCAAAGTCATTTCAATTGTTGGGCAAAGTCATTTTTAGAGGTCGGATAAGTGATTAACAGTGGTTGGCAAAGTCATTACAATTTTTGGGAAAAGTCATTTTTAGAGTCCGGATAAGTGATTAACAGTGGTTGTCAAAGTCATTACAATTGTTGGGCAAAGTCATTTTTAGAGTTCGGATAAGTGATTAACAGAGGTTGGCAAAGTCATTACAATTGTTGGGCAAAGTCATTTCTAGAGATCGGATAAGTGATTAACAGTGTTTAGCAAATTCATTCCAATTGTTGGGCAAAGTCATTTTTAGAGTTCGGATAAGTGATTAACAGTGATTGGCAAAGTCATTAAATTTGTTGAGCAAAATAATTTTTTGAGGTCGGATTAGTGATTAACAGTGGTTGGCAAAGTCATTACAATTTTTGGGCAAAGTAATTTTTAGAGGTCGGATAAGTGAATTACAATGGTTGGCAAAATCATTACAATTGTTGGGCAAAATCATTTCTAGAGATGGGTTAAGTGATTAACAGTGGTTGGAAAATTCATTACAATTGTTGGGCAAAGTCATTTTTAGAGTTCGGATAAGTGATAAACATTGGTTGGCAAAGTCATTACATTTGTTGGGCAAAATCATTTTTAGAGGTCGGATAAGTGATTGACAGTGGTTGGCAAAGTCATTACAATTGTTGAGCAAAGTCATTTTTAGAGTTCTGATTAGTGATTAACAGTGGTTGGCAAAGTCATTACATTTGTTGGGCAAAGTTTTTTTTAGAGATCGGATAAGTTATTAACAGTGGTTGGCAAAGTCATTTCAATTGTTGAGCAAATTCATTTTTAGCGGTCGGATAAGTGATTAACAGTTGTTGGCAAAGTCATTACAATTGTTGGGCAAAGTCATTTTTAGAGTTCGGATAAGTGAAATACAATGGTTGGCAAAGTCATTACAATTGTCGGGCAAAGTCATTTTTAGGGTTCGGATAAGGGATAAACATTGGTTTGCAAAGTCATTACAATTGTTGGGCAAAGTCATTTTTAGAGGTCGGATAAGTGATTTACAGTGGTTGGCAAAGTCATTACAATTGTTGGGCACAGTCATTTCTAGAGATCGGATAAGTGATTAACAGTGGTTGGCAAAGTCATTACAATTGTTGGGCAAAGTCATTTTTAGAGTTCGGATAAGTGATTAACAGAGGTTGGCAAAGTCATTACAATTGTTGGGCAAAGTCATTTCTAGAGATCGGATAAGTGATTAACAGTGGTAAGCAAATTCATTCCAATTGTTGGGCAAAGTCATTTTTAGAGTTCGGATAAGTGATTAACAGTGATTGGCAAAGTCATTACATTTGTTGAGCAAAATAATTTTTTGAGGTCGGATTAGTGATTAACAGTGGTTGGCAAAGTCATTACAATTGTTGGGCAAAGTCATTTTTAGAGGTCGGATAGGTGAATTACAATGGTTGGCAAAGTCATTACAATTGTTGGGCAAAATCATCTCTAGAGATCGGTTAAGTGATTAACAGTGGTTGGCAAATTCATTACAATTGTTGGGCAAAGTCATTTTTAGAGTTCGGATAAGTGATAAACATTGGTACGCAAAGTCATTACATTTGTTGGGCAAAATCATTTCAAGAAATCGGATAAGTGATTAACAGTGGTTGACAAAGTCATTACAATTGTTGGGCAAAGTTTTTTTTAGAGTTCGGATAAGTGATTAACAGTGATTGGCAAAGTCATTACATTTGTTGAGCAAAATAATTTTTTGAGGTCAGATTAGTGATTAACAGTGGTTGGCAAAGTCATTACAATTGTTGGGCAAAGTCATTTTTAGAGGTCGGATAGGCGAATTACAATGGTTGGCAAAGTCATTACAATTGTTGGGCAAAATCATTTCTAGAGATCGGTTAAGTGATTAACAGTGGTTGGCAAATTCATTTCAATTGTTGGGCAAAGTCATTTTTAGAGTTCGGATAAGTGATAAACATTGGTTGGGCAAAATCATTTTTAGAGGTAGGATAAGTGATTGACAGTGGTTGGCAAAGTCATTACAATTGTTGAGCAAAGTCATTTTTAGAGTTCTGATAAGTGATTAACAGTGGTTGGCAAAGTCATTACATTTGTTGGGCAAAGTTTTTTTTAGAGATCGGATAAGTTATTAACAGTGGTTGGCAAAGTCATTACAATTGTTGGGCACAGTCATTTCTTGAGATCGGATAAGTGATTAACAGTGGTTGGCAATGTCATTACAATTGTTGGGCAAAGTCATTTTTAGAGTTCGGATAAGTGATTAACAGAGGTTGGCAAAGTCATTACAATTGTTGGGCAAAGTCATTTCTAGAGATCGCATAAGTGATTAACAGTGGTTAGCAAATTCATTCCAATTGTTGGGCAAAGTCATTTTTAGAGTTCGGATAAGTGATTAACAGTGATTGGCAAAGTCATTACATTTGTTGAGCAAAATAATTTTTTGAGGTCGGATAAGTGATTAACAGTGGTTGGCAAAGTCATTACAATTGTTGGGCAAAGTCATTTTTAGAGGTCGGATAGGCGAATTACAATGGTTGGCAAAGTCATTACAATTGTTGGGCAAAATCATTTCTAGAGATCGGTTAAGTGATTAACAGTGGTTGGCAAATTCATTACAATTGTTGGGCAAAGTCATTTTTAGAGTTCGGATAAGTGATAAACATTGGTTGGGCAAAATCATTTTTAGAGGTAGGATAAGTGATTGACAGTGGTTTGCAAAGTCATTACATTTGTTGGGCAAAGTTTTTTTTTAGACATCGGATAAGTGATTAACAGTGGTTGGCAAGGTCATTACAATTGTTGGGCAAAGTCATTTTTATAGGTCTGATAAGTGATTAACAGTGGTTGGCAAAGTCATTACAATTGTTGGGCAAAGCCATTTCAAGAAATCGGATAAGTGATTAACAGTGGTTGACAAAGTCATTACAATTGTTGGGCAAAGTCATTTTTATAGGTCTGATAAGTGATTGACAATGGTTGGCAATTTCATTACAATTGTTGGGCAAAGTCATTTTTAGAGTTCGGATAAGTGTTTAACAGTGGTTGGAAAAGTCATTACATTTGTTGGGCAAAATCATTTCTAGAGATCGGATAAGTGATTAACAGTGGTTGGCAAATTCATTACAATTGTTGGGCAAAGTCATTTTTAGAGTTCGGATAAGTGATTAACAGTGGTTGGCATAGTCATTACAATTGTTGGGCAAAGTCATTTCTAGACATCGGATAAGTGATTAACAGTGGTTGGCAAAGTCATTACAATTGTTGGGCAAAGTAATTTTTAGAGGTCGGATAAGTGAATTACAGTGGTTGGCAAAGTCATTACAATTGTTGGGCAAAGTCATTTTTAGAGTCCGGATAAGTGATTAACAGTGGTTGGCAAAGTCATTACAATTGTTGGGCAAAGTCATTTTTAGAGGTCGGATAAGTGATTTACAGTGGTTGGCAAAGTCATTACAATTGTTGGACACAGTCATTTTTAGAATTCGGATAAGTGATTAACAGTGGTTGGCAAAGTCATTACAATTGTTGGGCAAAGTCATTTTTAGAGGTCGGATAAGTGATTAACAGTGGTTGGCAAAGTCATTACAATTTTTGGGCAAAGTAATTTTTAGAGGTCGGATAAGTGAATTACAGTGGTTGGCAAACTCATTACAATTGTTGGGCAAAGTCAATTTTAGAGGTCGGATAAGTGATTAACAGTGGTTGGCAAAGTCATTACAATTGTTGGGCAAAGTCATTTTTAGAGGTCGGATAAGTGATTAACAGTGGTTGGCAAAGTCATTACAATTGTTGGGCAAAGTCATTTCTAGAGATTGGATAAGTGATTAACAGTGGTTGGGAAAGTCATTACAATTTTTGGGCAAAGTCATTTCTAGAGATCGGATAAGTGATTAACAGTGGTTAGCAAAGTCATTACAATTGTTGGGCAAAGTCATTTTAAGATGTCGGATAAGTGTTTAACAGTGGTTGGCAAAGTCATTACAATTGTTGGGCAAAATCATTTCTAGAGATCGGATAAGTGATTAACAGTGGTTGGCAAATTCATTACATTTGTTGGGCAAAGTCATTTTTAGAGTTCGGATAAGTGATTAACAGTGGTTGGCATAGTCATTACAATTGTTGGGCAAAGTCATTTCTAGACATCGGATATGTGATTAACAGTGGTTGCCAAAGTCATTACAATTGTTGGGCAAAGTAATTTTTAGAGGTCGGATTAGTGAATTACAGTGGTTGGCAAAGTCATTACAATTGTTGGGCAAAGTCATTTTTAGAGGTCGGATAAGTGATTAACAGTGGTTAGCAAAGTCATTACAATTTTTGGGCAAAGTCATTTTAGAGTCCGGATAAGTGATTAACAGTGGTTGGCAAAGTCATTACAATTGTTGGGCAAAGTCATTTTTAGAGGTCGGATAAGTGATTAACAGTGGTTGGCAAAGTCATTACAATTGTTGGGCACAGTCATTTTTAGAATTCGGATAAGTGATTAACAGTGGTTGGCAAAGTCATTACAATTGTTGGGCAAAGTCATTTTTAGAGGTCGGATAAGTGATTAACAGTGGTTGGCAAAGTCATTACAATTTTTGGGCAAAGTAATTTTTAGAGGTCGGATAAGTGAATTACAGTGGTTGGCAAACTCATTACAATTGTTGGGCAAAGTCAATTTTAGAGGTCGGATAAGTGATTAACAGTGGTTGGCAAAGTCATTACAATTGTTGGGCAAAGTCATTTTTAGAGGTCGGATAAGTGTTTAACAGTGGTTGGCAAAGTCATTACAATTGTTGGGCAAAGTCATTTCTAGAGATTGGATAAGTGATTAACAGTGGTTGGGAAAGTCATTACAATTTTTGGGCAAAGTCATTTTTAGAGTTCGGATAAGTGATTAACAGTGGTTGGCATAGTCATTACAATTGTTGGGCAAAGTCATTTCTAGAGGTCGGATAAGTGAATTACAGTGGTTGGCAAAGTCATTACAATTGTTGGGCAAAGTCATTTTTAGAGGTCGGATAAGTGATTAACAGTGGTTGGCAAAGTCATTACAATTTTTGGGCAAAGTCATTTTTAGAGTCCGGATAAATGATTAACAGTGGTTGGCAAAGTCATTACAATTGTTGGGCAAAGTCATTTTTAGAGGTCGGATAAGTGATTAACAGTGGTTAGCAAAGTCATTACAATTGTTGGGCAAAGTCATTTTTAGAGGTCGGATAAGTGAATTACAGTGGTTGGCAAAGTCATTACAATTGTTGGGCAAAGTCATTTTTAGAGGTCGGATAAGTGATTAACAGTGGTTGGCAAAGTCATTACAATTTTTGGGCAAAGTCATTTTTAGAGTCCGGAAAAGTGATTAACAGTGGTTGGCAAAGTCATTACAATTGTTGGGCAAAGTCATTTTTAGAGGTCGGAAAAGTGATTAACAGTGGTTGGCAAAGTCATTACAATTTTTGGGCAAAGTAATTTTTAGAGTCCGGATAAGTGATTAACAGTGGTTGGCAAAGTCATTACAATTTTTGGGCAAAGTAATTTTTAGAATTCGGATAAGTGATTAACAGTGGTTGGCAAAGTCATTACAATTGTTGGGCAAAGTCATTTATAGAGGTCGGATAAGTGATTAACAGTGGTTGGCAAAGTCATTACAATTTGTGGGCAAAGTAATTTTTAGAGTCCGGATAAGTGATTAACAGTGGTTGGCAAAGTCATTACAATTGTTGGGCAAAGTCATTTTTAGAGGTCGGATAAGTGATTAACAGTGGTTGGCAAAGTCATTACAATTGTTGGGCACAGTCATTTTTAGAATTCGGATAAGTGATTAACAGTGGTTGGCAAAGTCATTACAATTGTTGGGCAAAGTCATTTTTAGAGGTCGGATAAGTGATTAACAGTGGTTGGCAAAGTCATTACAATTTTTGGGCAAAGTCATTTTTAAGGGTCGGATAAGTGAATTACAGTGGTTGGCAAACTCATTACAATTGTTGGGCAAAGTCAATTTTAGAGGTCGGATAAGTGATTAACAGTGGTTGGCAAAGTCATTACAATTGTTGGGCAAAGTCATTTTAGAGGTCGGATAAGTGATTAACAGTGGTTGGCAAAGTCATTACAATTGTTGGGCAAAGTCATTTCTAGAGATTGGATAAGTGATTAACAGTGGTTGGGAAAGTCATTACAATTTTTGGGCAAAGTCATTTCTAGAGATCGGATAAGTGATTAACAGTGGTTAGCAAAGTCATTACAATTGTTGGGCAAAGTCATTTTTAGAGGTCGGATAAGTGAATTACAGTGGTTGGCAAAGTCATTACAATTGTTGGGCAAAGTCATTTTTAGAGGTCGGATAAGTGATTAACAGTGGTTGGCAAAGTCATTACAATTTTTGGGCAAAGTCATTTTTAGAGTCCGGATAAGTGATTAACAGTGGTTGGCAAAGTCATTACAATTGTTGGGCAAAGTCATTTTTAGAGGTCGGATAAGTGATTTACAGTGGTTGGCAAAGTCATTACAATTGTTGGGCACAGTCATTTTTAGAATTCGGATAAGTGATTAACAGTGGTTGGCAAAGTCATTACAATTGTTGGGCAAAGTCATTTTTAGTGGTCGGATAAGTGATTAACAGTGGTTGGCAAAGTCATTACAATTTTTGGGCAAAGTAATTTTTAGAGGTCGGATAAGTGAATTACAGTTGTTGGCAAACTCATTACAATTGTTGGGCAAAGTCAATTTTAGAGGTCGGATAAGTGATTAACAGTGGTTGGCAAAGTCATTACAATTGTTGGGCAAAGTCATTTTTAGAGGTCGGATAAGTGATTAACAGTGGTTGGCAAAGTCATTACAATTGTTGGGCAAAGTCATTTTTAGAGTTCGGATAAGTGATTAACAGAGGTTGGCAAAGTCATTACAATTGTTGGGCAAAGTCATTTCTAGAGATCGGATAAGTGATTAACAGTGGTTAGCAAATTCATTCCAATTGGTGGGCAAAGTCATTTTTAGAGTTCGGATAAGTGATTAACAGTGGTTGGCAAAGTCATTACAATTGTTGGGCACAGTCATTTTTAGAATTCGGATAAGTGATTAACAGTGGTTGGCAAAGTCATTACAATTGTTGGGCAAAGTCATTTTTAGAGGTCGGATAAGTGATTAACAGTGGTTGGCAAAGTCATTACAATTTTTGGGCAAAGTAATTTTTAGAGGTCGGATAAGTGAATTACAGTGGTTGGCAAACTCATTACAATTGTTGGGCAAAGTCAATTTTAGAGGTCGGATAAGTGATTAACAGTGGTTGGCAAAGTCATTACAATTGTTGGGCAAAGTCATTTCAAGAAATCGGATAAGTGATTAACAGTGGTTGACAAAGTCATTACAATTGTTGGGCAAAGTTTTTTTTAGAGTTCGGATAAGTGATTAACAGTGATTGGCAAAGTCATTACATTTGTTGAGCAAAATAATTTTTTGAGGTCAGATTAGTGATTAACAGTGGTTGGCAAAGTCATTACAATTGTTGGGCAAAGTCATTTTTAGAGGTCGGATAGGCGAATTACAATGGTTGGCAAAGTCATTACAATTGTTGGGCAAAGTCATTTTTAGAGGTCGGATAAGTGATTAACAGTGGTTGGCAAATTCATTACAATTGTTGGGCACAGTCTTTTTTAGAATTCGGATAAGTGATTAACAGTGGTTGGCAAAGTCATTACAATTGTTGGGCAAAGTCATTTTTAGAGGTCGGATAAGTGATTAACAGTGGTTGGCAAAGTCATTACAATTTTTGGGCAAAGTAATTTTTAGAGGTCGGATAGTTGAATTACAGTTGTTGGCAAACTCATTACAATTGTTGGGCAAAGTCAATTTTAGAGGTCGGATAAGTGATTAACAGTGGTTGGCAAAGTCATTACAATTGTTGGGCAAAGTCATTTTTAGAGGTCGGATAAGTGATTAACAGTGGTTGGCAAAGTCATTACAATTGTTGGGCAAAGTCATTTTTAGAGTTCGGATAAGTGATTAACAGAGGTTGGCAAAGTCATTACAATTGTTGGGCAAAGTCATTTCTAGAGATCGGATAAGTGATTAACAGTGGTTAGCAAATTCATTCCAATTGTTGGGCAAAGTCATTTTTAGAGTTCGGATAAGTGATTAACAGTGATTGGCAAAGTCATTACATTTGTTGAGCAAAATAATTTTTTGAGGTCATTAGTGATTAACAGTGGTTGGCAAAGTCATTACAATTGTTGGGCAAAGTCATTTTTAGAGGTCGGATAGGTGAATTACAATGGTTGGCAAAGTCATTACAATTGTTGGGCAAAATCATTTCTAGAGATCGGTTAAGTGATTAACAGTGGTTGGCAAATTCATTACAATTGTTGGGCAAAGTCATTTTTAGAGTTCGGATAAGTGATAAACATTGGTTGGCAAAGTCATTACATTTGTTGGGCAAAATCATTTCAAGAAATCGGATAAGTGATTAACAGTGGTTGACAAAGTCATTACAATTGTTGGGCAAAGTTTTTTTTAGAGATCGGATAAGTTATTAACAGTGGTTGGCAAAGTCATTTCAATTGTTGAGCAAATTCATTTTTAGAGGTCGGATAAGTGATTAACAGTGGTTGGCAAAGTCATTTTTAGAGGTCGGATAAGTGATTTACAGTGGTTGGCAAAGTCATTACAATTGTTGGGCACAGTCATTTCTAGAGATCGGATAAGTGATTAACAGTGGTTAGCAAATTCATTCCAATTGTTGGGCAAAGTCATTTTTAGAGTTCGGATAAGTGATTAACAGTGATTGGCAAAGTCATTACATTTGTTGAGCAAAATAATTTTTTGAGGTCGGATTAGTGATTAACAGTGGTTGGCAAAGTCATTACAATTGTTGGGCAAAGTCATTTTTAGAGGTCGGATAGGTGAATTACAATGGTTGGCAAAGTCATTACAATTGTTGGGCAAAATCATTTCTAGAGATCGGTTAAGTGATTAACAGTGGTTGGCAAATTCATTACAATTGTTGGGCCAGGTCATTTTTAGAGTTCGGATAAGTGATAAACATTGGTTGGCAAAGTCATTACATTTGTTGGGCAAAATCATTTCAAGAAATCGGATAAGTGATTAACAGTGGTTGACAAAGTCATTACAATTGTTAGGCAAAGTTTTTTTTAGAGTTCGGATAAGTGATTAACAGTGATTGGCAAAGTCATTACATTTGTTGAGCAAAATAATTTTTTGAGGTCAGATTAGTGATTAACAGTGGTTGGCAAAGTCATTACAATTGTTGGGCAAAGTCATTTTAGAGGTCGGATAGGCGAATTACAATGGTTGGCAAAGTCATTACAATTGTTGGGCAAAATCATTTCTAGAGATCGGTTAAGTGATAACAGTGGTTGGCAAATTCATTACAATTGTTGGGCAAAGTCATTTTTAGAGTTCGGATAAGTGATAAACATTGGTTGGGCAAAATCATTTTTAGAGGTAGGATAAGTGATTGACAGTGGTTGGCAAAGTCATTACAATTGTTGAGCAAAGTCATTTTTAGAGTTCTGATAAGTGATTAACAGTGGTTGGCAAAGTCATTACATTTGTTGGGCAAAGTTTTTTTTAGAGATCGGATAAGTTATTAACAGTGGTTGGCAAAGTCATTTCAATTGTTGAGCAAATTCATTTTTAGAGGTCGGATAAGTGATTAACAGTGGTTGGCAAAGTCATTACAATTGTTGGGCAAAGTCATTTTTAGAGGTCGGATAAGTGATTTACAGTGGTTGGCAAAGTCATTACAATTGTTGGGCACAGTCATTTCTAGAGATCGGATAAGTGATTAACAGTGGTTGGCAAAGTCATTACAATTGTTGGGCAAAGTCATTTTTAGAGTTCGGATAAGTGATTAACAGAGGTTGGCAAAGTCATTACAATTGTTGGGCAAAGTCATTTCTAGAGATCGGATAAGTGATTAACAGTGGTTAGCAAATTCATTCCAATTGTTGGGCAAAGTCATTTTTAGAGTTCGGATAAGTGATTAACAGTGATTGGCAAAGTCATTACATTTGTTGAGCAAAATAATTTTTTGAGGTCGGATTAGTGATTAACAGTGGTTGGCAAAGTCATTACAATTGTTGGGCAAAATCATTTCTAGAGATCGGTTAAGTGATTAACAGTGGTTGGCAAATTCATTACAATTGTTGGGCAAAGTCATTTTTAGAGTTCGGATAAGTGATAAACATTGGTTGGGCAAAATCATTTTTAGAGGTAGGATAAGTGATTGACAGTGGTTGGCAAAGTCATTACAATTGTTGAGCAAAGTCATTTTTAGAGTTCTGATAAGTGATTAACAGTGGTTCGCAAAGTCATTACATTTGTTGGGCAAAGTTCTTTTTAGAGATCGGATAAGTTATTAACAGTGGTTGGCAAAGTCATTTCAATTGTTGAGCAAATTCATTTTTAGAGGTCGGATAAGTGATTAACAGTGGTTGGCAAAGTCATTACAATTGTTGGGCAAAGTCATTTTTAGAGGTCGGATAAGTGATTTACAGTGGTTGGCAAAGTCATTACAATTGTTGGGCACAGTCATTTCTAGAGTTCGGATAAGTGATTAACAGTGATTGGCAAAGTCATTACATTTGTTGAGCAAAATAATTTTTTGAGGTCGGATTAGTGATTAACAGTGGTTGGCAAAGTCATTACAATTGTTGGGCAAAATCATTTCTAGAGATCGGTTAAGTGATTAACAGTGGTTGGCAAATTCATTACAATTGTTGGGCAAAGTCATTTTTAGAGTTCGGATAAGTGATAAACATTGGTTGGGCAAAATCATTTTTAGAGGTAGGATAAGTGATTGACAGTGGTTGGCAAAGTCATTACAATTGTTGAGCAAAGTCATTTTTAGAGTTCTGATAAGTGATTAACAGTGGTTGGCAAAGTCATTACATTTGTTGGGCAAAGTTTTTTTTAGACATCGGATAAGTGATTAACAGTGGTTGGCAAGGTCATTACAATTGTTGGGCAAAGTCATTTTTATAGGTCTGATAAGTGATTAACAGTGGTTGGCAAAGTCATTACAATTGTTGGGCAAAGTCATTTCAAGAAATCGGATAAGTGATTAACAGTGGTTGACAAAGTCATTACAATTGTTGGGCAAAGTCATTTTTATAGGTCTGATAAGTGATTGACAATGGTTGGCAAATTCATTACAATTGTTGAGCAAAGTCATTTTTAGAGTTCGGATAAGTGTTTAACAGTGGTTGGAAAAGTCATTACATTTGTTGGGCAAAATCATTTCTAGAGATCGGATAAGTGATTAACAGTGGTTGGCAAATTCATTACAATTGTTGGGCAAAGTCATTTTTAGAGTTCGGATAAGTGATTAACAGTGGTTGGCATAGTCATTACAATTGTTGGGCAAAGTCATTTCTAGACATCGGATAAGTGATTAACAGTGGTTGGCAAAGTCATTACAATTGTTGGGCAAAGTAATTTTTAGAGTCCGGATAAGTGATTAACATTGGTTGGCAAAGTCATTACAATTGTTGGGCAAAGTCATTTTTAGAGGTCGGATAAGTGATTAACAGTGGTTGGCAAAGTCATTACAATTTTTGGGCAAAGTCATTTTTAGAGTCCGGATAAGTGATTAACAGTGGTTGGCAAAGTCATTACAATTGTTGGGCACAGTCATTTTTAGAATTCGGATAAGTGATTAACAGTGGTTGGCAAAGTCATTACAATTGTTGGGAAAAGTCATTTTTAGAGGTCGGATAAGTGATTAACAGTGGTTGGCAAAGTCATTACAATTTTTGGGCAAAGTAATTTTTAGAGGTCGGATAAGTGAATTACAGTGGTTGGCAAACTCATTACAATTGTTGGGCAAAGTCAATTTTAGAGGTCGGATAAGTGATTAACAGTGGTTGGCAAAGTCATTACAATTGTTGGGCAAAGTCGGTTTTGGAGGTCGGATAAGTGATTAACAGTGGTTGGCAAAGTCATTACAATTGTTGGGCAAAGTCATTTCTAGAGATTGGATAAGTGATTAACAGTGGTTGGGTAAGTCATTACAATTTTTGGGCAAAGTCATTTTTAGAGTCCGGATAAGTGATTAACAGTGGTTGGCAAAGTCATTACAATTGTTGGGCAAAGTCATTTCTAGAGATTGGATAAGTGATTAACAGTGGTTGGGTAAGTCATTACAATTGTTGGGCAAAGTCATTTTTAGAGGTCGGTTAAGTGATTAACAGTGGTTGGCAAAGTCATTACAATTTTTGGGCAAAGTCATTTTTAGAGTCCGGATAAGTGATTAACAGTGGTTGGCAAAGTCATTACAATTGTTGGGCAAAGTCATTTTTAGAGGTCGGATAAGTGATTTACAGTGGTTGGCAAAGTCATTACAATTGTTGGGCACAGTCATTTTTAGAATTCGGATAAGTGATTAACAGTGGTTGGCAAAGTCATTACAATTGTTGGGCAAAGTCATTTTTAGAGGTCGGATAAGTGATTAACAGTGGTTGGCAAAGTCATTACAATTTTTGGGCAAAGTAATTTTTAGAGGTCGGATAAGTGAATTACAGTGGTTGGCAAACTCATTACAATTGTTGGGCAAAGTCAATTTTAGTGGTCGGATAAGTGATTAACAGTGGTTGGCAAAGTCATTACAATTGTTGGGCAAAGTCGGTTTTTGGAGGTCGGATAAGTGATTAACAGTGGTTGGCAAAGTCATTACAATTGTTGGGCAAAGTCATTTCTAGAGATTGGATAAGTGATTAACAGTGGTTGGGTAAGTCATTACAATTGTTGGGCAAAGTCATTTTTAGAGGTCGGTTAAGTGATTAACAGTGGTTGCAAAGTCATTACAATTTTTGGGCAAAGTCATTTTTAGAGTCCGGATAAGTGATTAACAGTGGTTGGCAAGTCATTACAATTGTTGGGCAAAGTCATTTTTAGAGGTCGGATAAGTGATTTACAGTGGTTGGCAAAGTCATTACAATTGTTGGGCACAGTCATTTTAGAATTCGGATAAGTGATTAACAGTGGTTGGCAAAGTCATTACAATTGTTGGGCAAAGTCATTTTAGAGGTCGGATAAGTGATTAACAGTGGTTGGCAAAGTCATTACAATTTTTGGGCAAAGTAATTTTTAGAGGTCGGATAAGTGAATTACAGTGGTTGGCAAACTCATTACAATTGTTGGGCAAAGTCAATTTTAGTGGTCGGATAAGTGATTAACAGTGGTTGGCAAAGTCATTACAATTGTTGGGCAAAGTCGGTTTTTGGAGGTCGGATAAGTGATTAACAGTGGTTGGCAAAGTCATTACAATTGTTGGGCAAAGTCATTTCTAGAGATTGGATAAGTGATTAACAGTGGTTGGGTAAGTCATTACAATTTTGGGCAAAGTCATTTTAGAGTCCGGATAAGTGATTAACAGTGGATGGCAAAGTCATTACATTTGTTGGGCAAAGTCATTTTTAGATGTCGGTTAAGTGTTTAACAGTGGTTGGCAAAGTCATTACAATTGTTGGGCAAATCATTTCTAGAGATAGGATAAGTGATTAACAGTGGTTGGCAAATTCATTACAATTGTTGGGCAAAGTCATTTTTAGAGTTCGGATAAGTGATTAACAGTGGTTGGCATAGTCATTACAATTGTTGGGCAAAGTCAATTTTAGAGGTCGGATAAGTGATTAACAGTGGTTGGCAAAGTCATTACAATTGTTGGGCAAAGTCATTTTTAGAGGTCGGATAAGTGATTAACAGTGGTTGGCAAAGTCATTACAATTGTTGGGCAAAGTCATTTCTAGAGATTGGATAAGTGATTAACAGTGGTTGGCAAAGTCATTACAATTTTGGGCAAAGTCATTTTAGAGTCGGATAAGTGATTAACAGTGGTTGGCAAGTCATTACAATTGTTGGGCAAAGTCATTTTTAGAGTCGGTAAGTGATTAACAGTGGTTGGCAAAGTCTTACAATTGTTGGGCAAATCATTTTAGAGGTCGGATAAGTGATTAACAGTGGTTGGCAAAGTCATTACAATTGTTGGGCAAAGTCATTTTTAGAGTCGGATAAGTGATTAACAGTGGTTGGCAAGTCATTACAATTGTTGGCAAGTCATTTTTAGAGTCGGATAAGTGATTAACAGTGGTTGGCAAAGTCATTACAATTGTTGGGCAAAGTCATTTTTAGAGTCGGATAGTGATTAACAGTGGTTGGCAAAGTCATTACAATTGTTGGGCAAAGTCATTTTTAGAGGTCGGATAAGTGATTAACAGTGGTTGGCAAAGTCATTACAATTGTTTTGGGCAAAGTCATTTTTAGAGTCGGATAAGTGATTAACAGTGGTTGGCAAAGTCATTACAATTGTTGGGCAAAGTCATTTTAGAGTCCGGATTAGTGATTAACAGTGGTTGGCAAAGTCATTACAATTGTTGGGGCAAAGTCATTTTAGAGGTCGGATAAGTGATTAACAGTGGTTGGCAAAGTCATTACAATTGTTGGGCACAGTCATTTTTAGAATTCGGATAAGTGATTAACAGTGGTTGGCAAAGTCATTACAATTGTTGGGCAAAGTCATTTTTAGAGGTCGGATAAGTGATTAACAGTGGTTGGCAAAGTCATTACAATTTTTGGGCAAAGTAATTTTTAGAGGTCGGATAAGTGAATTACAGTGGTTGGCAAACTCATTACAATTGTTGGGCAAAGTCAATTTTAGAGGTCGGATAAGTGATTAACAGTGGTTGGCAAAGTCATTACAATTGTTGGGCAAAGTCATTTTTAGAGGTCGGATAAGTGATTAACAGTGGTTGGCAAAGTCATTACAATTGTTGGGCAAAGTCATTTCTAGAGATTGGATAAGTGATTAACAGTGGTTGGGAAAGTCATTACAATTTTTGGGCAAAGTCATT
Organism: Brachionus asplanchnoidis; assembly: GCA_025491095.1. NCBI lineage: Eukaryota > Metazoa > Rotifera > Eurotatoria > Ploima > Brachionidae > Brachionus > Brachionus asplanchnoidis. The sequence continues at coordinate 208,980 of JAILYF010000057.1, forward strand.
TCTAGAGATCGGATAAGTGATTAACAGTGGTTAGCAAAGTCATTACAATTGTTGGGCAAAGTAATTTTAGAGGTCGGATAAGTGAATTTCAGTGGTTTGCAAAGTCATTACAATTGTTGGGAAAAGTCATTTTTAGAGGTCTGATAAGTGATTAACAGTGGTTAGCAAAGTCATTACAATTGTTGGGCAAAGTAATTTTTAGAGGTCGGATAAGTGAATTTCAGTGGTTTGCAAAGTCATTACAATTGTTGGGAAAAGTCATTTTTAGAGGTCGGATAAGTGATTTACAGTGGTTGGCAAAGTCATTACAATTGTTGGGCACAGTCATTTTTAGAATTCGGATAAGTGATTAACAGTGGTTGGCAAAGTCATTACAATTGTTTGGCAAAGTCATTTTTAGAGGTCAGATAAGTGATTAACAGTGGTTGGCAAAGTCATTACAATTTTGGGCAAAGTAATTTTTAGAGGTCGGATAAGTGAATTACAGTGGTTGGCAAACTCATTACAATTGTTGGGCAAAGTCAATTTTAGAGGTCGGATAAGTGATTAACAGTGGTTGGCAAAGTCATTACAATTGTTGGGCAAAGTCATTTTTAGAGTTCGTATAAGTGATTAACAGTGGTTGGCAAAGTCATTACACTTGTTTGGCAAAGTCATTTCTAGAGATTGGATAAGTGATTAACAGTGGTGGGCAAAGTCATTACAATTTTTGGGCAAAGTCATTTTTGGAGTTCGGATTAGTGATTAACAGTGGTTGGCAAAGTCATTACAATTGTTGGGCAAAGTCATTTTTAGAGTTCGGATAAGTGATTAACAGTGGTTGGCAAAGTCATTACAATTGTTTGGCAAAGTCATTTTTAGAGGTCAGATAAGTGATTAACAGTGGTTGGCAAAGTCATTACAATTTTTGGGCAAAGTAATTTTTAGAGGTCGGATAAGGAATTACAGTGGTTGGCAAACTCATTACAATTGTTGGGCAAAGTCATTTTTAGAGGTCGGATAAGTGATAACAGTGGTTTGCAAAGTCATTACAATTGTTGGGCAAAGTCATTTCTAGAGATCTGGATAAGTGATTACAGTTGGTTGGGTAAGTCATTACAATTTTTGGCAAAGTCATTTTTAGAGTCCGGATAAGTGATTAACAGTGGTTGGCAAGTCATTACAATTTTTGGGCAAAGTCATTTTTAGATGTCGGATAAGTGTTTAACAGTGGTTGGCAAAGTCATTACAATTGTTGTGCAAAGTCATTTTTAGAGTCCGGATAAGTGATTTAACGTGGTTGTCAAAGTCATTACCAATTGTTGGGGCAAAGTCATTTTTAAGAGGTCGGATAAGTGATTTACAGTGGTTGGAAAAGTCATTACAATTTTGGGCAAAGTCATTTCTAGAGATCGGGACAAGTGATTTAACAGTGGTTGGCAAAGTAATTACAATTGTTGGGGCAAAGTCATTTTCTAGAGGTCGGATTAGTGATTAACAGTGGTTGGCAAAGTAATTACAATTGTTGGGCAAAGTCATTTTTAGAGGGTCGGATTAGTGATTACAGTGGTTGCAAAGTCATTACAATTTTTGGGAAAAGTCATTTTTAGAGGTCGGATAAGTGATTAACAGTGGTTGACAAAGTCATTACAATTGTGGGCAAAGTCATTTCTAGAGATCGGACAAGTTATTAACAGTGGTTGGCAAAGTAATTACATTGTTGGCAAAGTCATTTTTAGAGGTCGGATTAGTGATTAACAGTGGTTGGCAAAGTCATTACAATTTTTGGGAAAAGTCATTTTTAGAGGTCGATAAGTGATTAACAGTGGTTGGCAAAGTCATTACAATTTTTGGGGAAAGTCATTTTAGAGTCCGGATAAGTGATTAACAGTGGTTGGCAAAGTCATTACATTTGTTGGGCAAGTCATTTTTAGAGGTCGGATAAGTGACTAACAGTGGCTGGCAAAGTCATTACAATTGTTGGGCAAAGTAATTTTTAGAGTCGGATTAGTGATTACAGTGGTTGGCACAAAGTCATTAGCAATTGTTGGGCACAGTCCATTTCTAGAGAGTTCGGACAATGTGATTAACATTGGTTGGCAAAAGTTATACAATTGTTGGGCAAAGTCATTTTTAGAGGTCGGATTAGTGATAACAGGTGGTTGGCAAAGTCAGTACAATTTTAGGGAAAAGTCATTTTTAGAGTCCGGATAAGTGATTAACAGTGGTTGGCAAAGTCATTACAATTGTTGGGCAAAGTCATTATTAGAGGTCGGATAAGTGATTAACCAGTGGTTGGCAAAGTCATTACAATTGTTGGGCACATTCATTTCTAGAGATCGGACAAGTGATTAACAGTGGTTGCAAAGTCATGACAATTGTTGGGCCAAGTCATTTTTAGAGGTCGGATAAGTGATTAACAGTGGTGGCAAAGTCATTACAATTGTTGGGAAAAGTCATTTTAGAGTTCGGATAAGTGAATTACAATGGTTTGGCAAAGTCATTACAATTGTCGGGCAAAGTCATTTTTAGAGATCGGATAAGTGATTAACAGTGGTTGGCAAAGTCATTTCAATTGATGGGCAAAGTCATTTTTAGAGGTCGGATAAGTGTTTAACAGTGGTTGGCAAAGTCATTACAATTGTTGGGCACAGTCATTTTTAGAGTCCGGATAAGTGATTAACAGTGGTTGTCAAAGTCATTACAATTGTTGGGCAAAGTCATTTTTAGAGGTCGGATAAGTGATTTACAGTGGTTGGCAAAGTCATTACAATTGTTGGGCACAGTCATTTCTAGAGATCCGATAAGTGATTAACAGTGGTTGGCAAAGTCATTACAATTGTTGGGCAAAGTCATTTTTAGAGGTCGGATAAGTGATTAACAGTGGTTGGCAAAGTCATTACAATTTTGGGCAAAGTCATTTTTAGAGTCCGGATAAGTGATTAACAGTGGTTGGCAAAGTCATTACAATTGTTGGGCAAAGTCATTTTTAGAGGTCGGATAAGTGATTAACAGTGGTTGGCAAAGTCATTACAATTGTTGGACACAGTCATTTTTAGAATTCGGATAAGTGATTAACAGTGGTTGGCAAAGTCATTACAATTGTTGGGCAAAGTCATTTTTAGAGGTCGGATAAGTGATTAACAGTGGTTGGCAAAGTAATTACAATTGTTGGGCAAAGTCATTTTTAGAGGTCGGATTAGTGATTAACAGTGGTTGGAAAAGTCATTACAATTTTTGGGCAAAGTCATTTCTAGAGATCGGACAAGTGATTAACAGGGTTGGCAAAGTAATTACAATTGTTGGGCAAAGTCATTTTTTAGAGGTCGGATTAGTGATTAACAGTGGTTGGCAAAGTCATTACAATTTTTGGAAAAGTCATTTTTAGAGGTCGGATAATTGATTAACAGTGGTTGGCAAAGTCATTACAATTTTTGGGCAAAGTCATTTTTAGAGTCCGGATAAGTGATTAACAGTGGTTGGCAAAGTCATTACATTTGTTGGGCAAAGTCATTTTTAGAGGTCGGATAAGTGATTAACAGTGGTTGGCAAAGTCATTTCAATTGTTGGGCAAAGTCATTTTTAGAGGTGGGATAAGTGATTAACAGTGGTTGGCAAAGTCATTACAATTGTTGGGCACAGTCATTTCTAGAGATCGGACAAGTGATTAACATTGGTTGGCAAAGTTATTACAATTGTTGGGCAAAGTCATTTTTAGAGGTCGGATTAGTGATTAACAGTGGTTGGCAAAGTCATTACAATTTTTGGGAAAAGTCATTTTTAGAGTCCGGATAAGTGATTAACAGTGGTTGGCAAAGTCATTACAATTGTTGGGCAAAGTCATTATTAGAGGTCGGATAAGTGATTAACAGTGGTTGGCAAAGTCATTACAATTGTTGGGCACAGTCATTTTTAGAGATCGGACAAGTGATTAACAGTGGTTGGCAAAAGTCATTACAATTGTTGGGCAAAGTCATTTTTAGAGGTCGGATAAGTGATTAACAGTGGTTGGCAAAGTCATTACAATTGTTGGGAAAAGTCATTTTTAGAGTTCGGATAAGTGAATTACAATGGTTGGCAAAGTCATTACAATTGTCGGGCAAAGTCATTTTTAGAGATCGGATAAGTGATTAACAGTGGTTGGCAAAGTCATTTCAATTGTTGGGCAAAGTCATTTTTAGAGGTCGGATAAGTGATTAACAGTGGTTGGCAAAGTCATTACAATTTTTGGGAAAAGTCATTTTTAGAGTCCGGATAAGTGATTAACAGTGGTTGTCAAAGTCATTACAATTGTTGGGCAAAGTAATTTTTAGAGTTCGGATTATTTATTTACAGTGGTGGCAAAGTCATTTCTATTGTTGGGCAAAGTCATTTTTAGAGGTCGGATAAGTGATTAACAGTGTGTGTCAAAGTCATTACAATTTTTAAGGAAAGTCATTTTTAGAGTCCGGATAAGTGATTTATAGTGGTTGGCAAAGTCATTACAATTGTTGGGCAAAGTCATTTTTAGAGGTCGGATAGGTGATTTACAGTGGTTGGCAAAGTCATTACAATTGTTGGGCAAAGTCATTTTTAGAGGTCGGATAGGTGAATTACAATGGTTTGGCAAGTCATTACAATTGTTGGGCAAAATCATTTCTAGAGATCGGTTAAGTGATTAACAGTGGTTGGCAAATTCATTACAATTGTTGGGCAAAGTCATTTTTAGAGTTCGGATAAGTGATAAACATTGGTTGGCAAAGTCATTACAATTGTTGGGCACAGTCATTTCTAGAGATCCGATAAGTGATTAACAGTGGTTGGCAAAGTCATTACAATTGTTGGGCAAAGTCATTTTTAGAGTTCGGATAAGTGATTAACAGAGGTTGGCAAAGTCATTACAATTGTTGGGCAAAGTCATTTCTAGAGATCGGATAAGTGATTAACAGTGGTCAGCAAATTCATTCCAATTGTTGGGCAAAGTCATTTTTATAGTTCGGATAAGTGATTAACAGTGGTTGGCAAAGTCATTACAATTGTTGGGCAAAGTCATTTTTAGAGGTCGGATAAGTGATTAACAGTGGTTGGCAAAGTCATTACAATTGTTGGGCAAAGTCATTTTTAGAGTTCGGATAAGTGATAAACATTGGTTGGCAAAGTCATTACATTTGTTGGGCAAAGTCATTTCTAGAGATCGGATAAGTGATTAACAGTGGTTAGCAAATTCATTCCAATGTTGGGCAAAGTCATTTTTAGACATCGGATAAGTGATTAACAGTGGTTGGCAAGGTCATTACAATTGTTGGGCAAAGTCCTTTTTAGAGGTCGGATTAGTGATTAACAGTGGTTGGCAAAGTCATTACAATTTTTGGGAAAAGTCATTTTTAGAGGTCGGATAATTGATTAACAGTGGTTGGCAAAGTCATTACAATTTTTGGGCAAAGTCATTTTAGAGTCCGGATAAGTGATTAACAGTGGTTGGCAAAGTCATTACATTGTTGGGCAAAGTCATTTTAGAGGTCGGATAATTGATTAACAGTGGTTGGCAAAGTCATTACAATTTTTGGGCAAAGTCATTTTTAGAGTCCGGATAAGTGATTAACAGTGGTTGGCAAAGTCATTACATTTGTTGGGCAAAGTCATTTTTAGAGGTCGGATAAGTGATTAACAGTGGTTGGCAAAAGTCATTCAATTGTTGGGCAAAGTCATTTTTAGAGGTCGGATAAGTGATTAACAGTGGTTGGCAAAGTCATTTCAATGTTGGGCAAAGTCATTTTTAGAGGTGGGATAAGTGATTAACAGTGGTTGGCAAAGTCATTACAATTGTTGGGCACAGTCATTTCTAGAGATCGGACAAGTGATTAACATTGGTTGGCAAAGTCATTACAATTTTTGGGAAAAGTCATTTTTAGAGTCCGGATAAGTGATTAACAGTGGTTGTCAAAGTCATTACAATTGTTGGGCAAAGTCATTTTTAGAGGTCGGATAAGTGATTTACAGTGGTTGGCAAAGTCATTACAATTGTTGGGCAAAATAATTTTTTGAGGTCGGATTAGTGATTCACAGTGGTTGGCAAAGTCATTACAATTGTTGGGCAAAGTCATTTTTAGAGGTCGGATAGGTGAATTACAATGGTTGGCAAAGTCATTACAATTGTTGGGCAAAATCATTTCTAGAGATCGGTTAAGTGATTAACAGTGGTTGGCAAATTCATTACAATTGTTGGGCAAAGTCATTTTTAGAGTTCGGATAAGTGATAAACATTGGTTGGCAAAGTCATTACAATTGTTGGGAGAAGTCATTTTTAGAGGTCGGATAAGTGATTTACAGTGGTTGGCAAAGTCATTACAATTGTTGGGCACAGTCATTTCTAGAGATCCGATAAGTGATTAACAGTGGTTGGCAAAGTCATTACAATTGTTGGGCAAAGTCATTTTTAGAGTCCGGATAAGTGATTAACAGTGGTTGTCAAAGTCATTACAATTGTTGGGCAAAGTCATTTTTAGAGGTCGGATAAGTGATTTACAGTGGTTGGCAAAGTCATTACAATTGTTGGGCACAGTCATTTCTAGAGATCCGATAAGTGATTAACAGTGGTTGGCAAAGTCATTACAATTGTTGGGCAAAGTCATTTTTAGAGTTCGGATAAGTGATTAACAATGGTTGGCAAAGTCATTACAATTGTTGGGCAAAGTCATTTCTAGAGATCGGATAAGTGATTAACAGTGGTCAGCAAATTCATTCCAATTGTTGGGCAAAGTCATTTTTAGAGTTCGGATAAGTGATTAACAGTGATTGGCAAAGTCATTACATTTGTTGAGCAAAATAATTTTTTGAGGTCGGATTAGTGATTAACAGTGGTTGGCAAAGTCATTACAATTGTTGGGCAAAGTCATTTTTAGAGGTCGGATAGGTGAATTACAATGGTTGGCAAAGTCATTACAATTGTTGGGCAAAATCATTTCTAGAGATCGGTTAAGTGATTAACAGTGGTTGGCAAATTCATTACAATTGTTGGGCAAAGTCATTTTTAGAGTTCGGATAAGTGATAAACATTGGTTGGCAAAGTCATTACATTTGTTCGGCAAAGTCATTTCTAGAGATCGGATAAGTGATTAACAGTGGTTAGCAAATTCATTCCAATTGTTGGGCAAAGTCATTTTTAGACATCGGATAAGTGATTAACAGTGGTTGGCAAGGTCATTACAATTGTTGGGCAAAGTCATTTTTAGAGGTCGGATTGGTGATTAACAGTGGTTGGCAAAGTCATTACAATTTTTGGGAAAAGTCATTTTTAGAGGTCGGATAATTGATTAACAGTGGTTGGCAAAGTCATTACAATTTTTGGGCAAAGTCATTTTTAGAGTCCGGATAAGTGATTAACAGTGGTTGGCAAAGTCATTACATTTGTTGGGCAAAGTCATTTTTAGAGGTCGGATAAGTGATTAACAGTGGTTGGCAAAGTCATTTCAATTGTTGGGCAAAGTCATTTTTAGAGGTGGGATAAGTGATTAACAGTGGTTGGCAAAGTCATTACAATTGTTGGGCACAGTCATTTCTAGAGATCGGACAAGTGATTAACATTGGTTGGCAAAGTTATTACAATTGTTGGGCAAAGTCATTTTTAGAGTTCGGATAAGTGATAAACATTGGTTGGCAAAGTCATTACATTTGTTGGGCAAAATCATTTTTAGAGGTCGGATAAGTGATTGACAGTGGTTGGCAAAGTCATTACAATTGTTGGGCAAAATCATTTTTAGAGGTCGGATAAGTGATTGACAGTGGTTGGCAAAGTCATTACAATTTTTGGGCAAAGTCATTTTTAGAGTCCGGATAAGTGATTAACAGTGGTTGGCAAGGTCATTACATTTGTTGGGCAAAGTCATTTTTAGAGGTCGGATAAGTGATTAACAGTGGTTGGCAAATTCATTACAATTGTTGGGCAAAGTCATTTTTAGAGTTCGGATAAGTGATTAACAGTGGTTGGCATAGTCATTACAATTGTTGGGCAAAATCATTTCTAGAGATCGGTTAAGTGATTAACAGTGGTTGGCAAAGTCATTACAATTGTTGGGCAAAGTCATTTTTAGAATTCGGATAAGTGATTAACAGTGATTGGCAAAGTCATTACAATTGTTGGGCACAGTCATTTCTAGAGATCGGATAAGTGATTAACAGTGGTTGGCAAAGTCATTACAATTGTTGGGCAAAGTCATTCTTAGAGTTCGGATAAGTGATTAACAGAGGTTGGCAAAGTCATTACAATTGTTGGGCAAAATCATTTCTAGAGATCGGTTAAGTGATTAACAGTGGTTGGCAAATTCATTACAATTGTTGGGCAAAGTCATTTTTAGAGTTCTGATAAGTGATTAACAGTGGTTGGCAAAGTCATTACATTTGTTGGGCAAAGTTTTTTTTAGAGATCGGATAAGTTATTAACAGTGGTTGGCAAAGTCATTACAATTGTTGGGCAAAGTCATTTTTAGAGGTCGGATAGGTGAATTACAATGGTTGGCAATGTCATTACAATTGTTGGGCAAAATCATTTCTAGAGATCGGTTAACTGATTAACAGTGGTTGGCAAATTCATTACAATTGTTGGGCAAAGTCATTTTTAGAGTTCGGATAAGAGATAAACATTGGTTGGCAAAGTCATTACATTTGTTGGGCAAAGTCATTTCTAGAGATCGGAAAAGTGATAAACAGTGGTTAGCAAATTCATTCCAATTGTTGGGCAAAGTCATTTTTAGACATCGGATAAGTGATTAACAGTGGTTGGCAAGGTCATTACAATTGTTGGGCAAAGTCATTTTTATAGGTCTGATAAGTGATTGACAATGGTTGGCAAATTCATTACAATTGTTGGGCAAAGTCATTTTTAGAGTTCGGATAAGTGTTTTTAACAGTGGTTGGAAAAGTCATTACATTTGTTGGGCAAAATTATTTCTAGAGATCGGATAAGTGATTAACAGTGGTTGGCAAATTCATTACAATTGTTGGGCAAAGTCATTTTTAGAGTTCGGATAAGTGATTAACAGTGGTTGGCATAGTCATTACAATTGTTGGGCAAAGTCATTTCTAGACATCGGATAATTGATTAACAGTGGTTGGCAAAGTCATTACAATTGTTGGGCACAGTCATTTCTAGAGATCGGATAAGTGATTAACAGTGGATGGCAAAGTCATTACAATTGTTGGGCAAAGTCATTTTTAGAGTTCGGATAAGTGATTAACAGAGGTTGGCAAAGTCATTACAATTGTTGGGCAAAGTCATTTCTAGAGATCGGATAAGTGATTAACAGTGGTTAGCAAATTCATTCAAATTGTTGGGCAAAGTCATTTTTAGAGTTCGGATAAGTGATTAACAGTGATTGGCAAAGTCATTACATTTGTTGAGCAAAATAATTTTTTGAGGTCGGATAAGTGATTAACAGTGGTTGGCAAAGTCATTACAATTGTTGGGCAAAGTCATTTTTAGAGGTCGGATAGGTGAATTACAATGGTTGGCAAAGTCATTACAATTGTTGGGCAAAATCATTTCTAGAGATCGGTTAAGTGATTAACAGTGGTTGGCAAATTCATTACAATTGTTGGGCAAAGTCATTTTTAGAGTTCGGATAAGTGATAAACATTGGTTGGCAAAGTCATTTCTAGACATCGGATAATTGATTAACAGTGGTTGGCAAAGTCATTACAATTGTTGGGCACAGTCATTTCTAGAGATCGGATAAGTGATTAACAGTGGATGGCAAAGTCATTACAATTGTTGGGCAAAGTCATTTTTAGAGTTCGGATAAGTGATTAACAGAGGTTGGCAAAGTCATTACAATTGTTGGGCAAAGTCATTTCTAGAGATCGGATAAGTGATTAACAGTGGTTAGCAAATTCATTCAAATTGTTGGGCAAAGTCATTTTTAGAGTTCGGATAAGTGATTAACAGTGATTGGCAAAGTCATTACATTTGTTGAGCAAAATAATTTTTTGAGGTCGGATAAGTGATTAACAGTGGTTGGCTAGGTCATTACAATTGTTGGGCAAAGTCATTTTTAGAGGTCGGATAGGTGAATTACAATGGTTGGCAAAGTCATTACAATTGTTGGGCAAAGTCATTTTTAGAGTTCGGATAAGTGATTAACAGTGGTTGGCAAATTCATTACAATTGTTTGGCAAAGTCATTTTTAGAGTTCGGATAAGTGATAAACATTGGTTGGCAAAGTCATTACATTTGTTGGGCAAAATCATTTTTAGAGGTCGGATAAGTGATTGACAGTGGTTGGCAAATTCATTACAATTGTTGGGCAAAGTCATTTTAGAGTTCGGATAAGTGATAAACATTGGTTGGCAAAGTCATTACAATTGTTGGGCAAAGTCATTTTTAGAGTTCGGATAAGTGATTAACAGTGATTGGCATAGTCATTACAATTGTTGGGCAAAGTCATTTCTAGACATCGGATAAGTGATTAACAGTGGTTGGCAAAGTCATTACAATTGTTGGGCAAAGTCATTTTTAGAGTTCGGATAAGTGATTAGCAGTGATTGGCAAAGTCATTACAATTGTTGGGCACAGTCATTTCTAGAGATCGGATAAGTGATTAACAGTGGTTGGCAAAGTCATTACAATTGTTGGGCAAAGTTTTTTTTAGAGATCGGATAAGTTATTAACAGTGGTTGGCAAAGTCATTACAATTGTTGGGCAAAGTCATTTTTAGAGGTCGGATAGGTGAATTACAATGGTTGGCAAAGTCATTACAATTGTTGGGCAAAATCATTTCTAGAGATCGGTTAAGTGATTAACAGTGGTTGGCAAATTCATTACAATTGTTGGGCAAAGTCATTTTTAGAGTTCGGATAAGTGATAAACATTGGTTGGCAAAGTCATTACATTTGTTGGGCAAAGTCATTTCTAGAGATCGGAAAAGTGATAAACAGTGGTTAGCAAATTCATTCCAATTGTTGGGCAAAGTCATTTTTAGACATCGGATAAGTGATTAACAGTGGTTGGCAAGGTCATTACAATTGTTGGGCAAAGTCATTTTTATAGGTCTGATAAGTGATTGACAATGGTTGGCAAATTCATTACAATTGTTGGGCAAAGTCATTTTTAGAGTTCGGATAAGTGTTTTTAACAGTGGTTGGAAAAGTCATTACATTTGTTGGGCAAAATCATTTCTAGAGATCGGATAAGTGATTAACAGTGGTTGGCAAATTCATTACAATTGTTGGGCAAAGTCATTTTTAGAGTTCGGATAAGTGATTAACAGTGGTTGGCATAGTCATTACAATTGTTGGGCAAAGTCATTTCTAGACATCGGATAATTGATTAACAGTGGTTGGCAAAGTCATTACAATTGTTGGGCACAGTCATTTCTAGAGATCGGATAAGTGATTAACAGTGGATGGCAAAGTCATTACAATTGTTGGGCAAAGTCATTTTTAGAGTTCGGATAAGTGATTAACAGAGGTTGGCAAAGTCATTACAATTGTTGGGCAAAGTCATTTCTAGAGATCGGATAAGTGATTAACAGTGGTTAGCAAATTCATTCTAATTGTTGGGCAAAGTCATTTTTAGAGTTCGGATAAGTGATTAACAGTGATTGGCAAAGTCATTACATTTGTTGAGCAAAATAATTTTTTGAGGTCGGATAAGTGATTAACAGTGGTTGGCAAAGTCATTACAATTGTTGGGCAAAGTCATTTTTAGAGGTCGGATAGGTGAATTACAATGGTTGGCAAAGTCATTACAATTGTTGGGCAAAATCATTTCTAGAGATCGGTTAAGTGATTAACAGTGGTTGGCAAATTCATTACAATTGTTGGGCAAAGTCATTTTTAGAGTTCGGATAAGTGATAAACATTGGTTGGCAAAGTCATTACATTTGTTGGGCAAAATCATTTTTAGAGGTCGGATAAGTGATTGACAGTGGTTGGCAAATTCATTACAATTGTTGGGCAAAGTCATTTTTAGAGTTCGGATAAGTGATAAACATTGGTTGGCAAAGTCATTACAATTGTTGGGCAAAGTCATTTTTAGAGTTCGGATAAGTGATTAACAGTGGTTGGCATAGTCATTACAATTGTTGGGCAAAGTCATTTCTAGACATCGGATAAGTGATTAACAGTGGTTGGCAAAGTCATTACAATTGTTGGGCAAAGTCATTTTTAGAGTTCGGATAAGTGATTAACAGTGGTTGGCATAGTCATTACAATTGTTGGGCAAAGTCATTTCTAGACATCGGATAAGTGATTAACAGTGGTTGGCAAAGTCATTACAATTGTTGGGCAAAGTCATTTTTAGAGTTCGGATAAGTGATTAACAGTGGTTGGCAAAGTCATTACAATTGTTGGGCAAAGTCATTTTTAGAGTTCGGATAAGTGATTAACAGAGGTTGGCAAAGTCATTACAATTGTTGGGCAAAATCATTTCTAGAGATCGGTTAAGTGATTAACAGTGGTTGGCAAATTCATTACAATTGTTGGGCAAAGTCATTTTTAGAGTTCTGATAAGTGATTAACAGTGGTTGGCAAAGTCATTACATTTGTTGGGCAAAGTTTTTTTTAGAGATCGGATAAGTGATTAACAGTGGTTGGCAAGGTCATTACAATTGTTGGGCAAAGTCATTTTTATAGGTCTGATAAGTGATTAACAGTGGTTGGCAAAGTCATTACAATTGTTGGGCAAAGTCATTTCAAGAAATCGGATAAGTGATTAACAGTGGTTGACAAAGTCATTACAATTGTTGGGCAAAGTCATTTTTATAGGTCTGATAAGTGATTGACAATGGTTGGCAAATTCATTACAATTGTTGGGCAAAGTCATTTTTATGGTTCGGATAAGTGTTTAACAGTGGTTGGAAAAGTCATTACATTTGTTGGGCAAAGTCATTTTTAGAGTCCGGATAAGTGATTAACAGTGGTTGGCGAAGTCATTATAATTGTTGGGCAAAGTCATTTTTAGAGGTCGGATAAGTGATTTACAGTGGTTGGCAAAGTCATTACAATTGTTGGGCACAGTCATTTTTAGAGTTCTGATAAGTGATTAACAGTGGTTGGCAAAGTCATTACAATTGTTGGGCAAAGTAATTTTTAGAGGTCGGATAAGTGAATTACAGTGGTTGGCAAAGTCATTACAATTGTTGGGCAAAGTCATTTTTAGAGGTCGGATAAGTGATTAACAGTGGTTGGCAAAGTCATTACAATTTTTGGGCAAAGTCATTTTTAGAGTCCGGATAAGTGATTAACAGTGGTTGGCGAAGTCATTATAATTGTTGGGCAAAGTCATTTTTAGAGGTCGGATAAGTGATTTACAGTGGTTGGCAAAGTCATTACAATTGTTGGGCACAGTCATTTTTAGAGTTCTGATAAGTGATTAACAGTGGTTGGCAAAGTCATTACAATTGTTGGGCAAAGTCATTTTTAGAGGTCGGATAAGTGATTAACAGTGGTTGGCAAAGTCATTACAATTTTTGGGCAAAGTAATTTTTAGAGTTCGGATAAGTGAATTACAGTGGTTGGCAAACTCATTACAATTGTTGGGCAAAGTCAATTTTAGAGGTCGGATAAGTGATTAACAGTGGTTGGCAAAGTCATTACAATTGTTGGGCAAAGTCATTTTTAGAGGTCGGATAAGTGATTAACAGTGGTCGGCAAAGTCATTACAATTGTTGGGCAAAGTCATTTCTAGAGATTGGATAAGTGATTAACAGTGGTTGGGAAAGTCATTACAATTTTTGGGCAAAGTCATTTTTAGAGTCCAGATAAGTGATTAACAGTGGTTGGCAAAGTCATTACAATTGTTGGGCAAAGTCATTTTTAGATGTCGGATAAGTGATTAACAGTGGTTGACAAAGTCATTACAATTGTTGGGCACAGTCATTTCTAGAGATCGGACAAGTGATTAACAGTGGTTGGCAAAGTAATTACAATTGTTGGGCAAAGTCATTTTTAGAGGTCGGATTAGTGATTAACAGTGGTTGGCAAAGTCATTACAATTTTTGGGAATAGTCATTTTTAGAGGTCGGATAATTGATTAACAGTGGTTGGCAAAGTCATTACAATTGTTGGGCACAGTCATTTTTAGAGTTCTGATAAGTGATTAACAGTGGTTGGCAAAGTCATTACAATTGTTGGGCAAAGTAATTTTTAGAGGTCGGATAAGTGAATTACAGTGGTTGGCAAAGTCATTACAATTGTTGGGCAAAGTCATTTTTAGAGGTCGGATAAGTGATTAACAGTGGTTGGCAAAGTCATTACAATTTTTGGGCAAAGTCATTTTTAGAGTCCGGATAAGTGATTAACAGTGGTTGGCGAAGTCATTATAATTGTTGGGCAAAGTCATTTTTAGAGGTCGGATAAGTGATTTACAGTGGTTGGCAAAGTCATTACAATTGTTGGGCACAGTCATTTTTAGAGTTCTGATAAGTGATTAACAGTGGTTGGCAAAGTCATTACAATTGTTGGGCAAAGTCATTTTTAGAGGTCGGATAAGTGATTAACAGTGGTTGGCAAAGTCATTACAATTTTTGGGCAAAGTAATTTTTAGAGTTCGGATAAGTGAATTACAGTGGTTGGCAAACTCATTACAATTGTTGGGCAAAGTCAATTTTAGAGGTCGGATAAGTGATTAACAGTGGTTGGCAAAGTCATTACAATTGTTGGGCAAAGTCATTTTTAGAGGTCGGATAAGTGATTAACAGTGGTTGGCAAAGTCATTACAATTGTTGGGCAAAGTCATTTCTAGAGATTGGATAAGTGATTAACAGTGGTTGGGAAAGTCATTACAATTTTTGGGCAAAGTCATTTTTAGAGTCCGGATAAGTGATTAACAGTGGTTGGCAAAGTCATTACAATTGTTGGGCAAAGTCATTTTTAGATGTCGGATAAGTGATTAACAGTGGTTGACAAAGTCATTACAATTGTTGGGCACAGTCATTTCTAGAGATCGGACAAGTGATTAACAGTGGTTGGCAAAGTAATTACAATTGTTGGGCAAAGTCATTTTTAGAGGTCGGATTAGTGATTAACAGTGGTTGGCAAAGTCATTACAATTTTTGGGAATAGTCATTTTTAGAGGTCGGATAATTGATTAACAGTGGTTGGCAAAGTCATTACAATTTTTGGGCAAAGTCATTTTTAGAGTCCGGATAAGAGATTAACAGTGGTTTGCAAAGTCATTTCAATTGTTGGGCAAAGTCATTTTTAGAGGTCGGATAAGTGATTAACAGTGTTTGGCAAAGTCATTACAATCGTTGGGCACAGTCATTTCTAGAGATCGGACAAGTGATTAACATTGGTTGGCAAAGTCATTACAATTGTCGGGCAAAGTCATTTTTAGAGTTCGGATAAGTGTTTAACAGTGGTTGGCAAAGTCATTACAATTGTTGGGCAAAGTCATTTTTATGGTTCGGATAAGTGTTTAACAGTGGTTGGAAAAGTCATTACATTTGTTGGGCAAAGTCATTTTTAGAGTCCGGATAAGTGATTAACAGTGGTTGGCGAAGTCATTATAATTGTTGGGCAAAGTCATTTTTAGAGGTCGGATAAGTGATTTACAGTGGTTGGCAAAGTCATTACAATTGTTGGGCACAGTCATTTTTAGAGTTCTGATAAGTGATTAACAGTGGTTGGCAAAGTCATTACAATTGTTGGGCAAAGTAATTTTTAGAGGTCGGATAAGTGAATTACAGTGGTTGGCAAAGTCATTACAATTGTTGGGCAAAGTCATTTTTAGAGGTCGGATAAGTGATTAACAGTGGTTGGCAAAGTCATTACAATTTTTGGGCAAAGTCATTTTTAGAGTCCGGATAAGTGATTAACAGTGGTTGGCGAAGTCATTATAATTGTTGGGCAAAGTCATTTTTAGAGGTCGGATAAGTGATTTACAGTGGTTGGCAAAGTCATTACAATTGTTGGGCACAGTCATTTTTAGAGTTCTGATAAGTGATTAACAGTGGTTGGCAAAGTCATTACAATTGTTGGGCAAAGTCATTTTTAGAGGTCGGATAAGTGATTAACAGTGGTTGGCAAAGTCATTACAATTTTTGGGCAAAGTAATTTTTAGAGTTCGGATAAGTGAATTACAGTGGTTGGCAAACTCATTACAATTGTTGGGCAAAGTCAATTTTAGAGGTCGGATAAGTGATTAACAGTGGTTGGCAAAGTCATTACAATTGTTGGGCAAAGTCATTTTTAGAGGTCGGATAAGTGATTAACAGTGGTTGGCAAAGTCATTACAATTGTTGGGCAAAGTCATTTCTAGAGATTGGATAAGTGATTAACAGTGGTTGGGAAAGTCATTACAATTTTTGGGCAAAGTCATTTTTAGAGTCCGGATAAGTGATTAACAGTGGTTGGCAAAGTCATTACAATTGTTGGGCAAAGTCATTTTTAGATGTCGGATAAGTGATTAACAGTGGTTGACAAAGTCATTACAATTGTTGGGCACAGTCATTTCTAGAGATCGGACAAGTGATTAACAGTGGTTGGCAAAGTAATTACAATTGTTGGGCAAAGTCATTTTTAGAGGTCGGATTAGTGATTAACAGTGGTTGGCAAAGTCATTACAATTTTTGGGAATAGTCATTTTTAGAGGTCGGATAATTGATTAACAGTGGTTGGCAAAGTCATTACAATTTTTGGGCAAAGTCATTTTTAGAGTCCGGATAAGAGATTAACAGTGGTTTGCAAAGTCATTTCAATTGTTGGGCAAAGTCATTTTTAGAGGTCGGATAAGTGATTAACAGTGTTTGGCAAAGTCATTACAATCGTTGGGCACAGTCATTTCTAGAGATCGGACAAGTGATTAACATTGGTTGGCAAAGTCATTACAATTGTCGGGCAAAGTCATTTTTAGAGTTCGGATAAGTGTTTAACAGTGGTTGGCAAAGTCATTACAATTGTTGGGCAAAGTCATTTTTAGAGGTCGGATAAGTGATTAACAGTGGTTGGCAAAGTCATTACAATTTTTGGGCAAAGTAATTTTTAGAGTTCGGATAAGTGAATTACAGTGGTTGGCAAACTCATTACAATTGTTGGGCAATGTCATTATTAGAGGTCGGATAAGTGATTAACAGTGGTTGGCAAAGTCATTACAATTGTTGGGCACAGTCATTTCTAGAGATCGGACAAGTGATTAACAGTGGTTGGCAAAGTCATTACAATTGTTGGGCAAAGTCATTTTTAGAGGTCGGATAAGTGATTAACAGTGGTTGGCAAAGTCATTACAATTGTTGGGCAAAGTCATTTTTAGAGTTCGGATAAGTGAATTACAATGGTTGGCAAAGTCATTACAATTGTCGGGCAAAGTCATTTTTAGAGATCGGATAAGTGATTAACAGTGGTTGGCAAAGTCATTTCAATTGTTGAGCAAAATAATTTTTAGAGGTCGGATTAGTGATTAACATTGGTTGGCAAAGTCATTACAATTTTTGGGAAAAGTCATTTTTAGAGTCCGGATAAGTGATTAACAGTGGTTGGCAAAGTCATTACAATTGTTGGGCAAAGTCATTTTTAGAGGTCGGATAAGTGATTTACAGTGGTTGGCAAAGTCATTACAATTGTTGGGCACAGTCATTTCTAGAGTTCGGATAAGTGATTAACAGTGGTTGGCAAAGTCAATTCAATTGTTGAGCAAAATAATTTTTAGAGGTCGGATTAGTGATTAACAGTGGCTGGCAAAGTCATTACAATTTTTGGGAAAAGTCATTTTTAGAGGTCGGATAAGTGATTAACAGTGGTTGGCAAGTCATTACAATTGTTGGGCAAAGTCATTTTTAGAGATCGGGTAAGTGTTTAACAGTGGTTGGCTAGGTCATTACATTTGTTGAGCAAAATAATTTTTAGAGGTCGGATAAGTGATTAACAGGGGTTGGCAAAGTCATTACAATTGTTGAGCAAAGTCATTTTTAGAGTTCTGATAAGTGATTTACAGTGGTTGGCAAAGTCATTACATTTGTTGGGCAAAGTTTTTTTTAGAGATCGGATAAGTTATTAACAGTGGTTGGCAAAGTCATTTCAATTGTTGAGCAAATTCATTTTTAGAGGTCGGATAAGTGATTAACAGTGGTTGGCAAAGTCATTACAATTGTTGGGCAAAGTCATTTTTAGAGTTCGGATAAGTGAATTACAATGGTAGGCAAAGTCATTACAATTGTCGGGCAAAGTCATTTTTAGAGTTCGAATAAGGGATAAACATTGGTTGGCAAAGTCATTACAATTGTTAGGCACAGTCATTTCTAGAGATCGGATAAGTGATTAACAGTGGTTGGCAAAGTCATTACAATTGTTGGGCACAGTCATTTCTAGAGATCGGATAAGTGATTAACAGTGGTTGGCAAAGTCATTACAATTGTTGGGCACAGTCATTTCTAGAGATCGGACAAGTGATTAACAGTGGTTGGCAAAGTAATTACAATTGTTGGGCAAAGTCATTTTTAGAGGTCGGATTAGTGATTAACAGTGGTTGGCAAAGTCATTACAATTTTTGGGAATAGTCATTTTTAGAGGTCGGATAATTGATTAACAGTGGTTGGCAAAGTCATTACAATTTTTGGGCAAAGTCATTTTTAGAGTCCGGATAAGAGATTAACAGTGGTTTGCAAAGTCATTTCAATTGTTGGGCAAAGTCATTTTTAGAGGTCGGATAAGTGATTAACAGTGTTTGGCAAAGTCATTACAATCGTTGGGCACAGTCATTTCTAGAGATCGGACAAGTGATTAACATTGGTTGGCAAAGTCATTACAATTGTCGGGCAAAGTCATTTTTAGAGTTCGGATAAGTGTTTAACAGTGGTTGGCAAAGTCATTACAATTGTTGGGCAAAGTCATTTTTAGAGGTCGGATAAGTGATTAACAGTGGTTGGCAAAGTCATTACAATTTTTGGGCAAAGTAATTTTTAGAGTTCGGATAAGTGAATTACAGTGGTTGGCAAACTCATTACAATTGTTGGGCAAAGTCATTTCTAGAGATCGGACAAGTGATTAACATTGGTTGGCAAAGTTATTACAATTGTTGGGCAAAGTCATTTTTAGAGGTCGGATTAGTGATTAACAGTGGTTGGCAAAGTCATTACAATTTTTGGGAAAAGTCATTTTTAGAGTCCGGATAAGTGATTAACAGTGGTTGGCAAAGTCATTACAATTGTTGGGCAATGTCATTATTAGAGGTCGGATAAGTGATTAACAGTGGTTGGCAAAGTCATTACAATTGTTGGGCACAGTCATTTCTAGAGATCGGACAAGTGATTAACAGTGGTTGGCAAAGTCATTACAATTGTTGGGCAAAGTCATTTTTAGAGGTCGGATAAGTGATTAACAGTGGTTGGCAAAGTCATTACAATTGTTGGGCAAAGTCATTTTTAGAGTTCGGATAAGTGAATTACAATGGTTGGCAAAGTCATTACAATTGTCGGGCAAAGTCATTTTTAGAGATCGGATAAGTGATTAACAGTGGTTGGCAAAGTCATTTCAATTGTTGAGCAAAATAATTTTTAGAGGTCGGATTAGTGATTAACATTGGTTGGCAAAGTCATTACAATTTTTGGGAAAAGTCATTTTTAGAGTCCGGATAAGTGATTAACAGTGGTTGGCAAAGTCATTACAATTGTTGGGCAAAGTCATTTTTAGAGGTCGGATAAGTGATTTACAGTGGTTGGCAAAGTCATTACAATTGTTGGGCACAGTCATTTCTAGAGTTCGGATAAGTGATTAACAGTGGTTGGCAAAGTCAATTCAATTGTTGAGCAAAATAATTTTTAGAGGTCGGATTAGTGATTAACAGTGGCTGGCAAAGTCATTACAATTTTTGGGAAAAGTCATTTTTAGAGGTCGGATAAGTGATTAACAGTGGTTGGCAAGTCATTACAATTGTTGGGCAAAGTCATTTTTAGAGATCGGGTAAGTGTTTAACAGTGGTTGGCTAGGTCATTACATTTGTTGAGCAAAATAATTTTTAGAGGTCGGATAAGTGATTAACAGGGGTTGGCAAAGTCATTACAATTGTTGAGCAAAGTCATTTTTAGAGTTCTGATAAGTGATTTACAGTGGTTGGCAAAGTCATTACATTTGTTGGGCAAAGTTTTTTTTTAGAGATCGGATAAGTTATTAACAGTGGTTGGCAAAGTCATTTCAATTGTTGAGCAAATTCATTTTTAGAGGTCGGATAAGTGATTAACAGTGGTTGGCAAAGTCATTACAATTGTTAGGCAAAGTCATTTTTAGAGTTCGGATAAGTGAATTACAATGGTAGGCAAAGTCATTACAATTGTCGGGCAAAGTCATTTTTAGAGTTCGAATAAGGGATAAACATTGGTTGGCAAAGTCATTACAATTGTTAGGCACAGTCATTTCTAGAGATCGGATAAGTGATTAACAGTGGTTGGCAAAGTCATTACAATTGTTGGGCACAGTCATTTCTAGAGATCGGATAAGTGATTAACAGTGGTTGGCAAAGTCATTACAATTGTTGGGCAAAGTCATTTTTAGAGTTCGGATAAGTGATTAACAGAGGTTGGCAAAGTCATTACAATTGTTGGGCAAAGTCATTTCTAGAGATCGGATAAGTGATTAACAGTGGTTAGCAAATTCTTCCAATTGTTGGGCAAAGTCATTTTTAGAGTTCGGATAAGTGATTAACAGTGATTGGCAAAGTCATTACATTTGTTGAGCCAAATAATTTTTTGAGGTCGGATTAGTGATTAACAGTGGTTGGCAAAGTCATTACAATTGTTGGGCAAAGTCATTTTTAGAGGTCGGATAGGTGAATTACAATGGTTGGCAAAGTCATTACAATTGTTGGGCAAAATCATTTCTAGAGATCGGTTAAGTGATTAACAGTGGTTGGCAAATTCATTACAATTGTTGGGCAAAGTCATTTTTAGAGTTCGGATAAGTGATAAACATTGGTTGGCAAAGTCATTACATTTGTTGGGCAAAATCATTTTTAGAGGTCGGATAAGTGATTGACAGTGGTTGGCAAAGTCATTTCAATAGTTGGGCAAAGTTTTTTTTAGAGATCGGATAAGTTATTAACAGTGGTTGGCAAAGTCATTACAATTGTTGGGCAAAGTCATTTTTAGAGTTCGGATAAGTGAATAACAGAGGTTGGCAAAGTCATTACAATTGTTGGGCAAAGTCATTTCTAGAGATCGGATAAGTGATTAACAGTGGTTAGCAAATTCATTCCAATTGTTGGGCAAAGTCATTTTTAGAGTTCGGATAAGTGATTAACAGTGATTGGCAAAGTCATTACATTTGTTGAGCAAAATAATTTTTTGAGGTCGGATTAGTGATTAACAGTGGTTGGCAAAGTCATTACAATTGTTGGGCAAAGTCATTTTTAGAGTTCGGATAAGTGAATAACAGAGGTTGGCAAAGTCATTACAATTGTTGGGCAAAATCATTTCTAGAGATCGGTTAAGTGATTAACAGTGGTTGGCAAATTCATTACAATTGTCGGGCAAAGTCATTTTTAGAGTTCGGATAAGTGTTTAACAGTGGTTGGCAAAGTCATTACATTTGTTGGGCAAAATCATTTTTAGAGGTCGGATAAGTGATTAACAGTGGTTGGCAAAGTCATTACATTTGTTGGGCAAAGTTTTTTTTAGAGATCGGATAAGTTATTAACAGTGGTTGGCAAAGTCATTTCAATTGTTGAGCAAATTCATTTTTAGAGGTCGGATAAGTGATTAACAGTGGTTGGCAAAGTCATTACAATTGTTGGGCAAAGTCATTTTTAGAGTTCGGATAAGTGATAAACATTGGTTGGCAAAGTCATTACAATTGTTGGGCAAAGTCATTTTTAGAGTTCGGATAAGTGATTGATAGCGGTTGGCAAAGTCATTACAATTTTTGGGAAAAGTCATTTTTAGAGGTCGGATAAGTGATTAACAGTGGTTGGCAAAGTCATTACAATTGTTGGGCAAAGTCATTTTTAGAGATCGGGTAAGTGTTTAACAGTGGTTGGCTAGGTCATTACATTTGTTGGGCAAAGTCATTTTTAGAGTTCGGATAAGTGATTAACAGAGGTTGGCAAAGTCATTACAATTGTTGGGCAAAGTCATTTTTAGAGGTCGGATAAGTGATTTACAGTGGTTGGCAAAGTCATTACAATTGTTGGGCAAAGTCATTTTTAGAGTTCGGATAAGTGAATTACAATGGTTGGCAAAGTCATTACAATTGTCGGGCAAAGTCATTTTTAGAGATCGGATAAGTGATTAACAGTGGTTGGCAAATTCATTACAATTGTCGGGCAAAGTCATTTTTAGAGTTCGGATAAGTGTTTAACAGTGGTTGGCAAAGTCATTACATTTGTTGGGCAAAATCATTTTTAGAGGTCGGATAAGTGATTGACAGTGGTTGGCAAAGTCATTACAATTGTTGAGCAAAGTCATTTTTAGAGTTCTGATAAGTGATTAACAGTGGTTGGCAAAGTCATTACATTTGTTGGGCAAAGTTTTTTTTAGAGATCGGATAAGTTATTAACAGTGGTTGGCAAAGTCATTTCAATTGTTGAGCAAATTCATTTTTAGAGGTCGGATAAGTGATTAACAGTGGTTGGCAAAGTCATTACAATTGTTGGGCAAAGTCATTTTTAGAGTTCGGATAAGTGATAAACATTGGTTGGCAAAGTCATTACAATTGTTGGGCAAAGTCATTTTTAGAGTTCGGATAAGTGATAAACATTGGTTGGCAAAGTCATTACATTTGTTGGGCAAAATCATTTTTAGAGTTCGGATAAGTGATTGACAGTGGTTGGCAAAGTCATTACAATTGTTGGGCAAAGTAATTTTTAGAGGTCGGATAAGTGATTAATAGTGGTTGGCAAAGTCATTACAATTGTTTGGCAAAGTAATTTTTAGGGGTCGGATAAGTGAATTACAGTGGTTGGCAAAGTCATTACAATTGTTGGGCAAAGTCATTTTTAGAGGTCGGATAAGTGATTAACAGTGGTTGGCAAAGTCATTAAAATTGTTGGGCAAGGTCATTTTTAGAGTTCAGATAAGTCAATTACAATGGTTGGCAAAGTCATTACAATTGTCGGGCAAAGTCATTTTTAGAGATCGGATAAGTGATTGATAGCGGTTGGCAAAGTCATTACAATTGTTGGGCAAAGTCATTTTTAGAGTTCGGATAAGTGATTAACAGTGGTTGGCAAAGTCAATTCAATTGTTGAGCAAAATAATTTTTAGAGGTCGGATTAGTGATTAACAGTGGCTGGCAAAGTCATTACAATTTTTGGGAAAAGTCATTTTTAGAGGTCGGATAAGTGATTAACAGTGGTTGGCAAAGTCATTACAATTGTTGGGCAAAGTCATTTTTAGAGATCGGGTAAGTGATTAACAGTGGTTGGCAAAGTCATTTCAATTGTTGAGCAAAATAATTTTTAAAAGTCGGATTAGTGATTAACATTGGTTGGCAAAGTCATTACAATTTTTGGGAAAAGTCATTTTTAGAGTCCGGATAAGTGATTAACAGTGGTTGGCAAAGTCATTACAATTGTTGGGCAAAGTCATTTTTAGAGGTCGGATAAGTGATTTACAGTGGTTGGCAAAGTCATTACAATTGTTGGGCACAGTCATTTCTAGAGATCGGATAAGTGATTAACAGTGGTTGGCAAAGTCATTACAATTGTTGGGCAAAGTCATTTTTAGAGATCGGATAAGTGATTAACAGAGGTTGGCAAAGTCATTACAATTGTTGGGCAAAGTCATTTCTAGAGATCGGATAAGTGATTAACAGTGGTTTGCAAATTCATTACAATTGTTGGGCAAAGTCATTTTTAGAGTTCGGATAAGTGAATTACAATGGTTGGCAAAGTCATTACAATTGTCGGGCAAAGTCATTTTTAGAGATCGGATAAGTGATTAACAGTAGTTGGCAAAGTCATTTCAATTGTTTAGCAAAATAATTTTTAAAAGTCGGATTAGTGATTATTATTGGTTGGCAAAGTCATTACAATTTTTGGGAAAAGTAATTTTTAGAGTCCGGATAAGTGATTAACAGTGGTTGGCAAAGTCATTACAATTGTTGGGCAAAGTCATTTTTAGAGGTCGGATAAGTGATTTACAGTGGTTGGCAAAGTCATTACAATTGTTGGGCACAGTCATTTCTAGAGATCGGATAAGTGATTAACAGTGGTTGGCAAAGTCATTACAATTGTTGGGCAAAGTCATTTTTAGAGTTCGGATAAGTGATTAACAGAGGTTGGCAAAGTCATTACAATTGTTGGGCAAAGTCATTTTTAGAGGTCGGATAAGTGATTTACAGTGGTTGGCAAAGTCATTACAATTGTTGGGCAAAGTCATTTTTAGAGTTCGGATAAGTGAATTACAATGGTTGGCAAAGTCATTACAATTGTCGGGCAAAGTCATTTTTAGAGATCGGATAAGTGATTAACAGAGGTTGGCAAAGTCATTACAATTGTTGGGCAAAGTCATTTCTAGAGATCGGATAAGTGATTAACAGTGGTTTGCAAATTCATTACAATTGTTGGGCAAAGTCATTTTTAGAGTTCGGATAAGTGAATTACAATGGTTGGCAAAGTCATTACAATTGTCAGGCAAAGTCATTTTTAGAGATCGGATAAGTGATTAACAGTAGTTGGCAAAGTCATTTCAATTGTTGAGCAAAATAATTTTTAAAAGTCGGATTAGTGATTAACATTGGTTGGCAAAGTCATTACAATTTTTGGGAAAAGTCATTTTTAGAGTCCGGATAAGTGATTAACAGTGGTTGGCAAAGTCATTACAATTGTTGGGCAAAGTCATTTTTAGAGGTCGGATAAGTGATTTACAGTGGTTGGCAAAGTCATTACAATTGTTGGGCACAGTCATTTCTAGAGATCGGATAAGTGATTAACAGTGGTTGGCAAAGTCATTACAATTGTTGGGCAAAGTCATTTTTAGAGTTCGGATAAGTGATTAACAGAGGTTGGCAAAGTCATTACAATTGTTGGGCAAAGTCATTTCTAGAGATCGGATAAGTGATTAACAGTGGTTTGCAAATTCATTGCAATTGTTGGGCAAAGTCATTTTTAGAGTTCGGATAAGTGATTAACAGTGATTGGCAAAGTCATTACATTTGTTGAGCAAAATAATTTTTTGAGGTAGGATTAGTGATTAACAGTGGTTGGCAAAGTCATTACAATTGTTGGGCAAAGTCATTTTTAGAGGTCGGATAGGTGAATTACAATGGTTGGCAAAGTCATTACAATTGTTGGGCAAAATCATTTCTAAAGATCGGTTAAGTGATTAACAGTGGTTAGCAAATTCATTACAATTGTTGGGCAAAAACATTTTTAGAGTTCGGATAAGTGATAAACATTGGTTGGCAAAGTCATTACATTTGTTGGGCAAAATCATTTTTAGAGGTCGGATAAGTGATTGACAGTGGTTGGCAAAGTCATTACAATTGTTTAGCAAAGTCATTTTTAGAGTTCTGATAAGTGATTAACAGTGGTTGGCAAAGTCATTACATTTGTTGGGCAAAGTTTTTTTTAGAGATCGGATAAGTGAATTACATTGGTTGGCAAAGTCATTACAATTGTTAGGCAAAGTCATTTTTAGAGGTCGGATAAGTGATTAACAGTGGTTGGCAAAGTCATTACAATTGTTGGGCAAAGTCATTTTTAGAGTTCGGATAAGTGAATTACATTGGTTGGCAAAGTCATTACAATTGTTAGGCAAAGTCATTTTTAGAGTTCGGATAAGGGATTTACAGTGGTTGGCAAAGTCATTACAATTGTTGGGCACAGTCATTTCTAGAGATCGGATAAGTGATTAACAGTGGTTGGCAAAGTCATTACAATTGTTGGGCAAAGTCATTTTTAGAGTTCGGATAAGTGATTAACAGAGGTTGGCAAAGTCATTACAATTGTTGGGCAAAGTCATTTCTAGAGATCGTGAAAGTGATTAACAGTGGTTAGCAAATTCTTCCAATTGTTGGGCAAAGTCATTTTTAGAGTTCGGATGAGTGATTAACAGTGATTGGCAAAGTCATTACATTTGTTGAGCAAAATAATTTTTTGAGGTCGGATTAGTGATTAACAGTGGTTGGGCAAAGTCATTTTTAGAGGTCGGATAGGTGAATTACAATTGTTGGGCAAAGTCATTTTTAGAGTTCGGATAAGTTATAAACATTGGTTGGCAAAGTCATTGCATTTGTTGGGCAAAGTCATTTTTAGAGTTCGGAAAAGTGATTAACAGAGGTTGGCAAAGTCATTACAATTGTTGGGCAAAGTCATTTCTAGAGATCGGATAAGTGATTAACAGTGGTTAGCAAATTCTTCCAATTGTTGGGCAAAGTCATTTTTAGAGTTCGGATAAGTGATTAACAGTGATTGGCAAAGTCATTACATTTGTTGAGAAAAATAATTTTTTGAGGTCGGATTAGTGATTAACAGTGGTTGGGCAAAGTCATTTTTAGAGGTCGGATAGGTGAATTACAATGGTTGGCAAAGTCATTACAATTGTTGGACAAAATCATTTCTAGAGATCGGTTAAGTGATTAACAGTGGTTAGCAAATTCTTCCAATTGTTGGGCAAAGTCATTTTTAGAGTTCTGATAAGTGATAAACATTGGTTGGCAAAGTCATTACATTTGTTGGGCAAAATCATTTTTAGAGGTCGGATAAGTGATTAACAGTGGTTGGCAAAGTCATTACATTTATTGGGCAAAGTTTTTTTTAGAGATCGGATAAGTTATTAACAGTGGTTGGCAAAGTCATTTCAATTGTTGAGCAAATTCATTTTTAGAGGTCGGATAAGTGATTAACAGTGGTTGGCAAAGTCATTGCAATTGTTGGGCAAAGTCATTTTTAGAGTTCGGATAAGTGAATTACAATGGTTGGCAAAGTCATTACAATTGTCGGGCAAAGTCATTTTTAGAGTTCGGATAAGGGATAAACATTGGTTGGCAAAGTCATAACAATTGTTAGGCAAAGTCATTTTTAGAGGTCGGATAAGTGATTTACAGTGGTTGGCAAAGTCATTACAATTGTTGGGCACAGTCATTTCTAGAGATCGGATAAGTGATTAACAGTGGTTGGCAAAGTCATTACAAGTGTTGGGCAAAGTCATTTTTAGAGTTCGGATAAGTGATTAACAGAGGTTGGCAAAGTCATTACAATTGTTGGGCAAAGTCATTTCTAGAGATCGGATAAGTGATTAACAGTGGTTAGCAAATTCTTCCAATTGTTGAGCAAAGTCATTTTTAGAGTTCGGATAAGTGATTAACAGTGATTGGCAAAGTCATTACATTTGTTGAGCAAAATAATTTTTTGAGGTCGGATTAGTGATTAACAGTGGTTGGCAAAGTCATTACAATTGTTGGGCAAAGTCATTTTTAGAGGTCGGATAGGTGAATTACAATGGTTGGCAAAGTCATTACAATTGTCGGGCAAAGTCATTTTTAGAGTTCGGATAAGGGATAAACATTGGTTGGCAAAGTCATTACAATTGTTAGGCAAAGTCATTTTTAGAGGTCGGATAAGTGATTTACAGTGGTTGGCAAAGTCATTACAATTGTTGGGCACAGTCATTTCTAGAGATCGGATAAGTGATTAACAGTGGTTGGCAAAGTCATTACAAGTGTTGGGCAAAGTCATTTTTAGAGTTCGGATAAGTGATTAACAGAGGTTGGCAAAGTCATTACAATTGTTGGGCAAAGTCATTTCTAGAGATCGGATAAGTGATCAACAGTGGTTAGCAAATTCTTCCAATTGTTGAGCAAAGTCATTTTTAGAGTTCGGATAAGTGATTAACAGTGATTGGCAAAGTCATTACAATTGTTGGGCAAAATCATTTCTAGAGATCGGTTAAGTGATTAACAGTGGTTGGCAAATTCATTACAATTGTTGGGCAAAGTCATTTTTAGAGTTCGGATAAGTGATAAACATTGGTTGGCAAAGTCATTACATTTGTTGGGCAAAATCATTTTTAGAGGTCGGATAAGTGATTGACAGTGGTTGGCAAAGTCATTACAATTGTTGGGCAAAGTTTTTTTTAGAGTTCGGATAAGTGAATAACAGAGGTTGGCAAAGTCATTACAATTGTTGGGCAAAGTCATTTCTAGAGATCGGATAAGTGATTAACAGTGGTTGGCAAATTCATTACAATTGTTGGGCAAAGTCATTTTTAGAGTTCGGATAAGTGATAAACATTGGTTGGCAAAGTCATTACATTTGTTGGGCAAAATCATTTTTAGAGGTCGGATAAGTGATTGACAGTGGTTGGCAAAGTCATTACATTTATTGGGCAAAGTTTTTTTTAGAGATCGGATAAGTTATTAACAGTGGTTGGCAAAGTCATTTCAATTGTTGAGCAAATTCATTTTTAGAGGTCGGATAAGTGATTAACAGTGGTTGGCAAAGTCATTACAATTGTTGGGCAAAGTCATTTTTAGAGTTCGGATAAGTGAATTACAATGGTTGGCAAAGTCATTACAATTGTCGGGCAAAGTCATTTTTAGAGTTCGGATAAGGGATAAACATTGGTTGGCAAAGTCATAACAATTGTTAGGCAAAGTCATTTTTAGAGGTCGGATAAGTGATTTACAGTGGTTGGCAAAGTCATTACAATTGTTGGGCACAGTCATTTCTAGAGATCGGATAAGTGATTAACAGTGGTTGGCAAAGTCATTACAAGTGTTGGGCAAAGTCATTTTTAGAGTTCGGATAAGTGATTAACAGAGGTTGGCAAAGTCATTACAATTGTTGGGCAAAGTCATTTCTAGAGATCGGATAAGTGATTAACAGGGGTTAGCAAATTCTTCCAATTGTTGAGCAAAGTCATTTTTAGAGTTCGGATAAGTGATTAACAGTGATTGGCAAAGTCATTACATTTGTTGAGCAAAATAATTTTTTGAGGTCGGATTAGTGATTAACAGTGGTTGGCAAAGTCATTACAATTGTTGGGCAAAGTCATTTTTAGAGGTCGGATAGGTGAATTACAATGGTTGGCAAAGTCATTACAATTGTCGGGCAAAGTCATTTTTAGAGTTCGGATAAGGGATAAACATTGGTTGGCAAAGTCATTACAATTGTTAGGCAAAGTCATTTTTAGAGGTCGGATAAGTGATTTACAGTGGTTGGCAAAGTCATTACAATTGTTGGGCACAGTCATTTCTAGAGATCGGATAAGTGATTAACAGTGGTTGGCAAAGTCATTACAAGTGTTGGGCAAAGTCATTTTTAGAGTTCGGATAAGTGATTAACAGAGGTTGGCAAAGTCATTACAATTGTTGGGCAAAGTCATTTCTAGAGATCGGATAAGTGATCAACAGTGGTTAGCAAATTCTTCCAATTGTTGAGCAAAGTCATTTTTAGAGTTCGGATAAGTGATTAACAGTGATTGGCAAAGTCATTACAATTGTTGGGCAAAATCATTTCTAGAGATCGGTTAAGTGATTAACAGTGGTTGGCAAATTCATTACAATTGTTGGGCAAAGTCATTTTTAGAGTTCGGATAAGTGATAAACATTGGTTGGCAAAGTCATTACATTTGTTGGGCAAAATCATTTTTAGAGGTCGGATAAGTGATTGACAGTGGTTGGCAAAGTCATTACAATTGTTGGGCAAAGTTTTTTTTTAGAGTTCGGATAAGTGAATAACAGAGGTTGGCAAAGTCATTACAATTGTTGGGCAAAGTCATTTCTAGAGATCGGATAAGTGATTAACAGTGGTTAGCAAATTCATTCCAATTGTTGGGCAAAGTCATTTTTAGAGTTCGGATAAGTGATTAACAGTGATTGGCAAAGTCATTACATTTGTTGGGCAAAGTCATTTTTAGAGGTCGGATAGGCGAATTACAATGGTTGGCAAAGTCATTACAATTGTTGGGCAAAATCATTTCTAGAGATCGGTTAAGTGATTAACAGTGGTTGGCAAAGTCATTACATTTGTTGGGCAAAATCATTTTTAGAGTTCGGATAAGTGATTAACAGTGGTTGGCAAAGTCATTACAATTGTAGGGCAAAGTCATTTTTAGAGTTCGGATAAGTGATTAACAGAGGTTGGCAAAGTCATTACATTTGTTGAGCAAAATAATTTTTTGAGGTCGGATTAGTGATTAACAGTGGTTGGCAAAGTCATTACAATTGTTGGGCAAAGTAATTTTTAGAGGTCAGATAGGTGAATTACAATGGTTGGCAAAGTCATTACAATTGTTGGGCAAAATCATTTCTAGAGATCGGTTAAGTGATTAACAGTGGTTGGCAAATTCATTACAATTGTTGGGCAAAGTCATTTTTAGAGTTCGGATAAGTGATAAACATTGGTTGGCAAAGTCATTACATTTGTTGGGCAAAATCATTTTTAGAGGTCGGATAAGTGATTAACAGTGGTTGGCAAAGTCATTACAATTGTTGGGCAAAGTCATTTCTAAAGATCGGATAAGTGATTAACAGTGGTTAGCAAATTCTTCCAATTGTTGGGCAAAGTCATTTTTAGAGTTCGGATAAGTGATTAACAGTGATTGGCAAAGTCATTACATTTGTTGAGCAAAATAATTTTTTGAGGTCGGATTAGTGATTAACAGTGGTTGGCAAAGTCATTACAATTGTTGGGCAAAGTCATTTTTAGAGGTCGGATAGGTGAATTACAATGGTTGGCAAAGTCATTACAATTGTTGGGCAAAATCATTTCTAGAGATCGGATAAGTGATAAACATTGGTTGGCAAAGTCATTACAATTGTTGGGCAAAGTCATTTTTAGAGGTCGGATAAGTGATTGACAGTGGTTGGCAAAGTCATTACAATTGTTGGGCAAAGTTTTTTTTAGAGATCGGATAAGTTATTAACAGTGGTTGGCAAAGTCATTACAATTGTTGGGCAAAGTCATTTTTAGAGTTCGGATAAGTGAATAACAGAGGTTGGCAAAGTCATTACAATTGTTGGGCAAAGTCATTTCTAGAGATCGGATAAGTGATTAACAGTGGTTAGCAAATTCATTCCAATTGTTGGGCAAAGTCATTTTTAGAGTTCGGATAAGTGATTAACAGTGATTGGCAAAGTCATTACATTTGTTGGGCAAAGTCATTTTTAGAGGTCGGATAGGCGAATTACAATGGTTGGCAAAGTCATTACAATTGTTGGGCAAAATCATTTCTAGAGATCGGTTAAGTGATTAACAGTGGTTGGCAAATTCATTACAATTGTCGGGCAAAGTCATTTTTAGAGTTCGGATAAGTGTTTAACAGTGGTTGGCAAAGTCATTACATTTGTTGGGCAAAGTTTTTTCTAGAGATCGGAGAAGTTATTAACAGTGGTTGGCAAAGTCATTTCAATTGTTGAGCAAAATAATTTTTTGAGGTCGGATTAGTGATTAACAGTGGTTGGCAAAGTCATTACAATTGTTGGGCAAAGTCATTTTTAGAGGTCGGATAGGTGAATTACAGTGGTTGGCAAATTCATTACAATTGTTGGGCAAAGTCATTTTTAGAGTTCGGATAAGTGATAAACATTGGTTGGCAAAGTCATTACAATTGTTGGGCAAAGTCATTTTTAGAGTTCGGATAAGTGATAAACATTGGTTGGCAAAGTCATTACATTTGTTGGGCAAAATCATTTTTAGAGTTCGGATAAGTGATTGACAGTGGTTGGCAAAGTCATTACAATTGTTGGGCAAAGTTATTTTTAGAGGTCGGATAAGTGATTAATAGTGGTTGGCAAAGTCATTACAATTGTTTGGCAAGGTAATTTTTAGGGGTCGGATAAGTGAATTACAGTGGTTGGCAAAGTCATTACAATTGTTGGGCAAAGTCATTTTTAGAGGTCGGATAAGTGATTAACAGTGGTTGGCAAAGTCATTAAAATTGTTGGGCAAGGTCATTTTTAGAGTTCGGATAAGTGAATTACAATGGTTGGCAAAGTCATTACAATTGTTTGGCAAAGTCATTTTTAGAGTTCGGATAAGTGATTAACAGTGGTTGGCAAAGTCAATTCAATTGTTGAGCAAAATAATTTTTAGAGGTCGGATTAGTGATTAACAGTGGCTGGCAAAGTCATTACAATTTTTGGGAAAAGTCATTTTTAGAGGTCGGATAAGTGATTAACAGTGGTTGGCAAAGTCATTACAATTGTTGGGCAAAGTCATTTTTAGAGATCGGGTAAGTGTTTAACAGTGGTTGGCTAGGTCATTACATTTGTTGGGCAAAGTTTTTTCTAGAGATCGGATAAGTAATTAACAGTGGTTGGCAAAGTCATTTCAATTGTTGAGCAAAATAATTTTTTGAGGTCGGATTAGTGATTAACAGTGGTTGGCAAAGTCATTACAATTGTTGGGCAAATTCATATTTAGAGGTCGGATTGGTGAATTACAATGGTTGGCAAAGTCATTACAATTGTTGGGCAAAATCATTTCTAGAGATCGGTTAAGTGATTAACAGTGGTTGGCAAATTCATTACAATTGTTGGGCAAAGTCATTTTTAGAGTTCGGATAAGTGATAAACATTGGTTGGCAAAGTCATTACAATTGTTGGGCAAAGTCATTTTTAGAGTTCGGATAAGTGATAAACATTGGTTGGCAAAGTCATTACATTTGTTGGGCAAAATCATTTTTAGAGTTCGGATAAGTGATTGACAGTGGTTGGCAAAGTCATTACAATTGTTGGGCAAAGTTATTTTTAGAGGTCGGATAAGTGATTAATAGTGGTTGGCAAAGTCATTACAATTGTTTGGCAAGGTAATTTTTAGGGGTCGGATAAGTGAATTACAGTGGTTGGCAAAGTCATTACAATTGTTGGGCAAAGTCATTTTTAGAGGTCGGATAAGTGATTAACAGTGGTTGGTTAAGTCATTAAAATTGTTGGGCAAGGTCATTTTTAGAGTTCGGATAAGTGAATTACAATGGTTGGCAAAGTCATTACAATTGTTTGGCAAAGTCATTTTTAGAGTTCGGATAAGTGATTAACAGTGGTTGGCAAAGTCATTACAATTTTTGGGAAAAGTCATTTTTAGAGGTCGGATAAGTGATTAACAGTGGTTGGCAAAGTCATTACAATTGTTGGGCAAAGTCATTTTTAGAGATCGGGTAAGTGTTTAACAGTGGTTGGCTAGGTCATTACATTTGTTGGGCAAAATAATTTTTTGAGGTCGGATTAGTGATTAACAGTGGTTGGCAAAGTCATTACAATTGTTGGGCAAAGTCATTTTTAGAGGTCGGATAGGTGAATTACAATGGTTGGCAAAGTCATTACAATTGTTGGGCAAAATCATTTCTAGAGATCGGTTAAGTGATTAACAGTGGTTGGCAAATTCATTACAATTGTTGGGCAAAGTCATTTTTAGAGTTCGGATAAGTGATAAACATTGGTTGGCAAAGTCATTACATTTGTTGGGCAAAATCATTTTTAGAGGTCGGATAAGTGATTGACAGTGGTTGGCAAAGTCATTACAATTGTTGGGCAAAGTTTTTTTTAGAGATCGGATAAGTTATTAACAGTGGTTGGCAAAGTCATTACAATTGTTGGGCAAAGTCATTTTTAGAGTTCGGATAAGTGAATAACAGAGGTTGGCAAAGTCATTACAATTGTTGGGCAAAGTCATTTCTAGAGATCGGATAAGTGATTAACAGTGGTTAGCAAATTCATTCCAATTGTTGGGCAAAGTCATTTTTAGAGTTCGGATAAGTGATTAACAGTGATTGGCAAAGTCATTACATTTGTTGGGCAAAGTCATTTTTAGAGGTCGGATAGGCGAATTACAATGGTTGGCAAAGTCATTACAATTGTTGGGCAAAATCATTTCTAGAGATCGGTTAAGTGATTAACAGTGGTTGGCAAATTCATTACAATTGTTGGGCAAAGTCATTTTTAGAGTTCGGATAAGTGATAAACATTGGTTGGCAAAGTCATTACATTTGTTGGGCAAAATCATTTTTAGAGGTCGGATAAGTGATTGACAGTGGTTGGCAAAGTCATTACAATTGTTGGGCAAAGTTTTTTTTAGAGATCGGATAAGTTATTAACAGTGGTTGGCAAAGTCATTACAATTGTTGGGCAAAGTCATTTTTAGAGTTCGGATAAGTGAATAACAGAGGTTGGCAAAGTCATTACAATTGTTGGGCAAAGTCATTTCTAGAGATCGGATAAGTGATTAACAGTGGTTAGCAAATTCATTCCAATTGTTGGGCAAAGTCATTTTTAGAGGTCGGATAAGTGATTAACAGTGGTTGGCAAAGTTATTAAAATTGTTGGGCAAGGTCATTTTTAGAGTTCGGATAAGTGAATTACAATGGTTGGCAAAGTCATTACAATTGTTTGGCAAAGTCATTTTTAGAGTTCGGATAAGTGATTAACAGTGGTTGGCAAAGTCAATTCAATTGTTGAGCAAAATAATTTTTAGAGGTCGGATTAGTGATTAACAGTGGCTGGCAAAGTCATTACAATTTTTGGGAAAAGTCATTTTTAGAGGTCGGATAAGTGATTAACAGTGGTTGGCAAAGTCATTACAATTGTTGGGCAAAGTCATTTTTAGAGATCGGGTAAGTTATTAACAGTGGTTGGCAAAGTCATTACAATTGTTGGGCAAAGTCATTTTTAGAGTTCGGATAAGTGAATAACAGAGGTTGGCAAAGTCATTACAATTGTTGGGCAAAGTCATTTCTAGAGATCGGATAAGTGATTAACAGTGGTTAGCAAATTCATTCCAATTGTTGGGCAAAGTCATTTTTAGAGTTCGGATAAGTGATTAACAGTGATTGGCAAAGTCATTACATTTGTTGGGCAAAGTCATTTTTAGAGGTCGGATAGGCGAATTACAATGGTTGGCAAAGTCATTACAATTGTTGGGCAAAATCATTTCTAGAGATCGGTTAAGTGATTAACAGTGGTTGGCAAATTCATTACAATTGTTGGGCAAAGTCATTTTTAGAGTTCGGATAAGTGATAAACATTGGTTGGCAAAGTCATTACAATTGTTGGGCAAAGTCATTTTTAGAGTTCGGATAAGTGATAAACATTGGTTGGCAAAGTCATTACATTTGTTGGGCAAAATCATTTTTAGAGTTCGGATAAGTGATTGACAGTGGTTGGCAAAGTCATTACAATTGTTGGGCAAAGTTATTTTTAGAGGTCGGATAAGTGATTAATAGTGGTTGGCAAAGTCATTACAATTGTTTGGCAAGGTAATTTTTAGGGGTCGGATAAGTGAATTACAGTGGTTGGCAAAGTCATTACAATTGTTGGGCAAAGTCATTTTTAGAGGTCGGATAAGTGATTAACAGTGGTTGGCAAAGTTATTAAAATTGTTGGGCAAAGTCATTTTTAGAGGTCGGATAAGTGATTAACAGTGGTTGGCAAAGTTATTAAAATTGTAGGGCAAAGTCATTTTTAGAGGTCGGATAAGTGATTAACAGTGGTTGCCAAAGTCACTTCAATTGTTGGGCAAAGTCATTTTTAGAGGTCGGATAAGTGATTAACAGTGGTTGGCAAAGTCATTACAATTGTTGGGCAAAGTTATTTTAGACGTCGGATAAGTGATTAACAGTGGTTGGCAAAAACATTACAATTTTTGGGCAAAAACATTTTTAGAGGTCGGATAAGTGATTAACAGTGGCTGGCAAAGTCATTACAATTGTTGGGCAAAGTCATTTTTAGAGATCGGGTAAGTGTTTAACAGTGGTTGGCTAGGTCATTACATTTGTTGGGCAAAGTTTTTTCTAGAGATCGGATAAGTAATTAACAGTGGTTGGCAAAGTCATTACAATTGTTGGGCAAATTCATTTTTAGAGGTCGGATTGGTGAATTACAATGGTTGGCAAAGTCATTACAATTGTTGGGCAAAATCATTTCTAGAGATCGGTTAAGTGATTAACAGTGGTTGGCAAATTCATTACAATTGTTGGGCAAAGTCATTTTTAGAGTTCGGATAAGCGATAAACATTGGTTGGCAAAGTCATTACAATTGTTGGGCAAAGTCATTTTTAGAGTTCGGATAAGTGATAAACATTGGTTGGCAAAGTCATTACATTTGTTGGGCAAAGTCATTTTTAGAGTTCGGATAAGTGATAAACATTGGTTGGCAAAGTCATTACATTTGTTGGGCAAAGTTATTTTTAGAGGTCGGATAAGTGATTAATAGTGGTTGGCAAAGTCATTACAATTGTTTGGCAAGGTAATTTTTAGGGGTCGGATAAGTGAATTACAGTGGTTGGCAAAGTCATTACAATTGTTGGGCAAAGTCATTTTTAGAGGTCGGATAAGTGATTAACAGTGGTTGGCAAAGTCATTAAAATTGTTGGGCAAGGTCATTTTTAGAGTTCGGATAAGTGAATTACAATGGTTGGCAAAGTCATTACAATTGTTTGGCAAAGTCATTTTTAGAGTTCGGATAAGTGATTAACAGTGGTTGGCAAAGTCATTACAATTTTTGGGAAAAGTCATTTTTAGAGGTCGGATAAGTGATTAACAGTTGTTGGCAAAGTCATTACAATTGTTGGGCAAAGTCATTTTTAGAGTTCGGATAAGTGATTAACAGTGATTGGCAAAGTCATTACATTTGTTGAGCAAAATAATTTTTTGAGGTCGGATTAGTGATTAACAGTGGTTGGCAAAGTCATTACAATTGTTGGGCAAAGTCATTTTTAGAGGTCGGATAGGTGAATTACAATGGTTGGCAAAGTCATTACAATTGTTGGACAAAATCATTTCTAGAGATCGGTTAAGTGATTAACAGTGGTTGGCAAATTCATTACAATTGTTGGGCAAAGTCATTTTTAGAGTTCGGATAAGTGATAAACATTGGTTGGCAAAGTCATTACATTTGTTGGGCAAAATCATTTTTAGAGGTCGGATAAGTGATTGACAGTGGTTGGCAAAGTCATTACAATTGTTGGGCAAAATCATTTCTAGAGATCGGTTAAGTGATTAACAGTGGTTGGCAAATTCATTACAATTGTCGGGCAAAGTCATTTTTAGAGTTCGGATAAGTGTTTAACAGTGGTTGGCAAAGTCATTACATTTGTTGGGCAAAGTTATTTTTAGAGGTCGGATAAGTGATTAATAGTGGTTGGCAAAGTCATTACAATTGTTTGGCAAGGTAATTTTTAGGGGTCGGATAAGTGAATTACAGTGGTTGGCAAAGTCATTACAATTGTTGGGCAAAGTCATTTTTAGAGGTCGGATAAGTGATTAACAGTGGTTGGCAAAGTCATTAAAATTGTTGGGCAAGGTCATTTTTAGAGTTCGGATAAGTGAATTACAATGGTTGGCAAAGTCATTACAATTGTTTGGCAAAGTCATTTTTAGAGTTCGGATAAGTGATTAACAGTGGTTGGCAAAGTCATTACAATTTTTGGGAAAAGTCATTTTTAGAGGTCGGATAAGTGATTAACAGTTGTTGGCAAAGTCATTACAATTGTTGGGCAAAGTCATTTTTAGAGTTCGGATAAGTGATTAACAGTGATTGGCAAAGTCATTACATTTGTTGAGCAAAATAATTTTTTGAGGTCGGATTAGTGATTAACAGTGGTTGGCAAAGTCATTACAATTGTTGGGCAAAGTCATTTTTAGAGGTCGGATAGGTGAATTACAATGGTTGGCAAAGTCATTACAATTGTTGGACAAAATCATTTCTAGAGATCGGTTAAGTGATTAACATTGGTTTGCAAATTCATTACAATTGTTGGGCAAAGTCATTTTTAGAGTTCGGATAAGTGATAAACATTGGTTGGCAAAGTCATTACATTTGTTGGGCAAAATCATTTTTAGAGGTCGGATAAGTGATTGACAGTGGTTGGCAAAGTCATTACAATTGTTGGGCAAAGTTTTTTTTAGAGATCGGATAAGTTATTAACAGTGGTTGGCAAAGTCATTACAATTGTTGGGCAAAGTCATTTTTAGAGTTCGGATAAGTGAATAACAGAGGTTGGCAAAGTCATTACAATTGTTGGGCAAAGTCATTTCTAGAGATCGGATAAGTGATTAACAGTGGTTAGCAAATTCATTCCAATTGTTGGGCAAAGTCATTTTTAGAGTTCGGATAAGTGATTAACAGTGATTGGCAAAGTCATTACATTTGTTGGGCAAAGTCATTTTTAGAGGTCGGATAGGCGAATTACAATGGTTGGCAAAGTCATTACAATTGTTGGGCAAAATCATTTCTAGAGATCGGTTAAGTGATTAACAGTGGTTGGCAAATTCATAACAATTGTCGGGCAAAGTCATTTTTAGAGTTCGGATAAGTGTTTAACAGTGGTTGGCAGAGTCATTACATTTGTTGGGCAAAGTTTTTTCTAGAGATCGGATAAGTTATTAACAGTGGTTGGCAAAGTCATTTCAATTGTTGAGCAAAATAATTTTTTGAGGTCGGATTAGTGATTAACAGTGGTTGGCAAAGTCATTACAATTGTTGGGCAAAATCATTTCTAGAGATCGGTTAGGTGATTAACAGTGGTTGGCAAATTCATTTCAATTGTTGGGCAAAGTCATTTTTAGAGTTCGGATAAGTGATAAACATTGGTTGGCAAAGTCATTACAATTGTTGGGCAAAGTCATTTTTAGAGTTCGGATAAGTGATAAACATTGGTTGGCAAAGTCATTACATTTGTTGGGCAAAATCATTTTTAGAGTTCGGATAAGTGATTTACAGTGGTTGGCAAAGTCATTACAATTGTTGGGCAAAGTTATTTTTAGAGATCGGGTAAGTGATTAATAGTGGTTGGCAAAGTCATTACAATTGTTTGGCAAGGTAATTTTTAGGGGTCGGATAAGTTAATTACAGTGGTTGGCAAAGTCATTACAATTGTTGGGCAAAGTCATTTTTAGAGGTCGGATAAGTGATTAACAGTGGTTGGCAAAGTCATTAAAATTGTTGGGCAAGGTCATTTTTAGAGTTCGGATAAGTGAATTACAATGGATGGCAAAGTCATTACAATTGTTTGGCAAAGTCAATTTTAGAGTTCGGATAAGTGATTAACAGTGGCTGGCAAAGTCATTACAATTTTTGGGAAAAGTCATTTTTAGAGGTCGGATAAGTGATTAACAGTGGTTGGCAAAGTCATTACAATTGTTGGGCAAAGTCATTTTTAGAGATCGGGTAAGTGTTTAACAGTGGTTGGCTAGGTCATTACATTTGTTGGGCAAAGTTTTTTCTAGAGATCGGATAAGAAATTAACAGTGGTTGGCAAAGTCATTTCAATTGTTGAGCAAAATAATTTTTTGAGGTCGGATTAGTGATTAACAGTGGTTGGCAAAGTCATTACAATTGTTGGGCAAATTCATTTTTAGAGGTCGGATTGGTGAATTACAATGGTTGGCAAAGTCATTACAATTGTTGTGCAAAATCATTTCTAGAGATCGGTTAGGTGATTAACAGTGGTTGGCAAATTCATTACAATTGTTGGGCAAAGTCATTTTTAGAGTTCGGATAAGTGATAAACATTGGTTGGCAAAGTCATTACAATTGTTGGGCAAAGTCATTTTTAGAGTTCGGATAAGTGATAAACATTGGTTGGCAAAGTCATTACATTTGTTGGGCAAAATCATTTTTAGAGTTCGGATAAGTGATTGACAGTGGTTGGCAAAGTCATTACAATTGTTGGGCAAAGTTATTTTTAGAGGTCGGATAAGTGATTAATAGTGGTTGGCAAAGTCATTACAATTGTTTGGCAAGGTAATTTTTAGGGGTCGGATAAGTGAATTACAGTAGTTGGCAAAGTCATTACAATTGTTGGGCAAAGTCATTTTTAGAGGTCGGATAAGTGATTAACAGTGGTTGGCAAAGTCATTAAAATTGTTGGGCAAGGTCATTTTTAGAGTTCGGATAAGTGAATTACAATGGTTGGCAAAGTCATTACAATTGTTCGGCAATGTCATTTTTAGAGTTCGGATAAGTGATTAACAGTGGTTGGCAAAGTCAATTCAATTGTTGAGCAAAATAATTTTTAGAGGTCGGATTAGTGATTAACAGTGGCTGGCAAAGTCATTACAATTTTTGGGAAAAGTCATTTTTAGAGGTCGGATAAGTGATTAACAGTGGTTGGCAAAGTCATTACAATTGTTGGGCAAAGTCATTTTTAGAGATCGGGTAAGTGTTTAACAGTGGTTGGCTAGGTCATTACATTTGTTGGGCAAAGTTTTTTCTAGAGATCGGATAAGTAATTAACAGTGGTTGGCAAAGTCATTTCAATTGTTGAGCAAAATAATTTTTTGAGGTCGGATTAGTGATTAACAGTGGTTGGCAAAGTCATTACAATTGTTGGGCAAATTCATTTTTAGAGGTCGGATTGGTGAATTACAATGGTTGGCAAAGTCATTACAATTGTTGGGCAAAATCATTTCTAGAGATCGGTTAAGTGATTAACAGTGGTTGGCAAATTCATTACAATTGTTGGGCAAAGTCATTTTTAGAGTTCGGATAAGTGATAAACATTGGTTGGCAAAGTCATTACATTTGTTGGGCAAAATCATTTTTAGAGTTCGGATAAGTGATTGACTGTGGTTGGCAAAGTCATTACAATTGTTGGGCAAAGTTATTTTTAGAGGTCGGATAAGTGATTAATAGTGGTTGGCAAAGTCATTACAATTGTTGGGCAAAGTAATTTTTAGGGGTCGGATAAGTGAATTACAGTGGTTGGCAAAGTCATTACAATTGTTGGGCAAAGTCATTTTTAGAGGTCGGATAAGTGATTAACAGTGGTTGGCAAAGTCATTAAAATTGTTGGGCAAGGTCATTTTTAGAGTTCGGATAAGTGTTTAACAGTGGTTGGCAAAGTCATTACATTTGTTGGGCAAAGTTTTTTCTAGAGATCGGATAAGTTATTAACAGTGGTTGGCAAAGTCATTTCAATTGTTGAGCAAAATAATTTTTTGAGGTCGGATTAGTGATTAACAGTGGTTGGCAAAGTCATTACAATTGTTGGGCAAAGTCATTTTTAGAGGTCGGATAGGTGAATTACAATGGTTGGCAAAGTCATTACAATTGTTGGGCAAAATCATTTCTAGAGATCGGTTAGGTGATTAACAGTGGTTGGCAAAGTCATTACAATTGTTGGGCAAGTCATTTTTAGAGGTCGGATAAGTGATTAACAGTGGTTGGCAAAGTCATTAAAATTGTTGGGCAAGGTCATTTTTAGAGTTCGGATAAGTGAATTACAATGGTTGGCAAAGTCATTACAATTGTCGGGCAAAGTCATTTTTAGAGATCGGATAAGTGATTGATAGTGGTTGGCAAAGTCATTACAATTGTTGGGCAAAGTAATTTTTAGGGGTCGGATAAGTGAATTACAGTGGTTGGCAAAGTCATTACAATTGTTGGGCAAAGTCATTTTTAGAGGTCGGATAAGTGATTAACAGTGGTTGGCAAAGTCATTAAAATTGTTGGGCAAGGTCATTTTTAGAGTTCGGATAAGTGAATTACAATGGTTGGCAAAGTCATTACAATTGTCGGGCAAAGTCATTTTTAGTGATCGGATAAGTGATTGATAATGGTTGGCAAAGTCATTACAATTGTTGGGCAAAGTCATTTTTAGAGTTCGGATAAGTGATTAACAGTGGTTGGCAAAGTCAATTCAATTGTTGAGCAAAATAATTTTTAGAGTTCGGATAAGTGATTGACAGTGGTTGGCAAAGTCATTACAATTGTTGGGCAAAGTTATTTTTAGAGGTCGGATAAGTGATTAATAGTGGTTGGCAAAGTCATTACAATTGTTGGCAAAGTAATTTTTAGAGGTCGGATAAGTGATTAACAGTGGTTGGCAAAGTCATTAAAATTGTTGGGCAAGGTCATTTTTAGAGTTCGGATAAGTGAATTACAATGGTTGGCAAAGTCATTACAATTGTCGGGCAAAGTCATTTTTAGAGATAGGATAAGTGATTGATAATGGTTGGCAAAGTCATTACAATTGTTGGGCAAAGTCATTTTTAGAGTTCGGATAAGTGATTAACAGTGGTTGGCAAAGTCAATTCAATTGTTGAGCAAAATAATTTTTAGAGTTCGGATAAGTGATTGACAGTGGTTGGCAAAGTCATTACAATTGTTGGGCAAAGTTATTTTTAGAGGTCGGATAAGTGATTAATAGTGGTTGGCAAAGTCATTACAATTGTTGGGCAAAGTAATTTTTAGGGGTCGGATAAGTGAATTACAGTGGTTGGCAAAGTCATTACAATTGTTGGGCAAAGTCATTTTTTGAGGTCGGATAAGTGATTAACAGTGGTTGGCAAAGTCATTAAAATTGTTGGGCAAGGTCATTTTTAGAGTTCGGATAAGTGAATTACAATGGTTGGCAAAGTAATTACAATTGTCGGGCAAAGTCATTTTTAGAGATCGGATAAGTGATTGATAGTGGTTGGCAAAGTCATTACAATTGTTGGGCAAAGTCATTTTTAGAGGTCGGATAAGTGATTAACAGTGGTTGGCAAAGTCATTACAATTGTTGGGCAAAGTTATTTTTAGAGGTCGGATAGGTGAATTACAATGGATGGCAAAGTCATTACAATTGTCGGGCAAAGTCATTTTTAGAGTTCTGATAGGTGATTAACAGTGGTTGGCAAAGTCATTACAATTGTTGGGCAAAATCATTTCTAGAGATCGGATAAAGGATTAACAGTGGTTGGCAAATTCATTACAATTGTTGGGCAAAGTCATTTTTAGAGGTCGGATAAGTGATTGATAGTGGTTGGCAAAGTCATTACAATTGTTGGGCAAAGTCATTTTTAGAGTTCGGATAAGTGAATTACAATGGTTGGCAAAGTCATTACAATTGTCGGGCAAAGTCATTTTTAGAGTTCGGATAAGTGATTAACAGTGGTTGGCAAAGTCATTACAATTGTTGGGCAAAGTAATTTTTAGAGGTCGATTAAGTGATTAACAGTGGTTGGCAAAGTCATTACAATTGTTGGGCAAAGTCATTTTTAGAGGTCGGATAAGTGATTGACAGTGGTTGGCAAAGTCATTACAATTGTTGGGCAAAGTCATTTTTAGAGGTCGGATAAGTGATTAACAGTGGTTGGCAAAGTCATTACAATTGTTGGGCAAAGTCATTATTAGAGGTCGGATAAGTGAATAACAGTGGTTGGCAAAGTCTTAACAATTGTAGGGCAAAGTCATTTTTAGACCTCGGATAAGTGATTAACAGTGGTTGGCAAAGTCATTACAATTGTTGGTCAAAGTCATTTTTAGAGGTCGGATAAGTGATTGACAGTGGCTGGCAAAGTCATTATAATTGTTGGGCAAAGTCATTTTTAGAGTTCGGATAAGTGATTAACAGTGGATGGCAAAGTCATTACAATTGTCGGGCAAAATCATTTTTAGAGTTCGGATAAGTGATTGACAGTGGTTGGCAAAGTCATTATAATTGTTGTGCAAAGTCATTTTTAGAGGTCGGATAAGTAATTAACAGTGGTTGGCAAAGTCATTAAAATTGTTGGGCAAAGTCATTTCTGGAGATCGGATAAGTGATTAACAGTGGTTGGCAA
The DNA here is from genome assembly GCA_025491095.1 of Brachionus asplanchnoidis. Classification (NCBI taxonomy): domain Eukaryota; kingdom Metazoa; phylum Rotifera; class Eurotatoria; order Ploima; family Brachionidae; genus Brachionus; species Brachionus asplanchnoidis. Next base: position 252,342 of record JAILYF010000057.1, read on the forward strand.
AGTCATTAAAATTGTTGGGCAAAGTCATTTCTGGAGATCGGATAAGTGATTAACAGTGGTTGGCAAAGTCATTACAATTTTTGGGAAAAGTCATTTTTAGAGTCCGGATAAGTGATTAACAGTGGTTGGCAAAGTCATATTTAGAGGTCGAATAAGTGAATTACAGTGGTTGGCAAAGTCATTACAATTGTTTGGCAAAGTCATTTTTTCAGGTCGGATTAGTGATTAACAGTGGCTGGCAAAGTCATTACAATTGTTGGTCAAAGTCATTTTTAGAGGTCGGATAAGTGATTGACAGTGGTTGGCAAAGTCATTATAATTGTTGGGCAAAGTCATTTTTAGAGTTCGGATAAGTGATTAACAGTGGATGGCAAAGTCATTACAATTGTTGGGCAAAATCATTTTTAGAGTTCGGATAAGTGATTGACAGTGGTTGGCAAAGTCATTATAATTGTTGTGCAAAGTCATTTTTAGAGGTCGGATAAGTGATTAACAGTGGTTGGCAAAGTCATTAAAATTGTTGGGCAAAGTCATTTCTGGAGATCGGATAAGTGATTAACAGTGGTTGGCAAAGTCATTACAATTTTTGGGAAAAGTCATTTTTAGAGTCCGGATAAGTGATTAACAGTGGTTGGCAAAGTCATATTAAGAGGTCGAATAAGTGAATTACAGTGGTTGGCAAAGTCATTACAATTGTTTGGCAAAGTCATTTTTTCAGGTCGGATTAGTGATTAACAGTGGCTGGCAAAGTCATTTCAATTGTTGGGCAAAAACATTTTTAGAGGTCGGATAAGTGATTAACAGTGGCTGGCAAAGTCATTACAATTGTTGGGCAAAGGCATTTTTAGAGGTCGGATAAGTGAATTACAGTGGCTGGCAAAGTCATTACAATTGTAGGGCAAAGTCATTTTTAGAGGTCGGATAAGTGATTAACAGTGGTTGCCAAAGTCACTTCAATTGTTGGGCAAAGTCATTTTTAGAGGTCGGATAAGTGATTAACAGTGGTTGGCAAAGTCATTACAATTGTTGGGCAAAGTTATTTTTAGACGTCGGATAAGTGATTAACAGTGGGTGGCAAAAACATTACAATTGTTGGGCAAAAACATTTTTAGAGGTCGGATAAGTGATTAACAGTGGCTGGCAAAGTCATTACAATTGTTGGGCAAAGTCATTTTTAGAGATCGGATAAGTAATTAACATTGGTTGGCAATGTCATTTCAATTGTTGGGCAAAAACATTTTTAGAGGTCGGATAAGTGATTAACAGTGGCTGGCAAAGTCATTACAATTGTTGGGCAAAGTCATTTTTAGAGGTCGGATAAGTGAATTACAGTAGCTGGCAAAGTCATTACAATTGTAGGGCAAAGTCATTTTTAGAGGTCGGATAAGTGATTAACAGTGGTTGCCAAAGTCACTTCAATTGTTGGGCAAAGTCATTTTTAGAGGTCGGATAAGTGATTAACAGTGGTTGGCAAAGTCATTACAATTGTTGGGCAAAGTTATTTTTAGACGTCGGATGAGTGATTAACAGTGGTTGGCAAAAACATTACAATTGTTGGGCAAAAACATTTTTAGAGGTCGGATAAGTGATTAACAGTGGCTGGCAAAGTCATTCCAATTGTTGGGCAAAGTCATTTTTAGAGGTCGGATAAGTGATTAACAGTGGTTGGCAAAGTCATTACAATTGTTGGGCAAAGTCATTTTTAGAGATCGGGTAAGTGTTTAACAGTGGTTGGCTAGGTCATTACATTTGTTGGGCAAAGTTTTTTCTAGAGATCGGATAAGTGATTAACAGTGGTTGGCAAAGTCATTTCAATTGTTGAGCAAAATAATTTTTTGAGGTCGGATTAGTGATTAACAGTGGTTGGCAAAGTCATTACAATTGTTGGGCAAATTCATTTTTAGAGGTCGGATTGGTGAATTACAATGGTTGGCAAAGTCATTACAATTGTTGGGCAAAATCATTTCTAGAGATCGGTTAATTGATTAACAGTGGTTGGCAAATTCATTACAATTGTAGGGCAAAGTCATTTTTAGAGGTCGGATAAGTGATTAACGGTGGTTGGCAAAGTCATTACAATTGTTGGGCAAAGTTATTTTTAGACGTCGGTTAAGTGATTAACAGTGGTTTGCAAAGTCATTACAATTGTTGGGCAAAGTCATTTTTAGAGGTCGGATAAATGATTGACAGTGGTTGGCAAATTCATTACAATTGTAGGGCAAAGTCATTTTTAGAGGTCGGATAAGTGATTAACAGTGGTTGGCAAAGTCATTACAATTGTTGGGCAAAGTTATTTTTAGACGTCGGTTAAGTGATTAACAGTGGTTTGCAAAGTCATTACAATTGTTGGGCAAAGTCATTTTTAGAGGTCGGATAAGTGATTGACATTGGTTGGCAAAGTCATTACAATTGTTGGGCAAAGTCATTTTTAGAGGTCGGATAAGTGATTAACAGTGGTTGGCAAAGTCATTACAATTGTTGGGCAAAGTCATTTTTAGAGATCGGGTAAGTGTTTAACAGTGGTTGGCAAAGTCATTACAATTGTTGGTCAAAGTCATTTTTATAGGTCGGATATGTGATTGACAGTGGTTGGCAAAGTCATTATAATTGTTGGGCAAAGTCATTTTTAGAGTTCGGATAAGTGATTAACAGTGGATGGCAAAGTCATTACAATTGTTGGGCAAAGTCATTTTTAGAGGTCGGATAGGTGAATTACAATGGATGGCAAAGTCATTACAAATGTCGGGCAAAGTCATTTTTAGAGTTCTGATAGGTGATTAACAGTGGTTGGCAAAGTCATTACAATTGTTGGGCAAAATCATTTCTAGAGATCGGATAAAGGATTAACAGTGGTTGGCAAATTCATTACAATTGTTGGGCAAAGTCATTTTTAGAGGTCGGATAAGTGATTGACAGTGGTTGGCAAAGTCATTACAATTGTTGGGCAAAGTCATTTTTAGAGGTCGGATAAGTGATTAACAGTGGTTGGCAAAGTCATTACAATTGTTGGGCAAAGTCATTTTTAAAGATCGGGTAAGTGTTTAACAGTGGTTGGCAAAGTCATTACATTTGTTGGGCAAAGTTTTTTCTAGAGATCGGATAAGTGATTAACAGTGGTTGGCAAAGTCATTACAATTGTTGGGCAAAGTCATTTTTAGAGGTCGGATAATTGATTAACAGTGGTTGGCAAAGTCATTACAATTGTTGGGCAAAGTCATTATTAGAGGTCGGATAAGTGAATAACAGTGGTTGGCAAAGTCATTACAATTGTAGGGCAAAGTCATTTTTAGATGTCGGATAAGTGATTAACAGTGGTTGGCAAAGTCATTACAATTGTTGGTCAAAGTCATTTTTAGAGGTCGGATAAGTGATTGACAGTGGTTGGCAAAGTCATTATAATTGTTGGGCAAAGTCATTTATAGAGTTCGGATAAGCTATTGACAGTGGTTGGCAAAGTCATTATAATTGTTGTGCAAAGTCATTTTTAGAGGTCGGATAAGTAATTAACAGTGGTTGGCAAAGTCATTAAAATTGTTGGGCAAAGTCATTTCTGGAGATCGGATAAGTGATTAACAGTGGTTGGCAAAGTCATTAAAATTGTTGGGCAAAGTCATTTCTGGAGATCGGATAAGTGATTAACAGTGGTTGGCAAAGTCATTACAATTTTTGGGAAAAGTCATTTTCAGAGCCCGGATAAGTGATTAACAGTGGTTGGCAAAGTCATTTTTTGAGGTCGAATTAGTGATTAACAGTGGCTGGCAAAGTCATTACAATTGTAGGGCAAAGTCATTTTTAGAGGTCGGATAAGTGATTAACAGTGGTTGGCAAAGTCATTACTATTGTTGGGCTTAGTCATTTTTAGAGATCGGATAAGTAATTAACATTGGTTGGCAATGTCATTTCAATTGTTGGGCAAAAACATTTTTAGAGGTCGGATAAGTGATTAACAGTGGCTGGCAAAGTCATTACAATTGTTGGGCAAAGTCATTTTTAGAGGTCGGATAAGTGAATTACAGTGGCTGGCAAAGTCAGTACAATTGTAGGGCAAAGTCCTTTTTAGTGGTCGGATAAGTGATTAACAGTGGTTGCCAAAGTCACTTCAATTGTTGGGCAAAGTCATTTTTAGAGGTCGGATAAGTGATTAACAGTGGTTGGCAAAGTCATTACAATTGTTGGGCAAAGTTATTTTTAGACGTCGGATAAGTGATTAACAGTGGTTGGCAAAAACATTACAATTTTTGGGCAAAAACATTTTTAGAGGTCGGATAAGTGATTAACAGTGGCTGGCAAAGTCATTACAATTGTTGGGCAAAGTCATTTTTAGAGATCGGATAAGTAATTAACATTGGTTGGCAATGTCATTTCAATTGTTGGGCAAAAACATTTTTAGAGGTCGGATAAGTGATTAACAGTGGCTGGCAAAGTCATTACAATTGTTGGGCAAAGTCATTTTTAGAGGTCGGATAAGTGAATTACAGTGGCTGGCAAAGTCACTTCAATTGTTGGGCAAAGTCATTTTTAGAGGTCGGATAAGTGATTAACAGTGGTTGGCAAAGTCATTACAATTGTTGGGCAAAGTTATTTTTAGACGTCGGATGAGTGATTAACAGTGGTTGGCAAAAACATTACAATTGTTGGGCAAAAACATTTTTAGAGGTCGGATAAGTGATTAACAGTGGCTGGCAAAGTCATTACAATTGTTGGGCAAAGTCATTTTTAGAGATCGGATAAGTGAATTTCAATGGTTGGCTAAGTCATTACAATTGTCGGGCAAAGTTATTTTTAGACGTCGGATAAGTGATTAACAGTGGTTGGCAAAAACATTACAATTGTTGGGCAAAAACATTTTTAGAGGACGGATAAGTGATTAACAGTGGCTGGCAAAGTCATTACAATTGTTGGGCAAAGTCATTTTTAGAGATCGGATAAGTAATCAACATTGGTTGGCAATGTCATTTCAATTGTTGGGCAAAAACATTTTTACAGGTCGGATAAGTGAATTACAGTGGCTGGCAAAGTCATTACAATTGTAGGGCGAAGTCATTTTTAGAGGTCGGATAAGTGATTAGCAGTGGTTGCCAAAGTCACTTCAATTGTTGGGCAAAGTCATTTTTAGAGGTCGGATAAGTGATTAACAGTGGTTGGCAAAGTCATTACGATTGTTGGGCAAAGTTATTTTTAGACGTCGGATGAGTGATTAACAGTGGTTGGCAAAAACATTACAATTGTTGGGCAAAAACATTTTTAGAGGTCGGATAAGTGATTAACAGTGGCTGGCAAAGTCATTACAATTGTTGGGCAAAGTCATTTTTTGAGATCGGATAAGTGAATTACAATGGTTGGCAAAGTCATTACAATTGTCGGGCAAAGTCATTTTTAGAGGTCGGATAAGTGTTAAACAGTGGTTGGCAAAGTCATAACATTTGTTGGGCAAAGTCATTTTTAGAGGTCGGATAAGTGAATTACAGTGGTTGGCAAAGTCATTACAATTGTTTGGCAAGGTCATTTTTAGAGTTCGGATAAGTGAATTACAATGGTTGGCAAAGTCATTACAATTGTCGGGCAAAGTCATTTTTAGAGTTCGGATAAGTGATTAACAGTGGTTGGCAAAGTCACTTCAATTGTGGGCAAAGTCATTTTTAGAGGTCGGATAAGTGATTTACAGTGGTTGGCAAAGTCATAACAATTGTTGGGCAAAGTTATTTTTTGACGTCGATTAAGTGATTAATAGTGGTTGGCAAAAACATTAAAATTGTTGGGCAAAAACATTTTTAGAGGTCGGATAAGTGATTAACAGTGGCTGGCAAAGTCATTACAATTGTTGGGCAAAGTCATTATTAGAGGTCGGATAAGTGAATTACAGTGGTTGGCAAATTCATTACAATTGTAGGGCAAAGTCATTTTTAGAGGTCGGATAAGTGATTTACAGTGGTTGGCAAAGTCATTTCAATTGTTGGTCAAAGTCATTTTTAGAGGTCGGATAAGTGATTGACAGTGGTTGGCAAAGTCATTATAATTGTTGGGCAAAGTCATTTTTAGAGTTCGGATAAGTGATTAACAGTGGTTGGCAAAGTCATTACAATTGTAGGGCAAAATCATTTTTAGAGTTCGGATAAGTGATTGACAGTGGTTGGCAAAGTCATTACAATTGTCGGGCAAAGTCATTTTTAGAGAGCGGATAAGTGATTAACAGTGGATGGCAAAGTCACTTCAATTGTGGGCAAAGTCATTTTTAGAGGTCGGATAAGTGATTTACAGTGGTTGGCAAAGTCATAACAATTGTAGGGCAAAATCATTTTTAGAGTTCGGATAAGTGATTGACAGTGGTTGGCAAAGTCATTATAAATGTTGTGCAAAGTCATTTTTAGAGGTCGGATAAGTAATTAACAGTGGTTGGCAAAGTCATTAAAATTGTTGGGCAAAGTCATTTCTGGAGATCGGATAAGTGATTAACAGTGGTTGGCAAAGTCATTACTATTGTTTGGCAAAAACATTTTAAGAGGTCGGATAAGTGATTAACAGTGGCTGGCAAAGTTATTACAATTGTTAGGCAAAGTCATTTTTAGAGGTCTGATAAGTGAATTACAGTGGCTGGCAAAGTCATTTTTAGAGGTCGGATAAGTGATTAACAGTGGTTGCCAAAGTCACTTCAATTGTTGGGCAAAGTCATTTTTAAAGGTCGGATAAGTGATTAACAGTGGTTGGCAAAGTCATTACAATTGTTGGGCAAAGTTATTTTTAGACGTCGGATAAGTGATTAACAGTGGTTGGCAAAAACATTACAATTGTTGGACAAAAACATTTTTAGAGGTCGGATAAGTGATTAACAGTGGCTGGCAAAGTCATTACAATTGTTGGGCAAAGTCATTTTTAGAGGTCGGATAAGTGAATTACAGTGGTTGGCAAAGTCATTACAATTGTAGGGCAAAGTCATTTTTAGAGGTCGGATAAGTGATTAACAGTGGTTGGCAAAGTCATTACAATTGTTGGGGAAAGTCATATTTAGAGGTCGGATAAGTGATTAACAGTGGTTGGCAAAGTCATTAAAATTGTTAGGCAAAGTCATTTCTGGAGATCGGATAAGTGATTTACAGTGGTTGGCAAAGTCATTACTATTGTTGGGCTTAGTCATTTTTAGAGATCGGATAAGTAATTAACATTGGTTGGCTATGTCATTTCAATTGTTGGGCAAAAACATTTTTAGAGGTCGGATAAGTGAATAACAGTGGCTGGCAAAGTCATTACAATTGTTGGGCAAAGTCATTTTTAGAGGTCGGATAAGTGAATTACAGTGGCTGGCAAAGTCATTACAATTGTAGGGCAAAGTCATTTTTAGAGGTCGGATAAGTGATTAACAGTGGTTGCCAAAGTCACTTCAATTGTTGGGCAAAGTCATTTTTAGAGGTCGGATAAGTGATTAACAGTGGTTGGCAAAGTCATTACAATTGTTGGGCAAAGTTATTTTTAGACGTCGGATAAGTGTTTAACAGTGGTTGGCAAAGTCATTACAATTATTGGGGAAAGTCATATTTAGAGGTCGGATAAGTGATTAACAGTGGTTGGCAAAGTCATTAAATTTGTTAGGCAAAGTCATTTTTAGAGGTCGGATAAGTGATTAACAGTGGTTGCCAAAGTCATTTCAATTGTTGGGCAAAGTCATTTTTAGAGGTCGGATAAGTGAATTACAGTGGTTGGCAAAGTCATTTCAATTGTAGGGCTAAGTCATTTTTAGAGGTCGGATAAGTGATTAACAGTGGTTGGCAAAGTCATTACAATTATTGGGGAAAGTCATATTTAGAGGTCGGATAAGTGATTAACAGTGGTTGGCAAAGTCATTAAATTTGTTAGGCAAAGTCATTTTTAGAGGTCGGATAAGTGATTAACAGTGGTTGCCAAAGTCACATCAATTGTGGGCAAAGTCATTTTTAGAGGTCGGATGGGTGATTAACAGTGGTTGGCAAAGTCATTACAATTGTTGGGCAAAGATATTTTTTGACGTCGGATAAGTGATTAATAGTGGTTGGCAAAAACATTAAAATTGTTGGGCAAAAACATTTTTAGAGGTCGGATAAGTGATTAACAGTGGCTGGCAAAGTCATTACAATTGTTGGGCAAAGTCATTACAATTGTTGGGCAAAGTCATTATTAGAGGTCGGTTAAGTGATTAACAGTGGTTGGCAAAGTAATTACAATTGTTGGGCAAAGTCATTTTTAGAGGTCGGATAAGTGATTAACAGTGGTTGGCAAAGTCTTTTCAGTTGTTGAGAAAAGTCATTTTTAGAGGTCGGATAAGTGATTAACAGTGGTTGGCAAAGTCATTACAACTGTTGGACAAAGTCATTTTTAGAGGTCGGATAAGTGATTGACAGTGGTTGGCAAAATCATTACAATTATTGGGCAAAGTCATTTTTAGAGTCCGGATAAGTGATTTCTAGTGGTTGGCAAAGTCATTTTTAGAGGTCGGATAAAAGTTTGACAGTGTTTGGCAAAGTCATTATAATTGTTTTGCAAAGTCATTTTTAGAGGTCGGATAAGTGATTAACAGTGGCTGGCAAAGTCATTACAATTGTTGGGCAAAGTCATTACAATTGTTGGGCAAAGTCATTATTAGAGGTCGGTTAAGTGATTAACAGTGGTTGGCAAAGTAATTACAATTGTTGGGCAAAGTCATTTTTAGAGGTCGGATAAGTGATTAACAGTGGTTGGCAAAGTCTTTTCAGTTGTTGAGAAAAGTCATTTTTAGGGGTCGGATAAGTGATTAACAGTGGTTGGCAAAGTCATTACAACTGTTGGACAAAGTCATTTTTAGAGGTCGGATAAGTGATTGACAGTGGTTGGCAAAATCATTACAATTGTTGGGCAAAGTCATTTTTAGAGTCCGGATAAGTGATTTCTAGTGGTTGGCAAAGTCATTTTTAGAGATCGGATAAGTGATTAACAGTGGTTGGCAAAGTCATTACAATTTTTGGGAAAAGTCATTTTTAGAGTCCGGATAAGTGATTAACAGTGGTTGGCAAAGTCATATTTAGAGGTCGAATAAGTGAATTACAGTGGTTGGCAAAGTCATTACAATTGTTTGGCAAAATCATTTTTTGAGGTCGGATTAGTGATTAACAGTGGCTGGCAAAGTCATTACAATTGTAGGGCAAAGTCATTTTTAGAGGTCGGATAAGTGATTAACAGTGGTTGGCTAAGTCATTACTATTGTTGGGCTTAGTCATTTTTAGAGATCGGATAAGTAATTAACATTGGTTGGCAATGTCATTTCAATTATTGGGCAAAAACATTTTTAGAGGTCGGATAAGTGATTAACAGTGGCTGGCAAAGTCATTACAATTGTTGGGCAAAGTCATTTTTAGAGGTCGGATAAGTGAATTACAGTGGCTGGCAAAGTCATTACAATTGTAGGGCAAAGTCATTTTTAGAGGTCGGATTAGTGATTAACAGTGGCTGGCAAAGTCATTACAATTGTAGGGCAAAGTCATTTTTAGAGGTCGGATAAGTGATTAACAGTGGTTGGCTAAGTCATTACTATTGTTGGGCTTAGTCATTTTTAGAGATCGGATAAGTAATTAACATTGGTTGGCAATGTCATTTCAATTGTTGGGCAAAAACATTTTTAGAGGTCGGATAAGTGATTAACAGTGGCTGGCATAGTCATTACAATTGTTGGGCAAAGTCATTTTTAGAGGTCGGATAAGTGAATTACAGTGGCTGGCAAAGTCATTACAATTGTTTGGCAAAGTCATTTTTTGAGGTCGGATTAGTGATTAACAGTGGCTGGCAAAGTCATTACAATTGTAGGGCAAAGTCATTTTTAGAGGTCGGATAAGTGATTAACAGTGGTTGGCTAAGTCATTACTATTGTTGGGCTTAGTCATTTTTAGAGATCGGATAAGTAATTAACATTGGTTGGCAATGTCATTTCAATTGTTGGGCAAAAACATTTTTAGAGGTCGGATAAGTGATTAACAGTGGCTGGCAAAGTCATTACAATTGTTGGGCAAAGTCATTTTTAGAGGTCGGATAAGTGAATTACAGTGGCTGGCAAAGTCATTACAATTGTAGGGCAAAGTCATTTTTAGAGGTCGGATAAGTGATTAACAGTGGTTGCCAAAGTCACTTCAATTGTTGGGCAAAGTCATTTTTAGAGGTCGGATAAGTGATTAACAGTGGTTGGCAAAGTCATTACAATTGTTGGGCAAAGTTATTTTTAGACGTCGGATAAGTGATTAACAGTGGTTGGCAAAAACATTACAATTGTTGGGCAAAAACATTTTTAGAGGTCGGATAAGTGATTAACAGTGGCTGGCAAAGTCATTACAATTGTTGGGCAAAGTCATTTTTAGAGATCGGATAAGTAATTAACATTGGTTGGCAATGTCATTTCAATTGTTGGGCAAAAACATTTTTAGAGGTCGGATAAGTGATTAACAGTGGCTGGCAAAGTCATTACAATTGTTGGGCAAAGTCATTTTTAGAGGTCGGATAAGTGAATTACAGTGGCTGGCAAAGTCACTTCAATTGTTGGGCAAAGTCATTTTGAGAGGTCGGATAAGTGATTAACAGTGGTTGGCAAAGTCATTACAATTGTTGGGCAAAGTTATTTTTAGACGTCGGATGAGTGATTAACAGTGGTTGGCAAAGTCATTACAATTGTTGGGCAAAGTTATTTTTAGACGTCGGATGAGTGATTTACAGTGGTTGGCAAAAAACATTACAATTGTTGGGCAAAAACATTTTTAGAGGTCGGATAAAGGATTAACAGTGGTTGGCAAAAACATTACAATTGTTGGGCAAAAACATTTTTAGAGGTCGGATAAGTGAATTACAGTGGTTGGCAAAGTCATTACAATTGTCGGGCAAAGTCATTTTTAGAGGTCGGATAAGTGATTTACAGTGGTTGGCAAAGTCATAACAATTGTGGGCAAAGTTATTTTTTGACGTCGATTAAGTGATTAATAGTGGTTGGCAAAAACATTAAAATTGTTGGGCAAAGTCATTTTTAGAGGTCGGATAAGTGATTAACAGTGGTTGGCAAAGTCATTACAATTGTTGGTCAAAGTCATTATTAGAGGTCGGATAAGTGAATTACAGTGGTTGGCAAAGTCATTACAATTGTAGGGCAAAGTCATTTTTAGAGGTCGGATAAGTGATTAACAGTGGTTGGCAAAGTCATTACAATTGTTGGTCAAAGTCATTTTTAGAGGTCGGATAAGTGATTGACAGTGGTTGGCAAAGTCATTATAATTGTTGGGCAAAGTCATTTTTAGAGTTCGGATAAGTGATTAACAGTGGTTGGCAAAGTCATTACAATTGTAGGGCAAAATCATTTTTAGAGTTCGGATAAGTGATTGACAGTGGTTGGCAAAGTCATTACAATTGTCGGGCAAAGTCATTTTTAGAGTTCGGATAAGTGATTAACAGTGGATGGCAAAGTCACTTCAACTGTGGGCAAAGTCATTTTTAGAGGTCGGATAAGTGATTTACAGTGGTTGGCAAAGTCATAACAATTGTTGGGCAAAGTTTTTTTTTGACGTCGATTAAGTGATTAATAGTGGTTGGCAAAAACATTAAAATTGTTGGGCAAAAACATTTTTAGAGGTCGGATAAGTGATTAACAGTGGCTGGCAAAGTCATTACAATTGTTGGGCAAAGTCATTATTAGAGGTCGGATAAGTGAATTACAGTGGTTGGCAAAGTCATTACAATTGTAGGGCAAAGTCATTTTTAGAGGTCGGATAAGTGATTAACAGTGGTTGGCAAAGTCATTACAATTGTTGGTCAAAGTCATTTTTAGAGGTCGGATAAGTGATTGACAGTGGTTGGCAAAGTCATTATAATTGTTGGGCAAAGTCATTTTTAGAGTTCGGATAAGTGATTAACAGTGGTTGGCAAAGTCATTACAATTGTAGGGCAAAATCATTTTTAGAGTTCGGATAAGTGATTGACAGTGGTTGGCAAAGTCATTATAATTGTTGTGCAAAGTCATTTTTAGAGGTCGGAAAAGTAATTAACAGTGGTTGGCAAAGTCATTAAAATTGTTGGGCAAAGTCATTTCTGGAGATCGGATAAGTGATTAACAGTGGTTGGCAAAGTCATTACAATTGTTGGGCAAAAACATTTTTAGAGGTCGGATAAGTGATTAACAGTGGCTGGCAAAGTCATTACAATTGTTGGGCAAAGTCATTTTTAGAGGTCGGATAAGTGAATTACAGTGGCTGGCAAAGTCATTACAATTGTAGGGCAAAGTCATTTTTAGAGGTCGGATAAGTGATTAACAGTGGTTGCCAAAGTCACTTCAATTGTTGGGCAAAGTCATTTTTAGAGGTCGGATAAGTGATTAACAGTGGTTGGCAAAGTCATTACAATTGTTGGGCAAAGTTATTTTTAGACGTCGGATAAGTGATTAACAGTGGTTGGCAAAAACATTACAATTGTTGGGCAAAAACATTTTTAGAGGTCGGATAAGTGATTAACAGTGGCTGGCAAAGTCATTACAATTGTTGGGCAAAGTCATTTTTAGAGATCGGATAAGTAATTAACATTGGTTGGCAATGTCATTTCAATTGTTGGGCAAAAACATTTTTAGAGGTCGGATAAGTGATTAACAGTGGCTGGCAAAGTCATTACAATTGTTGGGCAAAGTCATTTTTAGAGGTCGGATAAGTGAATTACAGTGGCTGGCAAAGTCACTTCAATTGTTGGGCAAAGTCATTTTGAGAGGTCGGATAAGTGATTAACAGTGGTTGGCAAAGTCATTACAATTGTTGGGCAAAGTTATTTTTAGACGTCGGATGAGTGATTAACAGTGGTTGGCAAAGTCATTACAATTGTTGGGCAAAGTTATTTTTAGACGTCGGATGAGTGATTTACAGTGGTTGGCAAAAACATTACAATTGTTGGGCAAAAACATTTTTAGAGGTCGGATAAAGGATTAACAGTGGTTGGCAAAAACATTACAATTGTTGGGCAAAAACATTTTTAGAGGTCGGATAAGTGAATTACAGTGGTTGGCAAAGTCATTACAATTGTCGGGCAAAGTCATTTTTAGAGGTCGGATAAGTGATTTACAGTGGTTGGCAAAGTCATAACAATTGTGGGCAAAGTTATTTTTTGACGTCGATTAAGTGATTAATAGTGGTTGGCAAAAACATTAAAATTGTTGGGCAAAGTCATTTTTAGAGGTCGGATAAGTGATTAACAGTGGTTGGCAAAGTCATTACAATTGTTGGTCAAAGTCATTATTAGAGGTCGGATAAGTGAATTACAGTGGTTGGCAAAGTCATTACAATTGTAGGGCAAAGTCATTTTTAGAGGTCGGATAAGTGATTAACAGTGGTTGGCAAAGTCATTACAATTGTTGGTCAAAGTCATTTTTAGAGGTCGGATAAGTGATTGACAGTGGTTGGCAAAGTCATTATAATTGTTGGGCAAAGTCATTTTTAGAGTTCGGATAAGTGATTAACAGTGGTTGGCAAAGTCATTACAATTGTAGGGCAAAATCATTTTTAGAGTTCGGATAAGTGATTGACAGTGGTTGGCAAAGTCATTACAATTGTCGGGCAAAGTCATTTTTAGAGTTCGGATAAGTGATTAACAGTGGATGGCAAAGTCACTTCAACTGTGGGCAAAGTCATTTTTAGAGGTCGGATAAGTGATTTACAGTGGTTGGCAAAGTCATAACAATTGTTGGGCAAAGTTTTTTTTTGACGTCGATTAAGTGATTAATAGTGGTTGGCAAAAACATTAAAATTGTTGGGCAAAAACATTTTTAGAGGTCGGATAAGTGATTAACAGTGGCTGGCAAAGTCATTACAATTGTTGGGCAAAGTCATTATTAGAGGTCGGATAAGTGAATTACAGTGGTTGGCAAAGTCATTACAATTGTAGGGCAAAGTCATTTTTAGAGGTCGGATAAGTGATTAACAGTGGTTGGCAAAGTCATTACAATTGTTGGTCAAAGTCATTTTTAGAGGTCGGATAAGTGATTGACAGTGGTTGGCAAAGTCATTATAATTGTTGGGCAAAGTCATTTTTAGAGTTCGGATAAGTGATTAACAGTGGTTGGCAAAGTCATTACAATTGTAGGGCAAAATCATTTTTAGAGTTCGGATAAGTGATTGACAGTGGTTGGCAAAGTCATTATAATTGTTGTGCAAAGTCATTTTTAGAGGTCGGAAAAGTAATTAACAGTGGTTGGCAAAGTCATTAAAATTGTTGGGCAAAGTCATTTCTGGAGATCGGATAAGTGATTAACAGTGGTTGGCAAAGTCATTACAATTTTTGGGAAAAGTCATTTTTAGAGTCCGGATAAGTGATTAACAGTGGTTGGCAAAGTCATTACAATTGTTTGGCAAAGTCATTTTTAGAGGTCGCATAAGTGATTTACAGTGGTTGGCAAAGTCATTACAATTGTTGGTCAAAGTCATTTTTAGAGGTCGGATAAGTGATTAACAGTGGTTGGCAAAGTCATTACAATTGTTGGTCAAAGTCATTTTTAGAGGTCGGATAAGTGATTGACAGTGGTTGGCAAAGTCATTATAATTGTTGGGCAAAGTCATTTTTAGAGTTCGGATAAGTGATTAACAGTGGTTGGCAAAGTCATTACAATTGTAGGGCAAAATCATTTTTAGAGTTCGGATAAGTGATTGACAGTGGTTGGCAAAGTCATTATAATTGTTGTGCAAAGTCATTTTTAGAGGTCGGATAAGTGAATTACAGTGGTTGGCAAAGTCATTACAATTGTTTGGCAAAGTCATTTTTGAGGTCGGATTAGTGATTAACAGTGGTTGGCAAAGTCATTACAATTGTTGGGGAAAGTCATATTTAGAGGTCGGATAAGTGATTAACAGTGGTTGGCAAAGTCATTAAATTGTTAGGCAAAGTCATTTTTAGAGGTCGGAAAAGTGATTAACAGTGGTTGGCAAAGTCATTACTATTGTTGGGCAAAGTCATTTTTAGAGATCGGATAAGTAATTAACATTGGTTGGCAGTGTCATTTCAATTGTTGGGCAAAAACATTTTTAGAGGTCGGATTAGTGATTAACAGTGGTTGGCATAGTCATTACAATTGAAGGGCAAAGTCATTTTTAGAGGTCGGATTAGTGATTAACAGTGGTTGGCAAAGTCATTACAATTGAAGGGCAAAGTCATTTTTAGAGGTCGGATAATTGATTAACAGTGGTTGGCAAAGTCATTACAATTGTTGGTCAAAGTCATTTTTAGAGGTCGGATAAGTGATTGACAGTGGTTGGCAAAGTCATTATAATTGTTGGGCAAAGTCATTTTTAGAGTTCGGATAAGTGATTAACAGTGGTTGGCAAAGTCATTACAATTGTAGGGCAAAATCATTTTTAGAGTTCGGATAAGTGATTGACAGTGGTTGGCAAAGTCATTATAATTGTTGTGCAAAGTCATTTTTAGAGGTCGGATAAGTGAATTACAGTGGTTGGCAAAGTCATTACAATTGTTTGGCAAAGTCATTTTTTGAGGTCGGATTAGTGATTAACAGTGGTTGGCAAAGTCATTACAATTGTTGGGGAAAGTCATATTTAGAGGTCGGATAAGTGATTAACAGTGGTTGGCAAAGTCATTAAATTGTTAGGCAAAGTCATTTTTAGAGGTCGGAAAAGTGATTAACAGTGGTTGGCAAAGTCATTACTATTGTTGGGCAAAGTCATTTTTAGAGATCGGATAAGTAATTAACATTGGTTGGCAGTGTCATTTCAATTGTTGGGCAAAAACATTTTTAGAGGTCGGATTAGTGATTAACAGTGGTTGGCATAGTCATTACAATTGAAGGGCAAAGTCATTTTTAGAGGTCGGATTAGTGATTAACAGTGGTTGGCAAAGTCATTACAATTGAAGGGCAAAGTCATTTTTAGAGGTCGGATAATTGATTAACAGTGGTTGGCAAAGTCATTACAATTGTTGGTCAAAGTCATTTTTAGAGGTCGGATAAGTGATTGACAGTGGTTGGCAAAGTCATTATAATTGTTGGGCAAAGTCATTTTTAGAGTTCGGATAAGTGATTAACAGTGGTTGGCAAAGTCATTACAATTGTAGGGCAAAATCATTTTTAGAGTTCGGATAAGTGATTGACAGTGGTTGGCAAAGTCATTATAATTGTTGTGCAAAGTCATTTTTAGAGGTCGGATAAGTGAATTACAGTGGTTGGCAAAGTCATTACAATTGTTTGGCAAAGTCATTTTTTGAGATCGGATTAGTGATTAACAGTGGTTGGCAAAGTCATTACAATTGTTGGGGAAAGTCATATTTAGAGGTCGGATAAGTGATTAACAGTGGTTGGCAAAGTCATTAAATTGTTAGGCAAAGTCATTTTTAGAGGTCGGATAAGTGATTAACAGTGGCTGGCAAAGTCATTACAATTGTAGGGCAAAGTCATTCTTAGAGGTCGGATAAGTGATTAACAGTGGTTGGCAAAGTCATTACTATTGTTGGGCAAAGTTATTTTTAGACGTCGGATAAGTGATTAACAGTGGTTGGCAAAAACATTACAATTGTTGGACAAAAACATTTTTAGAGGTCGGATAAGTGATTAACAGTGGTTGGCAAAGTCATTAAATTTGTTAGGCAAAGTCATTTTTAGAGGTCGGATAGGTGATTAACAGTGGTTGCCAAAGTCACTTCAATTGTGGGCAAAGTCATTTTTAGAGGTCGGATAAGTGATTAACAGTGGTTGGCAAAGTCATTACAATTGTTGGGGAAAGTCATATTTAGAGGTCGGATAAGTGATTAACAGTGGTTGGCAAAGTCATTAAAATTGTTAGGCAAAGTCATTTCTGGAGATCGGATAAGTGATTTACAGTGGTTGGCAAAGTCATTACTATTGTTGGGCTTAGTCATTTTTAGAGATTGGATAAGTAATTAACATTGGTTGGCTATGTCATTTCAATTGTTGGGCAAAAACATTTTTAGAGGTCGGATAAGTGATTAACAGTGGCTGGCAAAGTCATTACAATTGTTGGGCAAAGTCATTTTTAGAGGTCGGATAAGTGAATTACAGTGGCTGGCAAAGTCATTACAATTGTAGGGCAAAGTCATTTTTAGAGGTCGGATAAGTGATTAACAGTGGTTGCCAAAGTCACTTCAATTGTTGGGCAAAGTCATTTTTAGAGGTCGGATAAGTGATTAACAGTGGTTGGCAAAGTCATTACAATTGTTGGGCAAAATTATTTTTAGACGTCGGATAAGTGAATTACAGTGGTTGGCAAAGTCATTTCAATTGTAGGGCTAAGTCATTTTTAGAGGTCGGATAAGTGATTAACAGTGGTTGGCAAAGTCATTACAATTATTGGGGAAAGTCATATTTAGAGGTCGGATAAGTGATTAACAGTGGTTGGCAAAGTCATTAAATTTGTTAGGCAAAGTCATTTTTAGAGGTCGGATAAGTGATTAACAGTGGTTGCCAAAGTCACTTCAATTGTGGGCAAAGTCATTTTTAGAGGTCGGATAAGTGATTAACAGTGGTTGGCAAAGTCATTACAATTGTTGGGCAAAGATATTTTTTGACGTCGGATAATTGATTAATAGTGGTTGGCAAAAACATTAAAATTGTTGGGCAAAAACATTTTTAGAGGCCGGATAAGTGATTAACAGTGGCTGGCAAAGTCATTACAATTGTTGGGCAAAGTGATTACAATTGTTTGGCAAAGTCATTATTAGAGGTCGGTTAAGTGATTAACAGTGGTTGGCAAAGTAATTACAATTGTTGGGCAAAGTCATTTTTAGAGGTCGGATAAGTGATTAACAGTGGTTGGCAAAGTCTTTTCAGTTGTTGAGAAAAGTCATTTTTAGAGGTCGGATAAGTGATTAACAGTGGTTGGCAAAGTCATTTTTAGAGGTCGGATAAGTGATTGACAGTGGTTGGCAAAGTCATTACAATTATTGGGGAAAGTCATATTTAGAGGTCGGATAAGTGATTAACAGTGGTTGGCAAAGTCATTAAATTTGTTAGGCAAAGTCATTTTTAGAGGTCGGATAAGTGATTAACAGTGGTTGCCAAAGTCATTACAATTGTTGGGCAAAGTCATTTTTAGAGGTCGGATAAGTGAATTACAGTGGTTGGCAAAGTCATTTCAATTGTAGGGCTAAGTCATTTTTAGAGGTCGGATAAGTGATTAACAGTGGTTGATAAAGTCATTACAATTATTGGGGAAAGTCATATTTAGAGGTCGGATAAGTGATTAACAGTGGTTGGCAAAGTCATTAAATTTGTTAGGCAAAGTCATTTTTAGAGGTCGGATAGGTGATTAACAGTGGTTGCCAAAGTCACTTCAATTGTGGGCAAAGTCATTTTTAGAGGTCGGATAAGTGATTAACAGTGGTTGGCAAAGTCATTTCAATTGTTGGGCAAAGATATTTTTTGACGTCGGATAAGTGATTAATAGTGGTTGGCAAAAACATTAAAATTGTTGGGCAAAAACATTTTTAGAGGTCGGATAAGTGATTAACAGTGGCTGGCAAAGTCATTACAATTGTTGGGCAAAGTCATTACAATTGTTGGGCAAAGTCATTATTAGAGGTCGGTTAAGTGATTAACAGTGGTTGGCAAAGTAATTACAATTGTTGGGCAAAGTCATTTTTAGAGGTCGGAAAAGTGATTAACAGTGGTTGGCAAAGTCTTCTAGTTGTTGAGAAAAGTCATTTTTAGAGGTCGGATAAGTGATTAACAGTGGTTGGCAAAGTCATTTTTAGAGGTCGGATAAGTGATTGACAGTGGTTGGCAAAATCATTACAATTGTTGGGCAAAGTCATTTTTAGAGTCCGGATAAGTGATTTCTAGTGGTTGGCAAAGTCATTTTTAGAGGTCGGATAAGTGTTTGACAGTGTTTGGCAAAGTCATTATAATTGTTGTGCAAAGTCATTTTTAGAGGTCGGATAAGTGATTAACAGTGGCTGGCAAAGTCATTACAATTGTTGGGCAAAGTCATTACAATTGTTGGGCAAAGTCATTATTAGAGGTCGGTTAAATGATTAACAGTGGTTGGCAAAGTAATTACAATTGTTGGGCAAAGTCATTTTTAGAGGTCGGATTAGTGATTAAGAGTGGTTGGCAAAGTCTTTTCAGTTGTTGAGAAAAGTCATTTTTAGAGGTCGGATAAGTGATTAACAGTGGTTGGCAAAGTCATTACAACCGTTGGACAAAGTCATTTTTAGAGGTCGGATAAGTGATTAACAGTGGTTGGCAAAGTCTTTTCAGTTGTTGAGAAAAGTCATTTTTAGAGGTCGGATTAGTGATTTACAGTGGTTGGCAAAGTCATTTTTAGAGGTCGGATAAGTGATTGACAGTGGTTGGCAAAATCATTACAATTGTTGGGCAAAGTCATTTTTAGAGTCCGGATAAGTGATTTCTAGTGGTTGGCAAAGTCATTTTTAGAGGTCGGATAAGTGTTTGACAGTGTTTGGCAAAGTCATTATAATTGTTGTGCAAAGTCATTTTTAGAGGTCGGATAAGTGATTAACAGTGGCTGGCAAAGTAATTACAATTGTTGGGCAAAGTCATTACAATTGTTGGGCAAAGTCATTATTAGAGGTCGGTTAAATGATTAACAGTGGTTGGCAAAGTAATTACAATTGTTGGGCAAAGTCATTTTTAGAGGTCGGATTAGTGATTAACAGTGGTTGGCAAAGTCTTTTCAGTTGTTGAGAAAAGTCATTTTTAGAGGTCGGATAAGTGATTAACAGTGGTTGGCAAAGTCTTTTCAGTTGTTGAGAAAAGTCATTTTTAGAGGTCGGATAAGTGATTAACAGTGGTTGACAAAGTCATTTTTAGAGGTCGGATAAGTGATTGACAGTGGTTGGCAAAATCATTACAATTGTTGGGCAAAGTCATTTTTAGAGTCCGGATAAGTGATTTCTAGTGGTTGGCAAAGTCATTTTTAGAGGTCGGATAAGTGTTTGACAGTGTTTGGCAAAGTCATTATAATTGTTGTGCAAAGTCATTTTTAGAGGTCGGATAAGTGATTAACAGTGGCTGGCAAAGTCATTACAATTGTTGGGCAAAGTCATTACAATTGTTGGGCAAAGTCATTATTAGAGGTCGGTTAAATGATTAACAGTGGTTGGCAAAGTAATTACAATTGTTGGGCAAAGTCATTTTTAGAGGTCGGATTAGTGATTAACAGTGGTTGGCAAAGTCTTTTCAGTTGTTGAGAAAAGTCATTTTTAGAGGTCGGATAAGTGATTAACAGTGGTTGGCAAAGTCATTACAACCGTTGGACAAAGTCATTTTTAGAGGTCGGATAAGTGATTAACAGTGGTTGGCAAAGTCTTTTCAGTTGTTGAGAAAAGTCATTTTTAGAGGTCGGATAAGTGATTAACAGTGGTTGGCAAAGTCATTTTTAGAGGTCGGATAAGTGATTGACAGTGGTTGGCAAAATCATTACAATTGTTGGGCAAAGTCATTTTTAGAGTCCGGATAAGTGATTTCTAGTGGTTGGCAAAGTCATTTTTAGAGGTCGGATAAGTGTTTGACAGTGTTTGGCAAAGTCATTATAATTGTTGTGCAAAGTCATTTTTAGAGGTCGGATAAGTGATTAACAGTGGCCGGCAAAGTCATTACAATTGTTGGGCAAAGTCATTACAATTGTTGGGCAAAGTCATTATTAGAGGTCGGTTAAATGATTAACAGTGGTTGGCAAAGTAATTACAATTGTTGGGCAAAGTCATTTTTAGAGGTCGGATAAGTGATTAACAGTGGTTGGCAAAGTCATTTTTAGAGGTCGGATAAGTGATTGACAGTGGTTGGCAAAGTCATTACAATTATTGGGGAAAGTCATATTTCGAGGTCGGATAAGTGATTAACAGTGGTTGGCAAAGTCATTAAATTTGTTAGGCAAAGTCATTTTTAGAGGTCGGATAAGTGATTAACAGTGGTTGCCAAAGTCATTACAATTGTTGGGCAAAGTCATTTTTAGAGGTCGGATAAGTGAATTACAGTGGTTGGCAAAGTCATTTCAATTGTAGGGCTAAGTCATTTTTAGAGGTCGGATAAGTGATTAACAGTGGTTGGCAAAGTCATTACAATTATTGGGGAAAGTCATATTTAGAGGTCGGATAAGTGATTAACAGTGGTTGGCAAAGTCATTAAATTTGTTAGGCAAAGTCATTTTTAGAGGTCGGATAGGTGATTAACAGTGGTTGCCAAAGTCACTTCAATTGTGGGCAAAGTCATTTTTAGAGGTCGGATAAGTGATTAACAGTGGTTGGCAAAGTCATTTCAATTGTTGGGCAAAGATATTTTTTGACGTCGGATAAGTGATTAATAGTGGTTGGCAAAAACATTAAAATTGTTGGGCAAAAACATTTTTAGAGGTCGGATAAGTGATTAACAGTGGCTGGCAAAGTCATTACAATTGTTGGGCAAAGTCATTACAATTGTTGGGCAAAGTCATTATTAGAGGTCGGTAAAGTGATTAACAGTGGTTGGCAAAGTAATTACAATTGTTGGGCAAAGTCATTTTTAGAGGTCGGATAAGTGATTAACAGTGGTTGGCAAAGTCTTTTCAGTTGTTGAGAAAAGTCATTTTTAGAGGTCGGATAAGTGATTAACAGTGGTTGGCAAAGTCATTTTAGAGGTCGGATAAGTGATTGACAGTGGTTGGCAAAATCATTACAATTGTTGGGCAAAGTCATTTTTAGAGTCCGGATAAGTGATTTCTAGTGGTTGGCAAAGTCATTTTTAGAGGTCGGATAAGTGATTAACAGTGGTTGGCAAAGTCATTACAATTGTTGTGCAAAGTCATTTTTAGAGGTCGGATAAGTGATTAACAGTGGCTGGCAAAGTCATTACAATTGTTGGGCAAAGTCATTACAATTGTTGGGCAAAGTCATTATTAGAGGTCGGTTAAATGATTAACAGTGGTTGGCAAAGTAATTACAATTGTTGGGCAAAGTCATTTTTAGAGGTCGGATTAGTGATTAACAGTGGTTGGCAAATTCTTTTCAGTTGTTGAGAAAAGTCATTTTTAGAGGTCGGATAAGTGATTAACAGTGGTTGGCAAAGTCATTACAACCGTTGGACAAAGTCATTTTTAGAGGTCGGATAAGTGATTGACAGTGGTTGGCAAAATCATTACAATTGTTGGGCAAAGTCATTTTTAGAGTCCGGATAAGTGATTTCTAGTGGTTGGCAAAGTCATTTTTAGAGATCGGATAAGTGATTGACAGTGGTTGGAAAAGTCATTATAATTGTTGTGCAAAGTCATTTTTAGAGTCCGGATAAGTGATTAACAGTGGTTGGCAAAGTCATATTTAGAGGTCGAATAAGTGAATTACAGTGGTTGGCAAAGTCATTACAATTGTTTGGCAAAGTCATTTTTTGAGGTCGGATTAGTGTTTAACAGTGGCTGGCAAAGTCATTACAATTGTAGGGCAAAGTCATTTTTAGAGGTCGGATAAGTGATTAACAGTGGTTGGCAAAGTCATTACTATTGTTGGGCTTAGTCATTTTTAGAGATCGGATAAGTAATTAACATTGGTTGGCAATGTCATTTCAATTGTTGGGCAAAAACATTTTTAGAGGTCGGATAAGTGATTAACAGTGGCTGGCAAAGTCATTACAATTGTTGGGCAAAGTCATTTTTTGAGGTCGGATAAGTGAATTACAGTGGCTGGCAAAGTCATTACAATTGTAGGGCAAAGTCATTTTTAGAGGTCGGATAAGTGATTAACAGTGGTTGCCAAAGTCACTTCAATTGTTGGGCAAAGTCATTTTTAGAGGTCGGATAAGTGATTAACAGTGGTTGGCAAAGTCATTACAATTGTTGGGCAAAGTTATTTTTAGTCGTCGGATAAGTGATAAACAGTGGTTGGCAAAAACATTACAATTGTTGGGCAAAAACATTTTTAGAGGTCGGATAAGTGATTAACAGTGGCTGGCAAAGTCATTACAATTGTTGGGCAAAGTCATTTTTAGAGATCGGATAAGTAATTAACATTGGTTGGCAATGTCATTTCAATTGTTGGGCAAAAACATTTTTAGAGGTCGGATAAGTGATTAACAGTGGCTGGCAAAGTCATTACAATTGTTGGGCAAAGTCATTTTTAGAGGTCGGATAAGTGAATTACAGTGGCTGGCAAAGTCACTTCAATTGTTAGGCAAAGTCATTTTTAGAGGTCGGATAAGTGATTAACAGTGGTTGGCAAAGTCATTACAATTGTTGGGCAAAGTTATTTTTAGACGTCGGATGAGTGATTAACAGTGGTTGGCAAAGTCATTACAATTGTTGGGCAAAGTTATTTTTAGACGTCGGATGAGTGATTAACAGTGGTTGGCAAAAACATTACAATTGTTGGGCAAAAACATTTTTAGAGGTCGGATAAGTGATTAACAGTGGCTGGCAAAGTCATTACAATTGTTGGGCAAAGTCATTTTTAGAGATGGGATAAGTGAATTACAATGGTTGGCAAAGTCATTACAATTGTCGGGCAAAGTTATTTTTAGACGTCGGATAAGTGATTAACAGTGGTTGGCAAAAACATTACAATTGTTGGGCAAAAACATTTTTAGAGGTCGGATAAGTGAATTACAGTGGTTGGCAAAGTCATTACAATTGTCGGGCAAAGTCATTTTTAGAGTTCGGATAAGTGATTAACAGTGGTTGGCAAAGTCACTTCAATTGTGGGCAAAGTCATTTTTAGAGGTCGGATAAGTGATTTACAGTGGTTGGCAAAGTCATAACAATTGTTGGGCAAAGTTATTTTTTGACGTCGATTAAGTGATTAATAGTGGTTGGCAAAAACATTAAAATTGTTGGGCAAAAACATTTTTAGAGGTCGGATAAGTGATTAACAGTGGCTGGCAAAGTCATTACAATTGTTGGGCAAAGTCATTATTAGAGGTCGGATAAGTGAATTACAGTGGTTGGCAAAGTCATTACAATTGTAGGGCAAAGTCATTTTTAGAGGTCGGATAAGTGATTAACAGTGGTTGGCAAAGTCATTACAATTGTTGGTCAAAGTCATTTTTAGAGGTCGGATAAGTGATTGACAGTGGTTGGCAAAGTCATTATAATTGTTGGGCAAAGTCATTTTTAGAGTTCGGATAAGTGATTAACAGTGGTTGGCAAAGTCATTACAATTGTAGGGCAAAATCATTTTTAGAGTTCGGATAAGTGATTGACAGTGGTTGGCAAAGTCATTACAATTGTCGGGCAAAGTCATTTTTAGAGTTCGGATAAGTGATTAACAGTGGATGGCAAAGTCACTTCAATTGTGGGCAAAGTCATTTTAAGAGATCGGATAAGTGATTTACAGTGGTTGGCAAAGTCATAACAATTGTTAGGCAAAGTTATTTTTTGACGTCGATTAAGTGATTAATAGTGGTTGGCAAAAACATTAAAATTGTTGGGCAAAAACATTTTTAGAGGTCGGATAAGTGATTAACAGTGGCTGGCAAAGTCATTACAATTGTTGGGCAAAGTCATTATTAGAGGTCGGATAAGTGAATTACAGTGGTTGGCAAAGTCATAACAATTGAAGGGCAAAGTCATTTTTAGAGGTCGGATAAGTGATTAACAGTGGTTGGCAAAGTCATTACAATTGTTGGTCAAAGTCATTTTTAGAGGTCGGATAAGTGATTGACAGTGGTTGGCAAAGTCATTATAATTGTTGGGCAAAGTCATTTTTAGAGTTCGGATAAGTGATTAATAGTGGTTGGCAAAGTCATTACAATTGTAGGGCAAAATCATTTTTAGAGTTCGGATAAGTGATTGACAGTGGTTGGAAAAGTCATTATAATTGTTGTGCAAAGTCATTTTTAGAGGTCGGATAAGTAATTAACAGTGGTTGGCAAAGTCATTAAAATTGTTGGGCAAAGTCATTTCTGGAGATCGGATAAGTGATTAACAGTGGTTGGCAAAGTCATTACAATTTTTGGGAAAAGTCATTTTTAGAGTCCGGATAAGTGATTAACAGTGGTTGGCAAAGTCATTACAATTGTTTGGCAAAGTCATTTTTTGAGGTCGGATTAGTGATTAACAGTGGTTGGCAAAGTCATTACAATTGTAGGGCAAAATCATTTTTAGAGTTCGGATAAGTGATTGACAGTGGTTGGCAAAGTCATTATAATTGTTGTGCAAAGTCATTTTTAGAGGTCGGATAAGTAATTAACAGTGGTTGGCAAAGTCATTAAAATTGTTGGGCAAAGTCATTTCTGGAGATCGGATAAGTGATTAACAGTGGTTGGCATAGTCATTAAAATTGTTGGGCAAAGTCATTTCTGGAGATCGGATAAGTGATTAACAGTGGTTGGCAAAGTCATTACAATTTTTGGGAAAAGTCATTTTTAGAGTCCGGATAAGTGATTAACAGTGGTTGGCAAAGTCATTACAATTGTTTGGCAAAGTCATTTTTTGAGGTCGGATTAGTGATTACAGTGGTTGGCAAAGTCATTACAATTGTTGGGGAAAGTCATATTTAGAGGTCGGATAAGTGATTAACAGTGGTTGGCAAAGTCATTAAATTGTTAGGCAAAGTCATTTTTAGAGGTCGGATAAGTGATTAACAGTGGCTGGCAAAGTCATTACTATTGTTGGGCAAAGTCATTTTTAGAGATCGGATAAGTAATTAACATTGGTTGGCAATGTCATTTCAATTGTTGGGCAAAAACATTTTTAGAGGTCGGATAAGTGATTAACAGTGGCTGGCAAAGTCATTACAATTGTTGGGCAAAGTCATTTTTAGAGGTCTGATAAGTGAATTACAGTGGCTGGCAAAGTCATTACAATTGTAGGGCAAAGTCATTTTTAGAGGTCGGATAAGTGATTAACAGTGGTTGGCAAAGTCATTACAATCGTTGGTCAAAGTCATTTTTAGAGGTCGGATAAGTGATTGACGGTGGTTGGCAAAGTCATTATAATTGTTGGGCAAAGTCATTTTTAGAGTTCGGATAAGTGATTAACAGTGGTTGGCAAAGTCATTACAATTGTAGGGCAAAATCATTTTTAGAGTTCGGATAAGTGATTAACAGTGGTTGGCAAAGTCATTAAAATTTGTTAGGCAAAGTCATTTCTGGAGATCGGATAAGTGATTTACAGTGGTTGGCAAAGTCATTACTATTGTTGGGCTTAGTCATTTTTAGAGATCGGAAAAGTAATTAACATTGGTTGGCTATGTCATTTCAATTGTTGGGCAAAAACATTTTTAGAGGTCGGATAAGTGATTAACAGTGGCTGGCAAAGTCATTACAATTGTTGGGCAAAGTCATTTTTAGAGGTCGGATAAGTGATTAACAGTGGTTGGCAAAGTCATTACAATTTTTGGGAAAAGTCATTTTTAGAGTCCGGATAAGTGATTAACAGTGGTTGGCAAAGTCATTACAATTGTTTAGCAAAGTCATTTTTTGAGGTCGGATTAGTGATTAACAGTGGTTGGCAAAGTCATTACAATTGAAGGGCAAAGTCATTTTTAGAGGTCGGATAAGTGATTAACAGTGGTTGGCAAAGTCATTAAAATTGTAGGGCAAAATCATTTTTAGAGTTCGGATAAGTGATTGACAGTGGTTGGCAAAGTCATTATAATTGTTGTGCAAAGTCATTTTTAGAGGTCGGATAAGTAATTAACAGTGGTTGTTAAAGTCATTAAAATTGTTGGGCAAAGTCATTTCTGGAGATCGGATAAGTGATTAACAGTGGTTGGCATAGTCATTAAAATTGTTCGGCAAAGTCATTTCTGGAGATCGGATAAGTGATTAACAGTGGTTGGCAAAGTCATTACAATTTTTGGGAAAAGTCATTTTTAGAGTCCGGATAAGTGATTAACAGTGGTTGGCAAAGTCATTACAATTGTTTGGCAAAGTCATTTTTTGAGGTCGGATTAGTGATTACAGTGGTTGGCAAAGTCATTACAATTGTTGGGGAAAGTCATATTTAGAGGTCGGTTAAGTGATTAACAGTGGTTGGCAAAGTCATTAAATTGTTAGGCAAAGTCATTTTTAGAGGTCGGATAAGTGATTAACAGTGGCTGGCAAAGTCATTACAATTGTTGGGCAAAGTCATTTTTAGAGGTCGGATAAGTGATTAACAGTGGTTGGCAAAGTCATTACTATTGTTGGGCAAAGTCATTTTTAGAGATCGGATAAGTAATTAACATTGGTTGGCAATGTCATTTCAATTGTTGGGCAAAAACATTTTTAGAGGTCGGATAAGTGATTAACAGTGGCTGGCAAAGTCATTACAATTGTTGGGCAAAGTCATTTTTAGAGGTCTGATAAGTGAATTACAGTGGCTGGCAAAGTCATTACAATTGTAGGGCAAAGTCATTTTTAGAGGTCGGATAAGTGATTAACAGTGGTTGCCAAAGTCACTTCAATTGTTGGGCAAAGTCATTTTTAGAGGTCGGATAAGTGATTAACAGTGGTTGGCAAAGTCATTACAATTTTTGGGAAAAGTCATTTTTAGAGTCCGGATAAGTGATTAACAGTGGTTGGCAAAGTCATTACAATTGTTTGGCAAAGTCATTTTTTGAGGTCGGATTAGTGATTACAGTGGTTGGCAAAGTCATTACAATTGTTGGGGAAAGTCATATTTAGAGGTCGGATAAGTGATTAACAGTGGTTGGCAAAGTCATTAAATTGTTAGGCAAAGTCATTTTTAGAGGTCGGATAAGTGATTAACAGTGGCTGGCAAAGTCATTACAATTGTTGGGCAAAGTCATTTTTAGAGGTCGGATAAGTGATTAACAGTGGTTGGCAAAGTCATTACTATTGTTGGGCAAAGTCATTTTTAGAGATCGGATAAGTAATTAACATTGGTTGGCAATGTCATTTCAATTGTTGGGCAAAAACATTTTTAGAGGTCGGATAAGTGATTAACAGTGGCTGGCAAAGTCATTACAATTGTTGGGCAAAGTCATTTTTAGAGGTCTGATAAGTGAATTACAGTGGCTGGCAAAGTCATTACAATTGTAGGGCAAAGTCATTTTTAGAGGTCGGATAAGTGATTAACAGTGGTTGCCAAAGTCACTTCAATTGTTGGGCAAAGTCATTTTTAGAGGTCGGATAAGTGATTAACAGTGGTTGGCAAAGTCATTTCAATTGTTCGGCAAAGTTATTTTTAGACGTCGGATAAGTGATTAACAGTGGTTGGCAAAAACATTACAATTGTTGGACAAAATCATTTTTAGAGGTCGGATAAGTGATTAACAGTGGCTGGCAAAGTCATTACAATTGTTGGGCAAAGTCATTTTTAGAGGTCGGATAAGTGAATTAAAGTGGTTGGCAAAGTCATTACAATAGTAGGGCAAAGTCATTTTTAGAGGTCGGATAAGTGATTAACAGTGGTTGGCAAAGTCATTACAATTGTTGCGGAAAGTCATATTTAGAGGTCGGATAAGTGATTAACAGTGGTTGGCAAAGTCATTAAAATTGTTAGGCAAAGTCATTTCTGGAGATCGGATAAGTGATTTACAGTGGTTGGCAAAGTCATTACTATTGTTGGGCTTAGTCATTTTTAGAGATCGGATAAGTAATTAACATTGGTTGGCTATGTCATTTCAATTGTTAGGCAAAAACATTTTTAGAGGTCGGATAAGTGATTAACAGTGGCTGGCAAAGTCATTACAATTGTTGGGCAAAGTCATTTTTAGAGGTCGGATAAGTGAATTACAGTGGCTGGCAAAGTCATTACAATTGTAGGGCAAAGTCATTTTTAGAAGTCGGATAAGTGATTAACAGTGGTTGCCAAAGTCACTTCAATTGTTGGGCAAAGTCATTTTTAGAGGTCGGATAAGTGATTAACAGTGGTTGGCAAAGTCATTACAATTGTTGGGCAAAGTAATTTTTAGACATCGGATAAGTGTTTAACAGTGGTTGGCAAAGTCATTACAATTATTGGGGAAAGTCATATTTAGAGGTCGGATAAGTGATTAACAGTGGTTGGCAAAGTCATTAAATTTGTTAGGCAAAGTCATTTTTAGAGGTCGGATAAGTGATTAACAGTGGTTGCCAAAGTCATTACAATTGTTGGGCAAAGTCATTTTTAGAGGTCGGATAAGTGAATTACAGTGGTTGGCAAAGTCATTTCAATTGTAGGGCTAAGTCATTTTTAGAGGTCGGATAAGTGATTAACAGTGGTTGCCAAAGTCACTTCAATTGTGGGCAAAGTCATTTTTAGAGGTCGGATAAGTGATTAACAGTGGTTGGCAAAGTCATTACAATTGTTGGGCAAAGATATTTTTTGACGTCGGATAAGTGATTAATAGTGGTTGGCAAAAACATTAAAATTGTTGGGCAAAAACATTTTTAGAGGTCGGATAAGTGATTAACAGTGGCTGGCAAAGTCATTACAATTGTTGGGCAAAGTCATTACAATTGTTGGGCAAAGTCATTATTAGAGGTCGGTTAAGTGATTAACAGTGGTTGGCAAAGTAATTACAATTGTTGGGCAAAGTCATTTTTAAAGGTCGGATAAGTGATTAACAGTGGTTGGCAAAGTCTTTTCAGTTGTTGAGAAAAGTCTTTTTTAGAGGTCGGATAAGTGATTAACAGTGGTTGGCAAAGTCATTACAACTGTTGGACAAAGTCATTTTAGAGGTCGGATAAGTGATTGACAGTGGTTGGCAAAAACATTACAATTGTTGGACAAAATCATTTTTAGAGGTCGGATAAGTGATTAACAGTGGCTGGCAAAGTCATTACAATTGTTGGGCAAAGTCATTTTTAGAGGTCGGATAAGTGAATTAAAGTGGTTGGCAAAGTCATTACAATAGTAGGGCAAAGTCATTTTTAGAGGTCGGATAAGTGATTAACAGTGGTTGGCAAAGTCATTACAATTGTTGGGGAAAGTCATATTTAGAGGTCGGATAAGTGATTAACAGTGGTTGGCAAAGTCATTAAAATTGTTAGGCAAAGTCATTTCTGGAGATCGGATAAGTGATTTACAGTGGTTGGCAAAGTCATTACTATTGTTGGGCTTAGTCATTTTTAGAGATCGGATAAGTAATTAACATTGGTTGGCTATGTCATTTCAATTGTTAGGCAAAAACATTTTTAGAGGTCGGATAAGTGATTAACAGTGGCTGGCAAAGTCATTACAATTGTTGGGCAAAGTCATTTTTAGAGGTCGGATAAGTGAATTACAGTGGCTGGCAAAGTCATTACAATTGTAGGGCAAAGTCATTTTTAGAAGTCGGATAAGTGATTAACAGTGGTTGCCAAAGTCACTTCAATTGTTGGGCAAAGTCATTTTTAGAGGTCGGATAAGTGATTAACAGTGGTTGGCAAAGTCATTACAATTGTTGGGCAAAGTAATTTTTAGACATCGGATAAGTGTTTAACAGTGGTTGGCAAAGTCATTACAATTATTGGGGAAAGTCATATTTAGAGGTCGGATAAGTGATTAACAGTGGTTGGCAAAGTCATTAAATTTGTTAGGCAAAGTCATTTTTAGAGGTCGGATAAGTGATTAACAGTGGTTGCCAAAGTCATTACAATTGTTGGGCAAAGTCATTTTTAGAGGTCGGATAAGTGAATTACAGTGGTTGGCAAAGTCATTTCAATTGTAGGGCTAAGTCATTTTTAGAGGTCGGATAAGTGATTAACAGTGGTTGCCAAAGTCACTTCAATTGTGGGCAAAGTCATTTTTAGAGGTCGGATAAGTGATTAACAGTGGTTGGCAAAGTCATTACAATTGTTGGGCAAAGTCATTTTTAGAAGTCGGATAAGTGATTAACAGTGGTTGCCAAAGTCACTTCAATTGTTGGGCAAAGTCATTTTTAGAGGTCGGATAAGTGAATTACAGTGGTTGGCAAAGTCATTTCAATTGTAGGGCTAAGTCATTTTTAGAGGTCGGATAAGTGATTAACAGTGGTTGCCAAAGTCACTTCAATTGTGGGCAAAGTCATTTTTAGAGGTCGGATAAGTGATTAACAGTGGTTGGCAAAGTCATTACAATTGTAGGGCAAAGTCATTTTTAGAAGTCGGATAAGTGATTAACAGTGGTTGCCAAAGTCACTTCAATTGTTGGGCAAAGTCATTTTTAGAGGTCGGATAAGTGATTAACAGTGGTTGGCAAAGTCATTACAATTGTTGGGCAAAGTAATTTTTAGACATCGGATAAGTGTTTAACAGTGGTTGGCAAAGTCATTACAATTATTGGGGAAAGTCATATTTAGAGGTCGGATAAGTGATTAACAGTGGTTGGCAAAGTCATTAAATTTGTTAGGCAAAGTCATTTTTAGAGGTCGGATAAGTGATTAACAGTGGTTGCCAAAGTCATTACAATTGTTGGGCAAAGTCATTTTTAGAGGTCGGATAAGTGAATTACAGTGGTTGGCAAAGTCATTTCAATTGTAGGGCTAAGTCATTTTTAGAGGTCGGATAAGTGATTAACAGTGGTTGCCAAAGTCACTTCAATTGTGGGCAAAGTCATTTTTAGAGGTCGGATAAGTGATTAACAGTGGTTGGCAAAGTCATTACAATTGTTGGGCAAAGATATTTTTTGACGTCGGATAAGTGATTAATAGTGGTTGGCAAAAACATTAAAATTGTTGGGCAAAAACATTTTTAGAGGTCGGATAAGTGATTAACAGTGGCTGGCAAAGTCATTACAATTGTTGGGCAAAGTCATTACAATTGTTGGGCAAAGTCATTATTAGAGGTCGGTTAAGTGATTAACAGTGGTTGGCAAAGTAATTACAATTGTTGGGCAAAGTCATTTTTAAAGGTCGGATAAGTGATTAACAGTGGTTGGCAAAGTCTTTTCAGTTGTTGAGAAAAGTCTTTTTTAGAGGTCGGATAAGTGATTAACAGTGGTTGGCAAAGTCATTACAACTGTTGGACAAAGTCATTTTTAGAGGTCGGATAAGTGATTGACAGTGGTTGGCAAAAACATTACAATTGTTGGACAAAATCATTTTTAGAGGTCGGATAAGTGATTAACAGTGGCTGGCAAAGTCATTACAATTGTTGGGCAAAGTCATTTTTAGAGGTCGGATAAGTGAATTAAAGTGGTTGGCAAAGTCATTACAATAGTAGGGCAAAGTCATTTTTAGAGGTCGGATAAGTGATTAACAGTGGTTGGCAAAGTCATTACAATTGTTGGGGAAAGTCATATTTAGAGGTCGGATAAGTGATTAACAGTGGTTGGCAAAGTCATTAAAATTGTTAGGCAAAGTCATTTCTGGAGATCGGATAAGTGATTTACAGTGGTTGGCAAAGTCATTACTATTGTTGGGCTTAGTCATTTTTAGAGATCGGATAAGTAATTAACATTGGTTGGCTATGTCATTTCAATTGTTAGGCAAAAACATTTTTAGAGGTCGGATAAGTGATTAACAGTGGCTGGCAAAGTCATTACAATTGTTGGGCAAAGTCATTTTTAGAGGTCGGATAAGTGAATTACAGTGGCTGGCAAAGTCATTACAATTGTAGGGCAAAGTCATTTTTAGAAGTCGGATAAGTGATTAACAGTGGTTGCCAAAGTCACTTCAATTGTTGGGCAAAGTCATTTTTAGAGGTCGGATAAGTGATTAACAGTGGTTGGCAAAGTCATTACAATTGTTGGGCAAAGTAATTTTTAGACATCGGATAAGTGTTTAACAGTGGTTGGCAAAGTCATTACAATTATTGGGGAAAGTCATATTTAGAGGTCGGATAAGTGATTAACAGTGGTTGGCAAAGTCATTAAATTTGTTAGGCAAAGTCATTTTTAGAGGTCGGATAAGTGATTAACAGTGGTTGCCAAAGTCATTACAATTGTTGGGCAAAGTCATTTTTAGAGGTCGGATAAGTGAATTACAGTGGTTGGCAAAGTCATTTCAATTGTAGGGCTAAGTCATTTTTAGAGGTCGGATAAGTGATTAACAGTGGTTGCCAAAGTCACTTCAATTGTGGGCAAAGTCATTTTTAGAGGTCGGATAAGTGATTAACAGTGGTTGGCAAAGTCATTACAATTGTTGGGCAAAGATATTTTTTGACGTCGGATAAGTGATTAATAGTGGTTGGCAAAAACATTAAAATTGTTGGGCAAAAACATTTTTAGAGGTCGGATAAGTGATTAACAGTGGCTGGCAAAGTCATTACAATTGTTGGGCAAAGTCATTACAATTGTTGGGCAAAGTCATTATTAGAGGTCGGTTAAGTGATTAACAGTGGTTGGCAAAGTAATTACAATTGTTGGGCAAAGTCATTTTTAAAGGTCGGATAAGTGATTAACAGTGGTTGGCAAAGTCTTTTCAGTTGTTGAGAAAAGTCTTTTTTAGAGGTCGGATAAGTGATTAACAGTGGTTGGCAAAGTCATTACAACTGTTGGACAAAGTCATTTTTAGAGGTCGGATAAGTGATTGACAGTGGTTGGCAAAATCATTACAATTGTTGGGCAAAGTCATTTTTTAGAGTCCGGATAAGTGATTTCTAGTAATTGGCAAAGTCATTTTTAGAGGTCGGATAAGTGTTTGACAGTGTTTGGCAAAGTCATTATAATTGTTGTGCAAAGTCATTTTTAGAGGTCGGATAAGTGATTAACAGTGGTAGGCAAAGTCATTACAATTGTTGGGCAAAGTCATTTTTAGAGGTCGGATAAGTGATTATCAGTGGTTGGCAAAGTCATTACAATTGTTGGGGAAAGTCATATTTAGAGGTCGGATAAGTGATTAACAGTGGTTGGCAAAGTCATTAAAATTGTTAGGCAAAGTCATTTCTGGAGATCGGATAAGTGATTTACAGTGGTTGGCAAAGTCATTACTATTGTTGGGCTTAGTCATTTTTAGAGATCGGATAAGTAATTAACATTGGTTGGCTATGTCATTTCAATTGTTAGGCAAAAACATTTTTAGAGGTCGGATAAGTGATTAACAGTGGCTGGCAAAGTCATTACAATTGTTGGGCAAAGTCATTTTTAGAGGTCGGATAAGTGAATTACAGTGGCTGGCAAAGTCATTACAATTGTAGGGCAAAGTCATTTTTAGAAGTCGGATAAGTGATTAACAGTGGTTGCCAAAGTCACTTCAATTGTTGGGCAAAGTCATTTTTAGAGGTCGGATAAGTGATTAACAGTGGTTGGCAAAGTCATTACAATTGTTGGGCAAAGTAATTTTTAGACATCGGATAAGTGTTTAACAGTGGTTGGCAAAGTCATTACAATTATTGGGGAAAGTCATATTTAGAGGTCGGATAAGTGATTAACAGTGGTTGGCAAAGTCATTAAATTTGTTAGGCAAAGTCATTTTTAGAGGTCGGATAAGTGATTAACAGTGGTTGCCAAAGTCATTACAATTGTTGGGCAAAGTCATTTTTAGAGGTCGGATAAGTGAATTACAGTGGTTGGCAAAGTCATTTCAATTGTAGGGCTAAGTCATTTTTAGAGGTCGGATAAGTGATTAACAGTGGTTGCCAAAGTCACTTCAATTGTGGGCAAAGTCATTTTTAGAGGTCGGATAAGTGATTAACAGTGGTTGGCAAAGTCATTACAATTGTTGGGCAAAGATATTTTTTGACGTCGGATAAGTGATTAATAGTGGTTGGCAAAAACATTAAAATTGTTGGGCAAAAACATTTTTAGAGGTCGGATAAGTGATTAACAGTGGCTGGCAAAGTCATTACAATTGTTGGGCAAAGTCATTACAATTGTTGGGCAAAGTCATTATTAGAGGTCGGTTAAGTGATTAACAGTGGTTGGCAAAGTAATTACAATTGTTGGGCAAAGTCATTTTTAAAGGTCGGATAAGTGATTAACAGTGGTTGGCAAAGTCTTTTCAGTTGTTGAGAAAAGTCTTTTTTAGAGGTCGGATAAGTGATTAACAGTGGTTGGCAAAGTCATTACAACTGTTGGACAAAGTCATTTTTAGAGGTCGGATAAGTGATTGACAGTGGTTGGCAAAATCATTACAATTGTTGGGCAAAGTCATTTTTAGAGGTCGGATAAGTGATTTCTAGTAATTGGCAAAGTCATTTTTAGAGGTCGGATAAGTGTTTGACAGTGTTTGGCAAAGTCATTATAATTGTTGTGCAAAGTCATTTTTAGAGGTCGGATAAGTGATTAACAGTGGTAGGCAAAGTCATTACAATTGTTGGGCAAAGTCATTTTTAGAGGTCGGATAAGTTATTGAAAGTGGTTGGCAAAGTCATTATATTGTTGGGCAAAGTCATTTTTAGAGTTCGGATTAGTGATTAACAGTGGTTGGCAAAGTAATTACAATTGTTGGGCAAAGTCATTTTTAGAGGTCGGATAAGTGATTAACAGTGGTTGGCAAAGTCTTTTCAGTTGTTGAGAAAAGTCATTTTTAGAGGTCGGATAAGTGATTAACAGTGGTTGGCAAAGTCATTACAACTGTTGGACAAAGTCATTTTTAGAGGTCGGATAAGTGATTGACAGTGGTTGGCAAAATCATTACAATTGTTGGGCAAAGTCATTTTTAGAGTCCGGATAAGTGATTTCTAGTGGTTGGCAAAGTCATTTTTAGAGGTCGGATAAGTGTTTGACAGTGTTTGGCAAAGTCATTATAATTGTTGTGCAAAGTCATTTTTAGAGGTCGGATAAGTGATTAACAGTGGTAGGCAAAGTCATTACAATTGTTGGGCAAAGTCATTTTTAGGGTTCGGATTAGTGATTAACAGTGGTTGGCAAAGTCATTACAATTGTTGGGCAAAGTCATTTCTAGTTATCGGGTAAGTGATTAACAGTGGTTGGCAAAGTCATTACAATTGTTGAGCAAAGTCATTTCTAGAGATCGGATAAGTGATTAACAGTGGTTGGCTAAGTCATTACAATTGTTGGGCAAAGTCATTTTTAGAGTCCGGATAAGTGATTAACAATGGTTGGCAAAGTCATTTTTAGAGGTCGGATAAGTGAATTACAGTGGTTGCCAAAGTCACTTCAATTGTGGGCAAAGTCATTTTAGAGGTCGGATAAGTGATTAACAGTGGTTGGCAAAGTCATTACAATTGTTGGGCAAAGATATTTTTTGACGTCGGATAAGTGATTAATAGTGGTTGGCAAAAACATTATAATTGTTGGGCAAAAACATTTTTAGAGGTCGGATAAGTGATTGACAGTGGTTGGCAAAATCATTACAATTGTTGGGCAAAGTCATTTTTTGAGTCCGGATAAGTGATTTCTAGTGGTTGGCAAAGTCATTTTTAGAGGTCGGATAAGTGTTTGACAGTGTTTGGCAAAGTCATTATAATTGTTGTGCAAAGTCATTTTTAGAGGTCGGATAAGTGATTAACAGTGGTTGGCAAAGTCATTACAACTGTTGGACAAAGTCATTTTTAGAGGTCGGATAAGTGATTGACAGTGGTTGGCAAAATCATTACAATTGTTGGGCAAAGTCATTTTTTAGAGTCCGGATAAGTGATTTCTAGTAATTGGCAAAGTCATTTTTAGAGGTCGGATAAGTGTTTGACAGTGTTTGGCAAAGTCATTATAATTGTTGTGCAAAGTCATTTTAGAGGTCGGATAAGTGATTAACAGTGGTAGGCAAAGTCATTACAATTGTTGGGCAAAGTCATTTTTAGAGGTCGGATAAGTTATTGAAAGTGGTTGGCAAAGTCATTATATTGTTGGGCAAAGTCATTTTTAGAGTTCGGATTAGTGATTAACAGTGGTTGGCAAAGTAATTACAATTGTTGGGCAAAGTCATTTTTAGAGGTCGGATAAGTGATTAACAGTGGTTGGCAAAGTCTTTTCAGTTGTTGAGAAAAGTCATTTTTAGAGGTCGGATAAGTGATTAACAGTGGTTGGCAAAGTCATTACAACTGTTGGACAAAGTCATTTTTAGAGGTCGGATAAGTGATTGACAGTGGTTGGCAAAATCATTACAATTGTTGGGCAAAGTCATTTTTAGAGTCCGGATAAGTGATTTCTAGTGGTTGGCAAAGTCATTTTTAGAGGTCGGATAAGTGTTTGACAGTGTTTGGCAAAGTCATTATAATTGTTGTGCAAAGTCATTTTTAGAGGTCGGATAAGTTATTGAAAGTGGTTGGCAAAGTCATTATATTGTTGGGCAAAGTCATTTTTAGGGTTCGGATTAGTGATTAACAGTGGTTGGCAAAGTCATTACAATTGTTGAGCAAAGTCATTTCTAGAGATCGGATAAGTGATTAACAGTGGTTGGCTAAGTCATTACAATTGTTGGGCAAAGTCATTTTTAGAGTCCGGATAAGTGATTAACAATGGTTGGCAAAGTCATTTTAGAGGTCGGATAAGTGAATTACAGTGGTTGCCAAAGTCACTTCAATTGTGGGCAAAGTCATTTTTAGAGGTCGGATAAGTGATTAACAGTGGTTGGCAAAGTCATTACAATTGTTGGGCAAAGATATTTTTTGACGTCGGATAAGTGATTAATAGTGGTTGGCAAAAACATTATAATTGTTGGGCAAAAACATTTTTAGAGGTCGGATAAGTGATTGACAGTGGTTGGCAAAATCATTACAATTGTTGGGCAAAGTCATTTTTAGAGTCCGGATAAGTGATTTCTAGTGGTTGGCAAAGTCATTTTTAGAGGTCGGATAAGTGTTTGACAGTGTTTGGCAAAGTCATCATAATTGTTGTGCAAAGTCATTTTTAGAGGTCGGATAAGTGATTAACAGTGGTAGGCAAAGTCATTACAATTGTTGGGCAAAGTCATTTTTAGAGGTCGGATAAGTTATTGAAAGTGGTTGGCAAAGTCATTATATTGTTGGGCAAAGTCATTTTTAGAGTTCGGATTAGTGATTAACAGTGGTTGGCAAAGTCATTACAATTGTTGGGCAAAGTCATTTCTAGTTATCGGGTAAGTGATTAACAGTGGTTGGCAAAGTCATTACAATTGTTGAGCAAAGTCATTTCTAGAGATCGGATAAGTGATTAACAGTGGTTGGCTAAGTCATTACAATTGTTGGGCAAAGTCATTTTTAGAGTCCGGATAAGTGATTAACAGTGGTTGGCAAAGTCATTTTTAGAGGTCGGATAAGTGATTAACAGTGGTTGGCAAAGTCATTACAATTGTTGGGCAAAAATATTTTTTGACGTCGGATAAGTGATTAATAGTGGTTGGCAAAAACATTATAATTGTTGGGCAAAAACATTTTTAGAGGTCGGATAAGTGATTGACAGTGGTTGGCAAAATCATTACAATTGTTGGGCAAAGATATTTTTTGACGTCGGATAAGTGATTAATAGTGGTTGGCAAAAACATTATAATTGTTGGGCAAAAACATTTTTAGAGGTCGGATAAGTGATTGACAGTGGTTGGCAAAATCATTACAATTGTTGGGCAAAGTCATTTTTAGAGTCCGGATAAGTGATTTCTAGTGGTTGGCAAAGTCATTTTTAGAGGTCGGATAAGTGTTTGACAGTGTTTGGCAAAGTCATTATAATTGTTGTGCAAAGTCATTTTTAGAGGTCGGATAAGTGATTAACAGTGGTAGGCAAAGTCATTACAATTGTTGGGCAAAGTCATTTTTAGAGGTCGGATAAGTTATTGAAAGTGGTTGGCAAAGTCATTATATTGTTGGGCAAAGTCATTTTTAGAGTTCGGATTAGTGATTAACAGTGGTTGGCAAAGTCATTACAATTGTTGGGCAAAGTCATTTCTAGTTATCGGGTAAGTGATTAACAGTGGTTGGCAAAGTCATTACAATTGTTGAGCAAAGTCATTTCTAGAGATCGGATAAGTGATTAACAGTGGTTGGCTAAGTCATTACAATTGTTGGGCAAAGTCATTTTTAGAGTCCGGATAAGTGATTAACAGTGGTTGGCAAAGTCATTTTTAGAGGTCGGATAAGTGATTAACAGTGGTTGGCAAAGTCATTACAATTGCTGGGCAAAGATATTTTTTGACGTCGGATAAGTGATTAATAGTGGTTGGCAAAAACATTATAATTGTTGGGCAAAAACATTTTTAGAGGTCGGATAAGTGATTGACAGTGGTTGGCAAAATCATTACAATTGTTGGGCAAAGTCATTTTTAGAGTCCGGATAAGTGATTTCTAGTGGTTGGCAAAGTCATTTTTAGAGGTCGGATAAGTGTTCGACAGTGTTTGGCAAAGTCATTATAATTGTTGTGCAAAGTCATTTTTAGAGGTCGGATAAGTGATTAACAGTGGTAGGCAAAGTCATTACAATTGTTGGGCAAAGTCATTTTTAGAGGTCGGATAAGTTATTGACAGTGGTTGGCAAAGTCATTACAATTGTTGAGCAAAGTCATTTCTAGAGATCGGATAAGTGATTAACAGTGGTTGGCTAAGTCATTACAATTGTTGGGCAAAGTCATTTTAGAGTCCGGATAAGTGATTAACAGTGGTTGGCAAAGTCATTTTTAGAGGTCGGATAAGTGATTAACAGTGGTTGGCAAAGTCATTACAATTGTTGGGCAAAGATATTTTTTGACGTCGGATAAGTGATTAATAGTGGTTGGCAAAAACATTATAATTGTTGGGCAAAAAACATTTTTAGAGGTCGGATAAGTGATTGACAGTGGTTGGCAAAATCATTACAATTGTTGGGCAAAGTCATTTTAGAGTCCGGATAAGTGATTTCTAGTGGTTGGCAAAGTCATTTTTAGAGGTCGGATAAGTGTTTGACAGTGTCTGGCAAAGTCATTATAATTGTTGTGCAAAGTCATTTTTAGAGGTCGGATAAGTGATTAACAGTGGTAGGCAAAGTCATTACAATTGTTGGGCAAAGTCATTTTTAGAGGTCGGATAAGTTATTGACAGTGGTTGGCAAAGTCATTATATTGTTGGGCAAAGTCATTTTAGAGTTCGGATTAGTGATTAACAGTGGTTGGCAAAGTCATTACAATTGTTGGGCAAAGTCATTTCTAGTTATCGGGTAAGTGATTAACAGTGGTTGGCAAAGTCATTACAATTGTTGAGCAAAGTTATTTCTAGAGATCGGATAAGTGATTAACAGTGGTTGGCAAAGTCATTACAATTGTTGGGCAAAGTGATTTTTAGAGGTCGGATAAGTGATTAACAGTGGTTGGCAAAGTCTTTTCAGTTGTTGAGAAAAGTCATTTTTAGAGGTCGGATAAGTGATTAACAGTGGTTGGCAAAGTCATTACAACTGTTGGACAAAATCATTTTTAGAGGTCGGATAAGTGATTGACAGTGGTTGGCAAAATCATTACAATTGTTGGGCAAAGTCATTTTTAGAGTCCGGATAAGTGATTTCTAGTGGTTGGCAAAGTCATTTTTAGAGGTCGGATAAGTGATTAACAGTGGTAGGCAAAGTCATTACAATTGTTGGGCAAAGTCATTTCTAGTTATCGGGTAAGTGATTAACAGTGGTTGGCAAAGTCATTACAATTGTTGAGCAAAGTCATTTCTAGAGATCGGATAAGTGATTAACAGTGGTTGGCAAAGTCATTTTTAGAGGTCGGATAAGTGAATTACAGTGGTTGCCAAAGTCACTTCAATTGTGGGCAAAGTCATTTTTAGAGGTCGGATAAGTGATTAACAGTGGTTGGCAAAGTCATTACAATTGTTGGGCAAAGATATTTTTTGACGTCGGATAAGTGATTAATAGTGGTTGGCAAAAACATTAAAATTGTTGGGCAAAAACATTTTTAGAGGTCGGATAAGTGATTAACATAGGCTGGCAAAGTCATTACAATTGTTGGGCAAAGTCATTACAATTGTTGGGCAAAGTCATTTTTAGAGGTCGGTTAAGTGATTAACAGTGGTTGGCAAAGTAATTACAATTGTTGGGCAAAGTGATTTTTTGAGGTCGGATAAGTGATTAACAGTGGTTGGCAAAGTCTTTTCAGTTGTTGAGAAAAGTCATTTTTAGAGGTCGGATAAGTGATTAACAGTGGTTGGCAAAGTCATTACAACTGTTGGACAAAGTCATTTTTAGAGGTCGGATAAGTGATTGACAGTGGTTGGCAAAATCATTACAATTGTTGGGCAAAGTCATTTTTAGAGTCCGGATAAGTGATTTCTAGTGGTTTGCAAAGTCATTTTTAGAGGTCGGATAAGTGATTAACAGTGGTAGGCAAAGTCATTACAATTGTTGGGCAAAGTCATTTTTAGAGGTCGGATAAGTTATTGACAGTGGTTGGCAAAGTCATTATATTGTTGGGTAAAGTCATTTTTAGAGTTCGGATTAGTGATTAACAGTGGTTGGCAAAGTCATTACAATTGTTGGGCAAAGTCATTTCTAGTTATCGGGTAAGTGATTAACAGTGGTTGGCAAAGTCATTACAATTGTTGAGCAAAGTCATTTCTAGAGATCGGATAAGTGATTAACAGTGGTTGGCTAAGTCATTACAATTGTTGGGCAAAGTCATTTTTATAGTCCGGATAAGTGATTAACAGTGGTTGGCAAAGTCATTTCTGGAGATCGGATAAGTGATTAACAGTTGTTGGCAAAGTCATTACAATTTTTGGGAAAAGTCATTTCTGGAGATCGGATAAGTGATTAACAGTGGTTGGCAAAGTCATTACAATTTTTGGGAAAAGTTATTTTTAGAGTCCGAATAAGTGATTAACAGTGATTGGCAAAGTCATATTTAGATGTCGGATAAGTGAATAACAGTGGTTGTTAAAGTCATTACAATTGTTGGGCAAAGTCATTTTTGAGGTCGGATAAGTGATTAACACTGGTTGGCAAAGTCATTACAATTGTTGGGGAAAAACATTTTTAGAGGTCGGATAAGTGATTAACAGTGGCTGGCAAAGTCATTACAATTGTTGGGCAAAGTCATTTTTAGGTGGTCGGATAAGTGATTTACAGTGGTTGGCAAAGTCATTACAATTGTAGGGCAAAGTAATTTTTAGAGGTCGGATAAGTGATTAACAGTGGTTGGCAAAGTCTTTTCAGTTGTTGAGAAAAGTCATTTTTAGAGGTCGGATAAGTGATTAACAGTGGTTGGCAAAGTCATTACAACTGTTGGACAAAGTCATTTTTAGAGGTCGGATAAGTGATTGACAGTGGTTGGCAAAATCATTACAATTGTTGGGCAAAGTCATTTTTAGAGTCCGGATAAGTGATTTCTAGTGGTTGGCAAAGTCATTTTTAGAGGTCGGATAAGTGATTAACAGTGGTAGGCAAAGTCATTACAATTGTTGGGCAAGTCATTTCTAGTTATCGGGTAAGTGATTAACAGTGGTTGGCAAAGTCATTACAATTGTTGAGCAAAGTCATTTCTAGAGATCGGATAAGTGATTAACAGTGGTTGGCAAAGTCATTTTTAGAGGTCGGATAAGTGAATTACAGTGGTTGCCAAAGTCACTTCAATTGTGGGCAAAGTCATTTTTAGAGGTCGGATAAGTGATTAACAGTGGTTGGCAAAGTCATTACAATTGTTGGGCAAAGATATTTTTTGACGTCGGATAAGTGATTAATAGTGGTTGGCAAAAACATTAAAATTGTTGGGCAAAAACATTTTTAGAGGTCGGATAAGTGATTAACATAGGCTGGCAAAGTCATTACAATTGTTGGGCAAAGTCATTACAATTGTTGGGCAAAGTCATTTTTAGAGGTCGGTTAAGTGATTAACAGTGGTTGGCAAAGTAATTACAATTGTTGGGCAAAGTGATTTTTGAGGTCGGATAAGTGATTAACAGTGGTTGGCAAAGTCTTTTCAGTTGTTGAGAAAAGTCATTTTTAGAGGTCGGATAAGTGATTAACAGTGGTTGGCAAAGTCATTACAACTGTTGGACAAAGTCATTTTTAGAGGTCGGATAAGTGATTGACAGTGGTTGGCAAAATCATTACAATTGTTGGGCAAAGTCATTTTTAGAGTCCGGATAAGTGATTTCTAGTGGTTTGCAAAGTCATTTTTAGAGGTCGGATAAGTGATTAACAGTGGTAGGCAAAGTCATTACAATTGTTGGGCAAAGTCATTTTTAGAGGTCGGATAAGTTATTGAC
This sequence comes from Brachionus asplanchnoidis, assembly GCA_025491095.1. Lineage (NCBI taxonomy): Eukaryota > Metazoa > Rotifera > Eurotatoria > Ploima > Brachionidae > Brachionus > Brachionus asplanchnoidis. The sequence goes on from JAILYF010000057.1 coordinate 295,162, forward strand.
AGTGGTTGGCAAAGTCATTATATTGTTGGGTAAAGTCATTTTTAGAGTTCGGATTAGTGATTAACAGTGGTTGGCAAAGTCATTACAATTGTTGGGCAAAGTCATTTCTAGTTATCGGGTAAGTGATTAACAGTGGTTGGCAAAGTCATTACAATTGTTGAGCAAAGTCATTTCTAGAGATCGGATAAGTGATTAACAGTGGTTGGCTAAGTCATTACAATTGTTGGGCAAAGTCATTTTTATAGTCCGGATAAGTGATTAACAGTGGTTGGCAAAGTCATTTCTGGAGATCGGATAAGTGATTAACAGTTGTTGGCAAAGTCATTACAATTTTTGGGAAAAGTCATTTCTGGAGATCGGATAAGTGATTAACAGTGGTTGGCAAAGTCATTACAATTTTTGGGAAAAGTTATTTTTAGAGTCCGAATAAGTGATTAACAGTGATTGGCAAAGTCATATTTAGATGTCGGATAAGTGAATAACAGTGGTTGTTAAAGTCATTACAATTGTTGGGCAAAGTCATTTTTTGAGGTCGGATAAGTGATTAACACTGGTTGGCAAAGTCATTACAATTGTTGGGGAAAAACATTTTTAGAGGTCGGATAAGTGATTAACAGTGGCTGGCAAAGTCATTACAATTGTTGGGCAAAGTCATTTTTAGGTGGTCGGATAAGTGATTTACAGTGGTTGGCAAAGTCATTACAATTGTAGGGCAAAGTAATTTTTAGAGGTCGGATAAGTGATTAACAGCGGTTGGCAAAGTCATTACAATTAATGGGCAAAGTTATTTTTAGACGTCGGATAAGTGATTAACAGTGGTTGCCAAAGTCATTACAATTGTTGGGCAAAGTCATTTTTAGAGTCCGGATAAGTGATTAACAGTGGTTGGCAAAGTCATTTCTGGAGATCGGATAAGTGATTAACAGTTGTTGGCAAAGTCATTACAATTTTTGGGAAAAGTCATTTCTGGAGATCGGATAAGTGATTAACAGTGGTTGGCAAAGTCATTACAATTTTTGGGAAAAGTTATTTTTAGAGTCCGAATAAGTGATTAACAGTGATTGGCAAAGTCATATTTAGATGTCGGATAAGTGATTAACACTGGTTGGCAAAGTCATTACAATTGTTAGGGAAAAACATTTTTAGAGGTCGGATAAGTGATTAACAGTGGCTGGCAAAGTCATTACAATTGTTGGGCAAAGTCATTTTTAGGTGGTCGGATAAGTGATTTACAGTGGTTGGCAAAGTCATTACAATTGTAGGGCAAAGTCATTTTTAGAGGTCGGATAAGTGATTAACAGCGGTTGGCAAAGTCATTACAATTAATGGGCAAAGTTATTTTTAGACGTCGGATAAGTGATTAACAGTGGTTGCCAAAGTCACTTCAATGTTGGGCAAAGTCATTTTTAGAGGTCGGATAAGTGATTAACAGTGGTTGGCAAAGTCATTAAATTGTTAGACAAAGTCATTTTTAGAGGTCGGATAAGTGATTAACAGTGGCTGGCAAAGTCATTTCTGGAGATCGGATAAGTGATTAACAGTTGTTGGCAAAGTCATTACAATTTTTGGGAAAAGTCATTTCTGGAGATCGGATAAGTGATTAACAGTGGTTGGCAAAGTCATTACAATTTTTGGGAAAAGTTATTTTTAGAGTCCGAATAAGTGATTAACAGTGATTGGCAAAGTCATATTTAGATGTCGGATAAGTGATTAATACTGGTTGGCAAAGTCATTACAATTGTTAGGGAAAAACATTTTTAGAGGTCGGATAAGTGATTAACAGTGGCTGGCAAAGTCATTACAATTGTTGGGCAAAGTCATTTTTAGGTGGTCGAATAAGTGATTTACAGTGGTTGGCAAAGTCATTACAATTGTAGGGCAAAGTCATTTTTAGAGGTCGGATAAGTGATTAACAGCGGTTGGCAAAGTCATTACAATTAATGGGCAAAGTTATTTTTAGACGTCGGATAAGTGATTAACAGTGGTTGCCAAAGTCACTTCAATTGTTGGGCAAAGTCATTTTTAGAGGTCGGATAAGTGATTAACAGTGGTTGGCAAAGTCATTAAATTGTTAGACAAAGTCATTTTTAGAGGTCGGATAAGTGATTAACAGTGGCTGGCAAAGTCATTACAATTGAAGGGCAAAGTCATTTTTAGAGGTCGGATAAGTGATTTACAGTGGTTGGCAAAGTCATTTCAATTGTAGGGCAAAGTCATTTTTAGAGGTCGGATAAGTGATTAACAGCGGTTGGCAAAGTCATTACAATTAATGGGCAAAGTCATTTTTAGAGGTCGGATAAGTGATTAACAGTGGTTGCCAAAGTCACTTCAATTGTTGGGCAAAGTCATTTTTAGAGGTCGGATAAGTGATTTACAGTGGTTGGCAAAGTCATTACAATTGTTGGGCAAAGTTATTTTTAGACGTCGGATAAGTGATTAACAGTGGTTGGCAAAAACATTACAATTGTTTGGCAAAAACATTTTTAGAGGTCGGATAAGTGATTAACAGTGGCTGGCAAAGTATTTACAATTGTTGGGCAAAGTCATTTTTAGAGGTCGGATAAGTGAATTACAGTGGTTGGCAAAGTCATTTCAATTGTAGGGCAAAGTCATTTTTAAAGGTCGGATAAGTGATTAACAGTCGTTGCCAAAGGCACTTCAATTATGGGCAAAGTCATTTTTAGAGGTCGGATAAGTAATTAACAGTGGTTGGAAAAGTCATTACAATTGTTGGGCAAAGTTATTTTTTGACGTCGGATAAGTGATTAATAGTGGTTGGCAAAAACATTAAAATTGTTGGGCAAAGTCATTTTTAGAGGTCGGATAAGTGATTAACAGTGGTTGGCAAAGTCATTACAATTGTTGGGGAAAGTCATATTTAGAGGTCGGATAAGTGATTAACAGTGGTTGGCAAAGTCATTAAAATTGTTAGGCAAAGTCATTTTTAGAGGTCGGATAAGTGATTAACAGTGGTTGCCAAAGACACTTCAATTGTGGGCAAAGTCATTTTTAGAGGTCGGATAAGTGATTAACAGTGGTTGGCAAAGTCATTACAATTGTTGGGCAAAGTTATTTTTTGACGTCGGATAAGTGATTAATAGTGGTTGGCAAAAACATTAAAATTGTTGGGCAAAAACATTTTTAGAGGTCGGATAAGTGATTAACAGTGGCTGGCAAAGTCATTACAATTGCTGGGCAAAGTCATTTTTAGAGGTCGGATAAGTGATTAACAGTGGTTGGCAAAGTCATTACAATTGTTGGGCAAAGTCATTTTTAGAGGTCGGATAAGTGATTAAAAGTGGTTGGCAAAGTCTTTTCAGTTGTTGGGAAAAGTCATTTTTAGAGGTCAGATAAGTGATTAACAGTTGTTGGCAAAGTCATTACTATTGTTGGGCAAAGTCATTTTTAGAGTCCGGATAAGTGATTAACAGAGGTTGGCAAAGTCATTACAATTGTTGGGCAAAGTCATTTCTAGAGATCGGATAAGTGATTAACAGTGGTTGGCTAAGTCATTACAATTGTTGGGCAAAGTCATTTTTAGAGGTCGGATAAGTGATTAACAGTGGTTGGCAAAGTCATTACAACTGTTGGACAAAGTCATTTTTAGAGGTCGGATAAGTGATTAACAGTGGTTGGCAAAGTCTTTTCAGTTGTTGAGAAAAGTCATTTTTAGAGGTCGGATAAGTGATTAACAGTGGTTGGCAAAGTCATTACAACTGTTGGACAAAGTCATTTTTAGAGGTCGGATAAGTGATTGACAGTGGTTGGCAAAATCATTACAATTGTTGGGCAAAGTCATTTTTAGAGTCCGGATAAGTGATTTCTAGTGGTTGGCAAAGTCATTTTTAGAGGTCGGATAAGTGTTTGACAGTGTTTAGCAAGGTCATTATAATTGCTGTGCAAAGTCATTTTTAGAGTCCGGATAAGTGATTAACAGAGGTTGGCAAAGTCATTACAATTGTTGGGCAAAGTCATTTCTAGAGATCGGATAAGTGATTAACAGTGGTTGGCTAAGTCATTACAATTGTTGGGCAAAGTCATTTTTAGAGGTCGGATAAGTGATTAACAGTGGCTGGCAAAGTCATTACAATTGAAGGGCAAAGTCATTTTTAGAGGTCGGATAAGTGATTTACAGTGGTTGGCAAAGTCATTTCAATTGTAGGGCAAAGTCATTTTTAGAGGTCGGATAAGTGATTAACAGCGGTTGGCAAAGTCATTACAATTAATGGGCAAAGTCATTTTTAGAGGTCGGATAAGTGATTAACAGTGGTTGCCAAAGTCACTTCAATTGTTGGGCAAAGTCATTTTTAGAGGTCGGATAAGTGATTTACAGTGGTTGGCAAAGTCATTACAATTGTTGGGCAAAGTTATTTTTAGACGTCGGATAAGTGATTAACAGTGGTTGGCAAAAACATTACAATTGTTTGGCAAAAACATTTTTAGAGGTCGGATAAGTGATTAACAGTGGCTGGCAAAGTCATTACAATTGTTGGGCAAAGTCATTTTTAGAGGTCGGATAAGTGAATTACAGTGGTTGGCAAAGTCATTTCAATTGTAGGGCAAAGTCATTTTTAAAGGTCGGATAAGTGATTAACAGTCGTTGCCAAAGGCACTTCAATTATGGGCAAAGTCATTTTTAGAGGTCGGATAAGTAATTAACAGTGGTTGGAAAAGTCATTACAATTGTTGGGCAAAGTTATTTTTTGACGTCGGATAAGTGATTAATAGTGGTTGGCAAAAACATTAAAATTGTTGGGCAAAGTCATTTTTAGAGGTCGGATAAGTGATTAACAGTGGTTGGCAAAGTCATTACAATTGTTGGGGAAAGTCATATTTAGAGGTCGGATAAGTGATTAACAGTGGTTGGCAAAGTCATTAAAATTGTTAGGCAAAGTCATTTTTAGAGGTCGGATAAGTGATTAACAGTGGTTGGCAAAGTCATTACAATTGTTGGGCAAAGTTATTTTTTGACGTCGGATAAGTGATTAACAGTGGTTGGCAAAGTCATTACAATTGTTGGGCAAAGTTATTTTTTGACGTCGGATAAGTGATTAATAGTGGTTGGCAAAAACATTAAAATTGTTGGGCAAAAACATTTTTAGAGGTCGGATAAGTGATTAACAGTGGCTGGCAAAGTCATTACAATTGCTGGGCAAAGTCATTTTTAGAGGTCGGATAAGTGATTAACAGTGGTTGGCAAAGTCATTACAATTGTTGGGCAAAGTCATTTTTAGAGGTCGGATAAGTGATTAAAAGTGGTTGGCAAAGTCTTTTCAGTTGTTGGGAAAAGTCATTTTTAGAGGTCAGATAAGTGATTAACAGTTGTTGGCAAAGTCATTACAATTGTTGGGCAAAGTCATTTTTAGAGTCCGGATAAGTGATTAACAGAGGTTGGCAAAGTCATTACAATTGTTGGGCAAAGTCATTTCTAGAGATCGGATAAGTGATTATAGTGGTTGGCTAAGTCATTACAATTGTTGGGCAAAGTCATTTTTAGAGGTCGGATAAGTGATTAACAGTGGTTGGCAAAGTCATTACAACTGTTGGACAATATCATTTTTAGAGGTCGGATAAGTGATTAACAGTGGTTGGCAAAGTCTTTTCAGTTGTTGAGAAAAGTCATTTTTAGAGGTCGGATAAGTGATTAACAGTGGTTGGCAAAGTCATTACAACTGTTGGACAAAGTCATTTTTAGAGGTCGGATAAGTGATTGACAGTGGTTGGCAAAATCATTACAATTGTTGGGCAAAGTCATTTTTAGAGTCCGGATAAGTGATTTCTAGTGGTTGGCAAAGTCATTTTTAGAGGTCGGATAAGTGTTTGACAGTGTTTGGCAAAGTCATTATAATTGCTGTGCAAAGTCATTTTCAGAGTCCGGATAAGTGATTAACAGAGGTTGGCAAAGTCATTACAATTGTTGGGCAAAGTCATTTCTAGAGATCGGATAAGTGATTAACAGTGGTTGGCTAAGTCATTACAATTGTTGGGCAAAGTCATTTTTAGAGGTCGGATAAGTGATTAACAGTGGTTGGCAAAGTCATTACAACTGTTGGACAAAGTCATTTTTAGAGGTCGGATAAGTGATTAACAGTGGTTGGCAAAGTCTTTTCAGTTGTTGAGAAAAGTCATTTTTAGCGGTCGGATAAGTGATTAACAGTGGTTGGCAAAGTCATTACAACTGTTGGACAAAGTCATTTTTAGAGGTCGGATAAGTGATTGACAGTGGTTGGCAAAATCATTACAATTGTTGGGCAAAGTCATTTTTAGAGTCCGGATAAGTGATTTCTAGTGGTTGGCAAAGTCATTTTTAGAGGTCGGATAAGTGTTTGACAGTGTTTGGCAAAGTCATTATAATTGTTGTGCAAAGTCATTTTTAGAGGTCGGATAAGTGATTAACAGTGGTAGGCAAAGTCATTACAATTGTTGGGCAAAGTCATTTTTAGAGGTCGGATAAGTTATTGACAGTGGTTGGCAAAGTCATTATATTGTTGGGCAAAGTCATTTTTAGAGTTCGGATTAGTGATTAACAGTGGTTGGCAAAGTCATTACAATTGTTGGGCAAAGTCATTTCTAGTTATCGGGTAAGTGATTAACAGTGGTTGGCAAAGTCATTACAATTGTTGAGCAGAGTCATTTCTAGAGATCGGATAAGTGATTAACAGTGGTTGGCTAAGTCATTACAATTGTTGGGCAAAGTCATTTTTAGAGTCCGGATAAGTGATTAACAGTGGTTGGCAAAGTCATTACAATTTTTGGGAAAAGTTATTTTTAGAGTCCGAATAAGTGATTAACAGTGATTGGCAAAGTCATATTTAGAGGTCGGATAAGTGAATAACAGTGGTTGGCAAAGTCATTACAATTGTTGGGAAAAGTCATTTTTTGAGGTCGGATAAGTGATTAACAGTGGTTGGCAAAGTCATTACAATTGTTGGGGAAAAACATTTTTAGAGGTCGGATAATTGATTAACAGTGGCTGGCAAAGTCATTACAATTGTTGGGCAAAGTCATTTTTAGAGGTCGGATAAGTGATTTACAGTGGTTGGCAAAGTCATTACAATTGTAGGGCAAAGTCATTTTTAGAGGTCGGATAAGTGATTAACAGAGGTTGGCAAAGTCATTACAATTGTTGGGCAAAGTCATTTTTAGAGGTCGGATAAGTGATTAACAGTGGTTGGCAAAGTCATTACAACTGTTGGACAAAGTCATTTTTAGAGGTCGGATAAGTGATTAACAGTGGTTGGCAAAGTCTTTTCAGTTGTTGAGAAAAGTCATTTTTAGCGGTCGGATAAGTGATTAACAGTGGTTGGCAAAGTCATTACAACTGTTGGACAAAGTCATTTTTAGAGGTCGGATAAGTGATTGACAGTGGTTGGCAAAATCATTACAATTGTTGGGCAAAGTCATTTTTAGAGTCCGGATAAGTGATTTCTAGTGGTTGGCAAAGTCATTTTTAGAGGTCGGATAAGTGTTTGACAGTGTTTGGCAAAGTCATTATAATTGTTGTGCAAAGTCATTTTTAGAGGTCGGATAAGTGATTAACAGTGGTTGGCAAAGTCATTACAATTGTTGGGCAAAGTCATTTTTAGAGGTCGGATAAGTTATTGACAGTGGTTGGCAAAGTCATTATATTGTTGGGCAAAGTCATTTTTAGAGTTCGGATTAGTGATTAACAGTGGTTGGCAAAGTCATTACAATTGTTGGGCAAAGTCATTTCTAGTTATCGGGTAAGTGATTAACAGTGGTTGGCAAAGTCATTACAATTGTTGAGCAGAGTCATTTCTAGAGATCGGATAAGTGATTAACAGTGGTTGGCTAAGTCATTACAATTGTTGGGCAAAGTCATTTTTAGAGTCCGGATAAGTGATTAACAGTGGTTGGCAAAGTCATTACAATTTTTGGGAAAAGTTATTTTTAGAGTCCGAATAAGTGATTAACAGTGATTGGCAAAGTCATATTTAGAGGTCGGATAAGTGAATATCAGTGGTTGGCAAAGTCATTACAATTGTTGGGAAAAGTCATTTTTTGAGGTCGGATAAGTGATTAACAGTGGCTGGCAAAGTCATTACAATTGTTGGGCAAAGTCATTTTTAGAGGTCGGATAAGTGATTTACAGTGGTTGGCAAAGTCATTACAATTGTAGGGCAAAGTCATTTTTAGAGGTCGGATAAGTGATTAACAGCGGTTGGCAAAGTCATTACAATAAATGGGCAAAGTTATTTTTAGACGTCGGATAAGTGATTAACAGTGGTTGCCAAAGTCACTTCAATTGTTGGGCAAAGTCATTTCTAGAGATCGGATAAGTGATTAACAGTGGTTGGCAAAGTCATTACAATTAATGGGCAAAGTTATTTTTAGACGTCGGATAAGTGATTAACAGTGGTTGCCAAAGTCACTTCAATTGTTGGGCAAAGTCATTTTTAGAGGTCGGATAAGTGATAAACAGTGGTTGGCAAAGTCATTAAATTGTTAGACAAAGTCATTTTTAGAGGTCGGATAAGTGATTAACAGTGGTTGGCAAAGTCATTAAATTGTTAGACAAAGTCATTTTTAGAGGTCGGATAAGTGATTAACAGTGGCTGGCAAAGTCATTACAATTGAAGGGCAAAGTCATTTTTAGAGGTCGGATAAGTGATTAACAGTGGTTGGCAAAGTCATTACTATTGTTGGGCAAAGTCATTTTTGGAGATCGGATAAGTAATTAACAGTGGTAGGCAATGTCATTACAATTGTTGGGCAAAAACATTTTTAGAGGTCGGATAAGTGATTAACAGTGGCTGGCAAAGTCATTACAATTGTTGGGCAAAGTCATTTTTAGAGGTCGGATAAGTGATTTACAGTGGTTGGCAAAGTCATTACAATTGTAGGGCAAAGTCATTTTTAGAGGTCGGATAAGTGATTAACAGCGGTTGGCAAAGTCATTACAATTAATGGGCAAAGTTATTGTTAGACGTCGGATAAGTGATTAACAGTGGTTTCCAAAGTCACTTCAATTGTTGGGCAAAGTCATTTCTAGAGATCGGATAAGTGATTAACAGTGGTTGGCAAAGTCATTACAATTAATGGGCAAATATATTTTTAGACGTCGGATAAGTGATTAACAGTGGTTTCCAAAGTCACTTCAATTGTTGGGCAAAGTCATTTTTAGAGGTCGGATAAGTGATTAACAGTGGTTGGCAAAGTCATTAAATTGTTAGACAAAGTCATTTTTAGAGGTCGGATAAGTGATTACAGTGGCTGGCAAAGTCATTACAATTGAAGGGCAAAGTCATTTTTAGAGGTCGGATAAGTGATTAACAGTGGTTGGCAAAGTCATTACTATTGTTGGGCAAAGTCATTTTTGGAGATCGGATAAGTAATTAACATTGGTAGGCAATGTCATTACAATTGTTGGGCAAAGTCATTTTTAGAGGTCGGATAAGTGATAAACAGTGGTTGGCAAAGTCATTAAATTGTTAGACAAAGTCATTTTTAGAGGTCGGATAAGTGATTAACAGTGGTTGGCAAAGTCATTACAATTGTTGGGCAAAGTCATTTTTAGAGGTCGGATAAGTGATTTACAGTGGTTGGCAAAGTCATTACAATTGTAGGGCAAAGTCATTTTTAGAGGTCGGATAAGTGATTAACAGCGGTTGGCAAAGTCATTACAATTAATGGGCAAAGTTATTTTTAGACGTCGGATAAGTGATTAACAGTGGTTGGCAAAGTCATTACAATTGTTGAGCAGAGTCATTTCTAGAGATCGGATAAGTGATTAACAGTGGTTGGCTAAGTCATTACAATTGTTGGGCAAAGTCATTTTTAGAGTCCGGATAAGTGATTTACAGTGGTTGGCAAAGTCATTACAATTTTTGGGAAAAGTTATTTTTAGAGTCCGAATAAGTGATTAACAGTGATTGGCAAAGTCATATTTAGAGGTCGGATAAGTGAATAACAGTGGTTGGCAAAGTCATTACAATTAATGGGCAAAGTTATTTTTAGACGTCGGATAAGTGATTAACAGTGGTTGCCAAAGTCACTTCAATTGTTGGGCAAAGTCATTTTTAGAGGTCGGATAAGTGATTAACAGTGGTTGGCAAAGTCATTAAATTGTTAGACAAAGTCATTTTTAGAGGTCGGATAAGTGATTAACAGTGGCTGGCAAAGTCATTACAATTGAAGGGCAAAGTCATTTTTAGAGGTCGGATAAGTGATTAACAGTGGTTGGCAAAGTCATTACTATTGTTGGGCAAAGTCATTTTTGGAGATCGGATAAGTAATTAACAGTGGTAGGCAATGTCATTACAATTGTTGGGCAAAAAACATTTTTAGAGGTCGGATAAGTGATTGACAGTGGCTGGCAAAGTCATTACAATTGTTGGGCAAAGTCATTTTTAGAGGTCGGATAAGTGATTTACAGTGGTTGGCAAAGTCATTACAATTAATGGGCAAAGTTTTTTTTAGACGTTGGATAAGTGATTAACAGTGGTTGCCAAAGTCACTTCAATTGTTGGGCAAAGTCATTTCTAGAGATCGGATAAGTGATTAACAGTGGTTGGCAAAGTCATTACAATTAATGGGCAAATATATTTTTAGACGTCGGATAAGTGATTAACAGTGGTTTCCAAAGTCACTTCAATTGTTGGGCAAAGTCATTTTTAGAGGTCGGATAAGTGATTAACAGTGGTTGGCAAAGTCATTAAATTGTTAGACAAAGTCATTTTTAGAGGTCGGATAAGTGATTACAGTGGCTGGCAAAGTCATTACAATTGAAGGGCAAAGTCATTTTTAGAGGTCGGATAAGTGATTAACAGTGGTTGGTAAAGTCATTACTATTGTTGGGCAAAGTCATTTTTGGAGATCGGATAAGTAATTAACAGTGGTAGGCAATGTCATTACAATTGTTGGGCAAAAACATTTTTAGAGGTCGGATAAGTGATTAACAGTGGCTGGCAAAGTCATTACAATTGTTGGGCAAAGTCATTTTTAGAGGTCGGATAAGTGATTTACAGTGGTTGGCAAAGTCATTACAATTGTAGGGCAAAGTCATTTTTAGAGGTCGGATAAGTGATTAACAGCGGTTGGCAAAGTCATTACAATTAATGGGCAAAGTTATTTTTAGACGTCGGATAAGTGATTAACAGTGGTTGGCAAAGTCATTACAATTGTTGAGCAGAGTCATTTCTAGAGATCGGATAAGTGATTAACAGTGGTTGGCTAAGTCATTACAATTGTTGGGCAAAGTCATTTTTAGAGTCCGGATAAGTGATTAACAGTGGTTGGCAAAGTCATTACAATTTTTGGGAAAAGTTATTTTTAGAGTCCGAATAAGTGATTAACAGTGATTGGCAAAGTCATATTTAGAGGTCGGATAAGTGAATAACAGTGGTTGGCAAAGTCATTACAATTAATGGGCAAAGTTATTTTTAGACGTCGGATAAGTGATTAACAGTGGTTGCCAAAGTCACTTCAATTGTTGGGCAAAGTCATTTTTAGAGGTCGGATAAGTGATTAACAGTGGTTGGCAAAGTCATTAAATTGTTAGACAAAGTCATTTTTAGAGGTCGGATAAGTGATTAACAGTGGCTGGCAAAGTCATTACAATTGAAGGGCAAAGTCATTTTTAGAGGTCGGATAAGTGATTAACAGTGGTTGGCAAAGTCATTACTATTGTTGGGCAAAGTCATTTTTGGAGATCGGATAAGTAATTAACAGTGGTAGGCAATGTCATTACAATTGTTGGGCAAAAACATTTTTAGAGGTCGGATAAGTGATTGACAGTGGCTGGCAAAGTCATTACAATTGTTGGGCAAAGTCATTTTTAGAGGTCGGATAAGTGATTTACAGTGGTTGGCAAAGTCATTACAATTGTTGGGCAAAGTCATTTTTAGAGGTCGGATAAGTGATTAACAGCGGTTGGCAAAGTCATTACAATTAATGGGCAAAGTTATTTTTAGACGTCGGATAAGTGATTAACAGTGATTGGCAAAGTCATATTTAGAGGTCGGATTAGTGAATAACAGTGGTTGGCAAAGTCATTACAATTAATGGGCAAAGTTATTTTTAGACGTCGGATAAGTGATTAACAGTGGTTGCCAAAGTCACTTCAATTGTTGGGCAAAGTCATTTTAGAGGTCGGATAAGTGATTAACAGTGGTTGGCAAAGTCATTACAATTTTTGGGAAAAGATATTTTTAGAGTCCGAATAAGTGATTAACAGTGATTGGCAAAGTCATATTTAGAGGTCGGATAAGTGAATAACAGTGGTTGGCAAAGTCATTACAATTAATGGGCAAAGTTATTTTTAGACGTCGGATAAGTGATTAACAGTGGTTGCCAAAGTCACTTCAATTGTTGGGCAAAGTCATTTTTAGAGGTCGGATAAGTGATTAACAGTGGTTGGCAAAGTCATTAAATTGTTAGACAAAGTCATTTTTAGAGGTCGGATAAGTGATTAACAGTGGCTGGCAAAGTCATTACAATTGAAGGGCAAAGTCATTTTTAGAGGTCGGATAAGTGATTAACAGTGGTTGGCAAAGTCATTACTTTTGTTGGGCAAAGTCATTTTTGGAGATCGGATAAGTAATTAACAGTGGTAGGCAATGTCATTACAATTGTTGGGCAAAAACATTTTTAGAGGTCGGATAAGTGATTGACAGTGGCTGGCAAAGTCATTACAATTGTTGGGCAAAGTCATTTTTAGAGGTCGGATAAGTGATTTACAGTGGTTGGCAAAGTCATTACAATTGTTGGGCAAAGTCATTTTTAGAGTCCGGATAAGTGATTAACAGTGGTTGGCAAAGTCATTACAATTTTTGGGAAAAGTTATTTTTAGAGTCCGAATAAGTGATTAACAGTGATTGGCAAAGTCATATTTAGAGGTCGGATAAGTGAATAACATTGGTTGGCAAAGTCATTACAATTAATGGGCAAAGTTATTTTTAGACGTCGGATAAGTGATTAACAGTGGTTGCCAAAGTCACTTCAATTGTTGGGCAAAGTCATTTTTAGAGGTCGGATAAGTGATTAACAGTGGTTGGCAAAGTCATTAAATTGTTAGACAAAGTCATTTTTAGAGGTCGGATAAGTGATTAACAGTGGCTGGCAAAGTCATTACAATTGAAGGGCAAAGTCATTTTTAGAGGTCGGATAAGTGATTAACAGTGGTTGGCAAAGTCATTACTATTGTTGGGCAAAGTCATTTTTAGAGGTCGGATAAGTGATTAACAGTGGTTGGCAAAGTCTTTTCAGTTGTTGAGAAAAGTCATTTTTAGAGGTCGGATAAGTGATTAACAGTGGTTGGCAAAATCATTACAATTGCTGGGCAAAGTCATTTTTAGAGTCCGGATAAGTGATTTCTAGTGGTTGGCAAAGTCATTTTTAGAGGTCGGATAAGTGTTTGACAGTGTTTGGCAAAGTCATTATAATTGTTGTGCAAAGTCATTTTTAGAGGTCGGATAAGTGATTAACAGTGGTAGGCAAAGTCATTACAATTGTTGGGCAAAGTCATTTTTAGAGGTCGGATAAGTTATTGACAGTGGTTGGCAAAGTCATTATATTGTTGGGCAAAGTCATTTTTAGAGTTCGGATTAGTGATTAACAGTGGTTGGCAAAGTCATTACAATTGTTGGGCAAAGTCATTTCTAGTTATCGGGTAAGTGATTAACAGTGGTTGGCAAAGTCATTACAATTGTTGATCAAAGTCATTTCTAGAGATCGGATAAGTGATTAACAGTGGTTGGCTAAGTCATTACAATCGTTGGGCAAAGTCATTTTTAGAGTCCGGATAAGTGAATAACAGTGGTTGGCAAAGTCATTTTTAGAGGTCGGATAAGTGATTGACAGTGTTTGGCAAAGTCATTATAATTGTTTCGCAAAGTCATTTCTGGAGATCGGATAAGTGATTAACAGTGGTTGGCAAAGTCATTACAATTTTTGGGAAAAGTCATTTCTGGAGATCGGATAAGTGATTAACAGTGGTTGGCAAAGTCATTACAATTGTTGTGCAAAGTCATTTTTAGAGGTCGGATAAGTGATTTACAGTGGTTGGCAAAGTCATTACAATTGTTGGGCAAAGTCATTTTTAGAGTCCGGATAAGTGATTAACAGTGGTTGGCAAAGTCATTACAATTTTTGGGAAAAGTTATTTTTAGAGTCCGAATAAGTGATTAACAGTGGTTGGCAAAGTCATTACAATTTTTGGGAAAAGTTATTTTTAGAGTCCGAATAAGTGATTAACAGTGATTGGCAAAGTCATATTTAGAGGTCGGATAAGTGAATAACAGTGGTTGGCAAAGTCATTACAATTAATGGGCAAAGTTATTTTTAGACGTCGGATAAGTGATTAACAGTGGTTGCCAAAGTCACTTCAATTGTTGGGCAAAGTCATTAATAGAGGTCGGATAAGTGATTAACAGTGGTTGGCAAAGTCATTAAATTGTTAGACAAAGTCATTTTTAGAGGTCGGATAAGTGATTAACAGTGGCTGGCAAAGTCATTACAATTGAAGGGCAAAGTCATTTTTAGAGGTCGGATAAGTGATTAACAGTGGTTGGCAAAGTCATTACTATTGTTGGGCAAAGTCATTTTTGGAGATCGGATAAGTAATTAACAGTGGTAGGCAATGTCATTACAATTGTTGGGCAAAAACATTTTTAGAGGTCGGATAAGTGATTGACAGTGGCTGGCAAAGTCATTACAATTGTTGGGCAAAGTCATTTTTAGAGGTCGGATAAGTGATTTACAGTGGTTGGCAAAGTCATTACAATTGTTGGGCAAAGTCATTTTTAGAGGTCGGATAAGTGATTAACAGCGGTTGGCAAAGTCATTACAATTAATGGGCAAAGTTATTTTTAGACGTCGGATAAGTGATTAACAGTGGTTGCCAAAGTCACTTCAATTGTTGGGCAAAGTCATTTCTAGAGATCGGATAAGTGATTAACAGTGGTTGGCAAAGTCATTACAATTAATGGGCAAAGTTATTTTTAGACGTCGGATAAGTGATTAACAGTGGTTGCCAAAGTCACTTCAATTGTTGGGCAAAGTCATTTTTAGAGGTCGGATAAGTGATTAACAGTGGTTGGCAAAGTCATTACAATTAATGGGCAAAGTTATTTTTAGACGTCGGATAAGTGATTAACAGTGGTTGCCAAAGTCACTTCAATTGTTGGGCAAAGTCATTTTTAGAGGTCGGATAAGTGATTAACAGTGGTTGGCAAAGTCATTAAATTGTTAGACAAAGTCATTTTTAGAGGTCGGATAAGTGATTAACAGTGGCTGGCAAAGTCATTACAATTGAAGGGCAAAGTCATTTTTAGAGGTCGGATAAGTGATTAACAGTGGCTGGCAAAGTCATTACAATTGTAGGGCAAAGTCATTTTTAGAGGTCGGATAAGTGATTTACAGCGGTTGGCAAAGTCATTACAATTAATGGGCAAAGTTATTTTTAGACGTCGGATAAGTGATTAACAGTGGTTGGCAAAGTCATTACAATTGTTGAGCAGAGTCATCTCTAGAGATCGGATAAGTGATTAACAGTGGTTGGCTAAGTCATTACAATTGTTGGGCAAAGTCATTTTTAGAGTCCGGATAAGTGATTAACAGTGGTTGGCAAAGTCATTACAATTTTTGGGAAAAGTTATTTTTAGAGTCCGAATAAGTGATTAACAGTGATTGGCAAAGTCATATTTAGAGGTCGGATAAGTGAATAACAGTGGTTGGCAAAGTCATTACAATTAATGGGCAAAGTTATTTTTAGACGTCGGATAAGTGATTAACAGTGGTTGCCAAAGTCACTTCAATTGTTGGGCAAAGTCATTTTTAGAGGTCGGATAAGTGATTAACAGTGGTTGGCAAAGTCATTAAATTGTTAGTCAAAGTCATTTTTAGAGGTCGGATAAGTGATTAACAGTGGCTGGCATAGTCATTACAATTGAAGGGCAAAGTCATTTTAAGAGGTCGGATAAGTGATTAACAGTGGTTGGCAAAGTCATTACTATTGTTGGGCAAAGTCATTTTTGGAGATCGGATAAGTAATTAACAGTGGTAGGCAATGTCATTACAATTGTTGGGCAAAAACATTTTTAGAGGTCGGATAAGTGATTAACAGTGGCTGGCAAAGTCATTACAATTGTTGGGCAAAGTCATTTTTAGAGGTCGGATAAGCGATTTACAGTGGTTGGCAAAGTCATTACAATTGTTGGGCAGAGTCATTTTTAGAGGTCGGATAAGTGATTAACAGCGGTTGGCAAAGTCATTACAATTAATGTGCAAAGTTATTTTTAGACGTCGGATAAGTGATTAACAGTGGTTGCCAAAGTCACTTCAATTGTTGGGCAAAGTCATTTCTAGAGATCGGATAAGTGATTAACAGTGGTTGGCAAAGTCATTACAATTAATGGGCAAAGTTATTTTTAGACGTCGGATAAGTGATTAACAGTGGTTGGCAAAGTAATTACAATTGTTGGGCAAAGTCATTTTTAGAGGTCGGATAAGTGATTAACAGTGGTTGGCAAAGTCTTTACTATTGTTGGGCAAAGTCATTTTTGGAGATCGGATAAGTAATTAACAGTGGTAGGCAATGTCATTACAATTGTTGGGCAAAAACATTTTTAGAGGTCGGATAAGTGATTAACAGTGGCTGGCAAAGTCATTACAATTGTTGGGCAAAGTCATTTTTAGAGGTCGGATAAGTGATTTACAGTGGTTGGCAAAGTCATTACAATTGTAGGGCAAAGTCATTTTTAGAGGTCGGATAAGTGATTAACAGCGGTTGGCAAAGTCATTACAATTAATGGGCAAAGTTATTTTTAGACGTCGGATAAGTGATTAACAGTGGTTGCCAAAGTCATTACAATTGTTGGGCAAAGTCATTATTAGAGGTCGGATAAGTGATTAACAGTGGTTGGCAAAGTAATTACAATTGTTGGGCAAAGTCATTTTTAGAGGTCGGATAAGTGATTAACAGTGGTTGGCAAAGTCTTTTCAGTTGTTGAGAAAAGTCATTTTTAGAGGTCGGATAAGTGATTAACAGTGGTTGGCAAAATCATTACAATTGTTGGGCAAAGTCATTTTTAGAGTCCGGATAAGTGATTTCTAGTGGTTGGCAAAGTCATTTTTAGAGGTCGGATAAGTGTTTGACAGTGTTTGGCAAAGTCATTATAATTGTTGTGCAAAGTCATTTTTAGAGGTCGGATAAGTGATTAACAGTGGTAGGCAAAGTCATTACAATTGTTGCGCAAAGTCATTTTTAGAGGTCGGATAAGTTATTGACAGTGGTTGGCAAAGTCATTATATTGTTGGGCAAAGTCATTTTTAGAGTTCGGATTAGTGATTAACAGTGGTTGGCAAAGTCATTACAATTGTTGGGCAAAGTCATTTCTAGTTATCGGGTTAGTGATTAACAGTGGTTGGCAAAGTCATTACAATTGTTGATCAAAGTCATTTCTAGAGATCGGATAAGTGATTAACAGTGGTTGGCTAAGTCATTACAATCGTTGGGCAAAGTCATTTTTAGAGTCCGGATAAGTGAATAACAGTGGTTGGCAAAGTCATTTTTAGAGGTCGGATAAGTGATTGACAGTGTTTGGCAAAGTCATTATAATTGTTTCGCAAAGTCATTTCTGGAGATCGGATAAGTGATTAACAGTGGTTGGCAAAGTCATTACAATTTTTGGGAAAAGTCATTTCTGGAGATCGGATAAGTGATTAACAGTGGTTGGCAAAGTCATTACAATTTTTGGGAAAAGTTATTTTTAGAGTCCGAAAAAGTGATTAACAGTGATTGGCAAAGTCATATTTAGAGGTCGGATAAGTGAATAACAGTGGTTGGCAAAGTCATTACAATTGTTGGGCAAAGTCATTTTTTGAGGTCGGATAAGTGATTAACAGTGGTTGGCAAAGTCATTACAATTGTTGGGGAGAAACATTTTTAGAGGTCGGATAAGTGATTAACAGTGGCTGGCAAAGTGATTACAATTGTAGGGCAAAGTCATTTTTAGAGGTCGGATAAGTGACTAACAGCGGTTGGCAAAGTCATTACAATTAATGGGTAAAGTTATTTTTAGACGTCGGATAAGTGATTAACAGTGGTTGCCAAAGTCACTTCAATTGTTGGGCAAAATCATTTTTAGAGGTCGGATAAGTGATTAACAGTGGTTGGCAAAGTCATTAAATTGTTAGACAAAGTCATTTTTAGAGGTCGGATAAGTGATTAACAGTGGCTGGCAAAGTCATTACAATTGAAGGGCAAAGTCATTTTTAGAGGTCGGATAAGTGATTAACATTGGTTGGCAAAGTCATTACTATTGTTGGGCAAAGTCATTTTTGGAGATCGGATAAGTAATTAACAGTGGTTGGCAATGTCATTACAATTGTTGGGCAAAAACATTTTTAGAGGTCGGATAAGTGATTAACAGTGGCTGGCAAAGTCATTACAATTGTAGGGCAAAGTCATTTTTAGAGGTCGGATAAGTGATTAACAGCGGTTGGCAAAGTCATTACAATTAATGGGCAAAGTCATTTCTAGTTATCGGGTAAGTGATTAACAGTGGTTGGCAAAGTCATTACAATTGTTGATCAAAGTCATTTCTAGAGATCGGATAAGTGATTAACAGTGGTTGGCTAAGTCATTACAATCGTTGGGCAAAGTCATTTTTAGAGTCCGGATAAGTGAATAACAGTGGTTGGCAAAGTCATTTTTAGAGGTCGGATAAGTGATTGACAGTGTTTGGCAAAGTCATTATAATTGTTTCGCAAAGTCATTTCTGGAGATCGGATAAGTGATTAACAGTGGTTGGCAAAGTCATTACAATTTTTGGGAAAAGTCATTTCTGGAGATCGGATAAGTGATTAACAGTGGTTGGCAAAGTCATTACAATTTTTGGGAAAAGTTATTTTTAGAGTCCGAAAAAGTGATTAACAGTGATTGGCAAAGTCATATTTAGAGGTCGGATAAGTGAATAACAGTGGTTGGCAAAGTCATTACAATTGTTGGGCAAAGTCATTTTTTGAGGTCGGATAAGTGATTAACAGTGGTTGGCAAAGTCATTACAATTGTTGGGGAGAAACATTTTTAGAGGTCGGATAAGTGATTAACAGTGGCTGGCAAAGTGATTACAATTGTAGGGCAAAGTCATTTTTAGAGGTCGGATAAGTGACTAACAGCGGTTGGCAAAGTCATTACAATTGAAGGGCAAAGTCATTTTTAGAGGTCGGATAAGTGATTAACAGTGGTTGGCAAAGTCATTACTATTGTTGGGCAAAGTCATTTTTGGAGATCGGATAAGTAATTAACAGTGGTTGGCAAAGTCATTAAATTGTTAGACAAAGTCATTTTTAGAGGTCGGATAAGTGATTAACAGTGGCTGGCAAAGTCATTACAATTGAAGGGCAAAGTCATTTTTAGAGGTCGGATAAGTGATTAACATTGGTTGGCAAAGTCATTACTATTGTTGGGCAAAGTCATTTTTGGAGATCGGATAAGTAATTAACAGTGGTTGGCAATGTCATTACAATTGTAGGGCAAAGTCATTTTTAGAGGTCGGATAAGTGATTAACAGCGGTTGGCAAAGTCATTACAATTAATGGGCAAAGTCATTTCTAGTTATCGGGTAAGTGATTAACAGTGGTTGGCAAAGTCATTACAATTGTTGATCAAAGTCATTTCTAGAGATCGGATAAGTGATTAACAGTGGTTGGCTAAGTCATTACAATCGTTGGGCAAAGTCATTTTTAGAGTCCGGATAAGTGAATAACAGTGGTTGGCAAAGTCATTTTTAGAGGTCGGATAAGTGATTGACAGTGTTTGGCAAAGTCATTATAATTGTTTCGCAAAGTCATTTCTGGAGATCGGATAAGTGATTAACAGTGGTTGGCAAAGTCATTACAATTTTTGGGAAAAGTCATTTCTGGAGATCGGATAAGTGATTAACAGTGGTTGGCAAAGTCATTACAATTTTTGGGAAAAGTTATTTTTAGAGTCCGAAAAAGTGATTAACAGTGATTGGCAAAGTCATATTTAGAGGTCGGATAAGTGAATAACAGTGGTTGGCAAAGTCATTACAATTGTTGGGCAAAGTCATTTTTTGAGGTCGGATAAGTGATTAACAGTGGTTGGCAAAGTCATTACAATTGTTGGGGAGAAACATTTTTAGAGGTCGGATAAGTGATTAACAGTGGCTGGCAAAGTGATTACAATTGTAGGGCAAAGTCATTTTTAGAGGTCGGATAAGTGACTAACAGCGGTTGGCAAAGTCATTACAATTAATGGGTAAAGTTATTTTTAGACGTCGGATAAGTGATTAACAGTGGTTGCCAAAGTCACTTCAATTGTTGGGCAAAATCATTTTTAGAGGTCAGATAAGTGATTAACAGTGGTTGGCAAAGTCATTAAATTGTTAGACAAAGTCATTTTTAGAGGTCGGATAAGTGATTAACAGTGGCTGGCAAAGTCATTACAATTGAAGGGCAAAGTCATTTTTAGAGGTCGGATAAGTGATTAACATTGGTTGGCAAAGTCATTACTATTGTTGGGCAAAGTCATTTTTGGAGATCGGATAAGTAATTAACAGTGGTTGGCAATGTCATTACAATTGTTGGGCAAAAACATTTTTAGAGGTCGGATAAGTGATTAACAGTGGCTGGCAAAGTCATTACAATTGTAGGGCAAAGTCATTTTTAGAGGTCGGATAAGTGATTAACAGCGGTTGGCAAAGTCATTACAATTAATGGGCAAAGTTATTTTTAGACGTCGGATAAGTGATTAACAGTGGTTGCCAAAGTCACTTCAATTGTTGGGCAAAGTCATTTTTAGAGGTCGGATAAGTGATTTACAGTGGTTGGCAAAGTCATTACAATTGTTGGGCAAAGTTATTTTTAGACGTCGGATAAGTGATTAACAGTGGTTGGCAAAAACATTACAATTGTTGGGCAAAAACATTTTTATAGGTCGGATAAGTGATTAACAGTGGCTGGCAAAGTCATTACAATTGTTGGGCAAAGTCATTTTTAGAGGTCGGATAAGTGAATTACAGTGGTTGGCAAAGTCATTACAATTGTAGGGCAAAGTCATTTTTAAAGGTCGGATTAGTGATTAACAGTGGCTGGCAAAGTCATCACAATTGTTGGGCAAAGTCATTTCTAGAGATCGGGTAAGTGATTAACAGTGGTTGGCAAAGTCATTACAATTGTTGATCAAAGTCATTTCTAGAGATCGGATAAGTGATTAACAGTGGTTGGCTAAGTCATTACAATCGTTGGGCAAAGTCATTTTTAGAGTCCGGATAAGTGAATAACAGTGGTTGTCAAAGTCATTTTTAGAGGTCGGATAAGTGATTGACAGTGTTTGGCAAAGTCATTATAATTGTTTCGCAAAGTCATTTCTGGAGATCGGATAAGTGATTAACAGTGGTTGGCAAAGTCATTACAATTTTTGGGAAAAGTCATTTCTGGAGATCGGATAAGTGATTAACAGTGGTTGGCAAAGTCATTACAATTTTTGGGAAAAGTTATTTTTAGAGTCCGAAAAAGTGATTAACAGTGATTGGCAAAGTCATATTTAGAGGTCGGATAAGTGAATAACAGTGGTTGGCAAAGTCATTACAATTGTTGGGCAAAGTCATTTTTTGAGGTCGGATAAGTGATTAACAGTGGTTGGCAAAGTCATTACAATTGTTGGGGAGAAACATTTTTAGAGGTCGGATAAGTGATTAACAGTGGCTGGCAAAGTGATTACAATTGTAGGGCAAAGTCATTTTTAGAGGTCGGATAAGTGACTAACAGCGGTTGGCAAAGTCATTACAATTAATGGGTAAAGTTATTTTTAGACGTCGGATAAGTGATTAACAGTGGTTGCCAAAGTCACTTCAATTGTTGGGCAAAATCATTTTTAGAGGTCGGATAAGTGATTAACAGTGGTTGGCAAAGTCATTAAATTGTTAGACAAAGTCATTTTTAGAGGTCGGATAAGTGATTAACAGTGGTTGGCTAAGTCATTACAATCGTTGGGCAAAGTCATTTTTAGAGTCCGGATAAGTGAATAACAGTGGTTGGCAAAGTCATTTTTAGAGGTCGGATAAGTGATTGACAGTGTTTGGCAAAGTCATTATAATTGTTTCGCAAAGTCATTTCTGGAGATCGGATAAGTGATTAACAGTGGTTGGCAAAGTCATTACAATTTTTGGGAAAAGTCATTTCTGGAGATCGGATAAGTGATTAACAGTGGTTGGCAAAGTCATTACAATTTTTGGGAAAAGTTATTTTTGGAGTCCGAAAAAGTGATTAACAGTGATTGGCAAAGTCATATTTAGAGGTCGGATAAGTGAATAACAGTGGTTGGCAAAGTCATTACAATTGTTGGGCAAAGTCATTTTTTGAGGTCGGATAAGTGATTAACAGTGGTTGGCAAAGTCATTACAATTGTTGGGGAGAAACATTTTTAGAGGTCGGATAAGTGATTAACAGTGGCTGGCAAAGTGATTACAATTGTAGGGCAAAGTCATTTTTAGAGGTCGGATAAGTGACTAACAGCGGTTGGCAAAGTCATTACAATTAATGGGTAAAGTTATTTTTAGACGTCGGATAAGTGATTAACAGTGGTTGCCAAAGTCACTTCAATTGTTGGGCAAAATCATTTTTAGAGGTCAGATAAGTGATTAACAGTGGTTGGCAAAGTCATTAAATTGTTAGACAAAGTCATTTTTAGAGGTCGGATAAGTGATTAACAGTGGCTGGCAAAGTCATTACAATTGAAGGGCAAAGTCATTTTTAGAGGTCGGATAAGTGATTAACATTGGTTGGCAAAGTCATTACTATTGTTGGGCAAAGTCATTTTTGGAGATCGGATAAGTAATTAACAGTGGTTGGCAATGTCATTACAATTGTTTGGCAAAAACATTTTTAGAGGTCGGATAAGTGA
Source organism: Brachionus asplanchnoidis (assembly GCA_025491095.1). Taxonomy (NCBI): domain Eukaryota; kingdom Metazoa; phylum Rotifera; class Eurotatoria; order Ploima; family Brachionidae; genus Brachionus; species Brachionus asplanchnoidis. The sequence goes on from JAILYF010000057.1 coordinate 318,053, forward strand.
TTAACAGTGGCTGGCAAAGTCATTACAATTGTAGGGCAAAGTCATTTTTAGAGGTCGGATAAGTGATTAACAGTGGCTGGCAAAGTCACTTCAATTGTTGGGCAAAGTCATTTTTAGAGGTCGGATAAGTGATTTACAGTGGTTGGCAAAGTCATTACAATTGTTGGGCAAAGTTATTTTTAGACGTCGGATAAGTGATTAACAGTGGTTGGCAAAAACATTACAATTGTTGGGCAAAAACATTTTTATAGGTCGGATAAGTGATTAACAGTGGCTGGCAAAGTCATTACAATTGTTGGGCAAAGTCATTTTTAGAGGTCGGATAAGTGAATTACAGTGGTTGGCAAAGTCATTACAATTGTAGGGCAAAGTCATTTTTAAAGGTCGGATTAGTGATTAACAGTGGCTGGCAAAGTCATCACAATTGTTGGGCAAAGTCATTTTTAGAGGTCGGATAAGTGAATTACAGTGGTTGGCAAAGTCATTAAAATTGTTAGGCAATGTCATTTTTAGAGGTCGGATAAGTGATTAACAGTGGTTGCCAAAGTCACTTCAATTATGGGCAAAGTCATTTTTAGAGGTCGGATAAGTGATTAACAGTGGTTGGAAAAGTCATTACAATTGTTGGGCAGAGTTATTTTTTGACGTCGGATAAGTGATTAATAGTGGTTGGCAAAAACATTAAAATTGTTGGGCAAAGTCATTTTTAGAGGTCGGATAAGTGATTAACAGTGGTTGGCAAAGTCATTACAATTGTTGGGGAAAGTCATATTTAGAGGTCGGATAAGTGATTAACAGTGGTTGGCAAAGTCATTAAAATTGTTAGGCAAAGTCATTTTTAGAGGTCGGATAAGTGATTAACAGTGGTTGCCAAAGACACTTCAATTGTGGGCAAAGTCATTTTTAGAGGTCGGATAAGTGATTAACAGTGGTTGGCAAAGTCATTACAATTGTTGGGCAAAGTTATTTTTTGACGTCGGATAAGTGATTAATAGTGGTTGGCAAAAACATTAAAATTATTGGGCAAAAACATTTTTAGAGGTCGGATAAGTGATTAACAGTGGCTGGCAAAGTCATTACAATTGCTGGGCAAAGTCATTTTTAGAGGTCGGATTAGTGATTAACAGTGGTTGGCAAATTCATTACAATTGTTGGGCAAAGTCATTTTTAGAGGTCGGATAAGTGATTAACAGTGGTTGGCAAAGTCTTTTCAGTTGTTGGGAAAAGTCATTTTTAGAGGTCAGATAAGTGATTAACAGTAGTTGGCAAAGTCATTACAATTGTTGGACAAAGTCATTTTTAGAGGTCGGATAAGTGATTGACAATGGTTGGCAAAATCATTACAATTGTTGGGCAAAGTCATTTTTAGAGTCCGGATAAGTGATTAACAGTGGTTGGCAAAGTCATTACAATTGTTGGGCAAAGTCATTTCTAGAGATCGGATAAGTGATTAACAGTGGTTGGCTAAGTCATTACAATTGTTGGGCAAAGGCATTTTTAGAGTCCGGATAAGTGATTAATAGTGGCTGGCAAAGTCATTTTTAGAGGTCGGATAAGAGATTGACAGTGTTTCGCAAAGTCATTATAATTGTTTTGCAAAGTCATTTTTAGAGGTCGGATAAGTGATTAACAGTGGTAGGCAAAGTCATTACAATTGTTGGGCGAAGTCATTTTTAGAGGTCGGATAAGTGATTAACAGTGGTTGCCAAAGTCACTTCAATTGTTGGGCAAAGTCATTTTTAGAGGTCGGATAAGTGATTAACAGTGGTTGGCAAAGTCATTACAATTGTTGGGCAAAGTCATTTCTAGAGATCGGATCAGTGATTAACAGTGGTTGGCAAAGTCGTTACAATTGTTGGGGAAAGTCATTTTTAGAGGTCGGATAAGTGATTAACAGTGGTTGGCAAAGTTATTTCAATAGTTTGGTAAGGTCATTTTTAGAAGTCGGATAAGTGATTAACAGTGGTAGGCAAAGTCATTACAATTGTTGGGCAAAGTCATTTTTAGAGTTCGGATAAGTGATTAACAGTGGTTGGCAAAGTCATTTCAATTGTTGGGAAAAGTCATTTCTAGAGATCGGATCTGTGATTAACAGTGGTTGGCAAAGTCGTTACAATTGTTGGGCAAAGTCATTTCTAGAGATCGGATCAGTGATTAACAGTGGTTGGCAAAGTCGTTACAATTGTTGGGGAAAGTCATTTTTAGAGGTCGGATAAGTGATTAACAGTGGTTGGCAAAGTTATTTCAATAGTTTGGTAAGGTCATTTTTAGAAGTCGGATAAGTGATTAACAGTGGTTGGCAAAGTCATTAGAATTGTTGGGCAAAGTCATTTCTAGAGATCAGATAAGTGATTAACAGTGGTTGGCAAAGTCATTAAATTGTTAGGCAAAGTCATTTTTAGAGGTCGGATAAGTGATTAACAGTGGTTGCCAAAGTTATTTCAATAGTTTGGTAAGGTCATTTTTAGAAGTCGGATAAGTGATTAACAGTGGTTGGCAAAGTCATTAGAATTGTTGGGCAAAGTCATTTCTAGAGATCAGATAAGTGATTAACAGTGGTTGGCAAATTCATTTTTAGAGATCGGATAAGTAATTAACAGTGGTTGGCTAAGTCATTAAAATTGTTAGGCAAAGTCATATTTAGAGGTCGGATAAGTGATTAACAGTGGTTGCCAAAGTCACTTCAATTGTTGGGCAAAGTCATTTTTAGAGGTCGGATAAGTGATTGACAGTGGTTAGCAAAGTCATTAAAATTGTTAGGCAAAGTCATATTTAGAGGTCGGATAAGTGATTAACAGTGGTTGCCAAAGTCACTTCAATTGTTGGGCAAAGTCATTTTTAGATGTCGGATAAGTTATTAACAGTGGTTGGCAAAGTCATTAAAATTGTTAGGCAAAGTCATTTTTAGAGGTCGGATAAGTGATTAACAGTGATTGCCAAAGACACTTCAATTGTGGGCAAAGTCATTTTTAGAGGTCGGATAAGTGATTAACAGTGGTTGGCAAAGTCATTACAATTGTTGGGCAAAGTCATTTCTAGAGATCGGATAAGTGATTAACAGTGGTTGGCTAAGTCATTACAATTGTTGGGCAAAGTCATTTTTAGAGTCCGGATAAGTGATTAACAGTGGCTGGCAAAGTCATTTTTAGAGGTCGGATAAGTGATTGACAGTGTTTGGCAAATTCATTAAAATTGTTAGGCAAAGTCATATTTAGAGGTCGGATAAGTGATTAACAGTGGTTGCCAAAGTCACTTCAATTGTTGGGCAAAGTCATTTTTAGAGGTCGGATAAGTTATTAACAGTGGTTGGCAAAGTCATTAAAATTGTTAGGCAAAGTCATATTTAGAGGTCGGATAAGTGATTAACAGTGGTTGCCAAAGTCACTTCAATTGTTGGGAAAAGTCATTTCTAGAGATCGGATCAGTGATTAACAGTGGTTGGCAAAGTCGTTACAATTGTGTGGCAAAGTCATTTCTAGAGATCGGATCAGTGATTAACAGTGGTTGGCAAAGTCGTTACAATTGTTGGGGAAAGTCATTTTTAGAGGTCGGATAATTGATTAACAGTGGTTGGCAAAGTTATTTCAATAGTTTGGTAAGGTCATTTTTAGAAGTCGGATAAGTGATTAACAGTGGTTGGCAAAGTCATTAGAATTGTTGGGCAAAGTCATTTCTAGAGATCAGATAAGTGATTAACAGTGGTTGGCAAAGTCATTAAATTGTTAGGCAAAGTCATTTTTAGAGGTCGGATAAGTGATTAACAGTGGTTGCCAAAGTTATTTCAATAGTTTGGTAAGGTCATTTTTAGAAGTCGGATAAGTGATTAACAGTGGTTGGCAAAGTCATTTGAATTGTTGGGCAAAGTCATTTCTAGAGATCAGATAAGTGATTAACAGTGGTTGGCAAATTCATTTTTAGAGATCGGATAAGTGATTAACAGTGGTTGGCTAAGTCATTACAATTGTTGGGCAAAGTCATTTTTAGAGTCCGGATAAGTGATTAACAGTGGCTGGCAAAGTCATTTTTAGAGGTCGGATAAGTGATTGACAGTGGTTGGCAAAGTCATTAAAATTGTTAGGCAAAGTCATATTTAGAGGTCGGATAAGTGATTAACAGTGGTTGCCAAAGTCACTTCAATTGTTGGGCAAAGTCATTTTTAGAGGTCGGATAAGTTATTAACAGTGGTTGGCAAAGTCATTAAAATTGTTAGGCAAAGTCATATTTAGAGGTCGGATAAGTGATTAACAGTGGTTGCCAAAGTCACTTCAATTGTTGGGCAAAGTCATTTTTAGAGGTCGGATAAGTTATTAACAGTGGTTGGCAAAGTCATTAAAATTGTTAGGCAAAGTCATTTTTAGAGGTCGGATAAGTGATTAACAGTGATTGCCAAAGACACTTCAATTGTGGGCAAAGTCATTTTTAGAGGTCGGATAAGTGATTAACAGTGGTTGGCAAAGTCATTACAATTGTTGGGCAAAGTCATTTCTAGAGATCGGATAAGTGATTAACAGTGGTTGGCTAAGTCATTACAATTGTTGGGCAAAGTCATTTTTAGAGTCCGGATAAGTGATTAACAGTGGCTGGCAAAGTCATTTTTAGAGGTCGGATAAGTGATTGACAGTGTTTGGCAAATTCATTATAATTGTTTAGCAAAGTCATTTTTAGAGGTCGGATAAGTGATTAACAGTGGTAGCCAAAGTCATTACAATTGTTTGGCAAAGTCATTTTTAGAGGTCGGATAAGTTATTGAAAGTGGATGGCAAAGTCATTACAATTGTTGGGCAAAGTCATTTTTAGAGTTCGGATAAGTGATTAACAGTGGTTGGCAAAGTCATTTCAATTGTTGGGAAAAGTCATTTCTAGAGATCGGATAAGTGATTAACAGTGGTTGGCAAAGTCGTTACAATTGTTGGGCAAAGTCATTTCTAGAGATCGGATCAGTGATTAACAGTGGTTGGCAAAGTCGTTACAATTGTTGGGGAAAGTCATTTTTAGAGGTCGGATAAGTGATTAACAGTGGTTGGCAAAGTTATTTCAATAGTTTGGTAAGGTCATTTTTAGAAGTCGGATAAGTGATTAACAGTGGTTGGCAAAGTCATTAGAATTGTTGGGCAAATTCATTTTTAGAGATCGGATATGTAATTAACAGTGGTTGGCAATGTCATTACAATTGTTGGGCAAAGTCATTTTTAGAGGTCGGATAAGTGATTGACAGTGGTTGGCAAAGTCATTAAAATTGTTAGGCAAAGTCATATTTAGAGGTCGGATAAGTGATTAACAGTGGTTGCCAAAGTCACTTCAATTGTTGGGCAAAGTCATTTTTAGAGGTCAGATAAGTTATTAACAGTGGTTGGCAAAGTCATTAAAATTGTTAGGCAAAGTCATTTTTAGAGGTCGGATAAGTGATTAACAGTGATTGCCAAAGACACTTCAATTGTGGGCAAAGTCATTTTTAGAGGTCGGATAAGTGATTAACAGTGATTGCCAAAGACACTTCAATTGTGGGCAAAGTCATTTTTAGAGGTCGGATAAGTGATTAACAGTGGTTGGCAAAGTCATTACAATTGTTGGGCAAAGTCATTTTTAGAGGTCGGATAAGTGATTAACAGTGGTTGGCAAAGTTATTTCAATAGTTTTGTAAGGTCATTTTTAGAAGTCGGATAAGTGATTAACAGTGGTTGGCAAAGTCATTTCTAGAGATCAGATAAGTGATTAACAGTGGTTGGCAAAGTCATTAAATTGTTAGGCAAAGTCATTTTTAGAGGTCGGATAAGTGATTAACAGTGGTTGCCAAAGTTATTTCAATAGTTTGGTAAGTTCATTTTTAGAAGTCGGATAAGTGATTAACAGTGGTTGGCAAAGTCATTAGAATTGTTGGGCAAAGTCATTTCTAGAGATCAGATAAGTGATTAACAGTGGTTGGCAAATTCATTTTTAGAGATCGGATAAGTAATTAACAGTGGTTGGCAATGTCATTACAATTGTTGGGCAAAGTCATTTTTAGAGGTCGGATAAGTGATTGACAGTGGTTGGCAAAGTCATTGAAATTGTTAGGCAAAGTCATATTTAGAGTTCGGATAAGTGATTAACAGTGGTTGCCAAAGTCACTTCAATTGTTGGGCAAAGTCATTTTTAGAGGTCGGATAAGTGATTAACAGTGGTTGGCAAAGTCTTTTCAGTTGTTGGGAAAAGTCATTTTTAGAGGTCGGATAAGTGATTAACAGTGGTTGGCAAAGTCATTACAATTGTTGGACAAAGTTATTTTTAGAGGTCGGATAAGTGATTAACAGTGGTTGGTAAAGTCATTAAATTGTTAGGCAAAGTCATTTTTAGAGGTCGGATAAGTGATTAACGGTGGCTGGCAAAGTCATTCCAATTGTTGGGCAAAGTCATTTTTAGAGGTCAGATAAGTGATTAACAGTGATTGCCAAAGACACTTCAATTGTGGGCAAAGTCATTTTTAGAGGTCGGATAAGTGATTAACAGTGGTTGGCAAAGTCATTACAATTGTTGGGCAAAGTCATTTTTAGAGGTCGGATAAGTGATTAACAGTGGTTGGCAAAGTTATTTCAATAGTTTTGTAAGGTCATTTTTAGAAGTCGGATAAGTGATTAACAGTGGTTGGCAAAGTCATTTCTAGAGATCAGATAAGTGATTAACAGTGGTTGGCAAAGTCATTAAATTGTTAGGCAAAGTCATTTTTAGAGGTCGGATAAGTGATTAACAGTGGTTGCCAAAGTTATTTCAATAGTTTGGTAAATTCATTTTTAGAAGTCGGATAAGTGATTAACAGTGGTTGGCAAAGTCATTAGAATTGTTGGGCAAAGTCATTTCTAGAGATCAGATAAGTGATTAACAGTGGTTGGCAAATTCATTTTTAGAGATCGGATAAGTAATTAACAGTGGTTGGCAATGTCATTACAATTGTTGGGCAAAGTCATTTTTAGAGGTCGGATAAGTGATTGACAGTGGTTGGCAAAGTCATTGAAATTGTTAGGCAAAGTCATATTTAGAGTTCGGATAAGTGATTAACAGTGGTTGCCAAAGTCACTTCAATTGTTGGGCAAAGTCATTTTTAGAGGTCGGATAAGTGATTAACAGTGGTTGGCAAAGTCTTTTCAGTTGTTGGGAAAAGTCATTTTTAGAGGTCGGATAAGTGATTAACAGTGGTTGGCAAAGTCATTACAATTGTTGGACAAAGTCATTTTTAGAGGTCGGATAAGTGATTGACAGTGGTTGGCAAAGTCATTAAAATTGTTAGGCAAAGTCATATTTAGAGGTCGGATAAGTGATTAACAGTGGTTGCCAAAGTCACTTCAATTGTTGGGCAAAGTCATTTTTAGAGGTCAGATAAGTTATTAACAGTGGTTGGCAAAGTCATTAAAATTGTTAGGCAAAGTCATTTTTAGAGGTCGGATAAGTGATTAACAGTGATTGCCAAAGACACTTCAATTGTGGGCAAAGTCATTTTTAGAGGTCGGATAAGTGATTAACAGTGATTGCCAAAGACACTTCAATTGTGGGCAAAGTCATTTTTAGAGGTCGGATAAGTGATTAACAGTGGTTGGCAAAGTCATTACAATTGTTGGGCAAAGTCATTTTTAGAGGTCGGATAAGTGATTAACAGTGGTTGGCAAAGTTATTTCAATAGTTTTGTAAGGTCATTTTTAGAAGTCGGATAAGTGATTAACAGTGGTTGGCAAAGTCATTTCTAGAGATCAGATAAGTGATTAACAGTGGTTGGCAAAGTCATTAAATTGTTAGGCAAAGTCATTTTTAGAGGTCGGATAAGTGATTAACAGTGGTTGCCAAAGTTATTTCAATAGTTTGGTAAGTTCATTTTTAGAAGTCGGATAAGTGATTAACAGTGGTTGGCAAAGTCATTAGAATTGTTGGGCAAAGTCATTTCTAGAGATCAGATAAGTGATTAACAGTGGTTGGCAAATTCATTTTTAGAGATCGGATAAGTAATTAACAGTGGTTGGCAATGTCATTACAATTGTTGGGCAAAGTCATTTTTAGAGGTCGGATAAGTGATTGACAGTGGTTGGCAAAGTCATTGAAATTGTTAGGCAAAGTCATATTTAGAGTTCGGATAAGTGATTAACAGTGGTTGCCAAAGTCACTTCAATTGTTGGGCAAAGTCATTTTTAGAGGTCGGATAAGTGATTAACAGTGGTTGGCAAAGTCTTTTCAGTTGTTGGGAAAAGTCATTTTTAGAGGTCGGATAAGTGATTAACAGTGGTTGGCAAAGTCATTACAATTGTTGGACAAAGTTATTTTTAGAGGTCGGATAAGTGATTAACAGTGGTTGGTAAAGTCATTAAATTGTTAGGCAAAGTCATTTTTAGAGGTCGGATAAGTGATTAACGGTGGCTGGCAAAGTCATTCCAATTGTTGGGCAAAGTCATTTTTAGAGGTCGGATAAGTAATTAACAGTGGTTGGCAATGTCATTACAATTGTTGGGCAAAGTCATTTTTAGAGGTCGGATAAGGGATTGACAGTGGTTGGCAAAGTCATTAAAATTGTTAGGCAAAGTCATATTTAGAGGTCGGATAAGTGATTAACAGTGATTGCCAAAGACACTTCAATTGTGGGCAAAGTCATTTTTAGAGGTCGGATAAGTGATTAACAGTGGTTGGCAAAGTCATTACAATTGTTGGGCAAAGTCATTTTTAGAGGTCGGATAAGTGATTAACAGTGGTTGGCAAAGTTATTTCAATAGTTTTGTAAGGTCATTTTTAGAAGTCGGATAAGTGATTAACAGTGGTTGGCAAAGTCATTTCTAGAGATCAGATAAGTGATTAACAGTGGTTGGCAAAGTCATTAAATTGTTAGGCAAAGTCATTTTTAGAGGTCGGATAAGTGATTAACAGTGGTTGCCAAAGTTATTTCAATAGTTTGGTAAATTCATTTTTAGAAGTCGGATAAGTGATTAACAGTGGTTGGCAAAGTCATTAGAATTGTTGGGCAAAGTCATTTCTAGAGATCAGATAAGTGATTAACAGTGGTAGCAAATTCATTTTTAGAGATCGGATAAGTAATTAACAGTGGTTGGCAATGTCATTACAATTGTTGGGCAAAGTCATTTTTAGAGGTCGGATAAGTGATTGACAGTGGTTGGCAAAGTCATTAAAATTGTTAGGCAAAGTCATATTTAGAGTTCGGATAAGTGATTAACAGTGGTTGCCAAAGTCACTTCAATTGTTGGGCAAAGTCATTTTTAGAGGTCGGATAAGTGATTAACAGTGGTTGGCAAAGTCTTTTCAGTTGTTGGGAAAAGTCATTTTTAGAGGTCGGATAAGTGATTAACAGTGGTTGGCAAAGTCATTACAATTGTTGGACAAAGTTATTTTTAGAGGTCGGATAAGTGATTAACAGTGGTTGGTAAAGTCATTAAATTGTTGGGCAAAGTCATTTTTAGAGGTCGGATAAGTGATTAACGGTGGCTGGCAAAGTCATTCCAATTGTTGGGCAAAGTCATTTTTAGAGGTCGGATAAGTGATTTACAGTGGTTGGCAAAGTCATTACAATTGTAGGGCAAAGTCATTTTTAGAGGTCGGATAAGTGATTAACAGCGGTTGGCAAAGTCATTACAATTAATGGGCAAAGTTATTTTTAGACGTCGGATAAGTGATTAACAGTGGTTGCCAAAGTCACTTCAATTGTTGGGCAAAGTCATTTTTAGAGGTCGGATAAGTGATTAACAGTGGTTGGCAAAGTCATTACAATTGTTGGGCAAAAACATTTTTAGAGGTCGGATAAGTGATTAACAGTGGCTGGCAAAGTCATTACAATTGTTGGGCAAAGTCATTTTTAGAGGTCGGATAAGTGAATTACAGTGGTTGGCAAAGTCACTTCAATTGTTGGGCAAAGTCATTTTTAGAGGTCGGATAAGTGATTAACAGTGGTTGCCAAAGTCACTTCAATTGTTGGGCAAAGTCATTTTTAGAGGTCGGATAAGTGATTAACAGTGGTTGGCAAAGTCATTACAATTGTTGGGCAAAAACATTTTTAGAGGTCGGATAAGTGATTAACAGTGGCTGGCAAAGTCATTACAATTGTTGGGCAAAGTCATTTTTAGAGGTCGGATAAGTGAATTACAGTGGTTGGCAAAGTCATTACAATTGTTGGGCAAAGTCATTTTTAGAGGTCGGATAAGTGATTAACAGTGGTTGCCAAAGTCACTTCAATTGTTGGGCAAAGTCATTTTTAGAGGTCGGATAAGTGATTAACAGTGGTTGGAAAAGTCATTAGAATTGTTGGGCAAAGTCATTTCTAGAGATCACATAAGTGATTAACAGTGGTTGGCAAAGTCATTAAATTGTTAGGCAAAGTCATTTTTAGAGGTCGGATAAGTGATTAACAGTGGTTGCCAAAGTTATTTCAATAGTTTGGTAAGTTCATTTTTAGAAGTCGGATAAGTGATTAACAGTGGTTTGCAAAGTCATTAGAATTGTTGGGCAAAGTCATTTCTAGAGATCACATAAGTGATTAACAGTGGTTGGCAAAGTCATTAAATTGTTAGGCAAAGTCATTTTTAGAGGTCGGATAAGTGATTAACAGTGGTTGCCAAAGTTATTTCAATAGTTTGGTAAGTTCATTTTTAGAAGTCGGATAAGTGATTAACAGTGGTTGGCAAAGTCATTAGAATGTTGGGCAAAGTCATTTCTAGAGATCAGATAAGTGATTAACAGTGGTTGGCAAATTCATTTTTAGAGATCGGATAAGAAATTAACAGTGGCTGGCAATGTCATTACAATTGTTGGGCAAATTCATTTTTAGAGATCGGATAAGAAATTAACAGTGGCTGGCAATGTCATTACAATTGTTGGGCAAAGTCATTTTTAGAGTTCGGATAAGTGATTAACAGTGGTTGCCAAAGTCACTTCAATTGTTGGGCAAAGTCATTTTTAGAGGTCGGATAAGTGATTAACAGTGGTTGGCAAAGTCTTTTCAGTTGTTGGGAAAAGTCATTTTTAGAGGTCGGATAAGTGATTAACAGTGGTTGGCAAAGTCATTACAATTGTTGGACAAAGTCATTTTTAGAGGTCGGATAAGTGATTAACAGTGATTGCCAAAGACACTTCAATTGTGGGCAAAGTCATTTTTAGAGGTCGAATAAGTGATTAACAGTGGTTGGCAAAGTCATTACAATTGTTGGGCAAAGTCATTTTTAGAGGTCGGATAAGTGATTAACAGTGGTTGGCAAAGTTATTTCAATAGTTTTGTAAGGTCATTTTAGAAGTCGGATAAGTGATTAACAGTGGTTGGCAAAGTCATTTCTAGAGATCAGATAAGTGATTAACAGTGGTTGGCAAAGTCATTAAATTGTTAGGCAAAGTCATTTTTAGAGGTCGGATAAGTGATTAACAGTGGTTGCCAAAGTTATTTCAATAGTTTGGTAAGTTCATTTTTAGAAGTCGGATAAGTGATTAACAGTGGTTGGCAAAGTCATTAGAATTGTTGGGCAAAGTCATTTCTAGAGATCAGATAAGTGATTAACAGTGGTTGGCAATGTCATTACAATTGTTGGGCAAAGTCATTTTTAGAGGTCGGATAAGTGATTGACAGTGGTTGGCAAAGTCATTAAAATTGTTAGGCAAAGTCATATTTAGAGTTCGGATAAGTGATTAACAGTGGTTGCCAAAGTCACTTCAATTGTTGGGCAAAGTCATTTTTAGAGGTCGGATAAGTGATTAACAGTGGTTGGCAAAGTCTTTTCAGTTGTTGGGAAAAGTCATTTTTAGAGGTCGGATAAGTGATTAACAGTGGTTGGCAAAGTCATTACAATTGTTGGACAAAGTTATTTTTAGAGGTCGGATAAGTGATTAACAGTGGTTGGTAAAGTCATTAAATTGTTAGGCAAAGTCATTTTTAGAGGTCGGATAAGTGATTAACGGTGGCTGGCAAAGTCATTCCAATTGTTGGGCAAAGTCATTTTTAGAGGTCGGATAAGTGATTTACAGTGGTTGGCAAAGTCATTACAATTGTAGGGCAAAGTCATTTTTAGAGGTCGGATAAGTGATTAACAGCGGTTGGCAAAGTCATTACAATTAATGGGCAAAGTTATTTTTAGACGTCGGATAAGTGATTAACAGTGGTTGCCAAAGTCACTTCAATTGTTGGGCAAAGTCATTTTTAGAGGTCGGATAAGTGATTAACAGTGGTTGGCAAAGTCATTACAATTGTTGGGCAAAAACATTTTTAGAGGTCGGATAAGTGATTAACAGTGGCTGGCAAAGTCATTACAATTGTTGGGCAAAGTCATTTTTAGAGGTCGGATAAGTGATTAACAGTGGTTGCCAAAGTCACTTCAATTGTTGGGCAAAGTCATTTTTAGAGGTCGGATAAGTGATTAACAGTGGTTGGAAAAGTCATTAGAATTGTTGGGCAAAGTCATTTCTAGAGATCACATAAGTGATTAACAGTGGTTGGCAAAGTCATTAAATTGTTAGGCAAAGTCATTTTTAGAGGTCGGATAAGTGATTAACAGTGGTTGCCAAAGTTATTTCAATAGTTTGGTAAGTTCATTTTTAGAAGTCGGATAAGTGATTAACAGTGGTTTGCAAAGTCATTAGAATTGTTGGGCAAAGTCATTTCTAGAGATCACATAAGTGATTAACAGTGGTTGGCAAAGTCATTAAATTGTTAGGCAAAGTCATTTTTAGAGGTCGGATAAGTGATTAACAGTGGTTGCCAAAGTTATTTCAATAGTTTGGTAAGTTCATTTTTAGAAGTCGGATAAGTGATTAACAGTGGTTGGCAAAGTCATTAGAATGTTAGGCAAAGTCATTTCTAGAGATCAGATAAGTGATTAACAGTGGTTGGCAAATTCATTTTTAGAGATCGGATAAGTAATTAACAGTGGCTGGCAATGTCATTACAATTGTTGGGCAAAGTCATTTTTAGAGGTCGGATAAGTGATTGACAGTGGTTGGCAAAGTCATTACAATTGTTGGACAAAGTCATTTTTAGAGGTCGGATAAGTGATTAACAGTGGTTGGTAAAGTCATTAAATTGTTAGGCAAAGTCATTTTTAGAGGTCGGATAAGTGATTAACAGTGGCTGGCAAAGTCATTCCAATTGTTGGGCAAAGTCATTTTTAGAGGTCAGATAAGTGATTTACAGTGGTTGGCAAAGTCATTACAATTGTAGGGCAAAGTCATTTTTAGAGGTCGGATAAGTGATTAACAGCGGTTGGCAAATTCATTTTTAGAGATCGGATAAGTAATTAACAGTGGCTGGCAATGTCATTACAATTGTTGGGCAAAGTCATTTTTAGAGGTCGGATAAGTGATTGACAGTGGTTGGCAAAGTCATTAAAATTGTTAGGCAAAGTCATATTTAGAGGTCGGATAAGTGATTAACAGTGGTTGCCAAAGTCACTTCAATTGTTGGGCAAAGTCATTTTTAGAGGTCGGATAAGTGATTAACAGTGGTTGGCAAAGTCTTTTCAGTTGTTGGGAAAAGTCATTTTTAGAGGTCGGATAAGTGATTAACAGTGGTTGGCAAAGTCATTACAATTGTTGGACAAAGTCATTTTTAGAGGTCGGATAAGTGATTAACAGTGGTTGGTAAAGTCATTAAATTGTTAGGCAAAGTCATTTTTAGAGGTCGGATAAGTGATTAACAGTGGCTGGCAAAGTCATTCCAATTGTTGGGCAAAGTCATTTTTAGAGGTCGGATAAGTGATTTACAGTGGTTGGCAAGGTCATTACAATTGTAGGGCAAAGTCATTTTTAGAGGTCGGATAAGTGATTAACAGCGGTTGGCAAAGTCATTACAATTAATGGGCAAAGTTATTTTTAGACGTCGGATAAGTAATTAACAGTGGTTGCCAAAGTCACTTCAATTGTTGGGCAAAGTCATTTTTAGAGGTCGGATAAGTGATTAAAAGTGGTTGGCAAAGTCATTACAATTGTTGGGCAAAATTATTTTTAGACGTCGGATAAGTGATTAACAGTGGTTGGCAAAAACATTACAATTGTTGGGCAAAAACATTTTTAGAGGTCGGATAAGTGATTAACAGTGGCTGGCAAAGTCATTACAATTGTTGGGCAAAGTCATTTTTAGAGGTCGGATAAGTGAATTACAGTGGTTGGCAAAGTCATTACAATTGTTGGGCAAAGTCATTTTTAGAGGTCGGATAAGTGATTAACAGTGGTTGGCAAAGTCATTACAATTGTTGGGCAAAATTATTTTTAGACGTCGGATAAGTGATTAACAGTGGTTGGCAAAAACATTACAATTGTTGGGCAAAAACATTTTTAGAGGTCGGATAAGTGATTAACAGTGGTTGGCAATGTCATTACAATTGTTGGGCAAAGTCGTTTTTAGAGGTCGGATAAGTGATTGACAGTGGTTGGCAAAGTCATTAAAATTGTTGGGCAAAGTCATATTTAGAGGTCGGATAAGTGATTAACAGTGGTTGCCAAAGTCACTTCAATTGTTGGGCAAAGTCATTTTTAGAGGTCGGATAAGTGATTAACAGTGGTTGGTAAAGTCATTAAATTGTTAGGCAAAGTCATTTTTAGAGGTCGGATAAGTGATTAACAGTGGCTGGCAAAGTCATTCCAATTGTTGGGCAAAGTCATTTTTAGAGGTCGGATAAGTGATTTACAGTGATTGGCAAAGTCATTACAATTGTTGGGCAAAGTCATTTTTAGAGGTCGGATAAGTGATTAACAGCGGTTGGCAAAGTCATTACAATTAATGGGCAAAGTTATTTTTAGACGTCGGATAAGTGATTAACAGTGGTTGGCAAAGTCATTACAATTGTTGGACAAAGTCATTTTTAGAGGTCGGATAAGTGATTAACAGTGGCTGGCAAAGTCATTCCAATTGTTGGGCAAAATTATTTTTAGACGTCGGATAAGTGATTTACAGTGGTTGGCAAAGTCATTACAATTGTAGGGCAAAGTCATTTTTAGAGGTCGGATAAGTGATTAACAGTGGTTGGCAAAGTCATTACAATTGTTGGGCAAAATTATTTTTAGACGTCGGATAAGTGATTAACAGTAGTTGGCAAAGTCATTACAATTGTTGGGCAAAATTATTTTTAGACGTCGGATTAGTGATTAACATTGGTTGGCAAAAACATTACAATTGTTGGGCAAAAACATTTTTAGAGATCGGATAAGTAATTAACAGTGGCTGGCAATGTCATTACAATTGTTGGGCAAAGTCATTTTTAGAGGTCGGATAAGTGATTTACAGTGGTTGGCAAAGTCATTACAATTGTAGGGCAAAGTCATTTTTAGAGGTCGGATAAGTGATTAACAGCGGTTGGCAAAGTCATTACAATTAATGGGCAAAGTTATTTTTAGACGTCGGATAAGTGATTAACAGTGGTTGCCAAAGTCACTTCAATTGTTGGGCAAAGTCATTTTTAGAGGTCGGATAAGTGATTAACAGTGGTTGGCAAAGTCATTACAATTGTTGGGCAAAAACATTTTTAGAGGTCGGATAAGTGATTAACAGTGGCTGGCAAAGTCATTACAATTGTTGGGCAAAGTCATTTTTAGAGGTCGGATAAGTGAATTACAGTGGTTGGCAAAGTCATTACAATTGTTGGGCAAAGTCATTTTTAGAGGTCGGATAAGTGATTAACAGTGGTTGCCAAAGTCACTTCAATTGTTGGGCAAAGTCATTTTTAGAGGTCGGATAAGTGATTAACAGTGGTTGGCAAAGTCTTTTCAGTTGTTGGGAAAAGTCATTTTTAGAGGTCGGATAAGTGATTAACAGTGGTTGGCAAAGTCATTACAATTGTTGGACAAAGTCATTTTTAGAGGTCGGATAAGTGATTAACAGTGGTTGGTAAAGTCATTAAATTGTTAGGCAAAGTCATTTTTAGAGGTCGGATAAGTGATTAACAGTGGTTGGCAAAGTCATTACAATTGTTGGGCAAAATTATTTTTAGAGGTCGGATAAGTGATTAACAGTGGTTGGCAAAAACATTACAATTGTTGGGCAAAAACATTTTTAGAGGTCGGATAAGTGATTAACAGTGGTTGCCAAAGTCACTTCAATTGTTGTGCAAAGTCATTTTTAGAGGTCGGATAAGTGATTAACAGTGGTTGGCAAAGTCATTACAATTGTTGGACAAAGTCATTTTTAGAGGTCGGATAAGTGATTAACAGTTGTTGGTAAAGTCATTAAATTGTTAGGCAAAGTCATTTTTAGAGGTCGGATAAGTGATTAACAGTGGCTAGCAAAGTCATTCCAATTGTTGGGCAAAGTCATTTTTAGAGGTCGGATAAATGATTTTCAGTGGTTGGCAAAGTCATTACAATTGTAGGGCAAAGTCATTTTTAGAGGTCGGATAAGTGAATTACAGTGGTTGGCAAAGTGATTACAATTGTAGGGCTAAGTCATTTTTAAAGGTCGGATAAGTGATTAACAGTGGCTGGCAAAGTCATTACAATCGTTGGGCAAAGTCATTTTTAGAGGTCGGATAAGTGAATTACAGTGGTTGGCAAAGTCATTACAATTGTTGGGCAAAATTATTTTTAGACATCGGATAAGTGATTAACAGTGGTTGGAAAAGTCATTACAATTGTTGGGCAAAGTTATTTTTTGACGTCGGATAAGTGAATTACAGTGGTTGGCAAAGTCATTACAATTGTTGGGCAAAATTATTTTTAGACATCGGATAAGTGATTAACAGTGGTTGGAAAAGTCATTACAATTGTTGGGCAAAGTCATATTTAGAGGTCGGATAAGTGATTAACAGTGGTTGGCAAAGTCATTAAAATTGTTAGGCAAAGTTATTTTTAGAGGTCGGATAAGTGATTAACAGTGGTTGCCAAAGTCACTTCAATTGTGGGCAAAGTCATTTTTAGAGATCGGATAAGTGATTTACAGTGGTTGGCAAAGTCATTACAATTGTTGGACAAAGTCATTTTTAGAGGTCGGATAAGTGATTAACAGTGGTTGGTAAAGTCATTAAATTGTTAGGCAAAGTCATTTTTAGAGGTCGGATAAGTGATTAACAGTGGCTGGCAAAGTCATTACAATTGCTGGGCAAAGTCATTTTTAGAGGTCGGATAAGTGATTAACAGTGGTTGGCAAAGTCATTCCAATTGTAGGGCAAAGTCATTTTTAAAGGTCGGATAAGTGATTAACAGTGGCTGGCAAAGTCATTACAATTGTTGGGCAAAGTCATTTTAAGAGGTCGGATAAGTGAATTTCAGTGGTTGGCAAAGTCATAAAAATTGTTAGGCAATGTCATTTTTAGAGGTCGGATAAGTGATTAACAGTGGTTGGAAAAGTCATTACAATTGTTGGGCAAAGATATTTTTTGACGTCGGATAAGTGATTAATAGTGGTTGGCAAAAACATTAAAATTGTTGGGCAAAGTCATTTTTAGAGGTCGGATAAGTGATTAACAGTGGTTGGCAAAGTCATTACAATTGTTGGGGAAAGTCATATTTAGAGGTCGGATAAGTGATTAACAGTGGTTGGCAAAGTCATAAAAATTGTTAGGCAAAGTCATTTTTAGAGGTCGGATAAGTGATTAACAGTGGTTGCCAAAGTCACTTCAATTATGGGCAAAGTCATTTTTAGAGGTCGGATAAGTGATTAACAGTGGTTGGCAAAGTCATTCCAATTGTAGGGCAAAGTCATTTTTAAAGGTCGGATAAGTGATTAACAGTGGCTGGCAAAGTCATTACAATTGTTGGGCAAAGTCATTTTAGAGGTCGGATAAGTGAATTACAGTGGTTGGCAAAGTCATTAAAATTGTTAGGCAATGTCATTTTTAGAGGTCGGATAAGTGATTAACAGTGGTTGGAAAAGTCATTACAATTGTTGGGCAAAGTTATTTTTTGACGTCGGATAAGTGATTAATAGTGGTTGGCAAAAACATTAAAATTGTTGGGCAAAGTCATTTTAGAGGTCGGATAAGTGATTAACAGTGGTTGGCAAAGTCATTACAATTGTTGGGGAAAGTCATATTTAGAGGTCGGATAAGTGATTAACAGTGGTTGGCAAAGTCATTAAAATTGTTAGGCAAAGTCATTTTTAGAGGTCGGATAAGTGATTAACAGTGGTTGCCAAAGTCACTTCAATTATGGGCAAAGTCATTTTTAGAGGTCGGATAAGTGATTAACAGTGGTTGGCAAAGTCATTACAATTGTTGGGCAAAGTTATTTTTTGACGTCGGATAAGTGATTAATAGTGGTTGGCAAAAACATTAAAATTGTTGGGCAAAGTCATTTTTAGAGGTCGGATAAGTGATTAACAGTGGTTGGCAAAGTCATTACAATTGTTGGGGAAAGTCATATTTAGAGGTCGGATAAGTGATTAACAGTGGTTGGCAAAGTCATAAAAATTGTTAGGCAAAGTCATTTTTAGAGGTCTGATAAGTGATTAACAGTGGTTGCCAAAGTCACTTCAATTATGGGCAAAGTCATTTTTAGAGGTCGGATAAGTGATTAACAGTGGTTGGCAAAGTCATTACAATTGTTGGGGAAAGTCATATTTAGAGGTCGGATAAGTGATTAACAGTGGTTGGCAAAGTCATTAAAATTGTTAGGCAAAGTCATTTTTAGAGGTCGGATAAGTGATTAACAGTGGTTGCCAAAGTCACTTCAATTATGGGCAAAGTCATTTTTAGAGGTCGGATAAGTGATTAACAGTGGTTGGAAATGTCATTACAATTGTTGGGCAAAGTTATTTTTTGACGTCGGATAAGTGATTAATAGTGGTTGGCAAAAACATTAAAATTGTTGGGCAAAGTCATTTTTAGAGGTCGGATAAGTGATTAACAGTGGTTGGCAAAGTCATTACAATTGTTGGGGAAAGTCATATTTAGAGGTCGGATAAGTGATTAACAGTGGTTGGCAAAGTCATTAAAATTGTTAGGCAAAGTCATTTTTAGAGGTCGGATAAGTGATTAACAGTGGTTGCCAAAGTCACTTCAATTGTGGGCAAAGTCATTTTTAGAGGTCGGATAAGTGATTAACAGTGGTTGGCAAAGTCATTACAATTGTTGGGCAAAGTTATTTTTTGACGTCGGATAAGTGATTAATAGTGGTTGGCAAAAACATTAAAATTGTTGGGCAAAGTTATTTTTTGACGTCTGATAAGTGATTAATAGTGGTTGGGCAAAAACATTTTTAGAGGTCGGATAAGTGATTAACAGTGGCTGGCAAAGTCATTACAATTGCTGGGCAAAGTCATTTTTAGAGGTCGGATAAGTGATTAACAGTGGTTGGCAAAGTCATTACAATTGTAGGGCAAAGTCATTTTTAAAGGTCGGATAAGTGATTAACAGTGGCTGGCAAAGTCATTACAATTGTTGGGCAAAGTCATTTTTAGAGGTCGGATAAGTGAATTACAGTGGTTGGCAAAGTCATTAAAATTGTTAGGCAAAGTCATTTTTAGAGGTCGGATAAGTGAATTTCAGTGGTTGGCAAAGTCATTAAAATTTTTAGGCAATGTCATTTTTAGAGGTCGGATAAGTGATTAACAGTGGTTGGAAAAGTCATTACAATTGTTGGGCAAAGTTATTTTTTGACGTCGGATAAGTGATTAATAGTGGTTGGCAAAAACATTAAAATTGTTGGGCAAAGTCATTTTTAGAGGTCGGATAAGTGATTAACAGTGGTTGGCAAAGTCATTACAATTGTTGGGGAAAGTCATATTTAGAGGTCGGATAAGTGATTAACAGTGGTTGGCAAAGTCATAAAAATTGTTAGGCAAAGTCATTTTTAGAGGTCGGATAAGTGATTAACAGTGGTTGCCAAAGTCACTTCAATTATGGGCAAAGTCATTTTTAGAGGTCGGATAAGTGATTAACAGTGGTTGGCAAAGTCATTCCAATTGTAGGGCAAAGTCATTTTTAAAGGTCGGATAAGTGATTAACAGTGGCTGGCAAAGTCATTACAATTGTTGGGCAAAGTCATTTTTAGAGGTCGGATAAGTGAATTACAGTGGTTGGCAAAGTCATTAAAATTGTTAGGCAATGTCATTTTTAGAGGTCGGATAAGTGATTAACAGTGGTTGGAAAAGTCATTACAATTGTTGGGCAAAGTTATTTTTTGACGTCGGATAAGTGATTAATAGTGGTTGGCAAAAACATTAAAATTGTTGGGCAAAGTCATTTTTAGAGGTCGGATAAGTGATTAACAGTGGTTGGCAAAGTCATTACAATTGTTGGGGAAAGTCATATTTAGAGGTCGGATAAGTGATTAACAGTGGTTGGCAAAGTCATTAAAATTGTTAGGCAAAGTCATTTTTAGAGGTCGGATAAGTGATTAACAGTGGTTGCCAAAGTCACTTCAATTATGGGCAAAGTCATTTTTAGAGGTCGGATAAGTGATTAACAGTGGTTGGAAAAGTCATTACAATTGTTGGCAAAGTTATTTTTTGACGTCGGATAAGTGATTAATAGTGGTTGGCAAAAACATTAAAATTGTTGGGCAAAGTCATTTTTAGAGGTCGGATAAGTGATTAACAGTGGTTGGCAAAGTCATTACAATTGTTGGGGAAAGTCATATTTAGAGGTCGGATAAGTGATTAACAGTGGTTGGCAAAGTCATAAAAATTGTAAGGCAAAGTCATTTTTAGAGGTCTGATAAGTGATTAACAGTGGTTGCCAAAGTCACTTCAATTATGGGCAAAGTCATTTTTAGAGGTCGGATAAGTGATTAACAGTGGTTGGCAAAGTCATTACAATTGTTGGGGAAAGTCATATTTAGAGGTCGGATAAGTGATTAACAGTGGTTGGCAAAGTCATTAAAATTGTTAGGCAAAGTCATTTTTAGAGGTCGGATAAGTGATTAACAGTGGTTGCCAAAGTCACTTCAATTATGGGCAAAGTCATTTTTAGAGGTCGGATAAGTGATTAACAGTGGTTGGAAATGTCATTACAATTGTTGGGCAAAGTTATTTTTGACGTCGGATAAGTGATTAATAGTGGTTGGCAAAAACATTAAAATTGTTGGGCAAAGTCATTTTTAGAGGTCGGATAAGTGATTAACAGTGGTTGGCAAAGTCATTACAATTGTTGAGGAAAGTCATATTTAGAGGTCGGATAAGTGATTAACAGTGGTTGGCAAAGTCATTTAAATTGTTAGGCAAAGTCATTTTTAGAGGTCGGATAAGTGATTAACAGTGGTTGCCAAAGTCACTTCAATTGTGGGCAAAGTCATTTTTAGAGGTCGGATAAGTGATTAACAGTGGTTGGCAAGGTCATTACAATTGTTGGGCAAAGTTATTTTTTGACGTCGGATAAGTGATTAATAGTGGTTGGCAAAAACATTAAAATTGTTGGGCAAAGTTATTTTTTGACGTCTGATAAGTGATTAATAGTGGTTGGGCAAAAACATTTTTAGAGGTCGGATAAGTGATTAACAGTGGCTGGCAAAGTCATTACAATTGCTGGGCAAAGTCATTTTTAGAGGTCGGATAAGTGATTAACAGTGGTTGGCAAAGTCATTACAATTGTAGGGCAAAGTCATTTTTAAAGGTCGGATAAGTGATTAACAGTGGCTGGCAAAGTCATTACAATTGTTGGGCAAAGTCATTTTTAGAGGTCGGATAAGTGAATTACAGTGGTTGGCAAAGTCATTAAAATTGTTAGGCAATGTCATTTTTAGAGGTCGGATAAGTGATTAACAGTGGTTGCCAAAGTCACTTCAATTATGGGCAAAGTCATTTTTAGAGGTCGGATAAGTGATTAACAGTGGTTGGAAAAGTCATTACAATTGTTGGGCAATGTTATTGTTTGACGTCGGATAAGTGATTAATAGTGGTTGGCAAAAACATTAAAATTGTTGGGCAAAGTCATTTTTAGAGGTCGGATAAGTGATTAACAGTGGTTGGCAAAGTCATTACAATTGTTGGGGAAAGTCATATTTAGAGGTCGGATAAGTGATTAACAGTGGTTGGCAGAGTCATTAAAATTGTTAGGCAAAGTCATTTTTAGAGGTCGGATAAGTGATTAACAGTGGTTGCCAAAGTTACTTCAATTGTTGGCAAAGTCATTTTTAGAGGTTGGATAAGTGATTAACAGTGGTTGGCAAAGTCATTACAATTGTTGGGCAAAGTTATTTTTTGACGTCGGATAAGTGATTAATAGTGGTTGGCAAAAACATTAAAATTGTTGGGCAAAAACATTTTTAGAGGTCGGAAAAGTGATTAACAGTTGCTGGCAAAGTCATTACAATTGCTGGGCAAAGTCATTTTTTTGAGGTCGGATAAGTGATTAACAGTGGTTGCCAAAGTCACTTCAATTGTGGGCAAAGTCATTTTTAGAGGTCGGATAAGTGATTAACAGTGGTTGGCAAAGTCATTACAATTGTTGGGCAAAGTTATTTTTTGACGTCGGATAAGTGATTAATAGTGGTTGGCAAAAACATTAAAATTGTTGGGCAAAGTTATTTTTTGACGTCTGATAAGTGATTAATAGTGGTTGGCAAAAACATTAAAATTGTTGGGCAAAAACATTTTTAGAGGTCGGATAAGTGATTAACAGTGGCTGGCAAAGTCATTACAATTGCTGGGCAAAGTCATTTTTAGAGGTCGGATAAGTGAATTACAGTGGTTGGCAAAGTCATTAAAATTGTTAGGCAATGTCATTTTTAGAGGTCGGATAAGTGATTAACAGTGGTTGCCAAAGTCACTTCAATTACGGGCAAAGTCATTTTTAGAGGTCGGATAAGTGATTAACAGTGGTTGGAAAAGTCATTACAATTGTTGGGCAAAGTTATTTTTTGACGTCGGATAAGTGATTAATAGTGGTTGGCAAAAACATTTAAATTGTTGGGCAAAGTCATTTTTAGAGGTCGGATAAGTGATTAACAGTGGTTGGCAAAGTCATTAGAATTGTTGGGGAAAGTCATATTTAGAGGTCGGATAAGTGATTAACAGTGGTTGGCAAAGTCATTAAAATTGTTAGGCAAAGTCATCTTTAGAGGTCGGATAAGTGATTAACAGTGGTTGCCAAAGTCACTTCAATTGTTGGCAAAGTCATTTTTAGAGGGCGGATAAGTGATTAACAGTGGTTGGCAAAGTCATTACAATTGTTGGGCAAAGTTATTTTTTGACGTCGGATAAGTGATTAATAGTGGTTGGCAAAAACATTAAAATTGTTGGGCAAAAACATTTTTGGAGGTCGGATAAGTGATTAACAGTGGCTGGCAAAGTCATTACAATTGCTGGGCAAAGTCATTTTTAGAGGTCGGGTAAGTGATTAACAGTGGTTGGCAAAGTCATTACAATTGTTGGGCAAAGTCATTTTTAGAGGTCGGATAAGTGATTAACAGTGGTTGGCAAAGTCTTTTCAGTTGTTGGGAAAAGTCATTTTTAGAGGTCGGATAAGTGATTAACAGTGGTTGGCAAAGTCATTTTTAGAGGTCGGATAAGTGTTTGACATAGTTTGGCAAAGTCATTATAATTGTTGGGCAAAGTCATTTTTAGAGGTCGGATAAGCTATTGACAGTTGTTGGCAAAGTCATTACAATTGTTGGGCAAAGTCATTTTTAGAGTTCGGATAAGTGATTAACAGTGGTTGGCAAAGTCATTACAATTGTTGGGCAAAGTCATTTCTAGTTATCGGATAAGTGATTAGCAGTGGTTGGCAAAGTCATTACAATTGTTGGGCAAAGTCATTTCTAGAGATCGGATAAGTGATTAACAGTGGTTGGCTAAGTCATTACAATTGTTGGGCGAAGTCATTTTTAGAGTCCGGATAAGTGATTAACAGTGGCTGGCAAAGTCATTTTTAGAGGTCGGATAAGTGATTAACAGTGGTTGGCAAAGTCATTAAAATTGTTAGGCAAAGTCATTTTTAGAGGTCGGATAAGTGATTAACAGTGGTTGCCAAAGTCACTTCAATTGTGGGCAAAGTCATTTTTAGAGGTCGGATAAGTGATTAACAGTGGTTGGCAAGGTCATTACAATTGTTGGGCAAAGTTATTTTTTGACGTCGGATAAGTGATTAATAGTGGTTGGCAAAAACATTAAAATTGTTGGGCAAAGTTATTTTTTGACGTCTGATAAGTGATTAATAGTGGTTGGGCAAAAACATTTTTAGAGGTCGGATAAGTGATTAACAGTGGCTGGCAAAGTCATTACAATTGCTGGGCAAAGTCATTTTTAGAGGTCGGATAAGTGATTAACAGTGGTTGGCAAAGTCATTACAATTGTAGGGCAAAGTCATTTTTAAAGGTCGGATAAGTGATTAACAGTGGCTGGCAAAGTCATTACAATTGTTGGGCAAAGTCATTTTTAGAGGTCGGATAAGTGAATTACAGTGGTTGGCAAAGTCATTAAAATTGTTAGGCAATGTCATTTTTAGAGGTCGGATAAGTGATTAACAGTGGTTGCCAAAGTCACTTCAATTATGGGCAAAGTCATTTTTAGAGGTCGGATAAGTGATTAACAGTGGTTGGAAAAGTCATTACAATTGTTGGGCAAAGTTATTGTTTGACGTCGGATAAGTGATTAATAGTGGTTGGCAAAAACATTAAAATTGTTGGGCAAAGTCATTTTTAGAGGTCGGATAAGTGATTAACAGTGGTTGGCAAAGTCATTACAATTGTTGGGGAAAGTCATATTTAGAGGTCGGATAAGTGATTAACAGTGGTTGGCAGAGTCATTAAAATTGTTAGGCAAAGTCATTTTTAGAGGTCGGATAAGTGATTAACAGTGGTTGCCAAAGTTACTTCAATTGTTGGCAAAGTCATTTTTAGAGGTTGGATAAGTGATTAACAGTGGTTGGCAAAGTCATTACAATTGTTGGGCAAAGTTATTTTTTGACGTCGGATAAGTGATTAATAGTGGTTGGCAAAAACATTAAAATTGTTGGGCAAAAACATTTTTAGAGGTCGGAAAAGTGATTAACAGTTGCTGGCAAAGTCATTACAATTGCTGGGCAAAGTCATTTTTTTGAGGTCGGATAAGTGATTAACAGTGGTTGCCAAAGTCACTTCAATTGTGGGCAAAGTCATTTTTAGAGGTCGGATAAGTGATTAACAGTGGTTGGCAAAGTCATTACAATTGTTGGGCAAAGTTATTTTTTGACGTCGGATAAGTGATTAATAGTGGTTGGCAAAAACATTAAAATTGTTGGGCAAAGTTATTTTTTGACGTCTGATAAGTGATTAATAGTGGTTGGCAAAAACATTAAAATTGTTGGGCAAAAACATTTTTAGAGGTCGGATAAGTGATTAACAGTGGCTGGCAAAGTCATTACAATTGCTGGGCAAAGTCATTTTTAGAGGTCGGATAAGTGAATTACAGTGGTTGGCAAAGTCATTAAAATTGTTAGGCAATGTCATTTTTAGAGGTCGGATAAGTGATTAACAGTGGTTGCCAAAGTCACTTCAATTACGGGCAAAGTCATTTTTAGAGGTCGGATAAGTGATTAACAGTGGTTGGAAAAGTCATTACAATTGTTGGGCAAAGTTATTTTTTGACGTCGGATAAGTGATTAATAGTGGTTGGCAAAAACATTTAAATTGTTGGGCAAAGTCATTTTTAGAGGTCGGATAAGTGATTAACAGTGGTTGGCAAAGTCATTAGAATTGTTGGGGAAAGTCATATTTAGAGGTCGGATAAGTGATTAACAGTGGTTGGCAAAGTCATTAAAATTGTTAGGCAAAGTCATCTTTAGAGGTCGGATAAGTGATTAACAGTGGTTGCCAAAGTCACTTCAATTGTTGGCAAAGTCATTTTTAGAGGGCGGATAAGTGATTAACAGTGGTTGGCAAAGTCATTACAATTGTTGGGCAAAGTTATTTTTTGACGTCGGATAAGTGATTAATAGTGGTTGGCAAAAACATTAAAATTGTTGGGCAAAAACATTTTTGGAGGTCGGATAAGTGATTAACAGTGGCTGGCAAAGTCATTACAATTGCTGGGCAAAGTCATTTTTAGAGGTCGGGTAAGTGATTAACAGTGGTTGGCAAAGTCATTACAATTGTTGGGCAAAGTCATTTTTAGAGGTCGGATAAGTGATTAACAGTGGTTGGCAAAGTCTTTTCAGTTGTTGGGAAAAGTCATTTTTAGAGGTCGGATAAGTGATTAACAGTGGTTGGCAAAGTCATTTTTAGAGGTCGGATAAGTGTTTGACATAGTTTGGCAAAGTCATTATAATTGTTGGGCAAAGTCATTTTTAGAGGTCGGATAAGCTATTGACAGTTGTTGGCAAAGTCATTACAATTGTTGGGCAAAGTCATTTTTAGAGTTCGGATAAGTGATTAACAGTGGTTGGCAAAGTCATTACAATTGTTGGGCAAAGTCATTTCTAGTTATCGGATAAGTGATTAGCAGTGGTTGGCAAAGTCATTACAATTGTTGGGCAAAGTCATTTCTAGAGATCGGATAAGTGATTAACAGTGGTTGGCTAAGTCATTACAATTGTTGGGCGAAGTCATTTTTAGAGTCCGGATAAGTGATTAACAGTGGCTGGCAAAGTCATTTTTAGAGGTCGGATAAGTGATTAACAGTGGTTGGCAAAGTCATTACAATTGTTGGGCAAAGTCATTTCTAGTTATCGGATAAGTGATAAGCAGTGGTTGGCAAAGTCATTACAATTGTTGGGCAAAGTCATTTCTAGAAATCGGATCGGTGATTAACAGTGGTTGGCAAAGTCGTTACAATTGTTGGGGAAAGTCATTTTTAGAGGTCGGATAAGTGATTAACAGTGGTTGGCAAAGTTATTTCAATAGTTTGGTAAGGTCATTTTTAGAAGTCGGATAAGTTATTAACAGTGGTTGACAAAGTCATTAGAATTGTTGGGCAAAGTCATTTCTAGAGATCAGATAAGTGATTAACAGTGGTTGGCAAAGTCATTAAATTGTAAGGCAAAGTCATTTTTAGAGGTCGGATAAGTGTTTGACAGTGTTTGGCAAAGTCATTTTAATTGTTGTGCAAAGTCATTTTTAGAGGTCGGATGAGTGATTAACAGTGGTAGGCAAAGTCATTACAATTGTTGGGCAAAGTCATTTTTAGAGGTCGGATAAGTGATTAACAGTGGCTGGCAAAGTCATTATAATAGTTTTGCAAAGTCATTTTTAGAGGTCGGATAAGTGATTAACAGTGGTAGGCAAAGTCATTACAATTGTTGGGCAAAGTCGTTTTTAGAGGTCGGATAAGTTATTGACAGTGGATGGCAAAGTCATTACAATTGTTGGGCAAAGTCATTTTTAGAGTTCGGATAAGTGATTAACAGTGGTTGGCAAAGTCATTACATTTGTTGGGCAAAGTCATTTCTAGAGATCGGATCAGTGATTAACAGTGGTTGGCAAAGTCGTTACAATTGTTGGGGAAAGTCATTTTTAGAGGTCGGATAAGTGATTAACAGTGGTTGGCAAAGTTATTTCAATAGTTTGGTAAGGTCATTTTTAGAAGTCGGATAAGTTATTAACAGTGGTTGACAAAGTCATTAGAATTGTTGGGCAAAGTCATTTCTAGAGATCAGATAAGTGATTAACAGAGGTTGGCAAAGTCATTAAATTGTTAGGCAAAGTCATTTTTAGAGGTCGGATAAGTGTTTGACAGTGTTTGGCAAAGTCATTATAATTGTTGTGCAAAGTCATTTTTAGAGGTCGGATAAGTGATTAACAGTGGTAGGCAAAGTCATTACAATTGTTGGGCAAAGTCATTTTTAGAGGTCGGATAAGCTATTGACAGTGGTTGGCAAAGTCATTACAATTGTTGGGCGAAGTCATTTTTAGAGTTCGGATAAGTGATTAACAGTGGTTGGCAAAGTCATTACAATTGTTGGGCAAAGTCATTTCTAGTTATCGGATAAGTGATTAGCAGTGGTTGGCAAAGTCATTACAATTGTTGGGCAAAGTCATTTCTAGTTATCGGATAAGTGATTAGCAGTGGTTGGCAAAGTCATTACAATTGTTGGGCAAAGTCATTTCTAGAGATCGGATAAGTGATTAACAGTGGTTGGCTAAGTCATTACAATTGTTGGGCAAAGTCATTTTTAGAGGTCGGATAAGTGATTAACAGTGGTTGCCAAAGTCACTTCAATTGTGGGCAAAGTTTTTTTTAGAGGTCGGATAAGTGATTAACAGTGGTTGGCAAAGTCATTACAATTGTTGGGCAAAGTTATTTTTTGACGTCTGATAAGTGATTAATAGTGGTTGGCAAAAACATTAAAATTGTTGGGCAAAGTAATTTTTTGACGTCTGATAAGTGATTAATAGTGGTTGGCAAAAACATTAAAATTGTTGGGCAAAAACATTTTTAGAGGTCGGATAAGTGATTAACAGTGGCTGGCAAAGTCATTACAATTGCTGGGCAAAGTCATTTTTAGAGGTCGGATAAGTGATTGACAGTGGTTGGCAAAGTCATTACAATTGTAGGGCAAAGTCATTTTTAAAGGTCGGATAAGTGATTAACAGTGGCTGGCAAAGTCATTACAATTGCTGGGCAGAGTCATTTTTAGAGGTCTGATAAGTGATTAATAGTGGTTGGCAAAAACATTAAAATTGTTGGGCAAAAACATTTTTAGAGGTCGGATAAGTGATTAACAGTGGCTGGCAAAGTCATTACAATTGCTGGGCAAAGTCATTTTTAGAGGTCGGATAAGTGATTAACAGTGGTTGGCAAAGTCATTACAATTGTAGGGCAAAGTCATTTTTAAAGGTCGGATAAGTGATTAACAGTGGCTGGCAAAGTCATTACAATTGCTGGGCAGAGTCATTTTTAGAGGTCGGATAAGTGAATTACAGTGGTTGGCAAAGTCATTAAAATTGTTAGGCAATGTCATTTTTAGAGGTCGGATAAGTGATTAACAGTGGTTGCCAAAGTCACTTCAATTATGGGCAAAGTCATTTTTAGAGGTCGGATAAGTGATTAACAGTGGTTGGCAAAGTCATTACAATTGTTGGACAAAGTCATTTTTAGAGGTCGGATAATTGATTGACAGTGGTTGGCAAAATCATTACAATTGTTGGGCAAAGTCATTTTTAGAGTCCGGATAAGTGATTAACAGTGGTTGGCAAAGTCATTTTTAGAGGTCGGATAAGTGTTTGACAGTGTTTGGCAAAGTCATTTTAATTGTTGTGCAAAGTCATTTTTAGAGGTAGGATAAGTGATTAACAGTGGTAGGCAAAGTCATTACAATTGTTGGGCAAGGCCATTTTTAGAGATCGGATAAGTGATTAATAGTGGTTGGCAAAGTCATGATAATTGTTGGGAAAAGTCATTTTTAGAGGTCGGATAAGTGATTAACAGTGGTAGGCAAAGTCATTACAATTGTTGGGCAAAGTCATTTCTAGTTATCGGATAAGTGATTGACAGTGTTTGGCAAAGTCATTACAATAGTTTTGCAAAGTCATTTTTAGAGGTCGGATAAGTGATTTACAGTGGTAGGCAAAGTCATTACAATTGTTGGGCAAAGTCGTTTTTAGAGGTCGGATAAGTTATTGACAGTGGATGGCAAAGTCATTACAATTGTTGGGCAAAGTCATTTTTAGAGTTCGGATAAGTGATTAACAGTGGTTGGCAAAGTCATTACATTTGTTGGGCAAAGTCATTTCTAGAGATCGGATCAGTGATTAACAGTGGTTGGCAAAGTCGTTACAATTGTTGGGGAAAGTCATTTTTAGAGGTCGGATAAGTGATTAACAGTGGTTGGCAAAGTTATTTCAATAGTTTGGTAAGGTCATTTTTAGAAGTCGGATAAGTTATTAACAGTGGCTGACAAAGTCATTAGAATTGTTGGGCAAAGTCATTTCTAGAGATCAGATAAGTGATTAACAGTGGTTGGCAAAGTCATTAAATTGTTAGGCAAAGTCATTTTTAGAGGTCGGATAAGTGATTAACAGTGGTTGGCAAAGTCTTTTCAGTTGTTGGGAAAAGTCATTTTTAGAGGTCGGATAAGTGATTAACAGTGGTTGGCAAAGTCATTACAATTGTTGGACAAAGTCATTTTTAGAGGTCGGATAATTGATTGACAGTGGTTGGCAAAATCATTACAATTGTTGGGCAAAGTCATTTTTAGAGTCCGGATAAGTGATTAACAGTGGTTGGCAAAGTCATTTTTAGAGGTCGGATAAGTGTTTGACAGTGTTTGGCAAAGTCATTATAATTGTTGTGCAAAGTCATTTTTAGAGGTCGGATAAGTGATTAACAGTGGTAGGCAAAGTCATTACAATTGTTGGGCAAAGTCATTTTTAGAGGTCGGATAAGTGTTTGACAGTGTTTGGCAAAGTCATTATAATTGTTGTGCAAAGTCATTTTTAGAGGTCGGATAAGTGATTAACAGTGGTTGGCAAAGTCTTTTCAGTTGTTGGGAAAAGTCATTTTTAGAGGTCGGATAAGTGATTAACAGTGGTTGGCAAAGTCATTACAATTGTTGGACAAAGTCATTTTTAGAGGTCGGATAATTGATTGACAGTGGTTGGCAAAATCATTACAATTGTTGGGCAAAGTCATTTTTAGAGTCCGGATAAGTGATTAACAGTGGTTGGCAAAGTCATTTTTAGAGGTCGGATAAGTGTTTGACAGTGTTTGGCAAAGTCATTATAATTGTTGTGCAAAGTCATTTTTAGAGGTCGGATAAGTGATTAACAGTGGTAGGCAAAGTCATTACAATTGTTGGGCAAAGTCATTTTTAGAGGTCGGATAAGTGTTTGACAGTGTTTGGCAAAGTCATTATAATTGTTGTGCAAAGTCATTTTTAGAGGTCGGATAAGTGATTAACAGTGGTAGGCAAAGTCATTACAATTGTTGGGCAAAGTCATTTTTAGAGGTCGGATAAGCTATTGACAGTGGTTGGCAAAGTCATTACAATTATTGGGCAAAGTCATTTCTAGTTATCGGATAAGTGATTAGCAGTGGTTGGCAAAGTCATTACAATTGTTGGGCAAAGTCATTTTTAGAGGTCGGATAAGTGATTAACAGTGGTTGGCAAAGTCATTACAATTGTAGGGCAAAGTCATTTTTAAAGGTCGGATAAGTGATTGACAGTGTTTCGCAAAGTCATTATAATAGTTTTGCAAAGTCATTTTTAGAGGTCGGATAAGTGATTAACAGTGGTAGGCAAAGTCATTACAATTGTTGGGCAAAGTCGTTTTTAGAGGTCGGATAAGTTATTGACAGTGGATGGCAAAGTCATTTTTAGAGTTCGGATAAGTGATTAACAGTGGTTGGCAAAGTCATTACATTTGTTGGGCAAAGTCATTTCTAGAGATCGGATCAGTGATTAACAGTGGTTGGCAAAGTCGTTACAATTGTTGGGGAAAGTCATTTTTAGAGGTCGGATAAGTGATTAACAGTGGTTGGCAAAGTTATTTCAATAGTTTGGTAAGGTCATTTTTAGAAGTCGGATAAGTTATTAACAGTGGTTGACAAAGTCATTAGAATTGTTGGGCAAAGTCATTTCTAGAGATCAGATAAGTGATTAACAGTGGTTGGAAAAGTCATTACAATTGTTAGGCAAAGTCATTTTTAGAGGTCGGATAAGTGATTAACAGTGGTTGCCAAAGTTATTTCAATAGTTTGGTAAGGTCATTTTTAGAAGTCGGATAAGTATTAACAGTGGTTGGCAAAGTCATTAGATTTGTTGGCCAAAGTCATTTCTAGAGATCAGATAAGTGATTAACAGTGGTTGGCAAATTCATTTTTAGAGATCGGATAAGTAATTAACAGTGGTTGGCAATGTCATTACAATTGTTGGGCAAGGCCATTTTTAGAGATCGGATAAGTGATTAATAGTGGTTGGCAAAGTCATGATAATTGTTGGGAAAAGTCATTTTTAGAGGTCGGATAAGTGATTAACAGTGGTAGGCAAAGTCATTACAATTGTTGGGCAAGGCCATTTTTAGAGATCGGATAAGTGATTAATAGTGGTTGGCAAAGTCATGATAATTGTTGGGAAAAGTCATTTTTAGAGGTCGGATAAGTGATTAACAGTGGTAGGCAAAGTCATTACAATTGTTGGGCAAAGTCATTTCTAGTTATCGGATAAGTGATTAGCAGTGGTTGGCAAAGTCATTACAATTGTTGGGCAAAGTCATTTCTAGAGATCGGATAAGTGATTAACAGTGGTTGGCTAAGTCATTACAATTGTTGGGCGAAGTCATTTTTAGAGTCCGGATAAGTGATTAACAGTGGCTGGCAAAGTCATTTTTAGAGGTCGGATAAGTGATTGACAGTGTTTGGCAAAGTCATTACAATAGTTTTGCAAAGTCATTTTTAGAGGTCGGATAAGTGATTTACAGTGGTAGGCAAAGTCATTACAATTGTTGGGCAAAGTCGTTTTTAGAGGTCGGATAAGTTATTGACAGTGGATGGCAAAGTCATTACAATTGTTGGGCAAAGTCATTTTTAGAGTTCGGATAAGTGATTAACAGTGGTTGGCAAAGTCATTACATTTGTTGGGCAAAGTCATTTCTAGAGATCGGATCAGTGATTAACAGTGGTTGGCAAAGTCGTTACAATTGTTGGGGAAAGTCATTTTTAGAGGTCGGATAAGTGATTAACAGTGGTTGGCAAAGTTATTTCAATAGTTTGGTAAGGTCATTTTAGAAGTCGGATAAGTTATTAACAGTGGCTGACAAAGTCATTAGAATTGTTGGGCAAAGTCATTTCTAGAGATCAGATAAGTGATTAACAGTGGTTGGCAAAGTCATTAAATTGTTAGGCAAAGTCATTTCTAGAGATCAGATAAGTGATTAACAGTGGTTGGCAAATTCATTTTTAGAGATCGGATAAGTAATTAACAGTGGTTGGCAATGTCATTACAATTGTTGGGGAAAGTCATTTTTAGAGGTCGGATAAGTGATTAACAGTGGTTGGCAAAGTCTTTTCAGTTGTTGGGAAAAGTCATTTTTAGAGGTCGGATAAGTGATTAACAGTGGTTGGCAAAGTCATTACAATTGTTGGACAAAGTCATTTTTAGAGGTCGGATAATTGATTGACAGTGGTTGGCAAAATCATTACAATTGTTGGGCAAAGTCATTTTTAGAGTCCGGATAAGTGATTAACAGTGGTTGGCAAAGTCATTTTTAGAGGTCGGATAAGTGTTTGACAGTGTTTGGCAAAGTCATTATAATTGTTGTGCAAAGTCATTTTTAGAGGTCGGATAAGTGATTAACAGTGGTAGGCAAAGTCATTACAATTGTTGGGCAAAGTCATTTTTAGAGGTCGGATAAGTGTTTGACAGTGTTTGGCAAAGTCATTATAATTGTTGTGCAAAGTCATTTTTAGAGGTCGGATAAGTGATTAACAGTGGTTGGCAAAGTCTTTTCAGTTGTTGGGAAAAGTCATTTTTAGAGGTCGGATAAGTGATTAACAGTGGTTGGCAAAGTCATTACAATTGTTGGACAAAGTCATTTTTAGAGGTCGGATAATTGATTGACAGTGGTTGGCAAAATCATTACAATTGTTGGGCAAAGTCATTTTTAGAGTCCGGATAAGTGATTAACAGTGGTTGGCAAAGTCATTTTTAGAGGTCGGATAAGTGTTTGACAGTGTTTGGCAAAGTCATTATAATTGTTGTGCAAAGTCATTTTTAGAGGTCGGATAAGTGATTAACAGTGGTAGGCAAAGTCATTACAATTGTTGGGCAAAGTCATTTTTAGAGGTCGGATAAGTGTTTGACAGTGTTTGGCAAAGTCATTATAATTGTTGTGCAAAGTCATTTTTAGAGGTCGGATAAGTGATTAACAGTGGTAGGCAAAGTCATTACAATTGTTGGGCAAAGTCATTTTTAGAGGTCGGATAAGCTATTGACAGTGGTTGGCAAAGTCATTACAATTATTGGGCAAAGTCATTTCTAGTTATCGGATAAGTGATTAGCAGTGGTTGGCAAAGTCATTACAATTGTTGGGCAAAGTCATTTTTAGAGGTCGGATAAGTGATTAACAGTGGTTGGCAAAGTCATTACAATTGTAGGGCAAAGTCATTTTTAAAGGTCGGATAAGTGATTGACAGTGTTTCGCAAAGTCATTATAATAGTTTTGCAAAGTCATTTTTAGAGGTCGGATAAGTGATTAACAGTGGTAGGCAAAGTCATTACAATTGTTGGGCAAAGTCGTTTTTAGAGGTCGGATAAGTTATTGACAGTGGATGGCAAAGTCATTTTTAGAGTTCGGATAAGTGATTAACAGTGGTTGGCAAAGTCATTACATTTGTTGGGCAATGTCATTTCTAGAGATCGGATCAGTGATTAACAGTGGTTGTTAAAGTCGTTACAATTGTTGGGGAAAGTCATTTTTAGAGGTCGGATAAGTGATTAACAGTGGTTGGCAAAGTTATTTCAATAGTTTGGTAAGGTCATTTTTAGAAGTCGGATAAGTTATTAACAGTGGTTGACAAAGTCATTAGAATTGTTGGGCAAAGTCATTTCTAGAGATCAGATAAGTGATTAACAGTGGTTGGAAAAGTCATTACAATTGTTAGGCAAAGTCATTTTTAGAGGTCGGATAAGTGATTAACAGTGGTTGCCAAAGTTATTTCAATAGTTTGGTAAGGTCATTTTTAGAAGTCGGATAAGTATTAACAGTGGTTGGCAAAGTCATTAGATTTGTTGGCCAAAGTCATTTCTAGAGATCAGATAAGTGATTAACAGTGGTTGGCAAATTCATTTTTAGAGATCGGATAAGTAATTAACAGTGGTTGGCAATGTCATTACAATTGTTGGGCAAAGTCATTTTTAGAGGTCGGATAAGTGATTAACAGTGGTTGCCAAAGTCACTTCAATTGTTGGGCAAAGTCATTTTTAAAGGTCGGATTTGTGATTAACAGTGGTTGGCAAAGTCATTACAATTGTTGGGCAAAGTTATTTTTAGAGGTCGGATAAGTGATTAACAGTGGTTGGCAAAGTCATTAAAATTGTTAGGCAAAGTCATATTTAGAGGTCGGATAAGTGATTAACAGTGGTTGGCAAAGTCACTTCAATTGTTGGGCAAAGTCATTTTTAAAGGTCGGATTTGTGATTAACAGTGGTTGGCAAAGTCATTACAATTGTTGGGCAAAGTCATTTTTAGAGGTCGGATAAGTGATTAACAGTGGTTGAAAAAGTCTTTTCAGTTGTTGGGAAAAGTCATTTTTAGAGGTCGGATAAGTGATTAACAGTGGTTGGCAAAGTCATTACAATTGTTGGACAAAGTCATTTTTAGAGGTCGGATAAGTGATTAACAGTGGTTGGTAAAGTCATTAAATTGTTAGGCAAAGTCATGTTTAGAGGTCGGTTAAGTGATTAACAGTGGTTGCCAAAGTAGCTTCAATTGTTTTGCAAAGTCATTTTTAGAGGTCGGATAAGAGAATTACAGTGGTTGGCAAAGTCATTACAATTATTGGGCAAAGTCATTTTAGAGGTCGGATAAGTGATTAACAGTGGTTGGCAAAGTCATTACAATAGTTGGGCAAAGTCATTTTTAGAGTCCGGATAAGTGATTAACAGTGGTTGGCAAAGTCATTTTTAGAGGTCGGATAAGTGTTTGACAGTGTTTGGCAAAGTCATTTTAATTGTTGTGCAAAGTCATTTTTAGAGGTAGGATAAGTGATTAACAGTGGTAGGCAAAGTCATTACAATTGTTGGGCAAGGCCATTTTTAGAGATCGGATAAGTGATTAATAGTGGTTGGCAAAGTCATGATAATTGTTGGGAAAAGTCATTTTTAGAGGTCGGATAAGTGATTAACAGTGGTAGGCAAAGTCATTACAATTGTTGGGCAAAGTCATTTCTAGTTATCGGATAAGTGATTGACAGTGTTTGGCAAAGTCATTACAATAGTTTTGCAAAGTCATTTTTAGAGGTCGGATAAGTGATTTACAGTGGTAGGCAAAGTCATTACAATTGTTGGGCAAAGTCGTTTTTAGAGGTCGGATAAGTTATTGACAGTGGATGGCAAAGTCATTACAATTGTTGGGCAAAGTCATTTTTAGAGTTCGGATAAGTGATTAACAGTGGTTGGCAAAGTCATTACATTTGTTGGGCAAAGTCATTTCTAGAGATCGGATCAGTGATTAACAGTGGTTGGCAAAGTCGTTACAATTGTTGGGGAAAGTCATTTTTAGAGGTCGGATAAGTGATTAACAGTGGTTGGCAAAGTTATTTCAATAGTTTGGTAAGGTCATTTTTAGAAGTCGGATAAGTTATTAACAGTGGCTGACAAAGTCATTAGAATTGTTGGGCAAAGTCATTTCTAGAGATCAGATAAGTGATTAACAGTGGTTGGCAAAGTCATTAAATTGTTAGGCAAAGTCATTTTTAGAGGTCGGATAAGTGATTAACAGTGGTTGGCAAAGTCTTTTCAGTTGTTGGGAAAAGTCATTTTTAGAGGTCGGATAAGTGATTAACAGTGGTTGGCAAAGTCATTACAATTGTTGGACAAAGTCATTTTTAGAGGTCGGATAATTGATTGACAGTGGTTGGCAAAATCATTACAATTGTTGGGCAAAGTCATTTTTAGAGTCCGGATAAGTGATTAACAGTGGTTGGCAAAGTCATTTTTAGAGGTCGGATAAGTGTTTGACAGTGTTTGGCAAAGTCATTATAATTGTTGTGCAAAGTCATTTTTAGAGGTCGGATAAGTGATTAACAGTGGTAGGCAAAGTCATTACAATTGTTGGGCAAAGTCATTTTTAGAGGTCGGATAAGTGTTTGACAGTGTTTGGCAAAGTCATTATAATTGTTGTGCAAAGTCATTTTTAGAGGTCGGATAAGTGATTAACAGTGGTTGGCAAAGTCTTTTCAGTTGTTGGGAAAAGTCATTTTTAGAGGTCGGATAAGTGATTAACAGTGGTTGGCAAAGTCATTACAATTGTTGGACAAAGTCATTTTTAGAGGTCGGATAATTGATTGACAGTGGTTGGCAAAATCATTACAATTGTTGGGCAAAGTCATTTTTAGAGTCCGGATAAGTGATTAACAGTGGTTGGCAAAGTCATTTTTAGAGGTCGGATAAGTGTTTGACAGTGTTTGGCAAAGTCATTATAATTGTTGTGCAAAGTCATTTTTAGAGGTCGGATAAGTGATTAACAGTGGTAGGCAAAGTCATTACAATTGTTGGGCAAAGTCATTTTTAGAGGTCGGATAAGTGTTTGACAGTGTTTGGCAAAGTCATTATAATTGTTGTGCAAAGTCATTTTTAGAGGTCGGATAAGTGATTAACAGTGGTAGGCAAAGTCATTACAATTGTTGGGCAAAGTCATTTTTAGAGGTCGGATAAGCTATTGACAGTGGTTGGCAAAGTCATTACAATTATTGGGCAAAGTCATTTCTAGTTATCGGATAAGTGATTAGCAGTGGTTGGCAAAGTCATTACAATTGTTGGGCAAAGTCATTTTTAGAGGTCGGATAAGTGATTAACAGTGGTTGGCAAAGTCATTACAATTGTAGGGCAAAGTCATTTTTAAAGGTCGGATAAGTGATTGACAGTGTTTCGCAAAGTCATTATAATAGTTTTGCAAAGTCATTTTTAGAGGTCGGATAAGTGATTAACAGTGGTAGGCAAAGTCATTACAATTGTTGGGCAAAGTCGTTTTTAGAGGTCGGATAAGTTATTGACAGTGGATGGCAAAGTCATTTTTAGAGTTCGGATAAGTGATTAACAGTGGTTGGCAAAGTCATTACATTTGTTGGGCAAAGTCATTTCTAGAGATCGGATCAGTGATTAACAGTGGTTGGCAAAGTCGTTACAATTGTTGGGGAAAGTCATTTTTAGAGGTCGGATAAGTGATTAACAGTGGTTGGCAAAGTTATTTCAATAGTTTGGTAAGGTCATTTTTAGAAGTCGGATAAGTTATTAACAGTGGTTGACAAAGTCATTAGAATTGTTGGGCAAAGTCATTTCTAGAGATCAGATAAGTGATTAACAGTGGTTGGAAAAGTCATTACAATTGTTAGGCAAAGTCATTTTTAGAGGTCGGATAAGTGATTAACAGTGGTTGCCAAAGTTATTTCAATAGTTTGGTAAGGTCATTTTTAGAAGTCGGATAAGTATTAACAGTGGTTGGCAAAGTCATTAGATTTGTTGGCCAAAGTCATTTCTAGAGATCAGATAAGTGATTAACAGTGGTTGGCAAATTCATTTTTAGAGATCGGATAAGTAATTAACAGTGGTTGGCAATGTCATTACAATTGTTGGGCAAGGCCATTTTTAGAGATCGGATAAGTGATTAATAGTGGTTGGCAAAGTCATGATAATTGTTGGGAAAAGTCATTTTTAGAGGTCGGATAAGTGATTAACAGTGGTAGGCAAAGTCATTACAATTGTTGGGCAAGGCCATTTTTAGAGATCGGATAAGTGATTAATAGTGGTTGGCAAAGTCATGATAATTGTTGGGAAAAGTCATTTTTAGAGGTCGGATAAGTGATTAACAGTGGTAGGCAAAGTCATTACAATTGTTGGGCAAAGTCATTTCTAGTTATCGGATAAGTGATTAGCAGTGGTTGGCAAAGTCATTACAATTGTTGGGCAAAGTCATTTCTAGAGATCGGATAAGTGATTAACAGTGGTTGGCTAAGTCATTACAATTGTTGGGCGAAGTCATTTTTAGAGTCCGGATAAGTGATTAACAGTGGCTGGCAAAGTCATTTTTAGAGGTCGGATAAGTGATTGACAGTGTTTGGCAAAGTCATTACAATAGTTTTGCAAAGTCATTTTTAGAGGTCGGATAAGTGATTTACAGTGGTAGGCAAAGTCATTACAATTGTTGGGCAAAGTCGTTTTTAGAGGTCGGATAAGTTATTGACAGTGGATGGCAAAGTCATTACAATTGTTGGGCAAAGTCATTTTTAGAGTTCGGATAAGTGATTAACAGTGGTTGGCAAAGTCATTACATTTGTTGGGCAAAGTCATTTCTAGAGATCGGATCAGTGATTAACAGTGGTTGGCAAAGTCGTTACAATTGTTGGGGAAAGTCATTTTTAGAGGTCGGATAAGTGATTAACAGT
This sequence comes from Brachionus asplanchnoidis, assembly GCA_025491095.1. Taxonomy (NCBI): domain Eukaryota; kingdom Metazoa; phylum Rotifera; class Eurotatoria; order Ploima; family Brachionidae; genus Brachionus; species Brachionus asplanchnoidis. Next base: position 356,931 of record JAILYF010000057.1, read on the forward strand.
GGTTGGCAAAGTTATTTCAATAGTTTGGTAAGGTCATTTTTAGAAGTCGGATAAGTTATTAACAGTGGCTGACAAAGTCATTAGAATTGTTGGGCAAAGTCATTTCTAGAGATCAGATAAGTGATTAACAGTGGTTGGCAAAGTCATTAAATTGTTAGGCAAAGTCATTTCTAGAGATCAGATAAGTGATTAACAGTGGTTGGCAAATTCATTTTTAGAGATCGGATAAGTAATTAACAGTGGTTGGCAATGTCATTACAATTGTTGGGGAAAGTCATTTTTAGAGGTCGGATAAGTGATTAACAGTGGTTGGCAAAGTCTTTTCAGTTGTTGGGAAAAGTCATTTTTAGAGGTCGGATAAGTGATTAACAGTGGTTGGCAAAGTCATTACAATTGTTGGACAAAGTCATTTTTAGAGGTCGGATAATTGATTGACAGTGGTTGGCAAAATCATTACAATTGTTGGGCAAAGTCATTTTTAGAGTCCGGATAAGTGATTAACAGTGGTTGGCAAAGTCATTTTTAGAGGTCGGATAAGTGTTTGACAGTGTTTGGCAAAGTCATTATAATTGTTGTGCAAAGTCATTTTTAGAGGTCGGATAAGTGATTAACAGTGGTAGGCAAAGTCATTACAATTGTTGGGCAAAGTCATTTTTAGAGGTCGGATAAGTGTTTGACAGTGTTTGGCAAAGTCATTATAATTGTTGTGCAAAGTCATTTTTAGAGGTCGGATAAGTGATTAACAGTGGTTGGCAAAGTCTTTTCAGTTGTTGGGAAAAGTCATTTTAGAGGTCGGATAAGTGATTAACAGTGGTTGGCAAAGTCATTACAATTGTTGGACAAAGTCATTTTTAGAGGTCGGATAATTGATTGACAGTGGTTGGCAAAATCATTACAATTGTTGGGCAAAGTCATTTTTAGAGTCCGGATAAGTGATTAACAGTGGTTGGCAAAGTCATTTTTAGAGGTCGGATAAGTGTTTGACAGTGTTTGGCAAAGTCATTATAATTGTTGTGCAAAGTCATTTTTAGAGGTCGGATAAGTGATTAACAGTGGTAGGCAAAGTCATTACAATTGTTGGGCAAAGTCATTTTTAGAGGTCGGATAAGTGTTTGACAGTGTTTGGCAAAGTCATTATAATTGTTGTGCAAAGTCATTTTTAGAGGTCGGATAAGTGATTAACAGTGGTAGGCAAAGTCATTACAATTGTTGGGCAAAGTCATTTTTAGAGGTCGGATAAGCTATTGACAGTGGTTGGCAAAGTCATTACAATTATTGGGCAAAGTCATTTCTAGTTATCGGATAAGTGATTAGCAGTGGTTGGCAAAGTCATTACAATTGTTGGGCAAAGTCATTTTTAGAGGTCGGATAAGTGATTAACAGTGGTTGGCAAAGTCATTACAATTGTAGGGCAAAGTCATTTTTAAAGGTCGGATAAGTGATTGACAGTGTTTCGCAAAGTCATTATAATAGTTTTGCAAAGTCATTTTTAGAGGTCGGATAAGTGATTAACAGTGGTAGGCAAAGTCATTACAATTGTTGGGCAAAGTCGTTTTTAGAGGTCGGATAAGTTATTGACAGTGGATGGCAAAGTCATTTTTAGAGTTCGGATAAGTGATTAACAGTGGTTGGCAAAGTCATTACATTTGTTGGGCAATGTCATTTCTAGAGATCGGATCAGTGATTAACAGTGGTTGTTAAAGTCGTTACAATTGTTGGGGAAAGTCATTTTTAGAGGTCGGATAAGTGATTAACAGTGGTTGGCAAAGTTATTTCAATAGTTTGGTAAGGTCATTTTTAGAAGTCGGATAAGTTATTAACAGTGGTTGACAAAGTCATTAGAATTGTTGGGCAAAGTCATTTCTAGAGATCAGATAAGTGATTAACAGTGGTTGGAAAAGTCATTACAATTGTTAGGCAAAGTCATTTTTAGAGGTCGGATAAGTGATTAACAGTGGTTGCCAAAGTTATTTCAATAGTTTGGTAAGGTCATTTTTAGAAGTCGGATAAGTATTAACAGTGGTTGGCAAAGTCATTAGATTTGTTGGCCAAAGTCATTTCTAGAGATCAGATAAGTGATTAACAGTGGTTGGCAAATTCATTTTTAGAGATCGGATAAGTAATTAACAGTGGTTGGCAATGTCATTACAATTGTTGGGCAAAGTCATTTTTAGAGGTCGGATAAGTGATTAACAGTGGTTGCCAAAGTCACTTCAATTGTTGGGCAAAGTCATTTTTAAAGGTCGGATTTGTGATTAACAGTGGTTGGCAAAGTCATTACAATTGTTGGGCAAAGTTATTTTTAGAGGTCGGATAAGTGATTAACAGTGGTTGGCAAAGTCATTAAAATTGTTAGGCAAAGTCATATTTAGAGGTCGGATAAGTGATTAACAGTGGTTGGCAAAGTCACTTCAATTGTTGGGCAAAGTCATTTTTAAAGGTCGGATTTGTGATTAACAGTGGTTGGCAAAGTCATTACAATTGTTGGGCAAAGTCATTTTTAGAGGTCGGATAAGTGATTAACAGTGGTTGAAAAAGTCTTTTCAGTTGTTGGGAAAAGTCATTTTTAGAGGTCGGATAAGTGATTAACAGTGGTTGGCAAAGTCATTACAATTGTTGGACAAAGTCATTTTTAGAGGTCGGATAAGTGATTAACAGTGGTTGGTAAAGTCATTAAATTGTTAGGCAAAGTCATGTTTAGAGGTCGGTTAAGTGATTAACAGTGGTTGCCAAAGTAGCTTCAATTGTTTTGCAAAGTCATTTTAGAGGTCGGATAAGAGAATTACAGTGGTTGGCAAAGTCATTACAATTATTGGGCAAAGTCATTTTTAGAGGTCGGATAAGTGATTAACAGTGGTTGGCAAAGTCATTACAATAGTTGGGCAAAGTCATTTTTAGAGGTCGGATAAGTGATTAACAGTGGTTGGCAAATTCATTTTGAGAGATCGGATAAGTAATTAACAGTGGTTGGCAATGTCATTACAATTGTTGGGCAAAGTCATTTTTAGAGGTCGGATAAGTGATTAACAGTGGTTGCCAAAGTCACTTCAATTGTTGGGCAAAGTCATTTTTAAAGGTCGGATTTGTGATTAACAGTGGTTGGCAAAGTCATTACAATTGTTGGGCAAAGTTATTTTTAGAGGTCGGATAAGTGATTAACAGTGGTTGGCAAAGTCATTAAAATTGTTAGGCAAAGTCATATTTAGAGGTCGGATAAGTGATTAACAGTGGTTGGCAAAGTCACTTCAATTGTTGGGCAAAGTCATTTTTAAGGGTCGGATTTGTGATTAACAGTGGTTGGCAAAGTCATTACAATTGTTGGGCAAAGTCATTTTTAGAGGTCGGATAAGTGATTAACAGTGGTTGGCAAAGTCTTTTCAGTTGTTGGGAAAAGTCATTTTTAGAGGTCGGATAAGTGATTAACAGTGGTTGGCAAAGTCATTACAATTGTTGGACAAAGTCATTTTTAGAGGTCGGATAAGTGATTAACAGTGGTTGGTAAAGTCATTAAATTGTTAGGCAAAGTCATGTTTAGAGGTCGGTTAAGTGATTAACAGTGGTTGCCAAAGTAGCTTCAATTGTTTTGCAAAGTCATTTTTAGAGGTCGGATAAGAGAATTACAGTGGTTGGCAAAGTCATTACAATTGTTGGGCAAAGTCATTTTTAGAGGTCGGATAAGTGATTAACAGTGGTTGGCAAAGTCATTACAATAGTTGGGCAAAGTCATTTTTAAAGGTCGGATTTGTGATTAACAGTGGTTGGCAAAGTCATTACAATTGTTGGGCAAAGTCATTTTTAGAGGTCGGATAAGTGATTAACAGTGGTTGGCAAAGTCTTTTCAGTTGTTGGGAAAAGTCATTTTTAGAGGTCGGATAAGTGATTAACAGTGGTTGGCAAAGTCATTACAATTGTTGGACAAAGTCATTTTTAGAGTTCGGATAAGTGATTAACAGTGGTTGGCAAAGTCATTACATTTGTTGGGCAAAGTCATTTCTAGAGATCGGATCAGTGATTAACAGTGGTTGGCAAAGTCGTTACAATTGTTGGGGAAAGTCATTTTTAGAGGTCGGATAAGTGATTAACAGTGGTTGGCAAAGTTATTTCAATAGTTTGGTAAGGTCATTTTTAGAAGTCGGATAAGTTATTAACAGTGGTTGACAAAGTCATTAGAATTGTTGGGCAAAGTCATTTCTAGAGATCAGATAAGTGATTAACAGTGGTTGGCAAAGTCATTAAATTGTTAGGCAAAGTCATTTCTAGGGATCAGATAAGTGATTTACAGTGGTTGGCAAATTCATTTTTAGAGATCGGATAAGTAATTAACAGTGGTTGGCAATGTCAATACAATTGTTGGGCAAAGTCATTTTTAGAGGTCGGATAAGTGATTAACAGTGGTTGGCAAAGTCTTTTCAGTTGTTGGGAAAAGTCATTTTTAGAGGTCGGATAAGTGATTAACAGTGGTTGGCAAAGTCATTACAATTGTTGGACAAAGTCATTTTTAGAGGTCGGATAATTGATTGAAAGTGGTTGGCAAAATCATTACAATTGTTGGGCAAAGTCATTTTTAGAGTCCGGATAAGTGATTAACAGTGGTTGGCAAAGTCATTTTTAGAGGTCGGATAAGTGTTTGACAGTGTTTGGCAAAGTCATTATAATTGTTGTGCAAAGTCATTTTTAGAGGTCGGATAAGTGATTAACAGTGGTAGGCAAAGTCATTACAATTGTTGGGCAAAGTCATTTTTAGAGGTCGGATAAGCTATTGACAGTGGTTGGCAAAGTCATTACAATTGTTGGGCAAAGTCATTTTTAGAGTTCGGATAAGTGATTAACAGTGGTTGGCAAAGTCATTACAATTGTTGGGCAAAGTCATTTCTAGTTATCGGATAAGTGATTAGCAGTGGTTGGCAAAGTCATTACAATTGTTGGGCAAAGTCATTTCTAGAGATCGGATAAGTGATTAACAGTGGTTGGCTAAGTCATTACAATTGTTGGGCGAAGTCATTTTTAGAGTACGGATAAGTGATTAACAGTGGCTGGCAAAGTCATTTTTAGAGGTCGGATAAGTGATTGACAGTGTTTGGCAAAGTCATTATAATAGTTTTGCAAAGTCATTTTTAGAGGTCGGATAAGTGATTAACAGTGGTAGGCAAAGTCATTACAATTGTTGGGCAAAGTCGTTTTTAGAGGTCGGATAAGTTATTGACAGTGGATGGCAAAGTCATTATAATTGTTGTGCAAAGTCATTTTTAGAGGTCGGATAAGTGATTAACAGTGGTAGGCAAAGTCATTATAATAGTTTTGCAAAGTCATTTTTAGAGGTCGGATAAGTGATTAACAGTGGTAGGCAAAGTCATTACAATTGTTGGGCAAAGTCGTTTTTAGAGGTCGGATAAGTTTTTGACAGTGTTTGGCAAAGTCATTATAATAGTTTTGCAAAGTCATTTTTAGAGGTCGGATAAGTGATTAACAGTGGTAGGCAAAGTCATTACAATTGTTGGGCAAAGTCGTTTTTAGAGGTCGGATAAGTTATTGACAGTGGATGGCAATGTCATTATAATTGTTGTGCAAAGTCATTTTTAGAGGTCGGATAAGTGATTAACAGTGGTAGGCAAAGTCATTACAATTGTTGGGCAAAGTCATTTTTAGAGTCCGGATAAGTGATTAACAGTGGTTGGCAAAGTCATTTTTAGAGGTCGGATAAGTGTTTGACAGTGTTTGGCAAAGTCATTATAATTGTTGTGCAAAGTCATTTTTAGAGGTCGGATAAGTGATTAACAGTGGTAGGCAAAGTCATTACAATTGTTGGGCAAAGTCATTTTTAGAGGTCGGATAAGCTATTGACAGTGGTTGGCAAAGTCATTACAATTGTTGGGCAAAGTCATTTCTAGTTATCGGATAAGTGATTAGCAGTGGTTGGCAAAGTCATTACAATTGTTGGGCAAAGTCATTTCTAGAGATCGGATAAGTGATTAACAGTGGTTGGCTAAGTCATTACAATTGTTGGGCGAAGTCATTTTTAGAGTACGGATAAGTGATTAACAGTGGCTGGCAAAGTCATTTTTAGAGGTCGGATAAGTGATTGACAGTGTTTGGCCAAGTCATTATAATAGTTTTGCAAAGTCATTTTTAGAGGTCTGATAAGTGATTAACAGTGGTAGGCAAAGTCATTACAATTGTTGGGCAAAGTCATTTTTAGAGGTCGGATAAGTGATTAACAGTGGTTGGCTAAGTCATTACAATTGTTGGGCGAAGTCATTTTTAGAGTACGGATAAGTGATTAACAGTGGCTGGCAAAGTCGTTGCAATTGTTGGGGAAAGTCGTTTTTAGAGGTCGGATAAGTGATTAACAGTGGTTGGCAAAGTTATTTCAATAGTTTGGTAAGGTCATTTTTAGAAGTCGGATAAGTTATTAACAGTGGTTGACAAAGTCATTAGAATTGTTGGGCAAAGTCATTTCTAGAGATCAGATAAGTGATTAACAGTGGTTGGCAAAGTCATTAAATTGTTAGGCAAAGTCATTTTCTAGAGATCAGATAAGTGATTAACAGTGGTTGGCAAATTCATTTTTAGAGATCGGATAAGTAATTAACAGTGGTTGGCAATTTCATTACAATTGTTGGGCAAAGTCATTTTTAGAGGTCGGATAAGTGATTAACAGTGGTTGGCAAAGTCTTTTCAGTTGTTGGGAAAAGTCATTTTTAGAGGTCGGATAAGTGATTAACAGTGGTAGGCAAAGTCATTACAATTGTTGGACAAAGTCATTTTTAGAGGTCGGATAATTGATTGACAGTGGTTGGCAAAATCATTACAATTGTTGGGCAAAGTCATTTTTAGAGTCCGGATAAGTGATTAACAGTGGTTGGCAAAGTCATTTTTAGAGGTCGGATAAGTGTTTGACAGTGTTTGGCAAAGTCATTATAATTGTTGTGCAAAGTCATTTTTAGAGGTCGGATAAGTGATTAACAGTGGTAGGCAAAGTCATTACAATTGTTGGGCAAAGTCATTTTTAGAGGTCGGATAAGCTATTGACAGTGGTTGGCAAAGTCATTACAATTGTTGGGCAAAGTCATTTTTAGAGTTCGGATAAGTGATTAACAGTGGTTGGCAAAGTAATTACAATTGTTGGGCAAAGTCATTACTAGTTATCGGATAAGTGATTAGCAGTGGTTGGCAAAGTCATTACAATTGTTGGGCAAAGTCATTTCTAGAGATCGGATAAGTGATTAACAGTGGTTGGCTTAGTCATTACAATTGTTGGGCGAAGTCATTTTTAGAGTACGGATAAGTGATTAACAGTGGCTGGCAAAGTCATTTTTAGAGGTCGGATAAGTGATTGACAGTGTTTGGCAAAGTCATTATAATAGTTTTGCAAAGTCATTTTTAGAGGTCGGATAAGTGATTAACAGTGGTAGGCAAAGTCATTACAATTGTTGGGCAAAGTCGTTTTTAGAGGTCGGATAAGTTATTGACAGTGGATGGCAAAGTCATTTTTAGAGTTCGGATAAGTGATTAACAGTGGTTGGCAAAGTCATTACATTTGTTGGGCAAAGTCATTTCTAGAGATCGGATCAGTGATTAACAGTGGTTGGCAAAGTCGTTACAATTGTTGGGGAAAGTCATTTTTAGAGGTCGGATAAGTGATTAACAGTGGTTGGCAAAGTTATTTCAATAGTTTGGTAAGGTCATTTTTAGAAGTCGGATAAGTTATTAACAGTGGTTGACAAAGTCATTAGAATTGTTGGGCAAAGTCATTTCTAGAGATCAGATAAGTGATTAACAGTGGTTGGCAAAGTCATTAAATTGTTAGGCAAAGTCATTTTTAGAGGTCGGATAAGTGATTAACAGTGGTTGCCAAAGTTATTTCAATAGTTTGGTAAGGTCATTTTTAGAAGTCGGATAAGTATTAACAGTGGTTGGCAAAGTCATTAGATTTGTTGGGCAAAGTCATTTCTAGAGATCAGATAAGTGATTAACAGTGGTTGGCAAATTCATTTTTAGAGATCGGATAAGTGATTAACAGTGGTTGGCAATGTCATTACAATTGTTGGGCAAAGTCATTTTTAGAGGTCGGATAAGTGATTAACAGTGGTTGCCAAAGTCACTTCAATTGTTGGGCAAAGTCATTTTTAGAGGTCGGATAAGTGATTAACAGTGGTTGGCAAAGTCATTACAATAGTTGGGCAAAGTCATATTTAGAGGTCGGATAAGTGATTAACAGTGGTTGGCAAAGTCATTACAATTGTTGGACAAAGTCATTTTTAGAGGTCGGATAAGTGATTAACAGTGGTTGGTAAAGTCATTAAATTGTTAGGCAAAGTCATTTTTAGAGGTCGGATAAGTGATTAACAGTGGTTGCCAAAGTCACTTCAATTGTTTTGCAAAGTCATTTTTAGAGGTCGGATAAGAGAATTACAGTGGTTGGCAAAGTCATTACAATTGTTGGGCAATGTCATTTTTAGAGGTCGGATAAGTGATTAACAGTGGTTGGTAAAGTCATTAAATTGTTAGGCAAAGTCATTTTTAGAGGTCGGATAAGTGATTAACAGTGGTTGCCAAAGTCACTTCAATTGTTTTGCAAAGTCATTTTTAGAGGTCGGATAAGAGAATTACAGTGGTTGGCAAAGTCATTACAATTGTTTGGCAAAGTCATTTTTAGAGGTCGAATAAGTGATTAACAGTGGTTGGCAAAGTCATTACAATTGTTGGGCAAAGTCATTTCTAGAGATCGGATAAGTGATTAACACTGGTTGGAAAAGTCATTTTTAGAGGTCGGGTAAGTGATTGACAGTGTTTGGCAAAGGCATTATAATTGTTGTGCAAAGTCATTTTTAGAGGTCGGATAAGTGATTAACAGTGGTAGGCAAAGTCATTACAATTGTTGAGCAAAGTCATTTTTATAGGTCGGATAAGTTATTGACAGTGGTTGGCAAAGTCATTTCAGTTGTTGGGAAAAGTCATTTTTAGAGGTCGGATAAGTGATTAATAGTGGTTGGCAAAGTCATTACAATTGTTGGGCAAAGTCATTTTTAGAGGTCGGATAAGTGATTGACAGTGGTAGGCAAAGTCATTACAATTGATGGGCAAAGTCATTTTTATAGGTCGGATAAATTATTGACAGTGGTTGGCAAAGTCATGACAATTGTTGGGCAAAGTCATTTCTAGAGATCGGATAAGTGATTAACAGTGGTTGGCAAAGTCGTTACAATTGTTGGGGAAAGTCATTTTTAGTGGTCGGATAAGTGATTAACAGTGGTTGGCAAAGTCATTAAAATTGTTAGGCAAATTCATTTTTAGTGGTATGATAAGTTATTAACAGTGGTTGCCAAAGTCACTTCAATTGTTGGGCAAAGTCATTTTTAGTGGTCGGATAAGTGATTTACAGTGGTTGGCAAAGTCATTAAAATTGTTAGGCAAAGTCATTTTTAGAGGTCGGATAAGTGATTAACAGTGGTTGGCTAATTCATTTTAGAGATCGGATAATTGATTGACAGTGTTTGGCAAAGTCATTATAATTGTTGTGCAAAGTCATTTTTAGAGGTCGGATAAGTGATTAACAGTGGTAGGTAAAGTCATTACAATTGTTGGGCAAAGTCATTTTTATAGGTCGGATAAGTTATTGACAGTGGTTGGCAAAGTCATTTCAGTTGTTGGGAAAAGTCATTTTTAGAGGTCGGATAAGTGATTAATAGTGGTTGGCAAAGTCATTACAATTGTTGGGCAAAGTCATTTTTAGAGGTCGGATAAGTGATTGACAGCGGTTGGCAAAGTCATTACAATTGTTGGGCAAAGTCATTTTTAGAGTCCGGATAAGTGATTAACAGTGGTTGGCTAAGTCATTACAATTGTTGGGCGAAGTCATTTTTAGAGTACGGATAAGTGATTAACAGTGGCTGGCAAAGTCATTTTTAGAGGTCGGATAAGTGATTGACAGTGTTTGGCAAAGTCATTATAATAGTTTTGCAAAGTCATTTTTAGAGGTCGGATAAGTGATTAACAGTGGTAGGCAAAGTCATTACAATTGTTGGGCAAAGTCGTTTTTAGAGGTCGGATAAGTTATTGACAGTGGATGGCAAAGTCATTTTTAGAGTTCGGATAAGTGATTAACAGTGGTTGGCAAAGTCATTACATTTGTTGGGCAAAGTCATTTCTAGAGATCGGATCAGTGATTTACAGTGGTTGGCAAAGTTATTTCAATAGTTTGGTAAGGTCATTTTTAGAAGTCGGATAAGTTATTAACAGTGGTTGACAAAGTCATTAAAATTGTTGGGCAAAGTCATTTCTAGAGATCAGATAAGTGATTAACAGTGGTTGGCAAAGTCATTAAATTGTTAGGCAAAGTCATTTTTAGAGGTCGGATAAGTGATTAACAGTGGTTGCCAAAGTTATTTCAATAGTTTGGTAAGGTCATTTTTAGAAGTCGGATAAGTGATTAACAGTGGTTGGCAAAGTCATTTTTAGAGGTCGGATAAGTGATTAACAGTGGTTGGCAAAGTCGTTACAATTGTTGGGGAAAGTCATTTTTAGAGGTCGGATAAGTGATTAACAGTGGTTGGCAAAGTTATTTCAATAGTTTGGTAAGGTCATTTTTAGAAGTCGGATAAGTTATTAACAGTGGTTGACAAAGTCATTAGAATTGTTGGGCAAAGTCATTTCTAGAGATCAGATAAGTGATTAACAGTGGTTGGCAAAGTCATTAAATTGTTAGGCAAAGTCATTTTTAGAGGTCGGATAAGTGATTAACAGTGGTTGCCAAAGTTATTTCAATAGTTTGGTAAGGTCATTTTTAGAAGTCGGATAAGTGATTGACAGTGTTTGGCAAAGTCATTATAATTGTTGTGCAAAGTCATTTTTAGAGGTCGGATAAGTGATTAACAGTGGTAGGTAAAGTCATTACAATTGTTGGGCAAAGTCATTTTTATAGGTCGGATAAGTTATTGACAGTGGTTGGCAAAGTCATTTCAGTTGTTGGGAAAAGTCATTTTTAGAGGTCGGATAAGTGATTAATAGTGGTTGGCAAAGTCATTACAATTGTTGGGCAAAGTCATTTTTAGAGGTCGGATAAGTGATTGACAGCGGTTGGCAAAGTCATTACAATTGTTGGGCAAAGTCATTTTTAGAGTCCGGATAAGTGATTAACAGTGGTTGGCTAAGTCATTACAATTGTTGGGCGAAGTCATTTTTAGAGTACGGATAAGTGATTAACAGTGGCTGGCAAAGTCATTTTTAGAGGTCGGATAAGTGATTGACAGTGTTTGGCAAAGTCATTATAATAGTTTTGCAAAGTCATTTTTAGAGGTCGGATAAGTGATTAACAGTGGTAGGCAAAGTCATTACAATTGTTGGGCAAAGTCGTTTTTAGAGGTCGGATAAGTTATTGACAGTGGATGGCAAAGTCATTTTTAGAGTTCGGATAAGTGATTAACAGTGGTTGGCAAAGTCATTACATTTGTTGGGCAAAGTCATTTCTAGAGATCGGATCAGTGATTTACAGTGGTTGGCAAAGTCGTTACAATTGTTGGGGAAAGTCATTTTTAGAGGTCGGATAAGTGATTAACAGTGGTTGGCAAAGTTATTTCAATAGTTTGGTAAGGTCATTTTTAGAAGTCGGATAAGTTATTAACAGTGGTTGACAAAGTCATTAGAATTGTTGGGCAAAGTCATTTCTAGAGATCAGATAAGTGATTAACAGTGGTTGGCAAAGTCATTAAATTGTTAGGCAAAGTCATTTTTAGAGGTCGGATAAGTGATTAACAGTGGTTGCCAAAGTTATTTCAATAGTTTGGTAAGGTCATTTTTAGAAGTCGGATAAGTGATAAACAGTGGTTGGCAAAGTCATTAGATTTGTTGGGCAAAGTCATTTCTAGAGATCAGATAAGTGATTAACAGTGGTTGGCAAATTCATTTTTAGAGATCGGATAAGTAATTAACAGTGGTTGGCAATGTCATTACAATTGTTGGGCAAAGTCATTTTTAGAGGTCGGATAAGTGATTAACAGTGGTTGCCAAAGTCACTTCAATTGTTGGGCAAAGTCATTTTTAAAGGTCGGATTTGTGATTAACAGTGGTTGGCAAAGTCATTACAATTGTTGGGCAAAGTTATTTTTAGAGGTCGGATAAGTGATTAACAGTGGTTGGCAAAGTCATTAAAATTGTTAGGCAAAGTCATATTTAGAGGTCGGAGAGTGATTAACAGTGGTTGGCAAAGTCACTTCAATTGTTGGGCAAAGTCATTTTTAAAGGTCGGATTTGTGATTAACAGTGGTTGGCAAAGTCATTACAATTGTTGGGCAAAGTCATTTTTAGAGGTCGGATAAGTGATTAACAGTGGTTGGCAAAGTCATTACAATAGTTGGGCAAAGTCATTTTTAGAGGTCGGATAAGTGATTAACAGTGGTTGGCAAAGTCTTTTCAGTTGTTGGGAAAAGTCATTTTTAGAGGTCGGATAAGTGATTAACAGTGGTTGGCAAAGTCATTACAATTGTTGGACAAAGTCATTTTTAGAGGTCGGATAAGTGATTAACAGTGGTTGGTAAAGTCATTAAATTGTTAGGCAAAGTCATTTTTAGAGGTCGGATAAGTGATTATTAGTGGTTGCCAAAGTCACTTCAATTGTTTTGCAAAGTCATTTTTAGACGTCGGATAAGAGAATTACAGTGGTTGGCAAAGTCATTACAATTGTTGGGCAATGTCATTTTTAGAGGTCGGATAAGTGAATAACAGTGGTTGGCAAAGTCATTACAATTGTTGGGCAAAGTCATTTTTAGAGGTCGAATAAGTGATTAACAGTGGTTGGCAAAGTCATTACAATTGTTGGGCAAAGTCATTTCTAGAGATCGGATAAGTGATTAACAGTGGTTGGAAAAGTCATTTTTAGAGATCGGATAATTGATTGACAGTGTTTGGCAAAGTCATTATAATTGTTGTGCAAAGTCATTTTTAGAGGTCGGATAAGTGATTAACAGTGGTAGGCAAAGTCATTACAATTGTTGAGCGAAGTAATTTTTATAGGTCGGATAAGTTATTGACAGTGGTTGGCAAAGTCATTTCAGTTGTTGGGAAAAGTCATTTTTAGAGGTCGGATAAGTGATTAATAGTGGTTGGCAAAGTCATTAAATTGTTAGGCAAAGTCATTTTTAGAGGTCGGATAAGTGATTAACAGTGGGTGCCAAAGTTATTTCAATAGTTTGGTAAGGTCATTTTTAGAAGTCGGATAAGTGATTAACAGTGGTTGGCAAAGTCATTAGATTTGTTGGGCAAAGTCATTTCTAGAGATCAGATAAGTGATTAACAGTGGTTGGCAAATTCATTTTTAGAGATCGGATAAGTAATTAACAGTGGTTGGCAATGTCATTACAATTGTTGGGCAAAGTCATTTTTAGAGGTCGGATAAGTGATTAACAGTGGTTGCCAAAGTCACTTCAATTGTTGGGCAAAGTCATTTTTAAAGGTCGGATTTGTGATTAACAGTGGTTGGCAAAGTCATTACAATTGTTGGGCAAAGTTATTTTTAGAGGTCGGATAAGTGATTAACAGTGGTTGGCAAAGTCATTAAAATTGTTAGGCAAAGTCATATTTAGAGGTCGGAGAGTGATTAACAGTGGTTGGCAAAGTCACTTCAATTGTTGGGCAAAGTCATTTTTAAAGGTCGGATTTGTGATTAACAGTGGTTGGCAAAGTCATTACAATTGTTGGGCAAAGTCATTTTTAGACGTCGGATAAGAGAATTACAGTGGTTGGCAAAGTCATTACAATTGTTGGGCAATGTCATTTTTAGAGGTCGGATAAGTGAATAACAGTGGTTGGCAAAGTCATTACAATTGTTGGGCAAAGTCATTTTTAGAGGTCGAATAAGTGATTAACAGTGGTTGGCAAAGTCATTACAATTGTTGGGCAAAGTCATTTCTAGAGATCGGATAAGTGATTAACAGTGGTTGGAAAAGTCATTTTTAGAGATCGGATAATTGATTGACAGTGTTTGGCAAAGTCATTATAATTGTTGTGCAAAGTCATTTTTAGAGGTCGGATAAGTGATTAACAGTGGTAGGCAAAGTCATTACAATTGTTGAGCGAAGTAATTTTTATAGGTCGGATAAGTTATTGACAGTGGTTGGCAAAGTCATTTCAGTTGTTGGGAAAAGTCATTTTTAGAGGTCGGATAAGTGATTAATAGTGGTTGGCAAAGTCATTAAATTGTTAGGCAAAGTCATTTTTAGAGGTCGGATAAGTGATTAACAGTGGGTGCCAAAGTTATTTCAATAGTTTGGTAAGGTCATTTTTAGAAGTCGGATAAGTGATAAACAGTGGTTGGCAAAGTCATTAGATTTGTTGGGCAAAGTCATTTCTAGAGATCAGATAAGTGATTAACAGTGGTTGGCAAATTCATTTTTAGAGATCGGATAAGTAATTAACAGTGGTTGGCAATGTCATTACAATTGTTGGGCAAAGTCATTTTTAGAGGTCGGATAAGTGATTAACAGTGGTTGCCAAAGTCACTTCAATTGTTGGGCAAAGTCATTTTTAAAGGTCGGATTTGTGATTAACAGTGGTTGGCAAAGTCATTACAATTGTTGGGCAAAGTTATTTTTAGAGGTCGGATAAGTGATTAACAGTGGTTGGCAAAGTCATTAAAATTGTTAGGCAAAGTCATATTTAGAGGTCGGAGAGTGATTAACAGTGGTTGGCAAAGTCACTTCAATTGTTGGGCAAAGTCATTTTTAAAGGTCGGATTTGTGATTAACAGTGGTTGGCAAAGTCATTACAATTGTTGGGCAAAGTCATTTTTAGAGGTCGGATAAGTGATTAACAGTGGTTGGCAAAGTCATTACAATAGTTGGGCAAAGTCATTTTTAGAGGTCGGATAAGTGATTAACAGTGGTTGGCAAAGTCTTTTCAGTTGTTGGGAAAAGTCATTTTTAGAGGTCGGATAAGTGATTAACAGTGGTTGGCAAAGTCATTACAATTGTTGGACAAAGTCATTTTTAGAGGTCGGATAAGTGATTAACAGTGGTTGGTAAAGTCATTAAATTGTTAGGCAAAGTCATTTTTAGAGGTCGGATAAGTGATTAACAGTGGTTGCCAAAGTCACTTCAATTGTTTTGCAAAGTCATTTTTAGACGTCGGATAAGAGAATTACAGTGGTTGGCAAAGTCATTACAATTGTTGGGCAATGTCATTTTTAGAGGTCGGATAAGTGAATAACAGTGGTTGGCAAAGTCATTACAATTGTTGGGCAAAGTCATTTTTAGAGGTCGAATAAGTGATTAACAGTGGTTGGCAAAGTCATTACAATTGTTGGGCAAAGTCATTTCTAGAGATCGGATAAGTGATTAACAGTGGTTGGAAAAGTCATTTTTAGAGATCGGATAATTGATTGACAGTGTTTGGCAAAGTCATTATAATTGTTGTGCAAAGTCATTTTTAGAGGTCGGATAAGTGATTAACAGTGGTAGGCAAAGTCATTACAATTGTTGAGCGAAGTAATTTTTATAGGTCGGATAAGTTATTGACAGTGGTTGGCAAAGTCATTTCAGTTGTTGGGAAAAGTCATTTTTAGAGGTCGGATAAGTGATTAATAGTGGTTGGCAAAGTCATTAAATTGTTAGGCAAAGTCATTTTTAGAGGTCGGATAAGTGATTAACAGTGGGTGCCAAAGTTATTTCAATAGTTTGGTAAGGTCATTTTTAGAAGTCGGATAAGTGATTAACAGTGGTTGGCAAAGTCATTAGATTTGTTGGGCAAAGTCATTTCTAGAGATCAGATAAGTGATTAACAGTGGTTGGCAAATTCATTTTTAGAGATCGGATAAGTAATTAACAGTGGTTGGCAATGTCATTACAATTGTTGGGCAAAGTCATTTTTAGAGGTCGGATAAGTGATTAACAGTGGTTGCCAAAGTCACTTCAATTGTTGGGCAAAGTCATTTTTAAAGGTCGGATTTGTGATTAACAGTGGTTGGCAAAGTCATTACAATTGTTGGGCAAAGTTATTTTTAGAGGTCGGATAAGTGATTAACAGTGGTTGGCAAAGTCATTAAAATTGTTAGGCAAAGTCATATTTAGAGGTCGGATAAGTGATTAACAGTGGTTGGCAAAGTCACTTCAATTGTTGGGCAAAGTCATTTTAAAGGTCGGATTTGTGATTAACAGTGGTTGGCAAAGTCATTACAATTGCTGGGCAAAGTCATTTTTAGAGGTCGGATAAGTGATTAACAGTGGTTGGCAAAGTCTTTTCAGTTGTTGGGAAAAGTCATTTTAAGAGGTCGGATAAGTGATTAACAGTGGTTGGCAAAGTCATTACAATTGTTGGACAAAGTCATTTTTAGAGGTCGGATAAGTGATTAACAGTGGTTGGTAAAGTCATTAAATTGTTAGGCAAAGTCATTTTTAGAGGTCGGATAAGTGATTAACAGTGGTTGCCAAAGTCACTTCAATTGTTTTGCAAAGTCATTTTTAGAGGTCGGATAAGAGAATTACAGTGGTTGGCAAAGTCATTACAATTGTTGGGCAAAGTCATTTTTATAGGTCGGATAAGTGATTAACAGTGGTTGGCAAAGTCATTACAATAGTTGGGCAAAGTCATTTTTAGAGGTCGGATAAGTGATTAACAGTGGTTGGCAAAGTCTTTTCAGTTGTTGGGAAAAGTCATTTTTAGAGGTCGGATAAGTGATTAACAGTGGTTGGCAAAGTCATTACAATTGTTGGACAAAGTCATTTTTAGAGGTCGGATAAGTGATTAACAGTGGTTGGTAAAGTCATTAAATTGTTAGGCAAAGTCATTTTTAGAGGTCGGATAAGTGATTAACAGTGGTTGCCAAAGTCACTTCAATTGTTTTGCAAAGTAATTTTTAGACGTCGGATAAGAGAATTACAGTGGTTGGCAAAATCATTACAATTGTTGGGCAATGTCATTTTTAGAGGTCGGATAAGTGAATAACAGTGGTTGGCAAAGTCATTACAATTGTTGGGCAAAGTCATTTTTAGAGGTCGAATAAGTGATTAACAGTGGTTGGCAAAGTCATTACAATTGTTGGGCAAAGTCATTTCTAGAGATCGGATAAGTGATTAACAGTGGTTGGAAAAGTCATTTTTAGAGATCGGATAATTGATTGACAGTGTTTGGCAAAGTCATTATAATTGCTGTGCAAAGTCATTTTTAGAGGTCGGAAAAGTGATTAACAGTGGTAGGCAAAGTCATTTCAATTGTTGAGCGAAGTCATTTTTATAGGTCGGATAAGTTATTGACAGTGGTTGGCAAAGTCATTTCAGTTGTTGAGCGAAGTCATTTTTAGAGGTCGGATAAGTGATTAACAGTGGTTGGTAAAGTCATTAAATTGTTAGGCAAAGTCATTTTTAGAGGTCGGATAAGTGATTAACAGTGGTTGCCAAAGTCACTTCAATTGTTTTGCAAAGTCATTTTTAGAGGTCGGATAAGAGAATTACAGTGGTTGGCAAAGTCATTACAATTGTTGGGCAAAGTCATTTTTATAGGTCGGATAAGTGATTAACAGTGGTTGGCAAAGTCATTACAATAGTTGGGCAAAGTCATTTTTAGAGGTCGGATAAGTGATTAACAGTGGTTGGCAAAGTCTTTTCAGTTGTTGGGAAAAGTCATTTTTAGAGGTCGGATAAGTGATTAACAGTGGTTGGCAAAGTCATTACAATTGTTGGACAAAGTCATTTTTAGAGGTCGGATAAGTGATTAACAGTGGTTGGTAAAGTCATTAAATTGTTAGGCAAAGTCATTTTTAGAGGTCGGATAAGTGATTAACAGTGGTTGCCAAAGTCACTTCAATTGTTTTGCAAAGTAATTTTTAGACGTCGGATAAGAGAATTACAGTGGTTGGCAAAATCATTACAATTGTTGGGCAATGTCATTTTTAGAGGTCGGATAAGTGAATAACAGTGGTTGGCAAAGTCATTACAATTGTTGGGCAAAGTCATTTTTAGAGGTCGAATAAGTGATTAACAGTGGTTGGCAAAGTCATTACAATTGTTGGGCAAAGTCATTTCTAGAGATCGGATAAGTGATTAACAGTGGTTGGAAAAGTCATTTTTAGAGATCGGATAATTGATTGACAGTGTTTGGCAAAGTCATTATAATTGCTGTGCAAAGTCATTTTTAGAGGTCGGAAAAGTGATTAACAGTGGTAGGCAAAGTCATTTCAATTGTTGAGCGAAGTCATTTTTATAGGTCGGATAAGTTATTGACAGTGGTTGGCAAAGTCATTTCAGTTGTTGGGAAAAGTCATTTTTAGAGGTCGGAAAAGTGATTAAAAGTGGTTGGCAAAGTCATTACAATTGTTGGGCAAAGTCATTTTTAGAGGTCGGATAAGTGATTGACAGTGGTAGGCAAAGTCATTACAATTGTTGGGCAAAGTCATTTTTATAGGTCGGATAAATTATTGACAGTGGTTGGCAAAGTCATGACAATTGTTGGGCAAAGTCATTTCTAGAGATCGGATAAGTGATTAACAGTGGTTGGCAAAGTCGTTACAATTGTTGGGCAAAGTCATTTTTAGTGGTCGGATAAGTGATTTACAGTGGTTGGCAAAGCCATTAAAATTGTTAGGCAAAGTCATTTTTAGAGGTCGGATAAGTGATTAACAGTGGTTGGCTAATTCATTTTTAGAGATCGGATAATTGATTGACAGTGTTTGGCAAAGTCATTATAATTGTTGTGCAAAGTCATTTTTAGAGGTCGGATAAGTGATTAACAGTGGTAGGTAAAGTCATTACAATTGTTGGGCAAAGTTATTTTTATAGGTCGGATAAGTTATTGACAGTGGTTGGCAAAGTCATTTCAGTTGTTGGGAAAAGTCATTTTTAGAGGTCGGATAAGTGATTAATAGTGGTTGGCAAAGTCATTACAATTGTTGGGCAAAGTCATTTTTAGAGGTCGGATAAGTGATTGACAGCGGTTGGCAAAGTCATTACAATTGTTGGGCAAAGTCATTTTTAGAGTCCGGATAAGTGATTAACAGTGGTTGGCAAAGTCATTTTTAGAGGTCGGATAAGTGATTAACAGTGGTTGGCAAAGTCATGACAATTGTTGGGCAAAGTCATTTCTAGAGATCGGATAAGTGATTAACAGTGGTTGGCAAAGTCGTTACAATTGTTGGGGAAAGTCATTTTTAGAGGTCGGATAAGTGATTGACAGCGGTTGGCAAAGTCATTACAATTGTTGGGCAAAGTCATTTTTAGAGTCCGGATAAGTGATTAACAATTGTTGGGCAAAGTCATTTTTATAGGTCGGATAAGTTATTGACAGTGGTTGGCAAAGTCATTTCAGTTGTTGGGAAAAGTCATTTTTAGAGGTCGGATAAGTGATTAATAGTGGTTGGCAAAGTCATTACAATTGTTGGGCAAAGTCATTTTTAGAGGTCGGATAAGTGATTTACAGCGGTTGGCAAAGTCATTAGAATTGTTGGGCAAAGTCATTTTTAGAGTCCGGATAAGTGATTAACAGTGGTTGGCAAAGTCATTTTAAGAGGTCGGATAAGTGATTAACAGTGGTAGGCAAAGTCATTACAATAATTGGGCAAAGTCATTTTTATAGGTCGGATAAGTTATTGACAGTGGTTGGCAAAGTCATGACAATTGTTGGGCAAAGTCATTTCTAGAGATCGGATAAGTGATTAACAGTGGTTGGCAAAGTCGTTACAATTGTTGGAGAAAGTCATTTTTAGAGGTCGGATAAGTGATTAACAGTGGTTTGCAAAGTCATTAAAATTGTTAGGCAAAGTCATTTTTTCTGGTAGGATGAGTGATTAACAGTGGTTGCCAAAGTCACTTCAATTGTTGGGCAAAGTCATTTTTAGTGGTCGGATAAGTGATTAACAGTGGTTGGCAAAGTCATTAAAATTGTTAGGCAAAGTCATTTTTAGAGATCGGATAAGTAATTAACAGTGGTTGTCAATGTCATTACAATTGTTGGGCAAAGTCATTTTAAGAGGTCGGATAAGTGAATAACAGTGGTTGGCAAAGTCATTACAATTGTTGGGCAAAGTCATTTTTATAGTCCGGATAAGTGATTAACAGTGGTAGGCAAAGTCATTACAATTATTAGGCAAAGTCATTTTTAGAGGTCGGATAAGTGATTAACAGTGGTTGGCAAATTCATTTTTAGAGATCGGATAAGTAATTAACAGTGGTTGTCAATGTCATTACAATTGTTGGGCAAAGTCATTTTTAGAGGTCGGATAAGTGATTGACAGCGGTTGGCAAAGTCATTACAATTGTTGGGCAAAGTCATTTTTAGAGTCCGGATAAGTGATTAACAGTGGTTGGCAAAGTCATTTTTAGAGGTCGGATTAGTGATTAACAGTGGTTGGCAAAGTCATTTCAGTTGTTGGGAAAAGTCATTTTTAGAGGTCGGATAAGTGATTAATAGTGGTTGGCAAAGTCATTACAATTGTTGGGCAAAGTCATTTTTAGAGGTCGGATAAGTGATTAATAGTGGTTGGAAAAGTCATTACAATTGTTGGGCAAAGTCATTTTTAGAGGTCGGATAAGTTATTGACAGTGGTTGGCAAAGTCATTATAATTGTTGTGCAAAGTCATTTTTAGAGGTCGGATAAGTGATTAACAGTGGTAGGCAAAGTCATTACAATTGTTGAGCAAAGTCATTTTTATAGGTCGGATAAGTTATTGACAGTGGTTGGCAAAGTCATTTCAGTTGTTGGGAAAAGTCATTTTTAGAGGTCGGATAAGTGATTAATAGTGGTTGGCAAAGTCATTACAATTGTTGGGCAAAGTCATTTTTAGAGGTCGGATAAGTGATTGACAGTGGTAGGCAAAGTCATTACAATTGTTGGGCAAAGTCATTTTTATAGGTCGGATAAATTATTGACAGTGGTTGGCAAAGTCATGACAATTGTTGGGCAAAGTCATTTCTAGAGATCGGATAAGTGATTAACAGTGGTTGGCAAAGTCGTTACAATTGTTGGGCAAAGTCATTTTTATAGGTCGGATAAATTATTGACAGTGGTTGGCAAAGTCATGACAATTGTTGGGCAAAGTCATTTCTAGAGATCGGATAAGTGATTAACAGTGGTTGGCAAAGTCGTTAGAATTTTTGGGGAAAGTCATTTTTAGTGGTCGGATAAGTGATTAACAGTGGTTGGCAAAGTCATTAAAATTGTTAGGCAAAGTCATTTTTAGAGGTCGGATAACAGATTAACAGTGGTTGGCTAATTCATTTTTAGAGATCGGATAATTGATTGACAGTGTTTGGCAAAGTCATTATAATTGTTGTGCAAAGTCATTTTTAGAGGTCGGATAAGTGATTAACAGTGGTAGGTAAAGTCATTACAATTGTTGGGCAAAGTCATTTTTATAGGTCGGATAAGTTATTGACAGTGGTTGGCAAAGTCATTTCAGTTGTTGGGAAAAGTCATTTTTAGAGGTCGGATAAGTGATTAATAGTGGTTGGCAAAGTCATTACAATTGTTAGGCAAAGTCATTTTTAGAGGTCGGATAAGTGATTGACAGCGGTTGGCAAAGTCATTACAATTGTTGGGCAAAGTCATTTTTAGAGTCCGGATAAGTGATTAACAGTGGTTGGCAAAGTCATTTTTAGAGGTCGGATAAGTGATTAACAGTGGTAGGCAAAGTCATTACAATAATTGGGCAAAGTCATTTTTATAGGTCGGATAAGTTATTGACAGTGGTTGGCAAAGTCATGACAATTGTTGGGCAAAGTCATTTCTAGAGATCGGATAAGTGATTAACAGTGGTTGGCAAAGTCGTTACAATTGTTGGGGAAAGTCATTTTTAGAGGTCGGATAAGTGATTAACAATTGTTGGGCAAAGTCATTTTTAGAGGTCGGATAAGTGATTAACAGTGGTAGGTAAAGTCATTACAATTGTTGGGCAAAGTCACTTTTAGAGGTCGGATAAGTGATTAATAGTGGTTGGCAAAGTCATTACAATTGTTGGGCAAAGTCATTTTTAGAGGTCGGATAAGTGATTAACAGTGGTAGGCAAAGTCATTACAATAATTGGGCAAAGTCATTTTTATAGGTCGGATAAGTTAATGATAGTGGTTGGCAAAGTCATGACAATTGTTGGGCAAAGTCATTTCTAGATATCGGATAAGTGATTAACAGTGGTTGGCAAAGTCGTTACAATTGTTGGGGAAAGTCATTTTTAGAGGTCGGATAAGTGATTAATAGTGGTTGGCAAAGTCATTACAATTGTTGGGCAAAGTCATTTTTAGAGGTCGGATAAGTGATTAACAGTGGTAGGCAAAGTCATTACAATAATTGGGCAAAGTCATTTTTATAGGTCGGATAAGTTAATGATAGTGGTTGGCAAAGTCATGACAATTGTTGGGCAAAGTCATTTCTAGATATCGGATAAGTGATTAACAGTGGTTGGCAAAGTCATTACAATTGTTGGGCAAAGTCACTTTTATAGGTCGGATAAGTTATTGACAGTGGTTGGCAAAGTCATTTCAGTTGTTGGGAAAAGTCATTTTTAGAGGTCGGATAAGTGATTAATAGTGGTTGGCAAAGTCATTACAATTGTTGGGCAAAGTCATTTTTAGAGGTCGGATAAGTGATTAACAGTGGTAGGCAAAGTCATTACAATAATTGGGCAAAGTCATTTTTATAGGTCGGATAAGTTAATGATAGTGGTTGGCAAAGTCATGACAATTGTTGGGCAAAGTCATTTCTAGATATCGGATAAGTGATTAACAGTGGTTGGCAAAGTCGTTACAATTGTTGGGGAAAGTCATTTTTAGAGGTCGGATAAGTGATTAACAGTGGTTGGCAAAGTCATTAAAATTGTTAGGCAAAGTCATTTTTAGTGGTATGATAAGTGATTAACAGTGGTTGCCAAAGTCACTTCAATTGTTGGGCAAAGTCATTTTTAGTGGTCGGATAAGTGATTAACAGTGGTTGGCAAAGTCATTTCAGTTGTTGGGAAAAGTCATTTTTAGAGGTCGGATAAGTGATTAATAGTGGTTGGCAAAGTCATTACAATTGTTGGGCAAAGTCATTTTTAGAGGTCGGATAAGTGATTAATAGTGGTTGGCCAAGTCATTACAATTGTTGGGCAAAGTCATTTTTAGAGGTCGGATAAGTTATTGACAGTGGTTGGCAAAGTCATGACAATTGTTGGGCAAAGTCATTTTTAGAGTCCGGATAAGTGATTAACAGTGGTTGGCAAAGTCATTTTTAGAGGTCGGATAAGTGATTAACAGTGGTAGGCAAAGTCACTTCAATTGTTGGGCAAAGTCATTTTTAATGGTCGGATTAGTGATTAACAGTGGTTGGCAAATTCATTTTTAGAGATCGGATAATTGATTGACAGTGTTTGGCAAAGTCATTATAATTGTTGTGCAAAAGCATTTTTAGAGGTCGGATAAGTGATTAACAGTGGTAGGCAAAGTCATTACAATTGTTGGGCAAAGTCATTTTTATAGGTCGGATAAGTTATTAACAGTGGTTGGCAAAGTCATTTTTAGAGGTCGGATAAGTGATTAATAGTGGTAGGCAAAGTCATTACAATAATTGGGCAAAGTCATTTTTAGAGGTCGGATAAGTGATTAACAGTGGTTGGCAAAGTCATTAAAATTGTTAGGCAAAGTCATTTTTAGTGGTATGATAAGTGATTAACAGTGGTTGCCAAAGTCACTTCAATTGTTGGGCAAAGTCATTTTTAATGGTCGGATTAGTGATTAACAGTGGTTGGCAAATTCATTTTTAGAGATCGGATAATTGATTGACAGTGTTTGGCAAATTCATTATAATTGTTGTGCAAAAGCATTTTTAGAGGTCGGATAAGTGATTAACAGTGGTAGGCAAAGTCATTACAATTGTTGGGCAAAGTCATTTTTAGAGTCCGGATAAGTGATTAACAGTGGTTGGCAAAGTCATTTTTAGAGGTCGGATAAGTGATTAACAGTGGTAGGCAAAGTCATTACAATAATTGGGCAAAGTCATTTTTATAGGTCGGATAAGTTATTGACAGTGGTTGGCAAAGTCATGACAATTGTTGGGCAAAGTCATTTCTAGAGATCGGATAAGTGATTAACAGTGGTTGGCAAAGTCGTTACAATTGTTGGGGAAAGTCATTTTTAGAGGTCGGATAAGTGATTAACAATTGTTGGGCAAAGTCATTTTTAGAGGTCGGATAAGTGATTAACAGTGGTAGGTAAAGTCATTACAATTGTTGGGCAAAGTCACTTTTAGAGGTCGGATAAGTGATTAATAGTGGTTGGCAAAGTCATTACAATTGTTGGGCAAAGTCATTTTTAGAGGTCGGATAAGTGATTAACAGTGGTAGGCAAAGTCATTACAATAATTGGGCAAAGTCATTTTTATAGGTCGGATAAGTTAATGATAGTGGTTGGCAAAGTCATGACAATTGTTGGGCAAAGTCATTTCTAGATATCGGATAAGTGATTAACAGTGGTTGGCAAAGTCGTTACAATTGTTGGGGAAAGTCATTTTTAGAGGTCGGATAAGTGATTAATAGTGGTTGGCAAAGTCATTACAATTGTTGGGCAAAGTCATTTTTAGAGGTCGGATAAGTGATTAACAGTGGTAGGCAAAGTCATTACAATAATTGGGCAAAGTCATTTTTATAGGTCGGATAAGTTAATGATAGTGGTTGGCAAAGTCATGACAATTGTTGGGCAAAGTCATTTCTAGATATCGGATAAGTGATTAACAGTGGTTGGCAAAGTCATTACAATTGTTGGGCAAAGTCACTTTTATAGGTCGGATAAGTTATTGACAGTGGTTGGCAAAGTCATTTCAGTTGTTGGGAAAAGTCATTTTTAGAGGTCGGATAAGTGATTAATAGTGGTTGGCAAAGTCATTACAATTGTTGGGCAAAGTCATTTTTAGAGGTCGGATAAGTGATTAACAGTGGTAGGCAAAGTCATTACAATAATTGGGCAAAGTCATTTTTATAGGTCGGATAAGTTAATGATAGTGGTTGGCAAAGTCATGACAATTGTTGGGCAAAGTCATTTCTAGATATCGGATAAGTGATTAACAGTGGTTGGCAAAGTCGTTACAATTGTTGGGGAAAGTCATTTTTAGAGGTCGGATAAGTGATTAACAGTGGTTGGCAAAGTCATTAAAATTGTTAGGCAAAGTCATTTTTAGTGGTATGATAAGTGATTAACAGTGGTTGCCAAAGTCACTTCAATTGTTGGGCAAAGTCATTTTTAGTGGTCGGATAAGTGATTAACAGTGGTTGGCAAAGTCATTTCAGTTGTTGGGAAAAGTCATTTTTAGAGGTCGGATAAGTGATTAATAGTGGTTTGCAAAGTCATTACAATTGTTGGGCAAAGTCATTTTTAGAGGTCGGATAAGTGATTAATAGTGGTTGGCAAAGTCATTACAATTGTTGGGCAAAGTCATTTTTAGAGGTCGGATAAGTTATTGACAGTGGTTGGCAAAGTCATGACAATTGTTGGGCAAAGTCATTTTTAGAGTCCGGATAAGTGATTAACAGTGGTTGGCAAAGTCATTTTTAGAGGTCGGATAAGTGATTAACAGTGGTAGGCAAAGTCACTTCAATTGTTGGGCAAAGTCATTTTTAATGGTCGGATTAGTGATTAACAGTGGTTGGCAAATTCATTTTTAGAGATCGGATAATTGATTGACAGTGTTTGGCAAAGTCATTATAATTGTTGTGCAAAAGCATTTTTAGAGGTCGGATAAGTGATTAACAGTGGTAGGCAAAGTCATTACAATTGTTGGGCAAAGTCATTTTTATAGGTCGGATAAGTTATTGACAGTGGTTGGCAAAGTCATTTCAGTTGTTGGAAAAGTCATTTTTAGAGGTCGGATAAGTGATTAATAGTGGTTGGCAAAGTCATTACAATTGTTGGGCAAAGTCATTTTTAGAGGTCGGATAAGTGATTGACAGCGGTTGGCAAAGTCATTACAATTGTTGGGCAAAGTCATTTTTAGAGTCCGGATAAGTGATTAACAGTGGTTGGCAAAGTCATTTTTAGAGGTCGGATAACTGATTAACAGTGGTAGGCAAAGTCATGACAATTGTTGGGCAAAGTCATTTCTAGAGATCGGATAAGTGATTAACAGTGGTTGGCAAAGTCGTTACAATTGTTGGGGAAAGTCATTTTTAGAGGTCGGATAAGTGATTAATAGTGGTTGGCAAAGTCATTACAATTGTTGGGCAAAGTCATTTTTAGAGGTCGGATAAGTGATTAACAGTGGTAGGCAAAGTCATTACAATAATTGGGCAAAGTCATTTTTATAGGTCGGATAAGTTATTGACAGTGGTTGGCAAAGTCATGACAATTGTTGGGCAAAGTCATTTCTAGATATCGGATAAGTGATTAACAGTGGTTGGCAAAGTCGTTACAATTGTTGGGGAAAGTCATTTTTAGAGGTCGGATAAGTGATTAACAGTGGTTGGCAAAGTCATTAAAATTGTTAGGCAAAGTCATTTTTAGTGGTATGATAAGTGATTAACAGTGGTTGCCAAAGTCACTTCAATTGTTGGGCAAAGTCATTTTTAGTGGTCGGATAAGTGATTAACAGTGGTTGGCAAAGTCATTAAAATTGTTAGGCAAATTCATTTTTAGAGATCGGATAAGTAATTAACAGTGGTTGTCAATGTCATTACAATTGTTGGGCAAAGTCATTTTAAGAGGTCGGATAAGTGAATAACAGTGGTTGGCAAAGTCATTACAATTGTTGGGCAAAGTCATTTTTAGAGTCCGGATAAGTGATTAACAGTGGTAGGCAAAGTCATTACAATTGTTAGGCAAAGTCATTTTTAGAGGTCGGATAAGTGATTAACAGTGGTTGGCAAATTCATTTTTAGAGATCGGATAAGTAAATAACAGTGGTTGTCAATGTCATTACAATTGTTGGGCAAAGTCATTTCTAGATATCGGATAAGTGATTAACAGTGGTTGGCAAAGTCGTTACAATTGTTGGGCAAAGTCATTTTTAGAGTCCGGATAAGTGATTAACAGTGGTTGGCAAAGTCATTTTTAGAGGTCGGATAAGTGATTAACAGTGGTTGGCAAAGTCATTTCAGTTGTTGGGAAAAGTCATTTTTAGAGGTCGGATAAGTGATTAATAGTGGTTGGCAAAGTCATTACAATTGTTGGGCAAAGTCATTTTTAGAGGTCGGATAAGTTATTGACAGTGGTTGGCAAAGTCATGACAATTGTTGGGCAAAGTCATTTTTAGAGTCCGGATAAGTGATTAACAGTGGTTGGCAAAGTCATTTTTAGAGGTCGGATAAGTGATTAACAGTGGTAGGCAAAGTCACTTCAATTGTTGGGCAAAGTCATTTTTAATGGTCGGATTAGTGATTAACAGTGGTTGGCAAATTCATTTTTAGAGATCGGATAATTGATTGACAGTGTTTGGCAAAGTCATTATAATTGTTGTGCAAAAGCATTTTTAGAGGTCGGATAAGTGATTAACAGTGGTAGGCAAAGTCATTACAATTGTTGGGCAAAGTCATTTTTATAGGTCGGATAAGTTATTGACAGTGGTTGGCAAAGTCATTTCAGTTGTTGGGAAAAGTCATTTTTAGAGGTCGGATAAGTGATTAATAGTGGTTGGCAAAGTCATTACAATTGTTGGGCAAAGTCATTTTTAGAGGCCGGATAAGTGATTGACAGCGGTTGGCAAAGTCATTACAATTGTTGGGCAAATTCATTTTTAGAGTCCGGATAAGTGATTAACAGTGGTTGGCAAAGTCATTTTTAGAGGTCGGATAACTGATTAACAGTGGTAGGCAAAGTCATGACAATTGTTGGGCAAAGTCATTTCTAGAGATCGGATAAGTGATTAACAGTGGTTGGCAAAGTCGTTACAATTGTTGGGGAAAGTCATTTTTAGAGGTCGGATAAGTGATTAACAGTGGTTGGCAAAGTCATTAAAATTGTTAGGCAAAGTCATTTTTAGTGGTATGATAAGTGATTAACAGTGGTTGCCAAAGTCACTTCAATTGTTGGGCAAAGTCATTTTTAGTGGTCGGATAAGTGATTAACAGTGGTTGGCAAAGTCATTAAAATTGTTAGGCAAAATCATTTTAAGAGGTCGGATAAGTGATTAACAGTGGTTGGCAAATTCATTTTTAGAGATCGGATAAGTAATTAACAGTGGTTGTCAATGTCATTACAATTGTTGGGCAAAGTCATTTTAAGAGGTCGGATAAGTGATTAACAGTGGTAGGCAAAGTCATTACAATTGTTAGGCAAAGTCATTTTTAGAGGTCGGATAAGTGATTAACAGTGGTTGGCAAATTCATTTTTAGAGATCGGATAAGTAATTAACAGTGGTTGTCAATGTCTTTACAATTGTTGGGCAAAGTCATTTTTAGAGGTCGGATAAGTGATTGACAGCGGTTGGCAAAGTCATTACAATTGTTGGGCAAAGTCATTTTTAGAGTCCGGATAAGTGATTAATAGTGGTTGGCAAAGTCATTACAATAGTTGGGCAAAGTCATTTTTAGATGTCGGATAAGTGATTGACTGCGGTTGGCAAAGTCATTTTTAGAGGTCGGATAAGTGATTTACAGTGGTAGGCAAAGTCATTACAATTGTTGGGCAAAGTCATTTTTATAAGTCGGATAAGTTATTGACAGCGGTTGGCAAAGTCATGACAATTGTTGGGCAAAGTCATTTCTAGAGATCGGATAAGTGATTAACAGTGGTTGGCAAAGTCATTACAATTGTTGGGGAAAGTCATTTTTAGAGGTCGGATAAGTGATTAACAATGGTTGGCAGAGTCATTAAAATTGTTAGGCAAAGTCATTTTTTCTGGTCGGATAAGTGATTAACAGTGGTTGCCAAAGTCACTTCAATTGTTGGGCAAAGTCATTTTAAGAGGTCGGATAAGTGAATAACAGTGGTTGGCAAAGTCATTACAATTGTTGGGCAAAGTAATTTTTGAGTCCGGATAAGTGATTAACAGTGGTTGGCAAAGTAATTTTTAGAGGTCGGATAAGTGATTAACAGTGGTAGGCAAAGTCATTACAATTGTTAGGCAAAGTCATTTTTAGAGGTCGGATAAGTGATTAACAGTGGTTG
This sequence comes from Brachionus asplanchnoidis, assembly GCA_025491095.1. Taxonomy (NCBI): domain Eukaryota; kingdom Metazoa; phylum Rotifera; class Eurotatoria; order Ploima; family Brachionidae; genus Brachionus; species Brachionus asplanchnoidis. The sequence goes on from JAILYF010000057.1 coordinate 385,971, forward strand.
GCAAATTCATTTTTAGAGATCGGATAAGTAATTAACAGTGGTTGTCAAAGTCATTACAATTGTTGGGCAAAGTCATTTTTAGAGGTCGGATAAGTGATTGACAGCGGTTGGCAAAGTCATTACAATTGTTGGGCAAAGTCATTTTTAGAGTCCGGATAAGTGATTAACAGTGGTTGGCAAAGTCATTTTTAGAGGTCGGATAAGTGATTAACAGTGGTAGGCAAAGTCATTACAATTGTTGGGCAAAGTCATTTTTAGAGGTCGTATAAGTTATTGACAGTGGTTGGCAAAGTCATGACAATTGTTGGGCAAAATCATTTCTAGAGATCGGATAAGTGATTAACAGTGGTTGGCAAAGTCGTTACAATTGTTGGGGAAAGTCATTTTTAGAGGTCGGATAAGTGATTAACAGTGGTAGGCAAAGTCATTACAATTGTTGGGCAAAGTCATTTTTAGAGGTCGTATAAGTTATTGACAGTGGTTGGCAAAGTCATGACAATTGTTGGGCAAAATCATTTTTAGAGGTCGGATAAGTGATTAACAGTGATTGGCAAAGTCGTTACAATTGTTGGGGAAAGTCATTTTTAGAGGTCGCATAAGTGATTAACAGTGGTTGGCAAAGTCATTAAAATTGTTAGGCAAAGTCATTTTTAGTGGTATGATAAGTGATTAACAGTGGTTGCCAAAGTCACTTCAATTGTTGGGCAAAGTCATTTTTAATGGTCGGATAAGTGATTAACAGTGGTTGGCAAAGTCGTTACAATTGTTGGGGAAAGTCATTTTTAGAGTCCGGATAAGTGATTAACAGTGGTTGGCAAAGTCATTTTTAGAGGTCGGATAAGTGATTAACAGTGGTAGGCAAAGTCATTACAATTGTTGGGCAAAGTCATTTTTAGAGGTCGGATAAGTGATTGACAGCGGTTGGCAAAGTCATTACAATTGTTGGGCAAAGTCATTTTAAGAGTCCGGATAGGTGATTAACAGTGGTTGGCAAAGTCATTTTTAGAGGTCGGATAAGTGATTAACAGTGGTAGGCAAAGTCATTACAATTGTTGGGCAAAGTCATTTTATTGGTCGGATAAGTTATTGACAGTGGTTGGCAAAGTCATTTAAGTTGTTGGGAAAAGTCATTTTTAGAGGTCGGATAAGTGATTAATAGTGGTTGGCAAAGTCATTACAATTGTTGGGCAAAGTCATTTTTAGAGGTCGGATAAGTGATTGACAACGGTTGGCAAAGTCATTACAATTGTTGGGCAAAGTCATTTTTAGAGTCCGGATGAGTGATTAACAGTGGTTGGCAAATTCATTTTTAGAGGTCGGATAAGTGATTAACAGTGGGAGGCAAAGTCATTACAATTGTTGGGCAAAGTCATTTTTATAGGTCGGATAAGTTATTGACAGTAGTTGGCAAAGTCATGACAATTGTTGGGGAAAGTCATTTTTAGAGGTCGGATAAGTGATTAACAGTGGTAGGCAAAGTCATTACAATTGTTGGGCAAAGTCATTTTTAGAGGTCGTATAAGTTATTGACAGTGGTTGGCAAAGTCATGACAATTGTTGGGCAAAATCATTTTTAGAGGTCGGATAAGTGATTAACAGTGATTGGCAAAGTCGTTACAATTGTTGGGGAAAGTCATTTTTAGAGGTCGCATAAGTGATTAACAGTGGTTGGCAAAGTCATTAAAATTGTTGGGCAAAGTCATTTTTAGAGTCCGGATGAGTGATTAACAGTGGTTGGCAAATTCATTTTTAGAGGTCGGATAAGTGATTAACAGTGGGAGGCAAAGTCATTACAATTGTTGGGCAAAGTCATTTTTATAGATCGGATAAGTGATTAACAGTGGTTGGCAAAGTCGTTACAATTGTTGGGGAAAGTCATTTTTAGAGGTCGGATAAGTGATTAACAGTGGTAGGCAAAGTCATTACAATTGTTGGGCAAAGTCATTTTTAGAGGTCGTATAAGTTATTGACAGTGGTTGGCAAAGTCATGACAATTGTTGGGCAAAATCATTTTTAGAGGTCGGATAAGTGATTAACAGTGATTGGCAAAGTCGTTACAATTGTTGGGGAAAGTCATTTTTAGAGGTCGCATAAGTAATTAACAGTGGTTGGCAAAGTCATTAAAATTGTTAGGCAAAGTCATTTTTAGTGGTATGATAAGTGATTAACAGTGGTTGCCAAAGTCACTTCAATTGTTGGGCAAAGTCATTTTTAATGGTCGGATAAGTGATTAACAGTGGTTGGCAAAGTCGTTACAATTGTTGGGGAAAGTCATTTTTAGAGTCCGGATAAGTGATTAACAGTGGTTGGCAAAGTCATTTTTAGAGGTCGGATAAGTGATTAACAGTGGTAGGCAAAGTCATTACAATTGTTGGGCAAAGTCATTTTTAGAGGTCGGATAAGTGATTGACAGCGGCTGGCAAAGTCATTACAATTGTTGGGCAAAGTCATTTTAAGAGTCCGGATAGGTGATTAACAGTGGTTGGCAAAGTCATTTTTAGAGGTCGGATAAGTGATTAACAGTGGTAGGCAAAGTCATTACAATTGTTGGGCAAAGTCATTTTTATTGGTCGGATAAGTTATTGACAGTGGTTGGCAAAGTCATTTAAGTTGTTGGGAAAAGTCATTTTTAGAGGTCGGATAAGTGATTAATAGTGGTTGGCAAAGTCATTACAATTGTTGGGCAAAGTCATTTTTAGAGGTCGGATAAGTGATTGACAACGGTTGGCAAAGTCATTACAATTGTTGGGCAAAGTCATTTTTAGAGTCCGGATGAGTGATTAACAGTGGTTGGCAAATTCATTTCTAGAGATCGGATAAGTGATTAACAGTGGTTGGCAAAGTCGTTACAATTGTTGGGGAAAGTCATTTTTAGAGGTCGGATAAGTGATTAACAGTGGTTGGCAAAGTTATTAAAAATTGTTAGGCAAAGTCATTTTTAGTGGTATGATAAGTGATTAACAGTGGTTGCCAAAGTCACTTCAATTGTTGGGCAAAGTCATTTTTAATGGTCGGATAAGTGATTAACAGTGGTTGGCAAAGTCATTAAAATTGTTAGGCAAAGTCATTTTTAGAGGTCGGATAAGTGATTAACAGTGGTTGGCAAATTCATTTTTAGAGATCGGATAATTGATTGACAGTGTTTGGCAAATTAATTATAATTGTTGTGGAAAGTCATTTTTAGAGGTCGGATAAGTGATTAACAGTGGTAGGCAAAGTCATTACAATTGTTGGGAAAAGTCATTTTTAGAGGTCGGATAAGTGATTAACAGTGGTTGGCAAATTCATTTTTAGAGATCGGATAAGTAATTAACAGTGGTTGTCAATGTCATTACAATTGTTGGGCAAAGTCATTTTTAGAGGTCGGATAAGTGATTGACAGCGGTTGGCAAAGTCATTACAATTGTTGGGCAAAGTCATTTTTAGAGTCCGGATAAGTGATTAATAGTGGTTGGCAAAGTCATTACAATAGTTGGGCAAAGTCATTTTTAGATGTCGGATAAGTGATTGACAGCGGTTGGCAAAGTCATTTTTAGAGGTCGGATAAGTGATTAACAGTGGTAGGCAAAGTCATTACAATTGTTGGGCAAAGTCATTTTTATAAGTCGGATAAGTTATTGACAGCGGTTGGCAAAGTCATGACAATTGTTGGGCAAAGTCATTTCTAGAGATCGGATAAGTGATTAACAGTGGTTGGCAAAGTCATTACAATTGTTGGGGAAAGTCATTTTTAGAGGTCGGATAAGTGATTAACAATGGTTGGCAAAGTCATTAAAATTGTTAGGCAAAGTCATTTTTTCTGGTCGGATAAGTGATTAACAGTGGTTGCCAAAGTCACTTCAAATGTTGGGCAAAGTCATTTTAAGAGGTCGGATAAGTGAATAACAGTGGTTGGCAAAGTCATTACAATTGTTGGGCAAAGTAATTTTTGAGTCCGGATAAGTGATTAACAGTGGTTGGCAAAGTAATTTTTAGAGGTCGGATAAGTGATTAACAGTGGTAGGCAAAGTCATTACAATTGTTAGGCAAAGTCATTTTTAGAGGTCGGATAAGTGATTAACAGTGGTTGGCAAATTCATTTTTAGAGATCGGATAAGTAATTAACAGTGGTTGTCAAAGTCATTACAATTGTTGGGCAAAGTCATTTTTAGAGGTCGGATAAGTGATTGACAGCGGTTGGCAAAGTCATTACAATTGTTGGGCAAAGTCATTTTTAGAGTCCGGATAAGTGATTAACAGTGGTTGGCAAAGTCATTTTTAGAGGTCGGATAAGTGATTAACAGTGATAGGCAAAGTCATTACAATTGTTTTTCAAAGTCATTTTTAGAGGTCGTATAAGTTATTGACAGTGGTTGGCAAAGTCATGACAATTGTTGGGCAAAATCATTTCTAGAGATCGGATAAGTGATTAACAGTGGTTGGCAAAGTCGTTACAATTGTTGGGGAAAGTCATTTTTAGAGGTCGGATAAGTGATTAACAGTGGTAGGCAAAGTCATTACAATTGTTGGGCAAAGTCATTTTTAGAGGTCGTATAAGTTATTGACAGTGGTTGGCAAAGTCATGACAATTGTTGGGCAAAATCATTTTTAGAGGTCGGATAAGTGATTAACAGTGGTTGGCAATGTCGTTACAATTGTTGGGGAAAGTCATTTTTAGAGGTCGCATAAGTGATTAACAGTGGTTGGCAAAGTCATTAAAATTGTTAGGCAAAGTCATTTTTAGTGGTATGATAAGTGATTAACAGTGGTTGCCAAAGTCACTTCAATTGTTGGGCAAAGTCATTTTTAATGGTCGGATAAGTGATTAACAGTGGTTGGCAAAGTCGTTACAATTGTTGGGGAAAGTCATTTTTAGAGTCCGGATAAGTGATTAACAGTGGTTGGCAAAGTCATTTTTAGAGGTCGGATAAGTGATTAACAGTGGTAGGCAAAGTCATTACAATTGTTGGGCAAAGTCATTTTTAGAGGTCGGATAAGTGATTGACAGCGGTTGGCAAAGTCATTACAATTGTTGGGCAAAGTCATTTTAAGAGTCCGGATAGGTGATTAACAGTGGTTGGCAAAGTCATTTTTAGAGGTCGGATAAGTGATTAACAGTGGTAGGCAAAGTCATTACAATTGTTGGGCAAAGTCATTTTTATAGGTCGGATAAGTTATTGACAGTGGTTGGCAAAGTCATGACAATTGTCGGGCAGAGTCATTTCTAGAGATCGGATAAGTGATTAACAGTGGTTGGCAAAGTCGTTACAATTGTTGGGGAAAGTCATTTTTAGAGGTCGGATAAGTGATTAACAGTGGTTGGCAAAGTCATTAAAATTGTTAGGCAAAGTCTTTTTTTCTGGTCGGATAAGTGATAAACAGTGGTATCCAAAGTCACTTCAATTGTTGGGCAAAGTCATTTTTAGTGGTAGGATAAGTGATTAACAGTGGTTGGCAAAGTCATTTAAATTGTTAGGCAAAGTCATTTTTAGAGGTCGGATAAGTGATTAACAGTGGTTGGCTTATTCATTTTTAGAGATCGGATAAGTTATTGACAGTGGTTGTCAATGTCATTACAATTGTTGGGCAAAGTCATTTTAAGAGGTCGGATAAGTGAATAACAGTGGTTGGCAAAGTCATTACAATTGTTGGGCAAAGTCATTTTTAGAGTCCGGATAAGGAATTAACAGTGGTTGGCAAAGTCATTTTTAGAGGTCGGATAAGTGATTAACAGTGGTAGGCAAAGTCATTACAATTGTTGGGCAAAGTCATTTTTAGAGTCCGGATAAGTGATTAACAGTGGTTGGAAAGGTCATTTTTAGAGGTCGGATAAGTGATTAACAGTGGTAGGCAAAGTCATTACAATTGTTGGGCAAAGTCATTTTTATTGGTCGGATAAGTTATTGACAGTGGTTGGCAAAGTCATTTAAGTTGTTGGGAAAAGTCATTTTTAGAGGTCGGATAAGTGATTAATAGTGGTTGGCAAAGTCATTACAATTGTTGGGAAAAGTCATTTTTAGAGGTCGGATAAGTGATTGACAACGGTTGGCAAAGTCATTACAATTGTTGGGCAAAGTCATTTTTAGAGTCCGGATGAGTGATTAACAGTGGTGAGCAAAGTCATTTTTAGAGGTCGGATAAGTGATTAACAGTGGGAGGCAAAGTCATTACAATTGTTGGGCAAAGTCATTTTTATAGGTCGGATAAGTTATTGACAGTAGTTGGCAAAGTCATGACAATTGTTGGGCAAAGTCATTTCTAGAGATCGGATAAGTGATTAACAGTGGTTGGCAAAGTCGTTACAATTGTTGGGGAAAGTCATTTTTAGAGGTCGGATAAGTGATTAACAGTGGTTGGCAAAGTTATTAAAAATTGTTAGGCAAAGTCATTTTTAGTGGTATGATAAGTGATTAACAGTGGTTGCCAAAGTCACTTCAATTGTTGGGCAAAGTCATTTTTAATGGTCGGATAAGTGATTAACAGTGGTTGGCAAAGTCATTAAAATTGTTAGGCAAAGTCATTTTTAGAGGTCGGATAAGTGATTAACAGTGGTTGGCAAATTCATTTTTAGAGATCGGATAATTGATTGACAGTGTTTGGCAAAGTAATTATAATTGTTGTGGAAAGTCATTTTTAGAGGTATGATAAGTGATTAACAGTGGTTGCCGAAGTCACTTCAATTGTTGGGCAAAGTCATTTTTAATGGTCGGATAAGTGATTAACAGTGGTTGGCAAAGTCATTAAAATTGTTAGGCAAAGTCATTTTTAGAGGTCGGATAAGTTATTGACAGTGGTTGGCAAATTCATTTTTAGAGATCGGATAATTGATTGACAGTGTTTGGCAAAGTCATTTTAATTGTTGTGCAAAGTCATTTTTATAGGTCGGATAAGTTATTGACAGTGGTTGGCAAAGTCATTTCAGTTGTTGGGAAAAGTCATTTTTAGAGGTCGGATAAGTGATTAATAGTGGTTGGCAAAGTCATTACAATTGTTGGGCAAAGTCATTTTTAGAGGTCGGATAAGTGATTGACAGCGGTTGGCAAAGTCATTACAATTGATGGGCAAAGTCATTTTTAGAGTCCGGATAAGTGATTAACAGTGGTTGGAAAAGTCATTTTTAGAGGTCGGATAAGTGATTAACAGTGGTAGGCAAAGTCATTACAATTGTTGGGCAAAGTCATTTCTAGAGATCGGATAAGTGATTAACAGTGGTTGGCAAAGTCGTTACAATTGTTGGGGAAAGTCATTTTTAGAGGTCGGATAAGTGATTAACAGTGGTTGGCAAAGTCATTAAAATTGTTAGGCAAAGTCATTTTTTCTGGTCGGATAAGTGATTAACAGTGGTTGCCAAAGTCACTTCAATTGTTGGGCAAAGTCATTTTTAGTGGTCGGATAAGTGATTAACAGTGGTTGGCAAAGTCATTAAAATTGTTAGGCAAAGTCATTTTTAGAGGTCGGATAAGTGATTAACAGTGGTTGGCAAATTCATTTTTAGGGATCGGATAAGTGATTAATAGTGGTTGGCAAAGTCATTACAATTGTTGGGCAAAGTCATTTTTAGAGGTCGGATAAGTGATTGACAGCGGTTGGCAAAGTCATTACAATTGTTGGGCAAAGTCATTTTTAGAGTCCGGATGAGTGATTAACAGTGGTTGGCAAAGTCATTTTTAGAGGTCGGATAAGTGATTAACAGTGGTAGGCAAAGTCATTACAATTGTTGGGCAAAGTCATTTTTATAGGTCGGATAAGTTATTGACAGTGGTTGGCAAAGTCATGATAATTGTTGGGAAAAGTCATTTCTAGAGATCGGATACGTGATTAACAGTGGTTGGCAAAGTCGTTAAAATTGTTGGGGAAAGTCATTTTTAGAGGTCGGATAAGTGATTAACAGTGGTTGGCAAAGTCATTAAAATAGTTAGGCAAAGTCATTTTTAGTGGTATGATAAGTGATTAACAGTGGTTGCCAAAGTCACTTCAATTGTTGGGCAAAGTCATTTTTAATGGTCGGATAAGTGATTAACAGTGGTTGGCAAAGTCATTAAAATTGTTAGGCAAAGTCATTTTTAGAGGTCGGATAAGTGATTAACAGTGGTTGGCAAATTCATTTTTAGAGATCGGATAAGTGATTAATAGTGGTTGGCAAAGTCATGATAATTGTTGGGAAAAGTCATTTCTAGAGATCGGATAAGTGATTAACAGTGGTTGGCAAAATCATTAAAATAGTTAGGCAAAGTCATTTTTAGTGGTCGGATAAGTGATTAACAGTGGTTGGCAAAGTCATTAAAATTGTTAGGCAAAGTCATTTTTAGAGGTCGGATAAGTGATTAACAGTGGTTGGCAAATTCATTTTTAGAGATCGGATAAATGATTAATAGTGGTTGGCAAAGTCATGATAATTGTTGGGAAAAGTCATTTCTAGAGATCGGACAAGTGATTAACAGTGGTAGGCAAAGTCATTACAATTGTTGGGCAAAGTCATTTCTAGAGATAGGATAAGTGATTATCAGTGGTTGGCAAAGTCGTTACAATTGTTGGGGAAAGTCATTTTTAGAGGTCGGATAAGTGATTAACAGTGGTTGGCAAAGTCATTAAAATTGTTAGGCAAAGTCATTTTTAGAGGTCGGATAAGTGATTAACAGTGGTTGGCAAATTCATTTTTAGAGATCGGATAAGTGATTAATAGTGGTCTGCAAAGTCATGATAATTGTTGGGAAAAGTCATTTCTAGAGGTCGGATAAGTGATTAACAGTGGTAGGCAAAGTCATTACAATTGTTGGGCAAAGTCATTTCTAGAGATCGGATAAGTGATTAACAGTGGTTGGCAAAGTCGTTACAATTGTTGGGGAAAGTCATTTTTAGAGGTCGGATAAGTGATTAACAGTGGTTGGCAAAGTCATTAAAATTGTTAGGCAAAGTCATTTTTAGAGGTCGGATAAGTGATTAACAGTGGTTGCCAAAGTCACTTCAATTGTTGGGCAAAGTCATTTTTAGTGGTCGGATAAGTGATTAACAGTGGTTGGCAAAGTCATTAAAATTGTTTGGCAAAGTCATTTTTAGAGGTCGGATAAGTGATTAACAGTGGTTGGCAAATTCATTTTTAGGGATCGGATAAGTGATTAATAGTGGTTGGCAAAGTCATTACAATTGTTGGGCAAAGTCATTTTTAGAGGTCGGATAAGTGATTGACAGCGGTTGGCAAAGTCATTACAATTGTTGGGCAAAGTCATTTTTAGATTCCGGATGAGTGATTAACAGTGGTTGGCAAAGTCATTTTTAGAGGTCGGATAAGTGATTAACAGTGGTAGGCAAAGTCATTACAATTAATGGGCAAAGTCATTTTTTTAGGTCGGATAAGTTATTGACAGTGGTTGGCAAAGTCATGATAATTGTTGGGAAAAGTCATTTCTAGAGATCGGATAAGTGATTAACAGTGGTTGGCAAAGTCGTTAAAATTGTTGGGGAAAGTCATTTTTAGAGGTCGGATAAGTGATTAACAGTGGTTGGCAAAGTCATTAAAATAGTTAGGCAAAGTCATTTTTAGTGGTATGATAAGTGATTAACAGTGGTTGCCAAAGTCACTTCAATTGTTGGGCAAAGTCATTTTTAATGGTCGGATAAGTGATTAACAGTGGTTGGCAAAGTCATTAAAATTGTTAGGCAAAGTCATTTTTAGAGGTCGGATAAGTGATTAACAGTGGTTGGCAAATTCATTTTTAGAGATCGGATAAGTGATAAATAGTGGTTGGCAAAGTCATGATAATTGTTGGGAAAAGTCATTTCTAGAGATCGGATAAGTGATTAACAGTGGTTGGCAAAGTCATTAAAATAGTTAGGCAAAGTCATTTTTAGTGGTCGGATAAGTGATTAACAGTGGTTGGCAAAGTCATTAAAATTGTTAGGCAAAGTCATTTTTAGAGGTCGGATAAGTGATTAACAGTGGTTGGCAAATTCATTTTTAGAGATCGGATAAGTGATTAATAGTGGTTGGCAAAGTCATTACAATTGTTGTGCAAAGTCATTTTTAGAGTCCGGATGAGTGATTAACAGTGGTTGGCAAAGTCATTTTTATAGGTCGGATAAGTTATTGACAGTGGTTGGCAAAGTCATGACAATTGTTGGGCAAAGTCATTTTAAGAGGTCGGATAAGTGATTAACAGTCGTTGGCAAATTCATTTTTAGAGATCGGATAATTGATTGACAGTGTTTGGCAAAGTCATTGTAATAGTTGTGCAAAGTCATTTTTAGAGGTCGGATAAGTGATTAACAGTGGTAGGCAAAGTCATTACAATTGTTGGGCAAAGTCATTTTTATAGGTCGGATAAGTTATTGACAGTGGTTGGCAAAGTCATTACAGTTGTTGGGAAAAGTCATTTTTAGAGGTCGGATAAGTGATTAATAGTGGTTGGCAAAGTCATTACAATTGTTGGGCAAAGTCATTTTTAGAGGTCGGATAAGGTATTGACAGCGGTTGGCAAAGTCATTACAATTGTTGGGCAAAGTCATTTTTAGAGTCCGGATAAGTGATTAACAGTGGTTGGCAAAGTCATTAAAATTGTTAGGCAAAGTCATTTTTAGTGGTATGATAAGTGATTAGCAGTGGTTGCCAAAGTCACTTCAATTGTTGGGCAAAGTCATTTTTAATGGTCGGATAAGTGATTAACAGTGGTTGGCAAAGTCATAAAAATTGTTAGGCAAAGTCATTTTTAGAGGTCGGATAAGTGATTAACAGTGGTTGGCAAATTCATTTTTAGAGATCGGATAATTGATTGCCAGTGTTTGGCAAAGTCATTATAATTGTTGTGCAAAGTCATTTTTAGAGGTCGGATAAGTGATTAACAGTGGTAGGCAAAGTCATTTTTATATGTCGGATAAATTATTGACAGTGGTTGGCAAAGTCATTTTTAGAGGTCGGATAAGTGATTAACAGTGGTAGGCAAAGTCATTACAATTGTTGGGCAAAGTCATTTTAATAGGTCGGAAAAGTTATTGACAGTGGTTGGCAAAGTCATGACAATTGTTGGGCAAAGTCGTTTCTAGAGATCGGATAAGTGATTAACAGTGGTTGGCAAAGTCGTTACAATTGTTGGGGAAAGTCATTTTTAGAGGTCGGATTAGTGATTAACAGTGGTTGGCAAAGTCATTAAAATTGTTAGGCAAAGTCATTTTTTCTGGTCGGATAAGTGATTAACAGTGGTTGCCAAAGTCACTTCAATTGTTGGGCTAAGTCATTTTTAGTGGTCGGATAAGTGATTAACAGTGGTTGGCAAAGTCATTTTTAGAGATCGGATAAGTGATTAATAGTGGTTGGCAAAGTCATTACAATTGTTGGGCAAAGTCATTTTTAGAGGTCGGATAAGTGATTGACAGCGGTTGGCAAAGTCATTTCAATTGTTGGGCAAAGTCATTTTTAGAGCCCGGATGAGTGATTAACAGTGGTTGGCAAAGTCATTTTTAGAGGTCGGATAAGTGATTAACAGTGGTAGGCAAAGTCATTACAATTGTTGGGCAAAGTCATTTTTATAGGTCGAATAAGTTATTGACAGTGGTTGGCAAAGTCATGACAATTGTTGGGAAAAGTCATTTCTAGAGATCGGATAAGTGATTAACGGTGGTTGGCAAAGTCGTTACAATTGTTGGGGAAAGTCATTTTTAGAGGTCGGATAAGTGATTAACAGTGGTTGGCAAAGTCATTAAAATTGTTAGGCAAAGTCATTTTTAGTGGTATGATAAGTGATTAACAGTGGTTGCCAAAGTCACTTCAATTGTTGGGCAAAGTCATTTTTAATGGTCGGATAAGTGATTAACAGTGGTTGGCAAAGTCATTACAATTGTTGGGCAAAGTCATTTTTATAGGTCGGATAAGTTATTGACAGTGGTTGGCAAAGTCATTTCAGTTGTTGGGAAAAGTCATTTTTAGAGGTCGGATAAGTGATTATTAGTGGTTGGCAAAGTCATTACAATTGTTGGGCAAAGTCATTTTTATAGGTCGGATAAGTTATTGACAGTGGTTGGCAAAGTCATGACAATTGTTGGGAAAAGTCATTTCTAGAGATCGGATAAGTGATTAACAGTGGTTGGCAAAGTCATTAAAATTGTTAGGCAAAGTCATTTTTAGTGGTATGATAAGTGATTAACAGTGGTTGCCAAAGTCATTACAATTGTTGGGCAAAGTCATTTTTAGAGGTCGGATAAGTGATTGACAGCGGTTGGCAAAGTCATTACAATTGTTGGGCAAAGTCATTTTTAGAGGTCGGATAAGTGATTAACAGTGGTAGGCAAAGTCATTACAATTGTTGGGCAAAGTCATTTTTATAGGTCGGATAAGTTATTGACAGTGGTTGGCAAAGTCATTTTTATAGGTCGGATAAGTTATTGACAGTGGTTGGCAAAGTCATTAAAATTGTTAGGCAAAGTCATTTTTAGAGGTCGGATAAGTGATTAACAGTGGTTGGCAAATACATTTTTAGAGATCGGATAATTGATTGACAGTGTTTGGCAAAGTCATTATAATTGTTGTGCAAAGTCATTTTTAGAGGTCGGATAAGTGATTAACAGTGGTAGGCAAAGTCATTACAATTGTCTGGCAAAGTCATTTTTATAGGTCGGATAAGTTATTGACAGTGGTTGGCAAAGTCATTTCAGTTGTTGGGAAAAGTCATTTTTAGAGGTCGGATAAGTGACTGACAGCGGTTGGCAAAGTCATTACAATTGTTGGGCAAAGTCATTTTTAGAGTCCGGATAAGTGATTAACAGTGGTTGCAAAGTCATTAAAATTGTTAGGCAAAGTCATTTTTAGTGGTATGATAAGTGATTAACAGTGGTTGCCAAAGTCACTTCAATTGTTGGGCAAAGTCATTTTTAATGGTCGGATAAGTGATTAACAGTGGTTGGCAAAGTCATTAAAATTGTTAGGCAAAGTCATTTTTAGAGGTCGGATAAGTGATTAACAGTGGTTGGCAAATTCATTTTTAGAGATCGGATAATTGATTGACAGTGTTTGGCAAAGTCATTATAATTGTTGTGCAAAGTCATTTTTAGAGGTCGGATAAGTGATTAACAGTGGTAGGCAAAGTCATTACAATTGTTGGGCAAAGTCATTTTTATAGGTCGGATAAGTTATTGACAGTGGTTGGCAAAGTCATTTCAGTTGTTGGGAAAAGTCATTTTTAGAGGTCGGATAAGTGATTAATAGTGGTTGGCAAAGTCATTACAATTGTTGGGCAAAGTCATTTTTAGAGGTCGGATAAGTGATTGACAGCGGTTGACAAAGTAATTACAATTGTTGGGCAAAGTCATTTTTAGAGTCCGGATAAGTGATTAACAGTGGTTGGCAAAGTCATTTTTAGAGGTCGGATAAGTGATTAACAGTGGTAGGCAAAGTCATTACAATTGTTGGGCAAAGTCATTTTTATAGGTCGGATAAGTTATTGACAGTGGTTGGCAAAGTCATGACAATTGTTGGGCAAAGTCATTTCTAGAGATCGGATAAGTGATTAACAGTGGTTGGCAAAGTCGTTACAATTGTTGGGGAAAGTCATTTTTAGAGGTCTGATAAGTGATTAACAGTGGTTGGCAAAGTCATTAAAATTGTTAGGCAAAGTCATTTTTTCTGGTCGGATAAGTGATTAACAGTGGTTGCCAAAGTCACTTCAATTGTTGGGCTAAACCATATTTAGTGGTCGGATAAGTGATTAACAGTGGTTGGCAAAGTCATTAAAATTGTTAGGCAAAGTCATTTTTAGAGGTCGGATAAGTGATTAACAGTGGTTGGCAAATTCATTTTTAGAGATCGGATAAGTAATTAACAGTGGTTGTCAATGTCATTACAATTGTTGGGCAAAGTCATTTTAAGAGGTCGGATAAGTGAATAACAGTGGTTGGCAAAGTAATTACAATTGTTGGACAAAGTCATTTTTAGAGTCCGGATAAGTGATTAACAGTGGTTTGCAAAGTCATTTGTAGAGGTGGGATAAGTGATTAACAGTGGTAGGCAAAGTCATTACAATTGTTGGGCAAAGTCATTTTTATAGGTCGGATAAGTTGTTGACATTGGTTGGCAAAGTCATGACAATTGTTGGGCAAAGTCATTTCTAGAGATCGGATAAGTGATTAACAGTGGTTGGCAAATTCGTTACAATTGTTGGGGAAAGTCATTTTTAGAGGTCGGATAAGTGATTAACAGTGGTTGGCAAAGTCATTAAAATTGTTAGGCAAAGTCATTTTTCTGGTCGGATAAGTGATAAACAGTGGTTGCCAAAGTCACTTCAATTGTTGGGCAAAGTCATTTTTAGTGGTCGGATAAGTGACTAACAGTGGTTGGCAAAGTCATTAAAATTGTTAGGCAAAGTCATTTTTAGAGGTCGGATAAGTGATTAACAGTGGTTGGCAAATTCATTTTTAGAGATCGGATAAGTGATTAATAGTGGTTGGCAAAGTCATTACAATTGTTGGGCAAAGTCATTTTTAGAGGTCGGATAAGTGATTGACAGCGGTTGGCAAAGTCATTACAATTGTTGGGCAAAGTCATTTTTAGAGTCCGGATGAGTGATTAACAGTGGTTGGCAAAGTCATTTTTAGAGGTTGGATAAGTGATTAACAGTGGTAGGCAAAGTCATTACAATTGTTGGGCAAAGTCATTTTTATAGGTCGGATAAGTTATTGACAGTGGTTGGCAAAGTCATGACAATTGTTGGGCAAAGTCATTTCTAGAGATCGGATAAGTGATTAACAGTGGTTGGCAAAGTCGTTACAATTGTTGGGGAAAGTCATTTTTAGAGGTCGGATAAGTGATTAACAGTGGTTGGCAAAGTCACTTCAATTGTTTGGCAAAGTCATTTTTAATGGTCGGATAAGTGATTAACAGTAGTTGGCAAAGTCATTTCAGTTGTTGGGAAAAGTCATTTTTAGAGGTCGGATAAGTGATTAATAGTGGTTGGCAAAGTCATTACAATTGTTGGGCAAAGTCATTTTTAGAGGTCGGATAAGTGATTGACAGCGGTTGGGAAAGTCATTACAATTGTTGGGCAAAGTCATTTTTAGAGTCCGGATTTGTGATTAACAGTGGTTGGCAAAGTCATTAAAATTGTTAGGCAAAGTCATTTTTAGTGGTATGATAAGTGATTAACAGTGGTTGCCAAAGTCACTTCAATTGTTGGGCAAAGTCATTTTTAATGGTCGGATAAGTGATTAACAGTGGTTGGCAAAGTCATTAAAATTGTTAGGCAAAGTCATTTTTAGAGGTCGGATAAGTGATTAACAGTGGTTGGCAAAGTCATGACAATTGTTGGGCAAAGTCATTTCTAGAGATCGGATAAGTGATTAACAGTGGTTGGCAAATTCGTTACAATTGTTGGGGAAAGTCATTTTTAGAGGTCGGATAAGTGATTAACAGTGGTTGGCAAAGTCATTAAAATTGTTAGGCAAAGTCATTTTTCTGGTCGGATAAGTGATAAACAGTGGTTGCCAAAGTCACTTCAATTGTTGGGCAAAGTCATTTTTAGTGGTCGGATAAGTGACTAACAGTGGTTGGCAAAGTCATTAAAATTGTTAGGCAAAGTCATTTTTAGAGGTCGGATAAGTGATTAACAGTGGTTGGCAAATTCATTTTTAGAGATCGGATAAGTGATTAATAGTGGTTGGCAAAGTCATTACAATTGTTGGGCAAAGTCATTTTTAGAGGTCGGATAAGTGATTGACAGCGGTTGGCAAAGTCATTACAATTGTTGGGCAAAGTCATTTTTAGAGTCCGGATGAGTGATTAACAGTGGTTGGCAAAGTCATTTTTAGAGGTTGGATAAGTGATTAACAGTGGTAGGCAAAGTCATTACAATTGTTGGGCAAAGTCATTTTTATAGGTCGGATAAGTTATTGACAGTGGTTGGCAAAGTCATGACAATTGTTGGGCAAAGTCATTTCTAGAGATCGGATAAGTGATTAACAGTGGTTGGCAAAGTCGTTACAATTGTTGGGGAAAGTCATTTTTAGAGGTCGGATAAGTGATTAACAGTGGTTGGCAAAGTCACTTCAATTGTTTGGCAAAGTCATTTTTAATGGTCGGATAAGTGATTAACAGTAGTTGGCAAAGTCATTTCAGTTGTTGGGAAAAGTCATTTTTAGAGGTCGGATAAGTGATTAATAGTGGTTGGCAAAGTCATTACAATTGTTGGGCAAAGTCATTTTTAGAGGTCGGATAAGTGATTGACAGCGGTTGGGAAAGTCATTACAATTGTTGGGCAAAGTCATTTTTAGAGTCCGGATTTGTGATTAACAGTGGTTGGCAAAGTCATTAAAATTGTTAGGCAAAGTCATTTTTAGTGGTATGATAAGTGATTAACAGTGGTTGCCAAAGTCACTTCAATTGTTGGGCAAAGTCATTTTTAATGGTCGGATAAGTGATTAACAGTGGTTGGCAAAGTCATTAAAATTGTTAGGCAAAGTCATTTTTAGAGGTCGGATAAGTGATTAACAGTGGTTGGCAAATTCATTTTTAGAGATCGGATAATTGATTGACAGTGTTTGGCAAAGTCATTATAATTGTTGTGCAAAGTCATTTTTAGAGGTCGGATAAGTGATTAACAGTGGTAGGCAAATTCATTTTTAGAGATCGGATAAGTAATTAACAGTGGTTGTCAATGTCATTACAATTGTTGGGCAAAGTCATTTTTAGAGGTCGGATAAGTGATTGGCAGTGGTTGGCAAATTCATTTTTAGAGATCGGATAAGTAATTAACAGTGGTTGTCAATGTCATTACAATTGTTGGGCAAAGTCATTTTTAGAGTTCGGATAAGTGATTAACAGTGGTTGGCAAAGTCATTACAATTGTTGGGCAAAGTCATTTTTAGAGTCCGGATAAGTGATTAACAGTGGTTGGCAAAGTCATTTTTAGAGGTCGGATAAGTGATTAACAGTGGTAGGCAAAGTCATTACAATTGTTGGGCAAAGTCATTTTTAGAGGTCGGATAAGTTATTGACAGTGGTTGGCAAAGTCATGACAATTGTAGGCAAAGTCATTTCTAGAGATCGGATAAGTGATTAACAGTGGTTAGCAGAGTCGTTACAATTGTTGGGGAAAGTCATTTTTAGAGGTCGGATAAGTGATTATTAGTGGTTGGCAAAGTCATTAAAATTGTTAGGCAAAGTCATTTTTAGTGGTCGGATAAGTGATTAACAGTGGTTGGCAAAGTCATTAAAATTGTTAGGCAAAGTCATTTTTAGAGTTCGGATAAGTGATTAACAGTGGTTGGCAAATTCATTTTTAGAGATCGGATAATTGATTGACAGTGTTTGGCAAAGTCATTATAATTGTTGGGAAAATTCATTTTTAGAAGTCGGATAAGTGATTAATAGTGGTTGGCAAAGTCATTACAATTGTTGGGCAAAGTCATTTTTAGAGGTCGGATAAGTGATTGACAGCGGTTGGCAAAGTCATTACAATTGTTGGGCAAAGTCATTTTTAGAGTCCGGATAAGTGATTAACAGTGGTTGGCAAAGTCATTTTTAGAGGTCGGATAAGTGATTGACAGCGGTTGGCAAAGTCATTACAATTGTTGGGCAAAGTCATTTTTAGAGTCCGGATAAGTGATTAACAGTGGTTGGCAGAGTCATTTTTAGAGTACGGATAAGTGATTAACAGTGGTTGGCAAAGTCGTTACAATTGTTGGGGAAAGTCATTTTTAGAGGTCGGATAAGTGATTAACAGTGGTTGGCAAAGTCATTTCAGTTGTTGGGAAAAGTCATTTTTAGAGGTCGGATAAGTGATTAATAGTGGTTGGCAAAGTTATTACAATTGTTGGGCAAAGTCATTTTTAGAGGTCGGATAAGTGATTGACAGCGGTTGGCAAAGTCATTAAAATTGTTAGGCAAAGTCATTTTTAGAGATCGGATAAGTGATTAACAGTGGTAGGCAAAGTCATTACAATTGTTGGGCAAAGTCATTTTTATAGGTCGGATAAGTTATTGACAGTGGTTGGCAAAGTCATTTCAGTTGTTGGGAAAAGTCATTTTTAGAGGTCGGATAAGTGATTAATAGTGGTTGGCAAAGTCATTACAATTGTTGGGCAAAGTCATTTTTAGAGGTCGGATAAGTGATTGACAGCGGTTGGGAAAGTCATTACAATTGTTGGGCAAAGTCATTTTTAGAGTCCGGATTTGTGATTAACAGTGGTTGGCAAAGTCATTAAAATTGTTAGGCAAAGTCATTTTTAGTGGTATGATAAGTGATTAACAGTGGTTGCCAAAGTCACTTCAATTGTTGGGCAAAGTCATTTTTAATGGTCGGATAAGTGATTAACAGTGGTTGGCAAAGTCATTAAAATTGTTAGGCAAAGTCATTTTTAGAGGTCGGATAAGTGATTAACAGTGGTTGGCAAATTCATTTTTAGAGATCGGATAATTGATTGACAGTGTTTGGCAAAGTCATTATAATTGTTGTGCAAAGTCATTTTTAGAGGTCGGATAAGTGATTAACAGTGGTAGGCAAATTCATTTTTAGAGATCGGATAAGTAATTAACAGTGGTTGTCAATGTCATTACAATTGTTGGGCAAAGTCATTTTTAGAGGTCGGATAAGTGATTGGCAGTGGTTGGCAAATTCATTTTTAGAGATCGGATATGTAATTAACAGTGGTTGTCAATGTCATTACAATTGTTGGGCAAAGTCATTTTTAGAGTTCGGATTAGTGATTAACAGTGGTTGGCAAAGTCATTACAATTGTTGGGCAAAGTCATTTTTAGAGTCCGGATAAGTGATTAACAGTGGTTGGCAAAGTCATTTTTAGAGGTCGGATAAGTGATTAACAGTGGTAGGCAAAGTCATTACAATTGTTGGGCAAAGTCATTTTTAGAGGTCGGATAAGTTATTGACAGTGGTTGGCAAAGTCATGACAATTGTAGGCAAAGTCATTTCTAGAGATCGGATAAGTGATTAACAGTGGTTAGCAGAGTCGTTACAATTGTTGGGGAAAGTCATTTTTAGAGGTCGGATAAGTGATTATTAGTGGTTGGCAAAGTCATTAAAATTGTTAGGCAAAGTCATTTTTAGTGGTCGGATAAGTGATTAACAGTGGTTGGCAAAGTCATTAAAATTGTTAGGCAAAGTCATTTTTAGAGTTCGGATAAGTGATTAACAGTGGTTGGCAAATTCATTTTTAGAGATCGGATAATTGATTGACAGTGTTTGGCAAAGTCATTATAATTGTTGGGAAAATTCATTTTTAGAAGTCGGATAAGTGATTAATAGTGGTTGGCAAAGTCATTACAATTGTTGGGCAAAGTCATTTTTAGAGGTCGGATAAGTGATTGACAGCGGTTGGCAAAGTCATTACAATTGTTGGGCAAAGTCATTTTTAGAGTCCGGATAAGTGATTAACAGTGGTTGGCAAAGTCATTTTTAGAGGTCGGATAAGTGATTGACAGCGGTTGGCAAAGTCATTACAATTGTTGGGCAAAGTCATTTTTAGAGTCTGGATAAGTGATTAACAGTGGTTGGCAGAGTCATTTTTAGAGTACGGATAAGTGATTAACAGTGGTTGGCAAAGTCGTTACAATTGTTGGGGAAAGTCATTTTTAGAGGTCGGATAAGTGATTAACAGTGGTTGGCAAAGTCATTTCAGTTGTTGGGAAAAGTCATTTTTAGAGGTCGGATAAGTGATTAATAGTGGTTGGCAAAGTTATTACAATTGTTGGGCAAAGTCATTTTTAGAGGTCGGATAAGTGATTGACAGCGGTTGGCAAAGTCATTACAATTGTTGGGCAAAGTCATTTTTAGAGTCCGGATAAGTGATTAACAGTGGTTGGCAAAGTCATTTTTAGAGGTCGGATAAGTGATTAACAGTGGTAGGCAAAGTCATTTCAATTGTTGGGCAAAGTCATTTTTATAGGTCGGATAAGTTATT
Organism: Brachionus asplanchnoidis; assembly: GCA_025491095.1. Classification (NCBI taxonomy): domain Eukaryota; kingdom Metazoa; phylum Rotifera; class Eurotatoria; order Ploima; family Brachionidae; genus Brachionus; species Brachionus asplanchnoidis. Next base: position 405,843 of record JAILYF010000057.1, read on the forward strand.
GACAGTGGTTGGCAAAGTCATGACAATTGTTGGGCAAAGTCATTTCTAGAGATCGTATAAGTGATTAACAGTGGTTGGCAAAGTCGTTACAATTGTTGGGGAAAGTCATTTTTAGAGGTCGGATAAGTGATTAACAGTGGTTGGCAAAGTCATTAAAATTGTTAGGCAAAGTCATTTTTTCTGGTCGGATAAGTGATTAACAGTGGTTGGCAAATTCATTTTTAGAGATCGGATAATTGATTGACAGTGTTTGGCAAAGTCATTATAATTGTTGGGAAAATTCATTTTTAGAAGTCGGATAAGTGATTAATAGTGGTTTGCAAAGTCATTACAATTGTTGGGCAAAGTCATTTTTAGAGGTCGGATAAGTGATTGACAGCGGTTGGCAAAGTCATTACAATTGTTGGGCAAAGTCATTTTTAGAGTCCGGATAAGTGATTAACAGTGGTTGGCAAAGTCATTTTTAGAGGTCGGATAAGTGATTGACAGCGGTTGGCAAAGTCATTACAATTGTTGGGCAAAGTCATTTTTGGAGGTCGGATAAGTTATTAACAGTGGTTGGCAGAGTCATTTTTAGAGTACGGATAAGAGATTAACAGTGGTTGGCAAAGTCGTTACAATTGTTGGGGAAAGTCATTTTTAGAGGTCGGATAAGTGATTAACAGTGGTTGGCAAAGTCATTTCAGTTGTTGGGAAAAGTCATTTTTAGAGGTCGGATAAGTGATTAATAGTGGTTGGCAAAGTTATTACAATTGTTGGGCAAAGTCATTTTTAGAGGTCGGATAAGTGATTGACAGCGGTTGGCAAAGTCATTACAATTGTTGGGCAAAGTCATTTTTAGAGTCCGGATAAGTGATTAACAGTGGTTGGCAAAGTCATTTTTAGAGGTCGGATAAGTGATTAACAGTGGTAGGCAAAGTCATTTCAATTGTTGGGCAAAGTCATTTTTATAGGTCGGATAAGTTATTGACAGTGGTTGGCAAAGTCATGACAATTGTTGGGCAAAGTCATTTCTAGAGATCGTATAAGTGATTAACAGTGGTTGGCAAAGTCGTTACAATTGTTGGGAAAAGTCATTTTTAGAGGTCGGATAAGTGATTAACAGTGGTTGGCAAAGTCATTAAAATTGTTAGGCAAAGTCATTTTTTCTGGTCGGATAAGTGATTAACAGTGGTTGCCAAAGTCACTTCAATTGTTAGGCAAAGTCATTTTTAGAGGTCGGATAAGTTATTGACAGTGGTTGGCAAAGTCATGACAATTGTTGGGCAAAGTCATTTCTAGAGATCGTATAAGTGATTAACAGTGGTTGGCAAAGTCGTTACAATTGTTGGGGAAAGTCATTTTTAGAGGTCGGATAAGTGATTAACAGTGGTTGGCAAAGTCATTAAAATTGTTAGGCAAAGTCATTTTTATAGGTCGGATAAGTGATTAACAGTGGTTGCCAAAGTCACTTCAATTGTTAGGCAAAGTCATTTTTAGAGGTCGGATAAGTGATTAACAGTGGTTGGCAAAGTCATTTCAGTTGTTGGGCAAAGTTATTTTAAGAGGTCGGATAAGTGATTAACAGCGGTTGGCAAAGTCATTTCAGTTGTTGGGAAAAGTCATTTTTAGAGGTCGGATAAGTGATTAACAGTGGTTGGCAAAGTCATTTCAGTTGTTGGGAAAAGTCATTTTTAGAGGTCGGATAAGTGATTTACAGTGGTTGGCAAAGTCATTACGATTGTTGGACAAAGTTATTTTTAGATGTCGGATTAGTGAAAAACAGTGGTTGGCAAAGTCATTACAATTGTTGAGCAAAGTCATTTTTAGAGGTCGGATAAGTGATTAACAGTGGTTGGCAAAGTCATTTAAATTGTTAGGCAAAGTCATTTTTAGAGGTCGGATAAGTGATTAACAGTGGTTGCCAAAGGCACTTTAATTGTTGGGCAAAGTCATTTTTAAAGGTCGGATAAGTGATTAACAGTGGTTGGCAAAGTCATTACAATTGTTGGGCAAAGTCATTTTTAGAGGTCGGATAAGTTATTGACAGTGGTTGGCAAAGTCATTACTATTGTTGGGCAAAGTTATTTTTAGATGTCGGATTAGTGAAAAACAGTGGTTGGCAAAGTCATTACAATTGTTGAGCAAAGTCATTTTTAGAGGTCGGATAAGTGATTAACAGTGGTTGGCAAAGTCATTTCAGTTGTTGGGCAAAGTTATTTTAAGAGGTCGGATAAGTGATTAACAGCGGTTGCCAAAGGCACTTCAATTGTTGGGCAAAGTCATTTTTAAAGGTCGGATAAGTGATTAACAGTGGTTGGCAGAGTCATTACAATTGTTGGGCAAAGTCATTTTTAGAGGTCGGATAAGTTATTGACAGTGGTTGGCAAAGTCATTACAATTGTTGGGCAAAGTCATTTTTAGAGTTCGGATAAGTGATTGACAGTGGTTGGCAAAGTCATTACAATTGTTGGGCAAAGTCATTTTTAGAGTTCGGATAAGTGATTAACTGTGGTTGGCAAAGTCATTACAATTGTTGGGCAAAGTCATTTTAAGAGTTCGGATAAGTGATTGACAGTGGTTGGCAAAGTCATTACAATTGTTGGGCAAAGTTATTTTTAGATGTCGGATTAGTGAAAAACAGTGGTTGGCAAAGTCATTACAATTGTTGAGCAAAGTCATTTTTAGAGGTCGGATAAGTGATTAACAGTGGTTGGCAAAGTCATTTAAATTGTTAGGCAAAGTCATTTTTAGAGGTCGGATAAGTGATTAACAGTGGTTGCCAAAGGCACTTCAATTGTTGGGCAAAGTCATTTTTAAAGGTCGGATAAGTGATTAACAGTGGTTGGCAAAGTCATTACAATTGTTGGGCAAAGTAATTTTTAGAGGTCGGCTAAGTTATTGACAGTGGTTGGCAAAGTCATTACAATTGTTGGGCAAAGTCATTTTTAGAGTTCGGATAACTGATTGACAGTGGTTGGCAAAGTCATTACAATTGTTGGGCAAAGTCATTTTTAGAGTTCGGATAAGTGATTAACTGTGGTTGGCAAAGTCATTACAATTGTTGGGCAAAGTCATTTTTAGAGGTCGGATAAGTTATTGACAGTGGTTGGCAAAGTCATTACAATTGTTGGGCAAAGTCATTTTTAGAGTTCGGATAAGTGATTAACAGTGGTTGGCAAAGTCATTAAAATTGTTAGGCAAAGTCATTTTTAGTGGTATGATAAGTGATTAACAGTGGTTGCCAAAGTCACTTCAATTGTTGGGCAAAGTCATTTTTAATGGTCGGATAAGTGATTAACAGTGGTTGGCAAAGTCATTAAAATTGTTAGGCAAAGTCATTTTTAGAGGTCGGATAAGTGATTAACAGTGGTTGGCAAATTCATTTTTAGAGATCGGATAATTGATTGACAGTGTTTGGCAAAGTCATTATAATTGTTGTGCAAAGTCATTTTTAGAGGTCGGATAAGTGATTAACAGTGGTAGGCAAATTCATTTTTAGAGATCGGATAAGTAATTAACAGTGGTTGTCAATGTCATTTCAATTGTTGGGCAAAGTCATTTTTAGAGGTCGGATAAGTGATTGGCAGTGGTTGGCAAATTCATTTTTAGAGATCGGATAAGTAATTAACAGTGGTTGTCAATGTCATTACAATTGTTGGGCAAAGTCATTTTTAGAGTTCGGATAAGTGATTAACAGTGGTTGGCAAAGTCATTACAATTGTTGGGCAAAGTCATTTTAGAGTCCGGATAAGTGATTAACAGTGGTTGGCAAAGTCATTTTTAGAGGTCGGATAAGTGATTAACAGTGGTAGGCAAAGTCATTACAATTGTTGGGCAAAGTCATTTTTAGAGGTCGGATAAGTTATTGACAGTGGTTGGCAAAGTCATGACAATTGTAGGCAAAGTCATTTCTAGAGATCGGATAAGTGATTAACAGTGGTTAGCAAAGTCGTTACAATTGTTGGGGAAAGTCATTTTTAGAGGTCGGATAAGTGATTATTAGTGGTTGGCAAAGTCATTAAAATTGTTAGGCAAAGTCATTTTTAGTGGTCGGATAAGTGATTAACAGTGGTTGGCAAAGTCATTAAAATTGTTAGGCAAAGTCATTTTTAGAGTTCGGATAAGTGATTAACAGTGGTTGGCAAATTCATTTTTAGAGATCGGATAATTGATTGACAGTGTTTGGCAAAGTCATTATAATTGTTGGGAAAATTCATTTTTAGAAGTCGGATAAGTGATTAATAGTGGTTGGCAAAGTCATTACAATTGTTGGGCAAAGTCATTTTTAGAGGTCGGATAAGTGATTGACAGCGGTTGGCAAAGTCATTACAATTGTTGGGCAAAGTCATTTTTAGAGTCCGGATAAGTGATTAACAGTGGTTGGCAAAGTCATTTTTAGAGGTCGGATAAGTGATTGACAGCGGTTGGCAAAGTCATTACAATTGTTGGGCAAAGTCATTTTTAGAGTCCGGATAAGTGATTAACAGTGGTTGGCAGAGTCATTTTTAGAGTACGGATAAGTGATTAACAGTGGTTGGCAAAGTCGTTACAATTGTTGGGGAAAGTCATTTTTAGAGGTCGGATAAGTGATTAACAGTGGTTGGCAAAGTCATTTCAGTTGTTGGGAAAAGTCATTTTTAGAGGTCGGATAAGTGATTAATAGTGGTTGGCAAAGTTATTACAATTGTTGGGCAAAGTCATTTTTAGAGGTCGATAAGTGATTGACAGCGGTTGGCAAAGTCATTACAATTGTTGGGCAAAGTCATTTTTAGAGTCCGGATAAGTGATTAACAGTGGTTGGCAAAGTCATTTTTAGAGGTCGGATAAGTGATTAACAGTGGTAGGCAAAGTCATTTCAATTGTTGGGCAAAGTCATTTTTATAGGTCGGATAAGTTATTGACAGTGGTTGGCAAAGTCATGACAATTGTTGGGCAAAGTCATTTCTAGAGATCGTATAAGTGATTAACAGTGGTTGGCAAAGTCGTTACAATTGTTGGGGAAAGTCATTTTTAGAGGTCGGATAAGTGATTAACAGTGGTTGGCAAAGTCATTAAAATTGTTAGGCAAAGTCATTTTTCTGGTCGGATAAGTGATTAACAGTGGTTGCCAAAGTCACTTCAATTGTTAGGCAAAGTCATTTTTAGAGGTCGGATAAGTTATTGACAGTGGTTGGCAAAGTCATGACAATTGTTGGGCAAAGTCATTTCTAGAGATCTTATAAGTGATTAACAGTGGTTGGCAAAGTCGTTACAATTGTTGGGGAAAGTCATTTTTAGAGGTCGGATAAGTGATTAACAGTGGTTGGCAAAGTCATTAAAATTGTTAGGCAAAGTCATTTTTATAGGTCGGATAAGTGATTAACAGTGGTTGCCAAAGTCACTTCAATTGTTAGGCAAAGTCATTTTTAGAGGTCGGATAAGTGATTAACAGTGGTTGGCAAAGTCATTTCAGTTGTTGGGCAAAGTTATTTTAAAAGGTCGGATAAGTGATTAACAGCGGTTGGCAAAGTCATTTCAGTTGTTGGGAAAAGTCATTTTTAGAGGTCGGATAAGTGATTAACAGTGGTTGGCAAAGTCATTTCAGTTGTTGGGAAAAGTCATTTTTAGAGGTCGGATAAGTGATTAACAGTGGTTGGCAAAGTCATTACAATTGTTGGACAAAGTCATTTTTAGAGGTCGGATAAGTGATTAACAGTGGTTGGCAAAGTCGTTACAATTGTTGGGGAAAGTCATTTTTAGAGGTCGGATAAGTGATTAACAGTGGTTGGCAAAGTCATTAAAATTGTTAGGCAAAGTCATTTTTTCTGGTCGGATAAGTGATTAACAGTGGTTGCCAAAGTCACTTCAATTGTTAGGCAAAGTCATTTTTAGAGGTCGGATAAGTTATTGACAGTGGTTGGCAAAGTCATGACAATTGTTGGGCAAAGTCATTTCTAGAGATCGTATAAGTGATTAACAGTGGTTGGCAAAGTCGTTACAATTGTTGGGGAAAGTCATTTTTAGAGGTCGGATAAGTGATTAACAGTGGTTGGCAAAGTCATTAAAATTGTTAGGCAAAGTCATTTTTATAGGTCGGATAAGTGATTAACAGTGGTTGCCAAAGTCACTTCAATTGTTAGGCAAAGTCATTTTTAGAGGTCGGATAAGTGATTAACAGTGGTTGGCAAAGTCATTTCAGTTGTTGGGCAAAGTTATTTTAAGAGGTCGGATAAGTGATTAACAGCGGTTGGCAAAGTCATTTCATTTGTTTGGAAAAGTCATTTTTAGAGGTCGGATATGTGATTAACAGTGGTTGGCAAAGTCATTTCAGTTGTTGGGAAAAGTCATTTTTAGAGGTCGGATAAGTGATTAACAGTGGTTGGCAAAGTCATTACAATTGTTGGACAAAGTTATTTTTAGATGTCGGATTAGTGAAAAACAGTGGTTAGCAAAGTCATTACAATTGTTGAGCAAAGTCATTTTTAGAGGTCGGATAAGTGATTAACAATGGTTGGCAAAGTCATTTAAATTGTTAGGCAAAGTCATTTTTAGAGGTCGGATAAGTGATTAACAGTGGTTGCCAAAGGCACTTCAATTGTTGGGCAAAGTCATTTTTAAAGGTCGGATAAGTGATTAACAGTGGTTGGCAAAGTCATTACAATTGTTGGGCAAAGTCATTTTTAGAGGTCGGATAAGTAATTGACAGTGGTTGGCAAAGTCATTACTATTGTTGGGCAAAGTTATTTTTAGATGTCGGATTAGTGAAAAACAGTGGTTGGCAAAGTCATTACAATTGTTGAGCAAAGTCATTTTTAGAGGTCGGATAAGTGATTAACAGTGGTTGGCAAAGTCATTTAAATTGTTAGGCAAAGTCATTTTTAGAGGTCGGATAAGTGATTAACAGTGGTTGCCAAAGGCACTTCAATTGTTGGGCAAAGTCATTTTTAAAGGTCGGATAAGTGATTAACAGTGGTTGGCAAAGTCATTACAATTGTTGGGCAAAGTCATTTTTAGAGGTCGGATAAGTTATTGACAGTGGTTGGCAAAGTCATTACAATTGTTGGGCAAAGTCATTTTTAGAGTTCGGATAAGTAATTGACAGTGGTTGGCAAAGTCATTACAATTGTTGGGCAAAGTCATTTTTAGAGTTCGGATAAGTGATTAACTGTGGTTGGCAAAGTCATTACAATTGTTGGGCAAAGTCATTTTAAGAGTTCGGATAAGTGATTGACAGTGGTTGGCAAAGTCATTACAATTGTTGGGCAAAGTTATTTTTAGATGTCGGATTAGTGAAAAACAGTGGTTGGCAAAGTCATTACAATTGTTGAGCAAAGTCATTTTTAGAGGTCGGATAAGTGATTAACAGTGGTTGGCAAAGTCATTTAAATTGTTAGGCAAAGTCATTTTTAGAGGTCGGATAAGTGATTAACAGTGGTTGCCAAAGGCACTTCAATTGTTGGGCAAAGTCATTTTTAAAGGTCGGATAAGTGATTAACAGTGGTTGGCAAAGTCATTACAATTGTTGGGCAAAGTAATTTTTAGAGGTCGGCTAAGTTATTGACAGTGGTTGGCAAAGTCATTACAATTGTTGGGCAAAGTCATTTTTAGAGTTCGGATAAGTGATTGACAGTGGTTGGCAAAGTCATTACAATTGTTGGGCAAAGTCATTTTTAGAGTTCGGATAAGTGATTAACTGTGGTTGGCAAAGTCATTACTATTGTTGGGCAAAGTTATTTTTAGAGGTCGGATAAGTTATTGACAGTGGTTGGCAAAGTCATTACAATTGTTGGGCAAAGTCATTTTTAGAGTTCGGATAAGTGATTAACAGTGGTTGGCAAAGTCATTAAAATTGTTAGGCAAAGTCATTTTTAGTGGTATGATAAGTGATTAACAGTGGTTGCCAAAGTCACTTCAATTGTTGGGCAAAGTCATTTTTAATGGTCGGATAAGTGATTAACAGTGGTTGGCAAAGTCGTTACAATTGTTGGGGAAAGTCATTTTTAGAGGTCGGATAAGTGATTAACAGTGGTTGGCAAAGTCATTTCAATTGTTGGGCAAAGTCATTTTTATAGGTCGGATAAGTGATTAACAGTGGTTGCCAAAGTCACTTCAATTGTTAGGCAAAGTCATTTTTAGAGGTCGGATAAGTGATTAACAGTGGTTGGCAAAGTCATTTCAGTTGTTGGGCAAAGTTATTTTAAGAGGTCGGATAAGTGATTAACAGCGGTTGGCAAAGTCATTTCAGTTGTTGGGAAAAGTCATTTTTAGAGGTCGGATATGTGATTAACAGTGGTTGGCAAAGTCATTTCAGTTGTTGGGAAAAGTCATTTTTAGAGGTCGGATAAGTGATTAACAGTGGTTGGCAAAGTCATTACAATTGTTGGACAAAGTTATTTTTAGATGTCGGATTAGTGAAAAACAGTGGTTAGCAAAGTCATTACAATTGTTGAGCAAAGTCATTTTTAGAGGTCGGATAAGTGATTAACAGTGGTTGGCAAAGTCATTTAAATTGTTAGGCAAAGTCATTTTTAGAGGTCGGATAAGTGATTAACAGTGGTTGCCAAAGGCACTTCAATTGTTGGGCAAAGTCATTTTTAAAGGTCGGATAAGTGATTAACAGTGGTTGGCAAAGTCATTACAATTGTTGGGCAAAGTCATTTTTAGAGGTCGGATAAGTTATTGACAGTGGTTGGCAAAGTCATTACTATTGTTGGGCAAAGTTATTTTTAGATGTCGGATTAGTGAAAAACAGTGGTTGGCAAAGTCATTACAATTGTTGAGCAAAGTCATTTTTAGAGGTCGGATAAGTGATTAACAGTGGTTGGCAAAGTCATTTAAATTGTTAGGCAAAGTCATTTTTAGAGGTCGGATAAGTGATTAACAGTGGTTGCCAAAGGCACTTCAATTGTTGGGCAAAGTCATTTTTAAAGGTCGGATAAGTGATTAACAGTGGTTGGCAAAGTCATTACAATTGTTGGGCAAAGTCATTTTTAGAGGTCGGATAAGTTATTGACAGTGGTTGGCAAAGTCATTACAATTGTTGGGCAAAGTCATTTTAGAGTTCGGATAAGTAATTGACAGTGGTTGGCAAAGTCATTACAATTGTTGGGCAAAGTCATTTTTAGAGTTCGGATAAGTGATTAACTGTGGTTGGCAAAGTCATTACAATTGTTGGGCAAAGTCATTTTAAGAGTTCGGATAAGTGATTGACAGTGGTTGGCAAAGTCATTACAATTGTTGGGCAAAGTTATTTTTAGATGTCGGATTAGTGAAAAACAGTGGTTGGCAAAGTCATTACAATTGTTGAGCAAAGTCATTTTTAGAGGTCGGATAAGTGATTAACAGTGGTTGGCAAAGTCATTTAAATTGTTAGGCAAAGTCATTTTTAGAGGTCGGATAAGTGATTAACAGTGGTTGCCAAAGGCACTTCAATTGTTGGGCAAAATCATTTTTAAAGGTCGGATAAGTGATTAACAGTGGTTGGCAAAGTCATTACAATTGTTGGGCAAAGTCATTTTTAGAGTTCGGATAAGTTATTGACAGTGGTTGGCAAAGTCATTACAATTGTTGGGCAAAGTCATTTTTAGAGTTCGGATAAGTGATTAACAGTGGTTGGCAAAGTCATTAAAATTGTTAGGCAAAGTCATTTTTAGTGGTATGATAAGTGATTAACAGTGGTTGCCAAAGTCACTTCAATTGTTGGGCAAAGTCATTTTTAATGGTCGGATAAGTGATTAACAGTGGTTGGCAAAGTCATTAAAATTGTTAGGCAAAGTCATTTTTAGAGGTCGGATAAGTGATTAACAGTGGTTGGCAAATTCATTTTTAGAGATCGGATAATTGATTGACAGTGTTTGGCAAAGTCATTATAATTGTTGTGCAAAGTCATTTTTAGAGGTCGGATAAGTGATTAACAGTGGTAGGCAAATTCATTTTTAGAGATCGGATAAGTAATTAACAGTGGTTGTCAATGTCATTACAATTGTTGGGCAAAGTCATTTTTAGAGGTCGGATAAGTGATTGGCAGTGGTTGGCAAATTCATTTTTAGAGATCGGATAAGTAATTAACAGTGGTTGTCAATGTCATTACAATTGTTGGGCAAAGTCATTTTTAGAGTTCGGATAAGTGATTAACAGTGGTTGGCAAAGTCATTACAATTGTTGGGCAAAGTCATTTTTAGAGTCCGGATAAGTGATTAACAGTGGTTGGCAAAGTCATTTTTAGAGGTCGGATAAGTGATTAACAGTGGTAGGCAAAGTCATTACAATTGTTGGGCAAAGTCATTTTTAGAGGTCGGATAAGTTATTGACAGTGGTTGGCAAAGTCATGACAATTGTAGGCAAAGTCATTTCTAGAGATCGGATAAGTGATTAACAGTGGTAAGCAAAGTCGTTACAATTGTTGGGGAAAGTCATTATTAGAGGTCGGATAAGTGATTATTAGTGGTTGGCAAAGTCATTAAAATTGTTAGGCAAAGTCATTTTTAGTGGTCGGATAAGTGATTAACAGTGGTTGGCAAAGTCATTAAAATTGTTAGGCAAAGTCATTTTTAGAGTTCGGATAAGTGATTAACAGTGGTTGGCAAATTCATTTTTAGAGATCGGATAATTGATTGACAGTGTTTGGCAAAGTCATTATAATTGTTGGGAAAATTCATTTTTAGAAGTCGGATAAGTGATTAATAGTGGTTGGCAAAGTCATTACAATTGTTGGGCAAAGTCATTTTTAGAGGTCGGATAAGTGATTGACAGCGGTTGGCAAAGTCATTACAATTGTTGGGCAAAGTCATTTTTAGAGTCCGGATAAGTGATTAACAGTGGTTGGCAAAGTCATTTTTAGAGGTCGGATAAGTGATTGACAGCGGTTGGCAAAGTCATTACAATTGTTGGGCAAAGTCATTTTTAGAGTCCGGATAAGTGATTAACAGTGGTTGGCAGAGTCATTTTTAGAGTACGGATAAGTGATTAACAGTGGTTGGCAAAGTCGTTACAATTGTTGGGGAAAGTCATTTTTAGAGGTCGGATAAGTGATTAACAGTGGTTGGCAAAGTCATTTCAGTTGTTGGGAAAAGTCATTTTTAGAGGTCGGATAAGTGATTAATAGTGGTTGGCAAAGTTATTACAATTGTTGGGCAAAGTCATTTTTAGAGGTCGGATAAGTGATTGACAGCGGTTGGCAAAGTCATTACAATTGTTGGGCAAAGTCATTTTTAGAGTCCGGATAAGTGATTAACAGTGGTTGGCAAAGTCATTTTTAGAGGTCGGATAAGTGATTAACAGTGGTAGGCAAAGTCATTTCAATTGTTGGGCAAAGTCATTTTTATAGGTCGGATAAGTTATTGACAGTGGTTGGCAAAGTCATGACAATTGTTGGGCAAAGTCATTTCTAGAGATCGTATAAGTGATTAACAGTGGTTGGCAAAGTTGTTACAATTGTTGGGGAAAGTCATTTTTAGAGGTCGGATAAGTGATTAACAGTGGTTGGCAAAGTCATTAAAATTGTTAGGCAAAGTCATTTTTTCTGGTCGGATAAGTGATTAACAGTGGTTGCCAAAGTCACTTCAATTGTTAGGCAAAGTCATTTTTATAGGTCGGATAAGTGATTAACAGTGGTTGCCAAAGTCACTTCAATTGTTAGGCAAAGTCATTTTTAGAGGTCGGATAAGTGATTAACAGTGGTTGGCAAAGTCGTTACAATTGTTGGGGAAAGTCATTTTTAGAGGTCGGATAAGTGATTAACAGTGGTTGGCAAAGTCATTAAAATTGTTAGGCAAAGTCATTTTTATAGGTCGGATATGTGATTAACAGTGGTTGCCAAAGTCACTTCAATTGTTAGGCAAAGTCATTTTTAGAGGTCGGATAAGTGATTAACAGTGGTTGGCAAAGTCATTTCAGTTGTTGGGCAAAGTTATTTTAAGAGGTCGGATAAGTGATTAACAGCGGTTGGCAAAGTCATTTCAGTTGTTGGGAAAAGTCATTTTTAGAGGTCGGATAAGTGATTAACAGTGGTTGGCAAAGTCATTTCAGTTGTTGGGAAAAGTCATTTTTAGAGGTCGGATAAGTGATTAACAGTGGTTGGCAAAGTCATTACAATTGTTGGACAAAGTCATTTTTAGAGGTCGGATAAGTGATTGACAGTGGTTGGCAAAATAATTACAATTGTTGGGCAAAGTCATTTTTAGAGGTCGGATAAGTGATTAACAGTGGTTGGCAAAGTCATTACTATTGTTGGGCAAAGTTATTTTTAGATGTCGGATTAGTGAAAAACAGTGGTTGGCAAAGTCATTACAATTGTTGAGCAAAGTCATTTTTAGAGGTCGGATAAGTGATTAACAGTGGTTGGCAAAGTCATTTAAATTGTTAGGCAAAGTCATTTTTAGAGGTCGGATAAGTGATTAACAGTGGTTGCCAAAGGCACTTCAATTGTTGGGCAAAGTCATTTTTAAAGGTCGGATAAGTGATTAACAGTGGTTGGCAAAGTCATTACAATTGTTGGGCAAAGTCATTTTTAGAGGTCGGATAAGTTATTGACAGTGGTTGGCAAAGTCATTACAATTGTTGGGCAAAGTCATTTTTAGAGTTCGGATAAGTGATTGACAGTGGTTGGCAAAGTCATTACAATTGTTGGGCAAAGTCATTTTTAGAGTTCGGATAAGTGATTAACTGTGGTTGGCAAAGTCATTACAATTGTTGGGCAAAGTCATTTTAAGAGTTCGGATAAGTGATTGACAGTGGTTGGCAAAGTCATTACAATTGTTGGGCAAAGTTATTTTTAGATGTCGGATTAGTGAAAAACAGTGGTTGGCAAAGTCATTACAATTGTTGAGCAAAGTCATTTTTAGAGGTCGGATAAGTGATTAACAGTGGTTGGCAAAGTCATTTAAATTGTTAGGCAAAGTCATTTTTAGAGGTCGGATAAGTGATTAACAGTGGTTGCCAAAGGCACTTCAATTGTTGGGCAAAGTCATTTTTAAAGGTCGGATAAGTGATTAACAGTGGTTGGCAAAGTCATTACAATTGTTGGGCAAAGTAATTTTTAGAGGTCGGCTAAGTTATTGACAGTGGTTGGCAAAGTCATTACAATTGTTGGGCAAAGTCATTTTTAGAGTTCGGATAAGTGATTGACAGTGGTTGGCAAAGTCATTACAATTGTTGGGCAAAGTCATTTTTAGAGTTCGGATAAGTGATTAACTGTGGTTGGCAAAGTCATTACAATTGTTGGGCAAAGTCATTTTTAGAGGTCGGATAAGTTATTGACAGTGGTTGGCAAAGTCATTACAATTGTTGGGCAAAGTCATTTTTAGAGTTCGGATAAGTGATTGACAGTGGTTGGCAAAGTCATTACAATTGTTGGGCAAAGTCATTTCTAGTTATCGGATAAGTGATTAACAGTGGTTGGCAAAGTCATTAAAATTGTTAGGCAAAGTCATTTTTAGTGGTCGGATAAGTGATTAACAGTGGTTGCCAAAGTCACTTCAATTGTTGGGCAAAGTCATTTTTAGAGGTCGGATTAGTGATTAACAGTGGTTGGCAAAGTCATTACAATTGTTGGGCAAAGTCATTTTCAGAGGTCGGATAAGTGATTAACAGTGGTTGGCAAAGTCATTTCAGTTGTTGGGAAAAGTCATTTTTAGAGGTCGGATAAGTGATTAACAGTGGTTGGCAAAGTCATTACAATTTTTGGACAAAGTCATTTTTAGAGGTCGGATAAGTGATCGACAGTGGTTGGCAAAATCATTACAATTGTTGGGCAAAGTCATTTTTAGAGGTCGGATAAGTGATTAACAGTGGTTGGCAAAGTCATTACAATTGTTGGGCAAAGTCATTTTTAGAGTTCGGATAAGTGATTAACAGTGGTTGGCAAAGTCATTACAATTGTTGGGCAAAGTCATTTTAGAGGTCGGATAAGTTATTGACAGTGGTTGGCAAAGTCATTACAATTGTTGGGCAAAGTCATTTTTAGAGTTCGGATAAGTGATTGATAGTGGTTGGCAAAGTCATTACAATTGTTGGGCAAAGTCATTTTTAGAGGTCGGATAAGTGATTAAGAGTGGTTGGCAAAGTCATTACAATTGTTGGGCAAAATCATTTTTAGAGTTCGGATAAGTGATTAACAGTGGTTGGCAAAGTCATTACTATTGTTGGGCAAAGTTATTTTTAGATGTCGGATTAGTGAAAAACAGTGGTTGGCAAAGTCATTACAATTGTTGAGCAAAGTCATTTTTAGAGGTCGGATAAGTGATTAACAGTGGTTGGCAAAGTCATTTAAATTGTTAGGCAAAGTCATTTTTAGAGGTCGGATAAGTGATTAACAGTGGTTGCCGAAGGCACTTCAATTGTTGGGCAAAGTCATTTTTAAAGGTCGGATAAGTGATTAACAGTGGTTGGCAAAGTCATTACAATTGTTGGGCAAAGTCATTTTTAGAGTTCGGATAAGTGATTGACAGTGGTTGGCAAAGTCATTACAATTTTTGGGCAAAGTCATTTTTAGAGTTCGGATAAGTGATTAACTGTGGTTGGCAAAGTCATTACAATTGTTGGGCAAAGTCATTTTTAGAGTTCGGATAAGTGATTGACAGTGGTTGGCAAAGTCATTACAATTGTTGGGCAAAGTCATTTTTAGAGTTCGGATAAGTGATTAACAGTGGTTGGCAAAGTCATTACAATTGTCGGGCAAAGTCATTTCTAGTTATCGGATAAGTGATTAACAGTGGTTGGCAAAGTCATTAAAATCGTTGGGCAAAGTCATTTTTAGTGGTCGGATAAGTGATTAACAGTGGTTGCCAAAGTCACTTCAATTGTTGGGCAAAGTCATTTTTAGAGGTCGGATTAGTGATTAACAGTGGTTGGCAAAGTCATTACAATTGTTGGGCAAAGTCATTTTCAGAGGTCGGATAAGTGATTAACAGTGGTTGGCAAAGTCATTTCAGTTGTTGGGAATAGTCATTTTTAGAGGTCGGATAAGTGATTAACAGTGGTTGGCAAAGTCATTACAATTTTTGGACAAAGTCATTTTTAGAGGTCGGATAAGTGATTGACAGTGGTTGGCAAAATCATTACAATTGTTGGGCAAAGTCATTTTTAGAGGTCGGATAAGTGATTAACAGTGGTTGGCAAAGTCATTACAATTGTTGGGCAAAGTCATTTTTAGAGTTCGGATAAGTGATTAACAGTGGTTGGCAAAGTCATTACAATTGTTGGGCAAAGTCATTTTTAGAGTTCGGATAAGTGATTGACAGTGGTTGGCAAAGTCATTACAATTGTTGGGCAAAGTCATTTTTAGAGTTCGGATAAGTGATTAACAGTGGTTGGCAAAGTCATTACAATTGTTGGGCAAAGTCATTTCTAGTTATCGGATAAGTGATTAACAGTGGTTGGCAAAGTCATTAAAATTGTTAGGCAAAGTCATTTTTAGAGTTCGGATAAGTGATTGACAGTGGTTGGCAAAGTCATTACAATTGTTAGGCAAAGTCATTTTTAGAGTTCGGATAAGTGATTGACAGTGGTTGGCAAAGTCATTACAATTGTTGGGCAAAGTCATTTTTAGAGTTCGGATAAGTGATTAACAGTGGTTGGCAAAGTCATTACAATTGTTGGGCAAAGTCATTTCTAGTTATCGGATAAGTGATTAACAGTGGTTGGCAAAGTCATTTAAAATTGTTAGGCAAAGTCATTTTTAGTGGTCGGATAAGTGATTAACAGTGGTTGCCAAAGTCACTTCAATTGTTGGGCAAAGTCATTTTTAGAGGTCGGATTAGTGATTAACAGTGGTTGGCAAAGTCATTTCAGTTGTTGGGAAAAGTCATTTTTAGAGGTCGGATAAGTGATTAACAGTGGTTGGCAAAGTCATTACAATTTTTGGACAAAGTCATTTTTAGAGGTCGGATAAGTGATTGACAGTGGTTGGCAAAATCATTACAATTGTTTGGCAAAGTCATTTTTAGAGTTCGGATAAGTGATTGACAGTGGTTGGCAAAGTCATTACAATTGTTGGGCAAAGTCATTTTTAGAGTTCGGATAAGTGATTAACAGTGGTTGGCAAAGTCATTACAATTGTTGGGCAAAGTCATTTCTAGTTATCGGATAAGTGATTAACAGTGGTTGGCAAAGTCATTAAAATTGTTAGGCAAAGTCATTTTTAGTGGTCGGATAAGTGATTAACAGTGGTTGGCAAAGTCATTTCAGTTGTTGGGAAAAGTCATTTTTAGAGGTCGGATAAGTGATTAACAGTGGTTGGCAAAGTCATTTCAATTTTTGGACAAAGTCATTTTTAGAGGTCGGATAAAATATTGACAGTGGTTGGCAAAATCATTACAATTGTTGGGCAAAGTCATTTTTAGAGGTCGGATAAGTGATTAACAGTGGTTGGCAAAGTCATTTCAGTTGTTGGGAAAAGTCATTTTTAGAGGTCGGATAAGTGATTAACTGTGGTTGGCAAAGTCATTACAATTGTTGGGCAAAGTCATTTTTAGAGTTCGGATAAGTGATTGACAGTGGTTGGCGAAGTCATTACAATTGTTTGGCAAAGTCATTTTTAGAGTTCGGATAAGTGATTAACAGTGGTTGGCAAAATCATTACAATTGTTGGGCAAAGTCATTTTTAGAGGTCGGATAAGTGATTAACAGTGGTTGGCAAAGTCATTTAAGTTGTTGGGAAAAGTCGTTTTTAGAGTCAGGATAAGTGATTTACAGTGGTTTGCAAAGTCATTTTTAGAGGTCGGATAAGTGATTGACAGTGTTTGACAAAGTCATTACAATTGTTGGGCAAAAGCCATTTTTTGAGGTCGGATAAGTGATTAACAGTGGTTCGCAAATTCATTTTTAGAGATCGGATAAGGAATTAACAGTGGTTGGCAATGTCATTACAATTGCTGGGCAAAGTCATTTTTAGAGGTCGGATAAGTGATTAACAGTGGTTGGCAAAGTCATTACAATTGTTGGGCAAAGTCATTTTTAGAGGTCGGATAAGTGATTGACAGTGGTTGGCAAAGTCATTACAATTGTTTGGCAAAATCATTTTTAGAGTTCGGATAAGTGATTAACAGTGGTTGGCAAAGTCATTACAATTGTTGGGCAAAGTCATTTCTAGTTATCGGATAAGTGATTAACAGTGGTTGGCAAAGTCATTACAATTGTTGGGCAAAGTAATTTTTAGATGTCGGATAAGTGATTAACAGTGGTTGGCAAAGTCATTACAATTGTTGGGCAAAGTCATTTTTAGAGTTCGGATAAGTGATTAACAGTGGTTGGCAAAGTCATTTCAATTGTTGGGCACAGTCATTTTTAGAGGTCGGATAAGTGATTAACAGTGGTTGGCAAAAACATTTCAATTGTTGGGCAAAGTCATTTTTACCGGTCGGATAAGTGATTAACAGTGGTTGGCAAAGTCATTACAGTTGTTGGGCAAAGTAAATTTTAGAGGTCGGATAAGTGAATAACAGTGCTTGGTAAAGTCATTACAATTGTTGGGAAAAGTCAGTTTTAGAGGTCGGATAAGTGATTAATAGTGGTTGGCAAAGTCACTACAATTGTTGGGCAAAGTCATTTTTAGAGTTCGGATAAGTGATTAACAGTGGTTGAAAAAGTCATTACAATTGTTGGGCAAAGTCATTTCTAGTTATCGGATAAGTGATTAACAGTGGTTGGCAAAGTCATTAAAATTGTTAGGCAAAGTAATTTTTAGAGGTCGGATAAGTGATTAACAGTGGTTGCCAAAGTCACTTCAATTGTTGGGCAAAGTCATTTTTAGAGGTCGGATTAGTGATTAACAGTGGTTGGCAAAGTCATTACAATTGTTGGGCAAAGTCAGTTTCAGAGGTCGGATAAGTGATTAACAGTGGTTGGCAAAGTCATTTCAGTTGTTGGGAAAAGTCATTTTTAGAGGTCGGATAAGTGATTAACAGTGGTTGGCAAAGTCATTACAATTTTTGGGCAAAGTCATATCTAGTTATCGGATAAGTGATTAACAGTGGTTGGCAAAGTCATTAAAATTTTTAGGCAAAGTCATTTTTAGAGGTCGGATAAGTGATTAACAGTGGTTGGCAAAGTCATTACAATTGTTGGGCAAAGTCATTTTCAGAGGTCGGATAAGTGATTAACAGTGGTTGGCAAAGTCATTTCAGTTGTTGGGAAAAGTCATTTTTAGAGGTCGGATAAGTGATTAACAGTGGTTGGCAAAGTCATTACAATTTTTGGACAAAGTCATTTTTAGAGGTCGGATAAGTGATCGACAGTGGTTGGCAAAATCATTACAATTGTTGGGCAAAGTCATTTTTAGAGGTCGGATAAGTGATTAACAGTGGTTGGCAAAGTCATTTTTAGAGGTAGGATAAGTGATTGACAGTGTTTGACAAAGTCATTACAATTGTTGGGCAAAAGCCATTTTTTGAGGTCGGATAAGTGATTAACAGTGGTTCGCAAATTCATTTTTAGAGATCGGATAAGGAATTAACAGTGGTTGGCAATGTCATTACAATTGCTGGGCAAAGTCATTTTTAGAGGTCGGATAAGTGATTAACAGTGGTTGGCAAAGTCATTACAATTGTTGGGCAAACTCATTTTTAGAGGTCGGATAAGTGATTGACAGTGGTTGGCAAAGTCATTACAATTGTTTGGCAAAATCATTTTTAGAGTTCGGATAAGTGATTAACAGTGGTTGG
Source organism: Brachionus asplanchnoidis (assembly GCA_025491095.1). Lineage (NCBI taxonomy): Eukaryota > Metazoa > Rotifera > Eurotatoria > Ploima > Brachionidae > Brachionus > Brachionus asplanchnoidis. The sequence goes on from JAILYF010000057.1 coordinate 424,463, forward strand.
CAAAGTCATTACAATTGTTGGGCAAAGTCATTTCTAGTTATCGGATAAGTGATTAACTGTGGTTGGCAAAGTCATTACAATTGTTGGGCAAAGTAATTTTTAGATGTCGGATAAGTGATTAACAGTGGTTGGCAAAGTCATTACAATTGTTGGGCAAAGTCATTTTTAGAGTTCGGATAAGTGATTAACAGTGGTTGGCAAAGTCATTTCAATTGTTGGGCACAGTCATTTTTAGAGGTCGGATAAGTGATTAACAGTGGTTGGCAAAAACATTTCAATTGTTGGGCAAAGTCATTTTTACCGGTCGGATAAGTGATTAACAGTGGTTGGCAAAGTCATTACAGTTGTTGGGCAAAGTAAATTTTAGAGGTCGGATAAGTGAATAACAGTGCTTGGCAAAGTCATTACAATTGTTGGGAAAAGTCAGTTTTAGAGGTCGGATAAGTGATTAATAGTGGTTGGCAAAGTCACTACAATTGTTGGGCAAAGTCATTTTTAGAGTTCGGATAAGTGATTGACAGTGGTTGGCAAAGTCATTACAATTGTTGGGCAAAGTCATTTTTAGAGTTCGGATAAGTGATTAACAGTGGTTGGCAAAGTCATTACAATTGTTGGGCAAAGTCATTTCTAGTTATCGGATAAGTGATTAACAGTGGTTGGCAAAGTCATTAAAATTGTTAGGCAAAGTCATTTTAGAGGTCGGATAAGTGATTAACAGTGGTTGCCAAAGTCACTTCAATTGTTGGGCAAAGTCATTTTTAGAGGTCGGATTAGTGATTAACAGTGGTTGGCAAAGTCATTACAATTGTTCGGCAAAGTCATTTTCAGAGGTCGGATAAGTGATTAACAGTGGTTGGCAAAGTCATTTCAGTTGTTGGGAAAAGTCATTTTTAGAGGTCGGATAAGTGATTAACAGTGGTTGGCAAAGTCATTACAATTTATGGACAAAGTCATTTTTAGAGGTCGGATAAATGATTGACAGTGGTTGGCAAAATCATTACAATTGTTGGGCAAAGTCATTTTTAGAGGTCGGATAAGTGATTAACAGTGGTTGGCAAAGTCATTTCAGTTGTTGGGAATAGTCATTTTTAGAGTCAGGATAAGTGATTTACATTGGTTTGCAAAGTCATTTTTAGAGGTCGGATAAGTGATTGACAGTGTTTGACAAAGTCATTACAATTGTTGGGCAAAAGCCATTTTTTGAGGTCGGATAAGTGATTAACAGTGGTTCGCAAATTCATTTTTAGAGATCGGATAAGTAATTAACAGTGGTTGGCAATGTCATTACAATTTTTGGGCAAAGTCATTTTTAGAGGTCGGATAAGTGATTGACAGTGTTTGACAAAGTCATTACAATTGTTGGGCAAAAGCCATTTTTTGAGGTCGGATAAGTGATTAACAGTGGTTGGCAATGTCATTACAATTGCTGGGCAAAGTCATTTTTAGAGGTCGGATAAGTGATTTACAGTGGTTGGCAAAGTCATTTTTAGAGGTAGGATAAGTGATTGACAGTGTTTGACAAAGTCATTACAATTGTTGGGCAAAAGCCATTTTTTGAGGTCGGATAAGTGATTAACAGTGGTTGGCAAAGTCATTTTTAGAGGTAGGATAAGTGATTGACAGTGTTTGACAAAGTCATTACAATTGTTGGGCAAAAGCCATTTTTTGAGGTCGGATAAGTGATTAACAGTGGTTCGCAAATTCATTTTTAGAGATCGGATAAGGAATTAACAGTGGTTGGCAATGTCATTACAATTGCTGGGCAAAGTCATTTTTAGAGGTCGGATAAGTGATTAACAGTGGTTGGCAAAGTCATTACAATTGTTGGGCAAAGTCATTTTTAGAGGTCGGATAAGTGATTGACAGTGGTTGGCAAAGTCATTACAATTGTTTGGCAAAATCATTTTTAGAGTTCGGATAAGTGATTAACAGTGGTTGGCAAAGTCATTACAATTGTTGGGCAAAGTCATTTCTAGTTATCGGATAAGTGATTAACAAAGGTTGGCAAAGTCATTACAATTGTTGGGCAAAGTAATTTTTAGATGTCGGATAAGTGATTAACAGTGGTTCGCAAATTCATTTTTAGAGATCGGATAAGTAATTAACAGTGGTTGGCAATGTCATTACAATTGCTGGGCAAAGTCATTTTTAGAGGTCGGATAAGTGATTAACAGTGGTTGGCAAAGTCATTTTTAGAGGTAGGATAAGTGATTGACAGTGTTTGACAAAGTCATTACAATTGTTGGGCAAAAGCCATTTTTTGAGGTCGGATAAGTGATTAACAGTGGTTGGCAAAGTCATTTTTAGAGGTAGGATAAGTGATTGACAGTGTTTGACAAAGTCATTACAATTGTTGGGCAAAAGCCATTTTTTGAGGTCGGATAAGTGATTAACAGTGGTTGGCAAAGTCATTTTTAGAGGTAGGATAAGTGATTGACAGTGTTTGACAAAGTCATTACAATTGCTGGGCAAAGTCATTTTTAGAGGTCGGATAAGTGATTAACAGTGGTTGGCAAAGTCATTACAATTGTTGGGCAAAGTCATTTTTAGAGGTCGGATAAGTGATTGACAGTGGTTGGCAAAGTCATTACAATTGTTTGGCAAAATCATTTTTAGAGTTCGGATAAGTGATTAACAGTGGTTGGCAAAGTCATTACAATTGTTGGGCAAAGTCATTTTTAGTTATCGGATAAGTGATTAACAGTGGTTGGCAAAGTCATTACAATTGTTGGGCAAAGTAATTTTTAGATGTCGGATAAGTGATTAACAGTGGTTGGCAAAGTCATTACAATTGTTGGGCAAAGTCATTTTTAGAGTTCGGATAAGTGATTAACAGTGGTTGGCAAAGTCATTTCAATTGTTGGGCACAGTCATTTTTAGAGGTCGGATAAGTGATTAACAGTGGTTGGCAAAAACATTTCAATTGTTGGGCAAAGTCATTTTTACCGGTCGGATAAGTGATTAACAGTGGTTGGCAAAGTCATTACAGTTGTTGGGCAAAGTAAATTTTAGAGGTCGGATAAGTGAATAACAGTGCTTGGCAAAGTCATTACAATTGTTGGGAAAAGTCAGTTTTAGAGGTCGGATAAGTGATTAATAGTGGTTGGCAAAGTCACTACAATTGTTGGGCAAAGTCATTTTTAGAGTTCGGATAAGTGATTGACAGTGGTTGGCAAAGTCATTACAATTGTTGGGCAAAGTCATTTTTAGAGTTCGGATAAGTGATTAACAGTGGTTGGCAAAGTCATTACAATTGTTGGGCAAAGTCATTTCTAGTTATCGGATAAGTGATTAACAGTGGTTGGCAAAGTCATTAAAATTGTTAGGCAAAGTCATTTTTAGAGGTCGGATAAGTGATTAACAGTGGTTGCCAAAGTCACTTCAATTGTTGGGCAAAGTCATTTTTAGAGGTCGGATTAGTGATTAACAGTGGTTGGCAAAGTCATTACAATTGTTCGGCAAAGTCATTTTCAGAGGTCGGATAAGTGATTAACAGTGGTTGGCAAAGTCATTTCAGTTGTTGGGAAAAGTCATTTTTAGAGGTCGGATAAGTGATTAACAGTGGTTGGCAAAGTCATTACAATTTATGGACAAAGTCATTTTTAGAGGTCGGATAAATGATTGACAGTGGTAGGCAAAATCATTACAATTGTTGGGCAAAGTCATTTTTAGAGGTCGGATAAGTGATTAACAGTGGTTGGCAAAGTCATTTCAGTTGTTGGGAATAGTCATTTTTAGAGTCAGGATAAGTGATTTACATTGGTTTGCAAAGTCATTTTTAGAGGTCGGATAAGTGATTGACAGTGTTTGACAAAGTCATTACAATTGTTGGGCAAAAGCCATTTTTTGAGGTCGGATAAGTGATTAACAGTGGTTCGCAAATTCATTTTTAGAGATCGGATAAGTAATTAACAGTGGTTGGCAATGTCATTACAATTTTTGGGCAAAGTCATTTTTAGAGGTCGGATAAGTGATTGACAGTGTTTGACAAAGTCATTACAATTGTTGGGCAAAAGCCATTTTTTGAGGTCGGATAAGTGATTAACAGTGGTTCGCAAATTCATTTTTAGAGATCGGATAAGTAATTAACAGTGGTTGGCAATGTCATTACAATTGCTTGGCAAAGTCATTTTTAGAGGTCGGATAAGTGATTGACAGTGGTTGGCAAAGTCATTACAATTGTTTGGCAAAATCATTTTTAGAGTTCGGATAAGTGATTAACAGTGGTTGGCAAAGTCATTACAATTGTTGGGCAAAGTCATTTCTAGTTATCGGATAAGTGATTAACAGTGGTTGGCAAAGTCATTACAATTGTTGGGCAAAGTAATTTTCAGATGTCGGATAAGTGATTAACAGTGGTTGGCAAAGTCATTACAATTGTTGGGCAAAGTCATTTTTAGAGTTCGGATAAGTGATTAACAGTGGTTGGCAAAGTCATTTCAATTGTTGGGCACAGTCATTTTTAGAGGTCGGATAAGTGATTTACAGTGGTTGGCAAAAACATTTCAATTGTTGGGCAAAGTCATTTTTACATTTCGGATAAGTGATTAACAGTGGTTGGCAAAGTCATTACAGTTGTTGGGCAAAGTAATTTTTAGAGGTCGGATAAGTGAATAACAGTGGTTGGCAAAGTCATTTCAGTTGTTGGGAAAAGTCATTTTTAGAGGTCGGATAAGTGATTAACAGTGGTTGGCAAAGTCATTTCAGTTGTTGGGAAAAGTCATTTTTAGAGGTCGGATAAGTGATTAACAGTGGTTGGCAAAGTCATTACAATTTATGGACAAAGTCATTTTTAGAGGTCGGATAAATGATTGACAGTGGTTGGCAAAATCATTAATTGTTGGGCAAAGTCATTTTTAGAGGTCGGATAAGTGATTAACAGTGGTTGGCAAAGTCATTTCAGTTGTTGGGAAAAGTCATTTTTAGAGTCAGGATAAGTGATTTACAGTGGTTTGCAAAGTCATTTTTAGAGGTCGGATAAGTGATTGACAGTGTTTGACAAAGTCATTACAATTGTTGGGCAAAAGCCATTTTTTGAGGTCGGATAAGTGATTAACAGTGGTTCGCAAATTCATTTTTAGAGATCGGATAAGTAATTAACAGTGGTTGGCAATGTCATTACAATTTTTGGGCAAAGTCATTTTTAGAGGTCGGATAAGTGATTGACAGTGTTTGACAAAGTCATTACAATTGTTGGGCAAAAGCCATTTTTTGAGGTCGGATAAGTGATTAACAGTGGTTCGCAAATTCATTTTTAGAGATCGGATAAGTAATTAACAGTGGTTGGCAATGTCATTACAATTGCTGGGCAAAGTCATTTTTAGAGGTCGGATAAGTGATTAACAGTGGTTGGCAAAGTCATTACAATTGTTTGGCAAAATCATTTTTAGAGTTCGGATAAGTGATTAACAGTGGTTGGCAAAGTCATTACAATTGTTGGGCAAAGTCATTTCTAGTTATCGGATAAGTGATTAACAGTGGTTGGCAAAGTCATTACAATTGTTTGGCAAAGTAATTTTTAGATGTCGGATAAGTGATTAACAGTGGTTGGCAAAGTCATTACAATTGTTGGGCAAAGTCATTTTTAGAGTTCGGATAAGTGATTAACAGTGGTTGGCAAAGTCATTTCAATTGTTGGGCACAGTCATTTTTAGAGGTCGGATAAGTGATTAACAGTGGTTGGCAAAAACATTTCAATTGTTGGGCAAAGTCATTTTTACATTTCGGATAAGTGATTAACAGTGGTTGGCAAAGTCATTACAGTTGTTGGGCAAAGTAATTTTTAGAGGTCGGATAAGTGAATAACAGTGCTTGGCAAAGTCATTACAATTGTTGGGAAAAGTCAGTTTTAGAGGTCGGATAAGTGATTAATAGTGGTTGGCAAAGTCACTACAATTGTTGGGCAAAGTCATTTTTAGAGTTCGGATAAGTGATTGACAGTGGTTGGCAAAGTCATTACAATTGTTGGGCAAAGTCATTTTTAGAGTTCGGATAAGTGATTAACAGTGGTTGGCAAAGTCATTACAATTGTTGGGCAAAGTAATTTCTAGTTATCGGATAAGTGATTAACAGTGGTTGGCAAAGTCATTAAAATTGTTAGGCAAAGTCATTTTTAGAGGTCGGATAAGTGATTAACAGTGGTTGCCAAAGTCACTTAAATTGTTGGGCAAAGTCATTTTTAGAGCTCGGATAAGTGAATAACAGTGCTTGGCAAAGTCATTACAATTGTTGGGAAAAGTCAGTTTAAGAGGTCGGATAAGTGATTAATATTGGTTGGCAAAGTCACTACAATTGTTGGGAAAAGTCATTTTTAGAGTTCGGATAAGTGATTAACAGTGGTTGGCAAAGTCATTACAATTGTTGGGCAAAGTCATTTTCAGAGGTCGGATAAGTGATTAACAGTGGTTGGCAAAATCATTACAATTGTTGGGCAAAGTCATTTTTAGAGTTCGGATAAGTGATTAACAGTGGTTGGCAAAGTCATTTCAATTGTTGGGCACAGTCATTTTTAGAGTTCGGATAAGTGATTAACAGTGGTTGGCAAAAACATTTCAATTGTTGGGCAAAGTCATTTTTACATTTCGGATAAGTGATTAACAGTGGTTGGCAAAGTCATTAATTGTTGGGCAAAGTCATTTTTAGAGGTCGGATAAGTGATTAACAGTGGTTGGCAAAGTCATTTCAGTTGTTGGGAAAAGTCATTTTTAGAGTCAGGATAAGTGATTTACAGTGGTTTGCAAAGTCATTTTTAGAGGTCGGATAAGTGATTGACAGTGTTTGACAAAGTCGTTACAATTGTTGGGCAAAAGCCATTTTTTGAGGTCGGATAAGTGATTAACAGTGGTTCGCAAATTCATTTTTAGAGATCGGATAAGTAATTAACAGTGGTTGGCAATGTCATTACAATTGCTGGGCAAAGTCATTTTTAGAGGTCGGATAAGTGATTAACAGTGGTTGGCAAAGTCATTACAATTGTTGGCCAAAGTCATTTTTAGAGGTCGGATAAGTGATTGACAGTGGTTGGCAAAGTCATTACAATTGTTTGGCAAAATCATTTTTAGAGTTCGGATAAGTGATTAACAGTGGTTGGCAAAGTCATTACAATTGTTGGGCAAAGTCATTTCTAGTTATCGGATAAGTGATTAACAGTGGTTGGCAAAGTCATTACAATTGTTGGGCAAAGTAATTTTTAGATGTCGGATAAGTGATTAACAGTGGTTGGCAAAATCATTAATTGTTGGGCAAAGTCATTTTTAGAGGTCGGATAAGTGATTAACAGTGGTTGGCAAAGTCGTTTCAGTTGTTGGGAAAAGTCATTTTTAGAGTCTGGATAAGTGATTTACAGTGGTTTGCAAAGTCATTTTTAGAGGTCGGATAAGTGATTGACAGTGTTTGACAAAGTCATTACAATTGTTGGGCAAAAGCCATTTTTTGAGGTCGGATAAGTGATTAACAGTGGTTCGCAAACTCATTTTTAGAGATCGGATAAGTAATTAACAGTGGTTGGCAATGTCATTACAATTGCTGGGCAAAGTCATTTTTAGAGGTCGGAAAAGTGATTAACAGTGGTTGGCAAAGTCATTACAATTGTTGGCCAAAGTCATTTTTAGAGGTCGGATAAGTGATTAACAGTGGTTGGCAAAGTCATTACAATTTTTGGGCAAAGTCATTTCTAGTTATCGGATAAGTGATTAACAGTGGTTGGCAAAGTCATTACAATTGTTGGGCAAAGTAATTTTTAGATGTCAGATAAGTGATTAACAGTGGTTGGCAAAGTCATTACAATTGTTGGGCAAAGTCATTTTTAGAGTTCGGATAAGTGATTAACAGTGGTTGGCAAAGTCATTTCAATTGTTGGGCACAGTCATTTTTAGAGGTCGGATAAGTGATTAACAGTGGTTGGCAAAAGCATTTCAATTGTTGGGCAAAGTCATTTTTACATTTCGGATAAGTGATTAACAATGGTTGGCAAAGTCATTACAGTTGTTGGACAAAGTAATTTTTAGAGCTCGGATAAGTGAATAACAGTGCTTGGCAAAGTCATTACAATTGTTGGGAAAAGTCATTTTTAGAGTCAGGATAAGTGATTTACAGTGGTTTGCAAAGTCATTTTTAGAGGTCGGATAAGTGATTGACAGTGTTTGACAAAGTCATTACAATTGTTGGGCAAAAGCCATTTTTTGAGGTCGGATAAGTGATTAACAGTGGTTCGCAAATTCATTTTTAGAGATCGGATAAGTAATTAACAGTGGTTGGCAATGTCATTACAATTGCTGGGCAAAGTCATTTTTAGAGGTCGGATAAGTGATTAACAGTGGTTGGCAAAGTCATTACAATTGTTGGCCAAAGTCATTTTTAGAGGTCGGATAAGTGTTTGACAGTGGTTGGCAAAGTCATTACAATTGTTTGGCAAAATCATTTTTAGAGTTCGGATAAGTGATTAACAGTGGTTGGCAAAGTCATTACAATTGTTGGGCAAAGTCATTTCTAGTTATCGGATAAGTGATTAACAGTGGTTGGCAAAGTCATTACAATTGTTGGGCAAAGTAATTTTTAGATGTCGGATAAGTGATTAACAGTGGTTGGCAAAATCATTAATTGTTGGGAAAAGTCATTTTTAGAGGTCGGATAAGTGATTAACAGTGGTTGGCAAAGTCATTTCAGTTGTTGGGAAAAGTCATTTTTAGAGTCTGGATAAGTGATTTACAGTGGTTTGCAAAGTCATTTTTAGAGGTCGGATAAGTGATTGACAGTGTTTGACAAAGTCATTACAATTGTTGGGCAAAAGCCATTTTTTGAGGTCGGATAAGTGATTAACAGTGGTTCGCAAATTCATTTTTAGAGATCGGATAAGTAATTAACAGTGGTTGGCAATGTCATTACAATTGATGGGCAAAGTCATTTTTAGAGTTCGGATATGTGATTGACAGTGTTTGACAAAGTCATTACAATTGTTGGGCAAAAGCCATTTTTTGAGGTCGGATAAGTGATTAACAGTGGTTCGCAAATTCATTTTTAGAGATCGGATAAGTAATTAACAGTGGTTGGCAATGTCATTACAATTGATGGGCAAAGTCATTTTTAGAGTTCGGATATGTGATTGACAGTGGTTGGCAAAGTCATAAAATTGTTGGGCAAAGTCATTTTTAGAGTTCGGATAAGTGATTAACAGTGGTTGGCAAAGTCATTAAAATTGTTAGGCAAAGTCATTTTTAGAGGTCGGATAAGTGATTAACAGTGGTTGCCAAAGTCACTTCAATTGTTGGGCAAAGTCATTTTTAGAGGTCGGATTAGTGATTAACAGTGGTTGGCAAAGTCATTCCAATTGTTGGGCAAAGTCATTTTCAGAGGTCGGATAAGTGATTAACAGTGGTTGGCAAAGTAATTTCAGTTGTTGGGAAAAGTCATTTTTAGAGGTCGGATAAGTGATTAACAGTGGTTGGCAAAGTCATAACAATTGTTGGGCAAAGTCATTTTTAGAGGTCGGATAAGTGATTAACAGTGGTTGGCAAAGTCATTTCAGTTGTTGGGAAAAGTCATTTTTAGAGTTCGGATAAGTGATTAACAGTGGTTGGCAAAGTCATTACAGTTGTTGGACAAAGTAATTTTTAGAGCTCGGATAAGTGAATAACAGTGCTTGGCAAAGTCATTACAATTGTTGGGAAAAGTCAGTTTTAGAGGTCGGATAAGTGATTAATAGTGGTTGGCAAAGTCACTACAATTGTTGGGCAAAGTGATTTTTAGAGTTCGGATAAGTGATTGACAGTGGTTGGCAAAGTCATTACAATTGCTGGGCAAAGTCATTTCTAGTTATCGGATAAGTGATTAATAGTGGTTGGCAAAGTCATTAAAATTGTTAGGCAAAGTCATTTTTAGAGGTCGGATAAGTGATTAACAGTGGTTGCCAAAGTCACTTCAATTGTTGGGCAAAGTCATTTTTAGAGGTCGGATTAGTGATTAACAGTGGTTGGCAAAGTCATTACAATTGTTGGGCAAAGTCATTTTTAGAGGTCGGATAAGTGATTAACAGTGGTTGGCAAAGTCATTACAATTGCCGGGCAAAGTCATTTTCAGAGGTCGGATAAGTGATTAACAGTGGTTGGCAAAGTCATTACAGTTGTTGGGCAAAGTAATTTTTAGAGGTCGGATAAGTGATTAACAGTGGTTGGCAAAGTCATTTCAGTTGTTGGGAAAAGTCATTTTTAGAGTTCGGATAAGTGATTTACAGTGGTTCGCAAATTCATTTTTAGAGATCGGATAAGTAATTAACAGTGGTTGGCAATGTCATTACAATTGCTGGGCAAAGTCATTTTTAGAGGTCGGATAAGTGATTAACAGTGGTTGGCAAAGTCATTACAATTGTTGGGCAAACTCATTTTTAGAGGTCGGATAAGTGATTGACAGTGGTTGGCAAAGTCATTACAATTGTTTGGCAAAATCATTTTTAGAGTTCGGATAAGTGATTAACAGTGGTTGGCAAAGTCATTACAATTGTTGGGCAAAGTCATTTCTAGTTATCGGATAAGTGATTTACAGTGGTTGGCAAAGTCATTACAATTGTTGGGCAAAGTTATTTTTAGATGTCGGATAAGTGATTAACAGTGGTTGGCAAAGTCATTACAATTGTTAGGCAAAAGCCATTTTTTGAGGTCGGATTAGTGATTAACAGTGGTTCGCAAATTCATTTTTAGAGATCGGATAAGTAATTAACAGTGGTTGGCAATGTCATTACAATTGCTGGGCAAAGTCATTTTCAGAGGTCGGATAAGTGATTAACAGTGGTTGGCAAAGTCATTACAGTTGTTGGGCAAAGTAATTTTTAGAGGTCGGATAAGTGAATAACAGTGGTTGGCAAAGTCATTACAGTTGTTGGACAAAGTAATTTTTAGAGCTCGGATAAGTGAATAACAGTGCTTGGCAAAGTCATTACAATTGTTGGGAAAAGTCAGTTTTAGAGGTCGGATAAGTGATTAATAGTGGTTGGCAATGTCATTACAATTGCTGGGAAAAGTCATTTTTAGAGGTCGGATAAGTGATTAACAGTGGTTGGCAAAGTCATAACAATTGTTGGGAAAAGTCATTTTTAGAGTTCGGATAAGTGATTAACAGTGGTTGGCAAAGTCATTACAGTTGTTGGACAAAGTAATTTTTAGAGCTCGGATAAGTGAATAACAGTGCTTGGCAAAGTCATTACAATTGTTGGGAAAAGTCAGTTTTAGAGGTCGGATAAGTGATTAATAGTGGTTGGCAAAGTCACTACAATTGTTGGGCAAAGTGATTTTTAGAGTTCGGATAAGTGATTGACAGTGGTTGGCAAAGTCATTACAATTGCTGGGCAAAGTCATTTCTAGTTATCGGATAAGTGATTAATAGTGGTTGGCAAAGTCATTAAAATTGTTAGGCAAAGTCATTTTTAGAGGTCGGATAAGTGATTAACAGTGGTTGCCAAAGTCACTTCAATTGTTGGGCAAAGTCATTTTTAGAGGTCGGATTAGTGATTAACAGTGGTTGGCAAAGTCATTACAATTGTTGGGCAAAGTCATTTTTAGAGGTCGGATAAGTGATTAACAGTGGTTGGCAAAGTCATTACAATTGCTGGGCAAAGTCATTTTCAGAGGTCGGATAAGTGATTAACAGTGGTTGGCAAAGTCATTACAGTTGTTGGGCAAAGTAATTTTTAGAGGTCGGATAAGTGATTAACAGTGGTTGGCAAAGTCATTTCAGTTGTTGGGAAAAGTCATTTTTAGAGTTCGGATAAGTGATTTACAGTGGTTCGCAAATTCATTTTTAGAGATCGGATAAGTAATTAACAGTGGTTGGCAATGTCATTACAATTGCTGGGCAAAGTCATTTTTAGAGGTCGGATAAGTGATTAACAGTGGTTGGCAAAGTCATTACAATTGTTGGGCAAACTCATTTTTAGAGATCGGATAAGTGATTGACAGTGGTTGGCAAAGTCATTACAATTGTTTGGCAAAATCATTTTAAGAGTTCGGATAAGTGATTAACAGTGGTTGGCAAAGTCATTACAATTGTTGGGCAAAGTCATTTCTAGTTATCGGATAAGTGATTTACAGTGGTTGGCAAAGTCATTACAATTGTTGGGCAAAGTTATTTTTAGATGTCGGATAAGTGATTAACAGTGGTTGGCAAAGTCATTACAATTGTTGGGCAAAAGCCATTTTTTGAGGTTGGATAAGTGATTAACAGTGGTTCGCAAATTCATTTTTAGAGATCGGATAAGTAATTAACAGTGGTTGGCAATGTCATTACAATTGCTGGGCAAAGTCATTTTCAGAGGTCGGATAAGTGATTAACAGTGGTTGGCAAAGTCATTACAGTTGTTGGGCAAAGTAATTTTTAGAGGTCGGATAAGTGAGTAACAGTGCTTGGCAAAGTCATTACAATTGTTGGGAAAAGTCAGTTTTAGAGGTCGGATAAGTGATTAATAGTGGTTGGCAAAGTCACTACAATTGTTGGGCAAAGTCATTTTTAGAGTTCGGATAAGTGATTGACAGTGGTTGGCAAAGTCATTACAATTGTTGGGCAAAGTCATTTTTAGAGTTCGGATAAGTGATTAACAGTGGTTGGCAAAGTCATTACAATTGTTGGGCAAAGTCATTTTCAGAGGTCGGATAAGTGATTAACAGTGGTTGGCAAAGTCATTTCAGTTGTTGGGAAAAGTCATTTTTAGAGGTCGGATAAGTGATTAACAGTGGTTGGCAAAGTCATTACAATTTTTGGACAAAGTCATTTTTAGAGGTCGGATAAGTGATTAACAGTGGTTGCCAAAGTCACTTCAATTGTTGGGCAAAGTCATTTTTAGAGGTCGGATTAGTGATTAACAGTGGTTGGCAAAATCATTACAATTGTTGGGCAAAGTCATTTTTACAGGTCGGATAAGTGATTAACAGTGGATGGCAAAGTCATTTCAGTTGTTGGGAAAAGTCATTTTTAGAGTTCGGATAAGTGATTAACAGTGGTTGGCAAAATCATTACAATTGTTGGGCAAAGTCATTTTTAGAGGTCGGATAAGTGATTAACAGTGGTTGGCAAAGTCATTACAATTGTTGGGCAAAGTTATTTCTAGTTATCGGATAAGTGATTAACAGTGGTTGGCAAAGTCATTAAAATTGTTAGGCAAAGTCATTTTTAGAGGTCGGATAAGTGATTAACAGTGGTTGCCAAAGTCACTTCAATTGTTGGGCAAAGTCATTTTTAGAGGTCGGATTAGTGATTAACAGTGGTTGCCAAAGTCACTACAATTGTTGGGCAAAGTCATTTTTAGAGTTCGGATAAGTGATTGACAGTGGTTGGCAAAGTCATTACAATTGTTGGGCAAAGTCATTTTTAGAGTTCGGATAAGTGATTAACAGTGGTTGGCAAAGTCATTACAATTGTTGGGCAAAGTCATTTTCAGAGGTCGGATAAGTGATTAACAGTGGTTGGCAAAGTCATTTCAGTTGTTGGGAAAAGTCATTTTTAGAGGTCGGATAAGTGATTAACAGTGGTTGGCAAAGTCATTACAATTTTTGGACAAAGTCATTTTTAGAGGTCGGATAAGTGATTAACAGTGGTTGCCAAAGTCACTTCAATTGTTGGGCAAAGTCATTTTTAGAGGTCGGATTAGTGATTAACAGTGGTTGGCAAAATCATTACAATTGTTGGGCAAAGTCATTTTTACAGGTCGGATAAGTGATTAACAGTGGATGGCAAAGTCATTTCAGTTGTTGGGAAAAGTCATTTTTAGAGTTCGGATAAGTGATTAACAGTGGTTGGCAAAATCATTACAATTGTTGGGCAAAGTCATTTTTAGAGGTCGGATAAGTGATTAACAGTGGTTGGCAAAGTCATTACAATTGTTGGGCAAAGTTATTTCTAGTTATCGGATAAGTGATTAACAGTGGTTGGCAAAGTCATTAAAATTGTTAGGCAAAGTCATTTTTAGAGGTCGGATAAGTGATTAACAGAGGTTGCCAAAGTCACTTCAATTGTTGGGCAAAGTCATTTTTAGAGGTCGGATTAGTGATTAACAGTGGTTGCCAAAGTCACTTCAATTGTTGGGCAAAGTCATTTTTAGAGGTCGGATTAGTGATTAACAGTGGTTGGCAAAGTCATTACAGTTGTTGGGCAAAGTAATTTTTAGAGGTCGGATAAGTGAATAACAGTGCTTGGCAAAGTCATTACAATTGTTGGGAAAAGTCAGTTTTAGAGGTCGGATAAGTGATTAATAGTGGTTGGCAAAGTCACTACAATTGTTGGGCAAAGTCATTTTTAGAGGTCGGATAAGTGATTAACAGTGGTTGGCAAAGTCATTACAATTGTTGGGCAAAGTCATTTTTAGAGTTCGGATAAGTGATTAACAGTGGTTGGCAAAGTCATTACAATTGTTGGGCAAAGTCATTTTCAGAGGTCGGATAAGTGATTAACAGTGGTTGGCAAAGTCATTTCAGTTGTTGGGAAAAGTCATTTTTAGAGGTCGGATAAGTGATTAACAGTGGTTGGCAAAGTCATTACAATTTTTGGACAAAGTCATTTTTAGAGGTCGGATAAGTGATTAATAGTGGTTGGCAAAGTCACTACAATTGTTGGGCAAAGTCATTTTTAGAGGTCGGATAAGTGATTAACAGTGGTTGGCAAAGTCATTACAATTGTTGGGCAAAGTCATTTTTAGAGTTCGGATAAGTGATTAACAGTGGTTGGCAAAGTCATTACAATTGTTGGGCAAAGTCATTTTCAGAGGTCGGATAAGTGATTAACAGTGGTTGGCAAAGTCATTTCAGTTGTTGGGAAAAGTCATTTTTAGAGGTCGGATAAGTGATTAACAGTGGTTGGCAAAGTCATTACAATTGTTGGGCAAAGTTATTTCTAGTTATCGGATAAGTGATTAACAGTGGTTGGCAAAGTCATTAAAATTGTTAGGCAAAGTCATTTTTAGAGGTCGGATAAGTGATTAACAGTGGTTGCCAAAGTCACTTCAATTGTTGGGCAAAGTCATTTTTAGAGGTCGGATTAGTGATTAACAGTGGTTGCCAAAGTCACTTCAATTGTTGGGCAAAGTCATTTTTAGAGGTCGGATTAGTGATTAACAGTGGTTGGCAAAGTCATTACAGTTGTTGGGCAAAGTAATTTTTAGAGGTCGGATAAGTGAATAACAGTGCTTGGCAAAGTCATTACAATTGTTGGGAAAAGTCAGTTTTAGAGGTCGGATAAGTGATTAATAGTGGTTGGCAAAGTCACTACAATTGTTGGGCAAAGTCATTTTTAGAGGTCGGATAAGTGATTAACAGTGGTTGGCAAAGTCATTACAATTGTTGGGCAAAGTCATTTTTAGAGTTCGGATAAGTGATTAACAGTGGTTGGCAAAGTCATTACAATTGTTGGGCAAAGTCATTTTCAGAGGTCGGATAAGTGATTAACAGTGGTTGGCAAAGTCATTTCAGTTGTTGGGAAAAGTCATTTTTAGAGGTCGGATAAGTGATTAACAGTGGTTGGCAAAGTCATTACAATTTTTGGACAAAGTCATTTTTAGAGGTCGGATAAGTGATTAACAGTGGTTGGCAAAGTCATTACAATTTTTGGGCAAAGTCATTTTTAGAGGTCGGATTAGTGATTAACAGTGGATGGCAAAGTCATTTCAGTTGTTGGGAAAAGTCATTTTTAGAGTTCGGATAAGTGATTAACAGTGGCTGGCAAAATCATTACAATTGTTGGGCAAAGTCATTTTTAGAGGTCGGATAAGTGATTAACAGTGGTTGGCAAAGTCATAACAATTGTTGGGCAAAGTTATTTCTAGTTATCGGATAAGTGATTAACAGTGGTTGGCAAAGTCATTAAAATTGTTAGGCAAAGTCATTTTTAGAGGTCGGATAAGTGATTAACAGTGGTTGCCAAAGTCACTTCAATTGTTGGGCAAAGTCATTTTAGAGGTCGGATTAGTGATTAACAGTGGTTGGCAAAATCATTACAATTGTTGGGCAAAGTCATTTTTACAGGTCGGATAAGTGATTAACAGTGGATGGCAAAGTCATTTCAGTTGTTGGGAAAAGTCATTTTTAGAGTTCGGATAAGTGATTAACAGTGGTTGGCAAAATCATTACAATTGTTGGGCAAAGTCATTTTTAGAGGTCGGATAAGTGATTAACAGTGGTTGGCAAAGTCATTACAATTGTTGGGCAAAAGCCATTTTTTGAGGTCGGATAAGTGATTAACAGTGGTTGGCAAAGTCATTACAATTGTTGGGCAAAGTCATTTTCAGAGGTCGGATAAGTGATTAACAGTGGTTGGCAAAGTCATTTCAGTTGTTGGGAAAAGTCATTTTTAGTTATCGGATAAGTGATTAACAGTGGTTGGCAAAGTCATTAAAATTGTTAGGCAAAGTCATTTTTAGAGATCGGATAAGTAATTAACAGTGGTTGGCAAAATCATTACAATTGTTGGGCAAAGTAATTTTTAGAGGTCGGATAAGTGAATAACAGTGCTTGGCAAAGTCATTACAATTGTTGGGAAAAGTCAGTTTTAGAGGTCGGATAAGTGATTAATAGTGGTTGGCAAAGTCACTACAATTGTTGGGCAAAGTCATTTTTAGAGTTCGGATAAGTGATTGACAGTGGTTGGCAAAGTCATTACAATTGTTGGGCAAAGTCATTTTTAGAGTTCGGATAAGTGATTAACAGTGGTTGGCAAAGTCATTACAATTGTTGGGCAAAGTCATTTTCAGAGGTCGGATAAGTGATTAACAGTGGTTGGCAAAGTCATTTCAGTTGTTGGGAAAAGTCATTTTTAGAGGTCGGATAAGTGATTAACAGTGGTTGGCAAAGTCATTACAATTTTTGGACAAAGTCATTTTTAGAGGTCGGATAAGTGATTAACAGTGGTTGCCAAAGTCACTTCAATTGTTGGGCAAAGTCATTTTTAGAGGTCGGATTAGTGATTAACAGTGGTTGGCAAAATCATTACAATTGTTGGGCAAAGTCATTTTTACAGGTCGGATAAGTGATTAACAGTGGATGGCAAAGTCATTTCAGTTGTTGGGAAAAGTCATTTTTAGAGTTCGGATAAGTGATTAACAGTGGCTGGCAAAATCATTACAATTGTTGGGCAAAGTCATTTTTAGAGGTCGGATAAGTGATTAACAGTGGTTGGCAAAGTCATAACAATTGTTGGGCAAAGTTATTTCTAGTTATCGGATAAGTGATTAACAGTGGTTGGCAAAGTCATTAAAATTGTTAGGCAAAGTCATTTTTAGAGGTCGGATAAGTGATTAACAGTGGTTGCCAAAGTCACTTCAATTGTTGGGCAAAGTCATTTTAGAGGTCGGATTAGTGATTAACAGTGGTTGGCAAAATCATTACAATTGTTGGGCAAAGTCATTTTTACAGGTCGGATAAGTGATTAACAGTGGATGGCAAAGTCATTTCAGTTGTTGGGAAAAGTCATTTTTAGAGTTCGGATAAGTGATTAACAGTGGTTGGCAAAATCATTACAATTGTTGGGCAAAGTCATTTTTAGAGGTCGGATAAGTGATTAACAGTGGTTGGCAAAGTCATTACAATTGTTGGGCAAAAGCCATTTTTTGAGGTCGGATAAGTGATTAACAGTGGTTCGCAAATTCATTTTTAGAGATCGGATAAGTAATTAACAGTGGTTGGCAATGTCATTACAATTGCTGGGCAAAGTCATTTTTAGAGGTCTGATAAGTGATTAACAGTGGTTGGCAAAGTCATTACAATTATTGGGCAAAGTCATTTTTAAAGGTCGGATAAGTGATTGACAGTGGTTGGCAAAGTCATTACAATTGTTTGGCAAAATCATTTTTAGAGTTCGGATAAGTGATTAACAGTGGTTGGCAAAGTCATTACAATTGTTGGGCAAAGTCATTTCTAGTTATCGGATAAGTGATTAACAGTGGTTGGCAAAGTCATTACAATTGTTGGGCAAAGTAATTTTTAGATGTCGGATAAGTGATTAACAGTGGTTGGCTAAGTCATTATAATTGTTGGGCAAAGTCATTTTTAGAGTTCGGATAAGTGATTAACAGTGGTTGGCAAAGTCATTTCAATTGTTGGGCACAGTCATTTTTAGAGGTCGGATAATTGATTAACAGTGGTTGGCAAAAACATTTCAATTGTTGGGCAAAGTCATTTTTACCGGTCGGATAAGTGATTAACAGTGGTTGGCAAAGTCATTACAATTGTTGGGCAAAGTAATTTTTAGAGGTCGGATAAGTGAATAACAGTGCTTGGCAAAGTCATTACAATTGTTGGGAAAAGTCAGTTTTAGAAGTCGGATAAGTGATTAATAGTGGTTGGCAAAGTCACTACAATTGTTGGGCAAAGTCATTTTTAGAGTTCGGATAAGTGATTGACAGTGGTTGGCAAAGTCATTACAATTGTTGGGCAAAGTCATTTTTAGAGTTCGGATAAGTGATTAACAGTGGTTGGCAAAGTCATTACAATTGTTGGGCAAAGTCATTTCTAGTTATCGGATAAGTGATTAACAGTGGTTGGCAAAGTCATTTTTAGAGGTCGGATAAGTGATTAACAGTGGTTGCCAAAGTCACTTCAATTGTTGGGCAAAGTCATTTTTAGAGGTCGGATTAGTGATTAACAGTGGTTGGCAAAGTCATTACAATTGTTGGGCAAAGTCATTTTCAGAGGTCGGATAAGTGATTAACAGTGGTTGGCAAAGTCATTTCAGTTGTTGGGAAAAGTCATTTTTAGAGGTCGGATAAGTGATTAACAGTGGTTGGCAAAGTCATTACAATTTTTGGACAAAGTCATTTTTAGAGGTCGGATAAGTGATTGACAGTGGTTGGCAAAATCATTACAATTGTTGGGCAAAGTCATTTTTAGAGGTCGGATAAGTGATTAACAGTGGTTTGCAAAGTCATTTCAGTTGTTGGGAAAAGTCATTTTTAGAGGTCGGATAAGTGATTAACTGTGGTTGGCAAAGTCATTACAATTGTTGGGCAAAGTCATTTTTAAATGTCGGATAAGTGATTGACAGTGGTTGGCGAAGTCATTACAATTGTTTGGCAAAGTCATTTTTAGAGTTCGTATAAGTGATTAACAGTGGTTGGCAAAATCATTAATTGTCGAGCAAAGTCATTTTTAGAGGTCGGATAAGTGATTAAAAGTGGTTGGCAAAGTCATTACAATTGTTGGGCAAAGTCATTTCTTGTTATCGGATAAGTGATTAACAGTGGTTGGCAAAGTCATTAAAATTGTTAGGCAAAGTCATTTTTAGAGGTCGGATAAGTGATTAACAGTGGTTGCCAAAGTCACTTCAATTGTTGGGCAAAGTCATTTTTAGAGGTCGGATTAGTGATTAACAGTGGTTGGCAAAGTCATTACAATTGTTGGGCAAAGTCATTTTCAGAGGTCGGATAAGTGATTAACAGTGGTTGGCAAAGTCATTTCAGTTGTTGGGAAAAGTCATTTTTAGAGGTCGGATAAGTGATTAACAGTGGTTGGCAAAGTCATTACAATTTTTGGACAAAGTCATTTTTAGAGGTCGGATAAGTGATTGACAGTGGTTGGCAAAATCATTACAATTGTTGGGCAAAGTCATTTTTAGAGGTCGGATAAGTGATTAACAGTGGTTGGCAAAGTCATTTCAGTTGTTGGGAAAAGTCATTTTTAGAGGTCGGATAAGTGATTAACTGTGGTTGGCAAAGTCATTACAATTGTTGGGCAAAGTCATTTTTAAATGTCGGATAAGTGATTGACAGTGGTTGGCGAAGTCATTACAATTGTTTGGCAAAGTCATTTTTAGAGTTCGGATAAGTGATTAACAGTGGTTGGCAAAATCATTAATTGTTGGGCAAAGTCATTTTTAGAGGTCGGATAAGTGATTAACAGTGGTTGGCAAAGTCATTACAATTGTTGGGCAAAGTCATTTCTAGTTATCGGATAAGTGATTAACAGTGGTTGGCAAAGTCATTAAAATTGTTAGGCAAAGTCATTTTTAGAGGTCGGATAAGTGATTAACAGTGGTTGCCAAAGTCACTTCAATTGTTGGGCAAAGTCATTTTTAGAGGTCGGATTAGTGATTAACAGTGGTTGGCAAAGTCATTTCAGTTGTTGGGAAAAGTCATTTTTAGAGGGCGGATAAGTGATTAACTGTGGTTGGCAAAGTCATTACAATTGTTGGGCAAAGTCATTTTTAAATGTCGGATAAGTGATTGACAGTGGTTGGCGAAGTCATTACAATTGTTTGGCAAAGTCATTTTTAGAGTTCGGATAAGTGATTAACAGTGGTTGGCAAAATCATTAATTGTTGGGCAAAGTCATTTTTAGAGGTCGGATAAGTGATTAACAGTGGTTGGCAAAGTCATTACAATTGTTGGGCAAAGTCATTTCTAGTTATCGGATAAGTGATTAACAGTGGTTGGCAAAGTCATTAAAATTGTTAGGCAAAGTCATTTTTAGAGGTCGGATAAGTGATTAACAGTGGTTGCCAAAGTCACTTCAATTGTTGGGCAAAGTCATTTTTAGAGGTCGGATTAGTGATTAACAGTGGTTGGCAAAGTCATTACAATTGTTGGGCAAAGTCATTTTCAGAGGTCGGATAAGTGATTAACAGTGGTTGGCAAAGTCATTTCAGTTGTTGGGAAAAGTCATTTTTAGAGGTCGGATAAGTGATTAACAGTGGTTGGCAAAGTCATTACAATTTTTGGACAAAGTCATTTTTAGAGGTCGGATAAGTGATTGACAGTGGTTGGCAAAATCATTACAATTGTTGGGCAAAGTCATTTTTAGAGGTCGGATAAGTGATTAACAGTGGTTGGCAAAGTCATTTCAGTTGTTGGGAAAAGTCATTTTTAGAGGTCGGATAAGTGATTAACTGTGGTTGGCAAAGTCATTACAATTGTTGGGCAAAGTCATTTTTAAATGTCGGATAAGTGATTGACAGTGGTTGGCGAAGTCATTACAATTGTTTGGCAAAGTCATTTTTAGAGTTCGGATAAGTGATTAACAGTGGTTGGCAAAATCATTAATTGTTGGGCAAAGTCATTTCTAGTTATCGGATAAGTGATTAACAGTGGTTGGCAAAGTCATTAAAATTGTTAGGCAAAGTCATTTTTAGAGGTCGGATAAGTGATTAACAGTGGTTGCCAAAGTCACTTCAATTGTTGGGCAAAGTCATTTTTAGAGGTCGGATTAGTGATTAACAGTGGTTGGCAAAGTCATTTCAGTTGTTGGGAAAAGTCATTTTTAGAGGTCGGATAAGTGATTAACTGTGGTTGGCAAAGTCATTACAATTGTTGGGCAAAGTCATTTTTAAATGTCGGATAAGTGATTGACAGTGGTTGGCGAAGTCATTACAATTGTTTGGCAAAGTCATTTTTAGAGTTCGGATAAGTGATTAACAGTGGTTGGCAAAATCATTAATTGTTGGGCAAAGACATTTTTAGAGGTCGGATAAGTGATTAACAGTGGTTGGCAAAGTCATTACAATTGTTGGGCAAAGTCATTTCTAGTTATCGGATAAGTGATTAACAGTGGTTGGCAAAGTCATTAAAATTGTTAGGCAAAGTCATTTTTAGAGGTCGGATAAGTGATTAACAGTGGTTGCCAAAGTCACTTCAATTGTTGGGCAAAGTCATTTTTAGAGGTCGGATTAGTGATTAACAGTGGTTGGCAAAGTCATTACAATTGTTGGGCAAAGTCATTTTCAGAGGTCGGATAAGTGATTAACAGTGGTTGGCAAAGTCATTTCAGTTGTTGGGAAAAGTCATTTTTAGAGTCAGGATAAGTGATTTACAGTGGTTTGCAAGGCATTTTTAGAGGTCGGATAAGTGATTGACAGTGTTTGACAAAGTCATTACAATTGTTGGGCAAAAGCCATTTTTTGAGGTCGGATAAGTGATTAACAGTGGTTCGCAAATTCATTTTTAGAGATCGGATAAGTAATTAACAGTGGTTGGCAATGTCATTACAATTTTTGGGCAAAGTCATTTTTAGAGGTCGGATAAGTGATTGACAGTGTTTGACAAAGTCATTACAATTGTTGGGCACAGTCATTTTTAGAGGTCGGATAAGTGATTAACAGTGGTTGGCAAAAACATTTCAATTGTTGGGCAAAGTCATTTTTACCGGTCGGATAAGTGATTAACAGTGGTTGGCAAAGTCATTACAGTTGTTGGGAAAAGTCAGTTTTAGAGGTCGGATAAGTGATTAATAGTGGTTGGCAAAGTCACTACAATTGTTGGGCAAAGTCATTTTTAGAGTTCGGATAAGTGATTAACAGTGGTTGGCAAAGTCATTACAATTGTCGGGCAAAGTCATTTTCAGAGGTCGGATAAGTGATTAACAGTGGTTGGCAAAGTCATTACAATTGTTGGGAAAAGTCAGTTTTAGAGGTCGGATAAGTGATTAATAGTGGTTGGCAAAGTCACTACAATTGTTGGGCAAAGTCATTTTTAGAGTTCGGATAAGTGATTAACAGTGGTTGGCAAAGTCATTACAATTGTCGGGCAAAGTCATTTTCAGAGGTCGGATAAGTGATTAACAGTGGTTGGCAAAGTCATTTCAGTTGTTGATAAAAGTCATTTTTAGAGGTCAGATAAGTGATTAACAGTGGTTGGCAAAGTCATTACAATTTTTGGACAAAGTCATTTTTAGAGGTCGGATAAGTGATTGACAGTGGTTGGCAAAATCATTACAATTGTTGGGCAAAGTCATATTTAGAGGTCGGATAAGTGATTAACAGTGGTTGGCAAAGTCATTTCAGTTGTTGGGAAAAGTCATTTTTAAGGGTCGGATAAGTGATTAACTGTGGTTGGCAAAGTCATTACAATTGTTGGGCAAAGTCATTTTTAAATGTCGGATAAGTGATTGACAGTGGTTGGCGAAGTCATTACAATTGTTTGGCAAAGTCATTTTTAGAGTTCGGATAAGTGATTAACAGTGGTTGGCAAAATCATAAATTGTTGGGCAAAGTCATTTTTAGAGGTCGGATAAGTGATTAACAGTGGTTGGCAAAGTCATTTCAGTTGTTGGGAAAAGTCATTTTTAGAGTCAGGATAAGTGATTTACAGTGGTTTGCAAAGTCATTTTTAGAGGTCGGATAAGTGATTGACAGTGTTTGACAAAGTCATTACAATTGTTGGGCAAAAGCCATTTTTTGAGGTCGGATAAGTGATTAACAGTGGTTCGCAAATACATTTTTAGAGATCGGATAAGTAATTAACAGTGGTTGGCAATGTCATTACAATTGCTGGGCAAAGTCATTTTTAGAGGTCGGATAAGTGATTGACAGTGGTTGGCAAAGTCATTACAATTGTTTGGCAAAATCATTTTTAGAGTTCGGATAAGTGATTAACAGTGGTTGGCAAAGTCATTACAATTGTTGGGCAAAGTCATTTCTAGTTATCGGATAAGTGATTAACAGTGGTTGGCAAAGTCATTACAATTGTTGGGCAAAGTAATTTTTAGATGTCGGATAAGTGATTAACAGTGGTTGGCAAAGTCATTACAATTGTTGGGCAAAGTCATTTTTAGAGTTCGGATAAGTGATTAACAGTGGTTGGCAAAGTCATTTCAATTGTTGGGCACAGTCATTTTTAGAGGTCGGATAAGTGATTAACAGTGGTTGGCAAAGTCATTACAATTGTTGGGCAAAGTCATTTTTAGAGTTCGGATAATTGATTAACAGTGGTTGGCAAAAACATTTCAATTGTTGGGCAAAGTCATTTTTACCGGTCGGATAAGTGATTAACAGTGGTTGGCAAAGTCATTACAGTTGTTGGGCAAAGTAATTTTTAGAGGTCGGATAAGTGAATAACAATGGTTGGCAAAGTCATTACAATTGTTGGGAAAAGTCATTTTTTGAGGTCGGATAAGTGATTAATAGTGGTTGGCAAAGTCACTACAATTGTTGGGCAAAGTCATATTAAGAGGTCGGATAAGTGATTGACAGTGGTTGGCAAAGTCATTACAATTGTTGGGCAAAGTCATTTTTAGAGTTCGGATAAGTGATTAACAGTGGTTGGCAAATTCATTAAAATTGTTGGGCAAAGTCATTTTTAGAGGCTGGATAAGTGATTAACAGTGGTTGGCAAAGTCATTATAATTGTTGGGCAAAGTCATTTTTAGAGGTCGGATAAGTGATTGACAGTGGTTGGCAAAGTCATTACAATTGTTAGGCAAAGTCATTTCTATAGATCGGATAAGTGATGAACAGTGGTTGGCAAATTCATTACAATTGTTGGGCAATATCATTTTTAGAGTTCGGATAAGTGATTAGAAGTGGTTGGCAAAGTCATTACAATTGTTGGGCAAAGTTTTTTCTAGAGATCGGATAAGTAATTAACAGTGGTTGGCAATGTCATTACAATTGCTGGGCAAAGTCATTTTTAGAGGTCGGATAAGTGATTGACAGTGGTTGGCAATGTCATTACAATTGCTGGGCAAAGTCATTTTTAGAGGTCGGATAAGTGATTGACAGTGGTTGGCAAAGTCATTACAATTGTTTGGCAAAATCATTTTTAGAGTTCGGATAAGTGATTAACAGTGGTTGGCAAAGTCATTACAATTGTTGGGCAAAGTCATTTCTAGTTATCGGATAAGTGATTAACAGTGGTTGGCAAAGTCATTACAATTGTTGGGCAAAGTAATTTTTAGATGTCGGATAAGTGATTAACAGTGGTTGGCAAAGTCATTACAATTGTTGGGCAAAGTCATTTTTAGAGTTCGGATAAGTGATTAACAGTGGTTGGCGAAGTCATTTCAATTGTTGGGCACAGTCATTTTTAGAGGTCGGATAAGTGATTAACAGTGGTTGGCAAAGTCATTACAATTGTTTGGCAAAATCATTTTTAGAGTTCGGATAAGTGATTAACAGTGGTTGGCAAAGTCATTACAATTGTTGGGCAAAGTCATTTCTAGTTATCGGTGAAGTGATTAACAGTGGTTGGCAAAGTCATTACAATTGTTGGGCAAAGTCATTTTTAAATGTCGGATAAGTGATTGACAGTGGTTGGCGAAGTCATTACAATTGTCTGGCAAAGTCATTTTTAGAGTTCGGATAAGTGATTAACAGTGGTTGGCAAAATCATTAATTGTTGGGCAAAGTCATTTTTAGAGGTCGGATAAGTGATTAACAGTGGTTGGCAAAGTCATTTCAGTTGTTGGGAAAAGTCATTTTTAGAGTCAGGATAAGTGATTTACAGTGGTTTGCAAGGCATTTTTAGAGGTCGGATAAGTGATTGACAGTGTTTGACAAAGTCATTACAATTGTTGGGCAAAAGCCATTTTTTGAGGTCGGATAAGTGATTAACAGTGGTTCGCAAATTCATTTTTAGAGATCGGATAAGTAATTAACAGTGGTTGGCAATGTCATTACAATTTTTGGGCAAAGTCATTTTTAGAGGTCGGATAAGTGATTGACAGTGTT
The DNA here is from genome assembly GCA_025491095.1 of Brachionus asplanchnoidis. Lineage (NCBI taxonomy): Eukaryota > Metazoa > Rotifera > Eurotatoria > Ploima > Brachionidae > Brachionus > Brachionus asplanchnoidis. The sequence goes on from JAILYF010000057.1 coordinate 449,864, forward strand.
TGACAAAGTCATTACAATTGTTGGGCACAGTCATTTTTAGAGGTCGGATAAGTGATTAACAGTGGTTGGCAAAAACATTTCAATTGTTGGGCAAAGTCATTTTTACCGGTCGGATAAGTGATTAACAGTGGTTGGCAAAGTCATTACAGTTGTTGGGAAAAGTCAGTTTTAGAGGTCGGATAAGTGATTAATAGTGGTTGGCAAAGTCACTACAATTGTTGGGCAAAGTCATTTTTAGAGTTCGGATAAGTGATTAACAGTGGTTGGCAAAGTCATTACAATTGTCGGGCAAAGTCATTTTCAGAGGTCGGATAAGTGATTAACAGTGGTTGGCAAAGTCATTACAATTGTTGGGAAAAGTCAGTTTTAGAGGTCGGATAAGTGATTAATAGTGGTTGGCAAAGTCACTACAATTGTTGGGCAAAGTCATTTTTAGAGTTCGGATAAGTGATTAACAGTGGTTGGCAAAGTCATTACAATTGTCGGGCAAAGTCATTTTCAGAGGTCGGATGAGTGATTAACAGTGGTTGGCAAAGTCATTTCAGTTGTTGATAAAAGTCATTTTTAGGGGTCGGATAAGTGATTAACAGTGGTTGGCAAAGTCATTACAATTTTTGGACAAAGTCATTTTTAGAGGTCGGATAAGTGATTGACAGTGGTTGGCAAAATCATTACAATTGTTGGGCAAAGTCATATTTAGAGGTCGGATAAGTGATTAACAGTGGTTGGCAAAGTCATTTCAGTTGTTGGGAAAAGTCATTTTTAAGGGTCGGATAAGTGATTAACTGTGGTTGGCAAAGTCATTACAATTGTTGGGCAAAGTCATTTTTAAATGTCGGATAAGTGATTGACAGTGGTTGGCGAAGTCATTACAATTGTTTGGCAAAGTCATTTTTAGAGTTCGGATAAGTGATTAACAGTGGTTGGCAAAATCATAAATTGTTGGGCAAAGTCATTTTTAGAGGTCGGATAAGTGATTAACAGTGGTTGGCAAAGTCATTTCAGTTGTTGGGAAAAGTCATTTTTAGAGTCAGGATAAGTGATTTACAGTGGTTTGCAAAGTCATTTTTAGAGGTCGGATAAGTGATTGACAGTGTTTGACAAAGTCATTACAATTGTTGGGCAAAAGCCATTTTTTGAGGTCGGATAAGTGATTAACAGTGGTTCGCAAATTCATTTTTAGAGATCGGATAAGTAATTAACAGTGGTTGGCAATGTCATTACAATTGCTGGGCAAAGTCATTTTTAGAGGTCGGATAAGTGATTGACAGTGGTTGGCAAAGTCATTACAATTGTTTGGCAAAATCATTTTTAGAGTTCGGATAAGTGATTAACAGTGGTTGGCAAAGTCATTACAATTGTTGGGCAAAGTCATTTCTAGTTATCGGATAAGTGATTAACAGTGGTTGGCAAAGTCATTACAATTGTTGGGCAAAGTAATTTTTAGATGTCGGATAAGTGATTAACAGTGGTTGGCAAAGTCATTACAATTGTTGGGCAAAGTCATTTTTAGAGTTCGGATAAGTGATTAACAGTGGTTGGCAAAGTCATTTCAATTGTTGGGCACAGTCATTTTTAGAGGTCGGATAAGTGATTAACAGTGGTTGGCAAAGTCATTACAATTGTTGGGCAAAGTCATTTTTAGAGTTCGGATAATTGATTAACAGTGGTTGGCAAAAACATTTCAATTGTTGGGCAAAGTCATTTTTACCGGTCGGATAAGTGATTAACAGTGGTTGGCAAAGTCATTACAGTTGTTGGGCAAAGTAATTTTTAGAGGTCGGATAAGTGAATAACAATGGTTGGCAAAGTCATTACAATTGTTGGGAAAAGTCATTTTTTGAGGTCGGATAAGTGATTAATAGTGGTTGGCAAAGTCACTACAATTGTTGGGCAAAGTCATATTAAGAGGTCGGATAAGTGATTGACAGTGGTTGGCAAAGTCATTACAATTGTTGGGCAAAGTCATTTTTTGAGTTCGGATAAGTGATTAACAGTGGTTGGCAAAGTCATTACAATTGTTGGGCAAAGTCATTTCTAGAGATCGGATAAGTAATTAATAGTGGTTGGCAAATTCATTAAAATTGTTGGGCAAAGTCATTTTTAGAGGCTGGATAAGTGATTAACAGTGGTTGGCAAAGTCATTATAATTGTTGGGCAAAGTCATTTTTAGAGGTCGGATAAGTGATTGACAGTGGTTGGCAAGTCATTACAATTGTTAGGCAAAGTCATTTCTAGAGATCGGATAAGTGATGAACAGTGGTTGGCAAATTCATTACAATTGTTGGGCAATATCATTTTTAGAGTTCGGATAAGTGATTAGAAGTGGTTGGCAAAGTCATTACAATTGTTGGGCAAAGTTTTTTCTAGAGATCGAATAAGTGATTAACAGTGGTTTAAAAATTCATTACAATTGTTGGGCAAAGTCATTTTTAGAGTTCGGATAAGTGATTGACAGTGGTTGGCAATGTCATTACAATTGCTGGGCAAAGTCATTTTTAGAGGTCGGATAAGTGATTGACAGTGGTTGGCAAAGTCATTACAATTGTTTGGCAAAATCATTTTTAGAGTTCGGATAAGTGATTAACAGTGGTTGGCAAAGTCATTACAATTGTTGGGCAAAGTCATTTCTAGTTATCGGATAAGTGATTAACAGTGGTTGGCAAAGTCATTACAATTGTTGGGCAAAGTAATTTTTAGATGTCGGATAAGTGATTGACAGTGGTTGGCAAAGTCATTACAATTGTTAGGCAAAGTCATTTCTAGAGATCGGATAAGTGATGAACAGTGGTTGGCAAATTCATTACAATTGTTGGGCAATATCATTTTTAGAGTTCGGATAAGTGATTAGAAGTGGTTGGCAAAGTCATTACAATTGTTGGGCAAAGTTTTTTCTAGAGATCGGATAAGTGATTAACAGTGGTTTAAAAATTCATTACAATTGTTGGGCAAAGTCATTTTTAGAGTTCGGATAAGTGATTGACAGTGGTTGGCAATGTCATTACAATTGCTGGGCAAAGTCATTTTTAGAGGTCGGATAAGTGATTGACAGTGGTTGGCAAAGTCATTACAATTGTTTGGCAAAATCATTTTTAGAGTTCGGATAAGTGATTAACAGTGGTTGGCAAAGTCATTACAATTGTTGGGCAAAGTCATTTCTAGTTATCGGATAAGTGATTAACAGTGGTTGGCAAAGTCATTACAATTGTTGGGCAAAGTAATTTTTAGATGTCGGATAAGTGATTAACAGTGGTTGGCAAAGTCATTACAATTGTTGGGCAATATCATTTTTAGAGTTCGGATAAGTGATTAGAAGTGGTTGGCAAAGTCATTACAATTGTTGGGCAAAGTTTTTTCTAGAGATCGGATAAGTGATTAACAGTGGTTTAAAAATTCATTACAATTGTTGGGCAAAGTCATTTTTAGAGTTCGGATAAGTGATTGACAGTGGTTGGCAATGTCATTACAATTGCTGGGCAAAGTCATTTTTAGAGGTCGGATAAGTGATTGACAGTGGTTGGCAAAGTCATTACAATTGTTTGGCAAAATCATTTTTAGAGTTCGGATAAGTGATTAACAGTGGTTGGCAAAGTCATTACAATTGTTGGGCAAAGTCATTTCTAGTTATCGGATAAGTGATTAACAGTGGTTGGCAAAGTCACTACAATTGTTGGGCAAAGTCATATTAAGAGGTCGGATAAGTGATTGACAGTGGTTGGCAAAGTCATTACAATTGTTGGGCAAAGTCATTTTTTGAGTTCGGATAAGTGATTAACAGTGGTTGGCAAAGTCATTACAATTGTTGGGCAAAGTCATTTCTAGAGATCGGATAAGTAATTAATAGTGGTTGGCAAATTCATTAAAATTGTTGGGCAAAGTCATTTTTAGAGGCTGGATAAGTGATTAACAGTGGTTGGCAAAGTCATTATAATTGTTGGGCAAAGTCATTTTTAGAGGTCGGATAAGTGATTGACAGTGGTTGGCAAAGTCATTACAATTGTTAGGCAAAGTCATTTCTAGAGATCGGATAAGTGATGAACAGTGGTTGGCAAATTCATTACAATTGTTGGGCAATATCATTTTTAGAGTTCGGATAAGTGATTAGAAGTGGTTGGCAAAGTCATTACAATTGTTGGGCAAAGTTTTTTCTAGAGATCGGATAAGTGATTAACAGTGGTTTAAAAATTCATTACAATTGTTGGGCAAAGTCATTTTTAGAGTTCGGATAAGTGATTGACAGTGGTTGGCAATGTCATTACAATTGCTGGGCAAAGTCATTTTTAGAGTTCGGATAAGTGATTGACAGTGGTTGGCAATGTCATTACAATTGCTGGGCAAAGTCATTTTTAGAGGTCGGATAAGTGATTGACAGTGGTTGGCAAAGTCATTACAATTGTTTGGCAAAATCATTTTTAGAGTTCGGATAAGTGATTAACAGTGGTTGGCAAAGTCATTACAATTGTTAGGCAAAGTCATTTCTAGAGATCGGATAAGTGATGAACAGTGGTTGGCAAATTCATTACAATTGTTGGGCAATATCATTTTTAGAGTTCGGATAAGTGATTAGAAGGGTTGGCAAAGTCATTACAATTGTTGGGCAAAGTTTTTTCTAGAGATCGGATAAGTGATTAACAGTGGTTTAAAAATTCATTACAATTGTTGGGCAAAGTCATTTTTAGAGTTCGGATAAGTGATTGACAGTGGTTGGCAATGTCATTACAATTGCTGGGCAAAGTCATTTTTAGAGGTCGGATAAGTGATTGACAGTGGTTGGCAAAGTCATTACAATTGTTTGGCAAAATCATTTTTAGAGGTCGGATAAGTGATTGACAGTGGTTGGCAAAGTCATTACAATTGTTTGGCAAAATCATTTTTAGAGTTCGGATAAGTGATTAACAGTGGTTGGCAAAGTCATTACAATTGTTGGGCAAAGTCATTTCTAGTTATCGGATAAGTGATTAACAGTGGTTGGCAAAGTCATTACAATTGTTGGGCAAAGTAATTTTTAGATGTCGGATAAGTGATTAACAGTGGTTGGCAAAGTCATTACAATTGTTGGGCAAAGTCATTTTTAGAGTTCGGATAAGTGATTAACAGTGGTTGGCAAAGTCATTTCAATTGTTGGGCACAGTCATTTTTAGAGGTCGGATAAGTGATTAACAGTGGTTGGCAAAGTCATTACAATTGTTGGGCAAAGTCATTTTTAGAGTTCGGATAATTGATTAACAGTGGTTGGCAAAAACATTTCAATTGTTGGGCAAAGTCATTTTTACCGGTCGGATAAGTGATTAACAGTGGTTGGCAAAGTCATTACAGTTGTTGGGCAAAGTAATTTTTAGAGGTCGGATAAGTGAATAACAATGGTTGGCAAAGTCATTACAATTGTTGGGCAAAGTCATTTTTAGAGTTCGGATAAGTGATTAATAGTGGTTGGCAAAGTCATTACAATTGTTGGGCAAAGTCATTTTTAGAGTTCGGATAAGTGATTAATAGTGGTTGGCAAAGTCATTACAATTGTTGGGCATAGTCATTTTTAGAGTTCGGATAAGTGATTAACAGTGGTTGGCAAAGTCATTACAATTGTTGGGCAAAGTCATTTCTAGTTATCGGATAAGTGATTAACAGTGGTTGGCAAAGTCATTACAATTGTTGGGCAAAGTAATTTTTAGATGTCGGATAAGTGATTAACAGTGGTTGGCAAAGTCATTACAATTGTTGGGCAAAGTCATTTTTAGAGTTCGGATAAGTGATTAACAGTGGTTGGCAAAGTCATTACAATTGTTGGGCAAAGTCATTTCTAGTTATCGGATAAGTGATTAACAGTGGTTGGCAAAGTCATTACAATTGTTGGGCAAAGTAATTTTTAGATGTCGGATAAGTGATTAACAGTGGTTGGCAAAGTCATTACAATTGTAGGGCAAAGTCATTTCTAGAGACCGGATAAGTGATTAACAGTGGTTGGGAATGTTTTTGAGGTCGGATAAGTGATTGAAAGTGGTGGGCAAAGTCATTACAATTGTTGGGCAAAGTAATATTTAGAGGTCGGATAAGTGATTAACAGTGGTTGGGAAAGACATTACAATTGTTGGGCAAAGTCATTTTTAGAGTTCGGATAAGTGATTAATAGTGGTTGGCAAAGTCATTACAATTGTTGGGCACAGTCATTTTTAGAGGTCGGATAAGTGATTAACAGTGGTTGGCAAAAACATTTCAATTGTTGGGCAAAGTCATTTTCACCGGTCGGATAAGTGATTAACAGTGGTTGGCAAAGTCATTACAGTTGTTGGGCAAAGTAATTTTTAGAGGTCGGATAAGTGAATAACAGTGGTTGGCAAAGTCATTACAATTGTTGGGCAAAGTAATTTTTAGAGGTCGGATAAGTGATTGACAGTGGTTGGCAAAGTCATTACAATTGTTGGGCAAAGTCATTTTTAGAGTTCGGATAAGTGATTAACAGTGGTTGGCAAAGTCATTACAATTGTTGGGCACAGTCATTTTTAGAGGTCGGATAAGTGATTAACAGTGGTTGGCAAAAACATTTCAATTGTTGGGCAAAGTCATTTTTACCGGTCGGATAAGTGATTAACAGTGGTTGGCAAAGTCATTACAGTTGTTGGGCAAAGTAATTTTTAGAGGTCGGATAAGTGAATAACAGTGGTTGGCAAAGTCATTACAATTGTTGGGCAAAGTAATTTTTAGAGGTCGGATAAGTGATTAACAGTGGTTGGCAAAGTCATTACAATTGTTGGGCAAAGTCATTTTTAGAGTTCGGATAAGTGATTAACAGTGGTTGGCAAAGTCATTACAATTGTTGGGCACAGTCATTTTTAGAGGTCGGATAAGTGATTAACAATGGTTGGCAAAAACATTTCAATTGTTGGGCAAAGTCATTTTTACCGGTCGGATAAGTGATTAACAGTGGTTGGCAAAGTCATTACAGTTGTTGGGCGAAGTAATTTTTAGAGGTCGGATAAGTGAATAACAGTGGTTGGCAAAGTCATTACAAATGTTGGGCAAAGTCATTTCTAGAGATCGGATAAGTGATGAACAGTGGTTGGCAAATTCATTACAATTGTTGGGCAAAGTCATTTTTAGAGTTCGGATAAGTGATTAACAGTGGTTGGCAAAGTCATTACAATTGTTGGGCAAAGTTTTTTCTAGAGATCGGATAAGTGATTAACAGTGGTTTAAAAATTCATTACAATTGTTGGGCAAAGTCATTTTTAGAGTTCGGATAAGTGATTAACAGTGGTTGGCAAAGTCATTACAATTGTTGGGCAAAGTCATTTTAGAGTTGGGATAAGTGATTAACAGTGGTTGGCAAAGTCATTACAATTGTTGGGCAAAGTCATTTTTAGAGTTCGGATAAGTGAATAACAGTGTTTGGCAAAGTCATTACAATTGTTGGGCAAAGCCATTTATAGAGGTCGGATAAGTTACGAACAGTGGTTGGCAAAGTCTTTAGAATTGTTGGGCAAAGTCATTTCTAGAGATCGGATAAGTGATTAACAGTGGTTGGCAAAGTCATTACAATTGTTGGGCAAAGTCATTTCTAGAGACCGGATAAGTGATTAACAGTGGTTGGTAAAGTTATTGAGGTCGGATAAGTGATTGAAAGTGGTGGGCAAAGTCATTACAATTGTTGGGCAAAGTAATATTTAGAGGTCGGATAAGTGATTAACAGTGGTTGGCAAAGTCATTACAATTGTTGGGCAAAGTCATTTCTAGTTATCGGATAAGTGATTAACAGTGGTTGGCAAAGTCATTACAATTGTTGGGCAAAGTCATTTTTAGAGGTCGGATAAGTGACGAACAGTGGTTGGCAAAGTCATTACAATTGTTGGGCAAAGTCATTTCTAGTTATCGGATAAGTGATTAACAGTGGTTGGCAAAGTCATTACAATTGTTGGGCAAAGTCATTTTTAGAGGTCGGATAAGTGACGAACAGTGGTTGGCAAAGTCTTTAGAATTGTTGGGCAAAGTCATTTCTAGAGATCGGATAAGTAATTAACAGTGGTTGGCAAAGTCATTAAAATTGTTGGGCAAAGTCATTTCTAGAGATCGGATAAGTAATTAACAGTGGTTGGCAAAGTCATTAAAATTGTTGGGCAAAGTAATTTTTAGAGGTCGGATAAGTGAATAACAGTGGTTGGCAAAGTCATTACAAATGTTGGGCAAAGTCATTTCTAGAGATCGGATAAGTAATTAACAGTGGTTGGCAAAGTCATTAAAATTGTTGGGCAAAGTAATTTTTAGAGGTCGGATAAGTGAATAACAGTGGTTGGCAAAGTCATCACAATTGTTGGGCAAAGTAATTTTTAGAGGTCGGATAAGTGAATAACAGTGGTTGGCAAAGTCATTACAAATGTTGGGCAAAGTCATTTCTAGTTATCGGATAAGTGATTAACAGTGGTTGGCAAAGTCATTACAATTGTTGGGCAAAGTCATTTCTAGAGATCGGATAAGTAATTAACAGTGGTTGGCAAAGTCATTAAAATTGTTGGGCAAAGTCATTTTTAGAGGCCGGATAAGTGATTAACAGTGGTTGGCAAAGTCATTATAATTGTTGGGCAAAGTCATTTTTAGAGTTCGGATAAGTGAATAACAGTGGTTGGCAAAGTAATTACAATTGTTGGGCAAAGTCATTTTTAGAGGTCGGATAAGTGACGAACAGTGGTTGGCAAAGTCATTACAATTGTCGGGCAAAGTCATTTCTAGTTATCGGATAAGTGATTAACAGTGGTTGGCAAAGTCATTACAATTGTTGGGCAAAGTCATTTTTAGAGGTCGGATAAGTGACGAACAGTGGTTGGCAAAGTCTTTAGAATTGTTGGGCAAAGTCATTTCTAGAGATCGGATAAGTGATTAACAGTGGTTGGCAAAGTCATTACAATTGTTGGGCAAAGTCATTTCTAGAGACCGGATAAGTGATTAACAGTGGTTGGGAATGTTTTTGAGGTCGGATAAGTGATTTAAAGTGGTGGGCAAAGTCATTACAATTGTTGGGCAAAGTAATATTTAGAGGTCGGATAAGTGATTAACAGTGGTTGGCAAAGTCATTACAATTGATGGGCAAAGTCATTTTTAGAGTTCGGATAAGTGATTAACAGTGGTTGGCAAAGTCATTACAATTGTTGGGCGAAGTAATATTTAGAGGTCGGATAAGTGATTAACAGTGGTTGGCAAAGTCATTACAATTGCTGGGCAAAGTCATTTTTAGAGTTCGGATAAGTGATTAACAGTGGTTGGCAAAGTCATTACAATTGTTGGGCACAGTCATTTTTAGAGGTCGGATAAGTGATTAACAGTGGTTGGCAAAAACATTTCAATTGTTGGGCACAGTCATTTTTAGAGGTCGGATAAGTGATTAACAGTGGTTGGCAAAAACATTTCAATTGTTGGGCAAAGTCATTTTTACCGGTCGGATAAGTGATTAACAGTGGTTGGCAAAGTCATTACAGTTGTTGGGCGAAGTAATTTTTAGAGGTCGGATAAGTGAATAACAGTGGTTGGCAAAGTCATTACAAATGTTGGGCAAAGTCATTTCTAGAGATCGGATAAGTGATTGAAAGTGGTGGGCAAAGTCATTACAATTGTTGGGCGAAGTAATATTTAGAGGTCGGATAAGTGATTAACAGTGGTTGGCAAAGTCATTACAATTGTTGGGCAAAGTCATTTTTAGAGTTCGGATAAGTGATTAACAGTGGTTGGCAAAGTCATTACAAATGTTGGGCACAGTCATTTTTAGAGGTCGGATAAGTGATTAACAGTGGTTGGCAAAAACATTTCAATTGTTGGGCAAAGTCATTTTTACCGGTCGGATAAGTGATTAACAGTGGTTGGCAAAGTCATTACAGTTGTTGGGCAAAGTAATTTTTAGAGGTCGGATAAGTGAATAACAGTGGTTGGCAAAGTCATTACAATTGTTGGGCAAAGTAATTTTTAGAGGTCGGATAAGTGATTAACAGTGGTTGGCAAAGTCATTACAATTGTTGGGCAAAGTCATTTTTAGAGTTCGGATAAGTGATTAACAGTGGTTGGCAAAGTCATTACAATTGTTGGGCACAGTCATTTTTAGAGGTCGGATAAGTGATTAACAGTGGTTGGCAAAAACATTTCAATTGTTGGGCAAAGTCATTTTTACCGGTCGGATAAGTGATTAACAGTGGTTGGCAAAGTCATTACAGTTGTTGGGCGAAGTAATTTTTAGAGGTCGGATAAGTGAATAACAGTGGTTGGCAAAGTCATTACAAATGTTGGGCAAAGTCATTTCTAGAGATCGGATAAGTAATTAACAGTGGTTGGCAAAGTCATTAAAATTGTTGGGCAAAGTCATTTCTAGAGATCGGATAAGTAATTAACAGTGGTTGGCAAAGTCATTAAAATTGTTGGGCAAAGTCATTTTTAGAGGCCGGATAAGTGATTAACAGTGGTTTGCAAAGTCATTATAATTGTTGGGCAAAGTCATTTTTAGAGTTCGGATAAGTGAATAACAGTGGTTGGCAAAGTAATTACAATTGTTGGGCAAAGTCATTTTTAGAGGTCGGATAAGTGACGAACAGTGGTTGGCAAAGTCATTACAATTGTTGGGCAAAGTCATTTCTAGTTATCGGATAAGTGATAAACAGTGGTTGGCAAAGTCATTACAATTGTTGGGCAAAGTCATTTTTAGAGGTCGGATAAGTGACGAACAGTGGTTGGCAAAGTCTTTAGAATTGTTGGGCAAAGTCATTTCTAGAGATCGGATAAGTGATTAACAGTGGTTGGCAAAGTCATTACAATTGTTGGGCAAAGTCATTTCTAGAGACCGGATAAGTGATTAACAGTGGTTAGGAATGTTTTTGAGGTCGGATAAGTGATTTAAAGTGGTGGGCAAAGTCATTACAATTGTTGGGCAAAGTAATATTTAGAGGTCGGATAAGTGATTAACAGTGGTTGGCAAAGTCATTACAATTGTTGGGCAAAGTCATTTTTAGAGTTCGGATAAGTGATTAACAGTGGTTGGCAAAGTCATTACAATTGTTGGGCACAGTCATTTTTAGAGGTCGGATAAGTGATTAACAGTGGTTGGCAAAAACATTTCAATTGTTGGGCAAAGTCATTTTAACCGGTCGGATAAGTGATTAACAGTGGTTGGCAAAGTCATTACAGTTGTTGGGCAAAGTAATTTTTAGAGGTCGGATAAGTGAATAACAGTGGTTGGCAAAGTCATTACAATTGTTGGGCAAAGTAATTTTTAGAGATCGGATAAGTGATTAACAGTGGTTGGCAAAGTCATTACAATTGTTGGGCAAAGTCATTTTTAGAGTTCGGATAAGTGATTAACAGTGGCTGGCAAAGTCATTACAATTGTTGGGCACAGTCATTTTTAGAGGTCGGATAAGTGATTAACAGTGGTTGGCAAAAACATTTCAATTGTTGGGCAAAGTCATTTTTACCGGTCGGATAAGTGATTAACAGTGGTTGGCAAAGTCATTACAGTTGTTGGGCGAAGTAATTTTTAGAGGTCGGATAAGTGAATAACAGTGGTTGGCAAAGTCATTACAAATGTTGGGCAAAGTCATTTCTAGAGATCGGATAAGTAATTAACAGTGGTTGGCAAAGTCATTAAAATTGTTGGGCAAAGTCATTTCTAGAGATCGAATAAGTAATTAACAGTGGTTGGCAAAGTCATTAAAATTGTTGGGCAAAGACATTTTTAGAGGCCGGATAAGTGATTAACAGTGGTTGGCAAAGTCATTATAATTGTTGGGCAAAGTCATTTTTAGAGTTCGGATAAGTGAATAACAGTGGTTGGCAAAGTAATTACAATTGTTGGGCAAAGTCATTTTTAGAGGTCGGATAAGTGATTGACAGTGGTTGGCAAAGTCATTACAATTGTTGGGCAAAAACATTTCTAGAGATCGGATAAGTGATGAACAGTGGTTGGCAAATTCATTACAATTATTGGGCAAAGTCATTTTTAGAGTTCGGATAAGTGATTAACAGTGGTTGGCAAAGTCATTACAATTGTTGGGCACAGTCATTTTTAGAGGTCGGATAAGTGATTAACAGAGGTTTAAAAATTCATTACAATTGTTGGGCAAAGTCATTTTTAGAGTTCGGATAAGTGATTAACAGTGGTTGGCAAAGTCATTACAATTGTTGGGCAAAGTCATTTTAGAGTTGGGATAAGTGATTAACAGTGGTTGGCAAAGTCATTACAATTGTTGGGCAAAGTCATTTTTAGAGTTCGGATAAGTGAATAACAGTGTTTGGCAAAGTCATTACAATTGTTGTGCAAAGCCATTTATAGAGGTCGGATAAGTGACGAACAGTGGTTGGCAAAGTCTTTAGAATTGTTGGGCAAATTCATTTTTAGAGGTCGGATAAGTGAAAAACAGTGGTTGGCAAAGTCATTACAATTGTTGGGCAAAGTCATTTTTAGAGGTCGAATAAGTGATTAACAGTGGTTGGCAAAGTCATTTCAGTTGTTGGGAAAAGTCATTTTTAGAGGTCGGATAAGTGATTGACAGTGGTTGGCAAAGTCATTACAATTGTTGGGCAAAGTCATTTTTAGAGTTCGGATAAGTGATTAACAGTGGTTGGCTAAGTTATTACAATTGTTGGGCAAAGTCATTTCTAGAGATCGGATAAGTAATTAACAGTGGTTGGCAAAGTCATTAAAATTGTTGGGCAAAGTCATTTTTAGAGGTCGGATAAGTGATTAACAGTGGTTGGCAAAGTCATTACAATTGTTGGGCAAAGTAATTTTTAGAGGTCGGATAAGTGATTAACAGTGGTTGGCAAAGTCATTACAATTGTTGGGCAAAGTCATTTTTAGAGTTCGGATAAGTGATTAACAGTGGTTGGCAAAGTCATTACAATTGTTGGGCACAGTCATTTTTAGAGGTCGGATAAGTGATTAATAGTGGTTGGCAAAAACATTTCAATTGTTGGGCAAATTCATTTTTAGAGGTCGGATAAGTGAATAACAGTGGTTGGCAAAGTCATTACAATTGTTGGGCAAAGTCATTTTTAGAGTTCGGATAAGTGATTAACAGTGGTTGGCAAAGTCATTACAATTGTTGGGCAAAGTCATTTCTAGAGATCGGATAAGTAATTAACAGTGGTTGGCAAAGTCATTAAAATTGTTGGGCAAAGTCATTTTTAGAGGTCGGATAAGTGAATAACAGTGGTTGGCAAAGTCATTACAATTGTTGGGCAAAGTCATTTTTAGAGGTCGAATAAGTGATTAACAGTGGTTGGCAAAGTCATTTCAGTTGTTGGGAAAAGTCATTTTTAGAGGTCGGATAAGTGATTGACAGTGGTTGGCAAAGTCATTACAATTGTTGGGCAAAGTCATTTTTAGAGTTCGGATGAGTGATTAACAGTGGTTGGCTAAGTTATTACAATTGTTGGGCAAAGTCATTTCTAGAGATCGGATAAGTAATTAACAGTGGTTGGCAAAGTCATTAAAATTGTTGGGCAAAGTCATTTTTAGAGGTCGGATAAGTGATTAACAGTGGTTGGCAAAGTCATTACAATTGTTGGGCAAAGTAATTTTTAGAGGTCGGATAAGTGATTAACAGTGGTTGGCAAAGTCATTACAATTGTTGGGCAAAGTCATTTTTAGAGTTCGGATAAGTGATTAACAGTGGTTGGCAAAGTCATTACAATTGTTGGGCAAAGTCATTTTTAGAGGTCGGATAAGTGATTAATAGTGGTTGGCAAAAACATTTCAATTGTTGGGCAAAGTCATTTTTAGAGTTCGGATAAGTGATTAACAGTGGTTGGCAAAGTCATTACAATTGTTGGGCAAAGTTTTTTCTAGAGATCGGATAAGTGATTAACAGTGGTTTTAAAAATTCATTACAATTGTTGGGCAAAGTCATTTTTAGAGTTCGAATAAGTGATTAACAGTGGTTGGCAAAGTCATTTCAGTTGTTGGGAAAAGTCATTTTTAGAGGTCGGATAAGTGATTGACAGTGGTTGGCAAAGTCATTACAATTGTTGGGCAAAGTCATTTTTAGAGTTCGGATAAGTGATTAACAGTGGTTGGCAAAGTCATTTCAGTTGTTGGGCAAAGTCATTTTTAGAGTTCGGATAAGTGATTAACAGTGGTTGGCAAAGTCATTACAATTGTTGGGCAAAGTCATTTCTAGAGATCGGATAAGTAATTAACAGTGGTTGGCAAAGTCATTAAAATTGTTGGGCAAAGTCATTTTTAGAGGTCGGATAAGTGATTAACAGTGGTTGGCAAAGTCATTACAATTGTTGGGCAAAGTAATTTTTAGAGGTCGGATAAGTGATTAACAGTGGTTGGCAAAGTCATTACAATTGTTGGGCAAAGTCATTTTTAGAGTTCGGATAAGTGATTAACAGTGGTTGGCAAAGTCATTAAAATTGTTGGGCAAAGTCATTTTTAGAGGTCGGATAAGTGATTAACAGTGGTTGGCAAAGTCATTACAATTGTTGGGCAAAGTAATTTTTAGAGGTCGGATAAGTGATTAACAGTGGTTGGCAAAGTCATTACAATTGTTGGGCAAAGTCATTTTTAGAGTTCGGATAAGTGATTAACAGTGGTTGGCAAAGTCATTACAATTGTTGGGCACAGTCATTTTTAGAGGTCGGATAAGTGATTAATAGTGGTTGGCAAAAACATTTCAATTGTTGGGCAAATTCATTTTTAGAGGTCGGATAAGTGAATAACAGTGGTTGGCAAAGTCATTACAATTGTTGGGCAAAGTCATTTTTAGAGGTCGAATAAGTGATTAACAGTGGTTGGCAAAGTCATTTCAGTTGTTGGGAAAAGTCATTTTTAGAGGTCGGATAAGTGATTGACAGTGGTTGGCAAAGTCATTACAATTGTTGGGCAAAGTCATTTTTAGAGTTCGGATAAGTGATTAACAGTGGTTGGCAAAGTCATTACAATTGTTGGGCAAAGTCATTTCTAGAGATCGGATAAGTAATTAACAGTGGTTGGCAAAGTCATTAAAATTGTTGGGCAAAGTCATTTTTAGAGGTCGGATAAGTGATTAACAGTGGTTGGCAAAGTCATTATAATTGTTGGGCAAAGTCATTTTTAGAGTTCGGATTAGTGAATAACAGTGGTTGGCAAAGTAATTACAATTGTTGGGCAAAGTCATTTTTAGAGGTCGGATAAGTGATTGACAGTGGTTGGCAAAGTCATTACAATTGTTGGGCAAAGTCATTTCTATAGATCGGATAAGTGATGAACAGTGGTTGGCAAATTCATTACAATTGTTGGGCAAAGTCATTTTTAGAGTTCGGATAAGTGATTAACAGTGGTTGGCAAAGTCATTACAATTGTTGGGCAAAGTTTTTTCTAGAGATCGGATAAGTGATTAACAGTGGTTTAAAAATTCATTACAATTGTTGGGCAAAGTCATTTTTAGAGTTCGGATAAGTGATTAACAGTGGTTGGCAAAGTCATTACATTTGTTGGGCAAAGTCATTTTAGAGATGGGATAAGTGATTAACAGTGGTTGGCAAAGTCATTACAATTGTTGGGCAAAGTCATTTTTAGAGTTCGGATAAGTGAATAACAGTGTTTGGCAAAGTCATTACAATTGTTGGGCAAAGCCATTTTTAGAGGTGGGATAAGTGACGAACAGTGGTTGGCAAAGTCTTTAGAATTGTTGGACAAAGTCATTTCTAGAGACCGGATAAGTGATTAACAGTGGTTGGTAAAGTTATTGAGGTCGGAAAAGTGATTGAAAGTGGTGGGCAAAGTCATTACAATTGTTGGGCAAAGTCATTTTTAGAGTTCGGATAAGTGATTAACAGTGGTTGGCAAAGTCATAACAATTGTTGGGCAAAGTAATTTTTAGAGTTCGGATAAGTGATTAACAGTGGTTGGCAAAGTCATTACAATTTTTAGGCAAAGTCATTTTTAGAGGTCGGATAAGTGATTAACAGTGGTTAGCAAAAACATTTCAATTGTTAGGCAAATTCATTTTTAGAGGTCGGATAAGTGATTAACAGTGGCTGGCAAAGTCATTTCAATTTTTAGGCAAAGTCATTTTTAGAGGTCGGATAAGTGATTAACAGTGGTTGGCAAAGTCATTACAATTGTTGGGCAAAATCATTTTAAGAGTTCGGATAAGCGATTAACAGTGGTTGGCAAAGACATTATAATTGTTGTGAAAAGTCATTTCTAGAGATCGGATAAGTGATTAACAGTGGTTAGTAAAATCATCACAATTGTTGAGCAAAATAATTTTTAGAGGTCGGATTAGTGATTAACAGTGGTTGGCAAAGTCATTACAATTGTTGGGCAAAATCATTTTTAGAGTTCGGATAAGTGATTGACAGTGGTTGGCAAAGTCATTATAATTGTTGTGCAAAGTCATTTTTAGAGGTCGGATAATTGATTGACAGTTGTTGGCAAAGTCATTACAATTGTTGAGCAAAATAATTTAAAGAGGTCGGATAAGTGATTAACAGTGGTTGGCAAAGTTATTACAATTTTTGGGCAAAATCATTTTTAGAGGTCGGATAAGTGATTAACAGTGGTTGGCAAAGTCATTACTATTGTTGGGCAAAGTCATTTTTAGAGTTCGGATAAGTGATTAAGAGTGGTTGGCAAAGTCATTACAATTGTTGGGCAAAATCATTTTTAGAGTTCGGATAAGTGATTAACAGTGGTTGGCATAGTCATTACTATTGTTGGGCAAAG
Organism: Brachionus asplanchnoidis; assembly: GCA_025491095.1. Lineage (NCBI taxonomy): Eukaryota > Metazoa > Rotifera > Eurotatoria > Ploima > Brachionidae > Brachionus > Brachionus asplanchnoidis. The sequence goes on from JAILYF010000057.1 coordinate 466,545, forward strand.
TCATTTTTAGAGGTCGGATAATTTTTTGACAGTTGTTGGCTAAGTCATTACAATTGTTGAGCAAAATAATTTTTAGAGGTCGGATTAGTGATTAACAGTGGTTGGCAAAGTCATTACAATTGTTGGGCAAAGTCATTTTTAGAGTTCGCATAAGTGATTAAGAGTGGTTGGCAAAGTCATTACAATTGTTGGGCAAAATCATTTTTCGAGTTCGGATAAGTGATTAACAGTGGTTGGCAAAGTCATTACTATTGTTGGGCAAAGTCATTTTTAGAGGTCGGATAAGTGATTAACTGTGGTTGGCAAAGTCATTTCTAGAGGTCGGATAAGTGTTTGACAGTGGTTGGCAAAGTCATTTCAATTTTTAGGCAAATTCATTTTTAGAGGTCGGATAAGTGATTAACAGTGGTTGGCAAAGTCATTACAATTGTTGGGCATAATCATTTTAAGAGTTCGGATAAGCGATTAACAGTGGTTGGCAAAGTCATTATAATTGTTGGGCAAAGTCATTTTTAGAGGTCGGATAAGTGATTAACAGTGGTTAGTAAAATCATTACAATTGTTGAGCAAAATAATTTTTAGAGGTCGGATTAGTGATTAACAGTGGTTGGCAAAGTCATTACAATTGTTGGGCAAAATCATTTTTAGAGTTCGGATAAGTGATTGACAGTGGTTGGCAAAGTCATTATAATTGTTGGGCAAAGTCATTTTTAGAGGTCGGATAATTGATTGACAGTGGTTGGTAGAGTTATTGAGGTCGGATAAGTGATTGAAAGTGGTGGGCAAAGTCATTACAATTGTTGGGCAAAGTCATTTTTAGAGTTCGGATAAGTGATTAACAGTGGTTGGCAAAGTCATTATAATTGTTGGGCAAAGTCATTTTTAGTGTTCGGATAAGTGATTAACAGTGGCTGGCAAAGTCATTTCAATTTTTAGGCAAAGTCATTTTTAGAGGTCGGATAAGTGATTAACAGTGGTTGGCAAAGTCATTACAATTGTTGGGCATAATCATTTTAAGAGTTCGGATAAGCGATTAACAGTGGTTGGCAAAGTCATTATAATTGTTGGGCAGAGTCATTTTTAGAGGTAGGATAATTGATTGACAGTGGTTGGTAGAGTTATTGAGGTCGGATAAGTGATTGAAAGTGGTGGGCAAAGTCATTACAATTGTTGGGCAAAGTCATTTTTAGAGTTCGGATAAGTGATTAACAGTGGTTAGTAAAATCATTACAATTGTTGAGCAAAATAATTTTTAGAGGTCGGATTAGTGATTAACAGTGGTTGGCAAAGTCATTACAATTGTTGGGCAAAATCATTTTTAGAGTTCGGATAAGTGATTGACAGTGGTTGGCAAAGTCATTATAATTGTTGGGCAAAGTCATTTTTAGAGGTCGGATAATTGATTGACAGTGGTTGGTAGAGTTATTGAGGTCGGATAAGTGATTGAAAGTATTGGGCAAAGTCATTACAATTGTTGGGCAAAGTCATTTTTAGAGTTCGGATAAGTGATTAACAGTGGTTGGCAAAGTCATAACAATAGTTGAGCAAAGTCATTTTTAGAGGTCGGATAAGTGATTTACAGTGGCTGGCAAAGTCATTTCAATTTTTAGGCAAAGTCATTTTTAGAGGTCGGATAAGTGATTAACAGTGGTTGGCAAAGTCATTACAATTGTTGGGCATAATCATTTTAAGAGTTCGGATTAGCGATTAACAGTGGTTGGCAAAGTCATTATAATTGTTGGGCAGAGTCATTTTTAGAGGTAGGATAATTGATTGACAGTGGTTGGTAGAGTTATTGAGGTCGGATAAGTGATTGAAAGTGGTGGGCAAAGTCATTACAATTGTTGGGCAAAGTCATTTTTAGAGTTCGGATAAGTGATTAACAGTGGTTAGTAAAATCATTACAATTGTTGAGCAAAATAATTTTTAGAGGTCGGATTAGTGATTAACAGTGGTTGGCAAAGTCATTACAATTGTTTGGCAAAATCATTTTTAGAGTTCGGATAAGTGATTGACAGTGGTTGGCAAAGTCATTATAATTGTTGGGCAAAGTCATTTTTAGAGGTCGGATAATTGATTGACAGTGGTTGGTAGAGTTATTGAGGTCGGATAAGTGATTGAAAGTGGTGGGCAAAGTCATTACAATTGTTTGGCAAAGTCATTTTTAGAGTTCGGATAAGTGATTAACAGTGGTTGGCAAAGTCATAACAATAGTTGAGCAAAGTCATTTTTAGAGGTCGGATAAGTGATTTACAGCGGTTGGAAAAGTCATTACAATTGTTGGGCAAAGTAATTTTTAGAGTTCGGATAAGTGATTAACAGTGGTTGGCAAAGTCATTACAATTTTTAGGCAAAGTCATTTTTAGAGGTCGGATAAGTGATTAACAGTGGTTAGCAAAAACATTTCAATTGTTGGGCAAATTCATTTTTAGAGGTCGGATAAGTGATTAACAGTGGCTGGCAAAGTCATTTCAATTTTTAGGCAAGGTCATTTTTAGAGGTCGGATTAGTGATTAACAGTGGCTGGCAAAGTCATTACAATTGTTGGGCAAAATCATTTTTAGAGTTCGGATAAGTGATTGACAGTGGTTGGCAAAGTCATTATAATTGTTGTGCAAAGTCATTTTTAGAGGTCGGATAATTGATTGACAGTTGTTGGCAAAGTCATTACAATTGTTGAGCAAAATAATTTAAAGAGGTCGGATAAATGATTAACAGTGGTTGGCAAAGTTATTACAATTTTTGGGCAAAGTCATTTTTAGAGGTCGGATAAGTGATTAACAGTGGTCTGAAAAGTCATTACTATTGTTGGGCAAAGTCATTTTTAGAGTTCGGATAAATGATTAACAGTGGTTGGCAAAGTCATTACAATTGTTGGGCAAAATCATTTTTAGAGTTCGGATAAGTGATTAACAGTGGTTGGCAAAGTCATTACTATTGTTGGGCAAAGTCATTTTTAGAGGTCGGATAATTGTTTGACAGTTGTTGGCTAAGTCATTACAATTGTTGAGCAAAATAATTTTTAGATGTCGGATTAGTGATTAACAGTGGTGGGCAAAAGCATTACAATTTTAGGGAAAAGTCATTTTTAGAGGTCGGATAAGTGATAAACTGTGGTTGGCAAAGTCATTTCTAGAGGTTGGATAAGTGTTTGACAGTGGTTGGAAGTTCAATATAATTGTTGTGCAAAGTCATTTCTAGAGATCGGATAAGTAATTAACAGTGGTTGGAAGTTCAATATAATTGTTGGGCAAAGACATTTTTAGAGGTTGGATAAGTGATTAACAGTGGTTGGCAAAGTCATTTTAATTGTTGGGCAAAGTCTTTTTTAGTGTTCGGATAAGTGATTAACAGTGGCTGGCAAAGTCATTTTAAGAGGTCGGATAAGTGATTAACAGTGGTTGGCAAAGTTATTACAATTGTTAGGGAAGATCATTTTAAGAGTTCGGATAAGCGATTAACAGTGGTTGGCAAAGTCATTATAATTATTGTGCAAAGTCATTTCTAGAGATCGGATAAGTGATTAACAGTGGTTAGTAAAATCATTACAATTGTTGAGCAAAATAATTTTTAGAGGTCGGATTAGTGATTAACAGTGGTTGGCAAATCATTACAATTGTTGGGCAAAAGTCATTTTTAGAGGTCGGATAAGTGATTAACTGTGGTTGGCAAAGTCATTTCTAGAGGTCGGATAAGTGTTTGACAGTGGTTGGCAAAGTCATTATAATTGTTGTGCAAAGTCATTTCTAGAGATCGGATATGTAATTAACAGTGGTTGGAAGTTCATTATAATTGTTGGGCAAAGTCATATCTGGAGATCGGATTAGTGATTAAGAGTGGTTGGCAAAGTCATTACAATTGTTGGGCAAAGACATTTTTAGAGGTCGGATAAGTGATTAACAGTGGTTGGAAAAGTCATTTTAATTGTTGGGCAAAGTCATTTTTAGTGTTCGGATAAGTGATTAACAGTGGTTGGCAAAGTTATTACAATTTTTGGGCAAAGTCATTTTTAGAGGTCGGATAAGTGATTAACAGTGGTTGGCAAAGTCATTACTATTGTTGGGCAAAGTCATTTTTAGAGTTCGGATAAGTGATTAAGAGTGGTTGGCAAAGTCATTACAATTGTTGGGCAAAATCATTTTTAGAGTTCGGATAAGTAATTAACAGTAGTTGGCAAAGTCATTACTATTGTTTGGCAAAGTCATTTTTAGAGGTCGGATAATTGATTGACAGTTGTATGGCTAAGTCATTACAATTGTTGAGCAAAATAATTTTTAGATGTCGGATTAGTGATTAACAGTGGTTGGCAAAAGCATTACAATTTTTGGGAAAAGTCATTTTTAGAGGTCGGATAAGTGGTTAACTGTGGTTGGCAAAGTCATTACTATTGTTGGGCAAAGTCATTTTTAGAGATCGGATAAGTAATTAACAGTGGTTGGAAGTTCATTATAATTGTTGGGCAAAGTCATATCTGGAGATCGGATAAGTGATTAAGAGTGGTTGGCAAAGTCATTACAATTGTTGGGCAAAGTCATATCTAGAGATCGGATAAGTAATTAACAGTGGTTGGAAGTTCATTATAATTGTTGGGCAGAGTCATATCTGGAGATCGGATTAGTGATTAAGAGTGGTTGGCAAAGTCATTACAATTGTTGGGCAAAGTCATTTCTAGAGATCGGATAAGTAATTAATAGTGGTTGGCAAAGTCATTAAAATTGTTGGGCAAAGACATTTTTAGAGGTCGGATAAGTGATTAACAGTGGTTGGAATAGTCATTATAATTGTTGGGCAAAGTCATATCTGGAGATCGGATAAGTGATTAAGAGTGGTTGGCAAAGTCATTATAATTGTTGTGCAAAGTCATTTTTAGAGGTCGGATAAGTGATTAACAGTGGTTGGCAAAGTCATTCCTATTGTTGGGCAAAGTCATTTTTAGAGTTCGGATAAGTGATTAAGAGTGGTTGGCAAAGTCATTACAATTGTTGGGCAAAATCATTTTTAGAGTTCGGATAAGTGATTAACAGTGGTTGGCAAAGTCATTACTACTGTTGGGCAAAGTCATTTTTAGAGGTCGGATAATTGATTGACAGTTGTATGGCTAAGTCATTACAATTGTTGAGCAAAATAATTTTTTGATGTCGGATTAGTGATTAACAGTGGTTGGCAAAAGCATTACAATTTTTGGGAAAAGTCATTTTAAGAGGTCGGATAAGTGATTAACTGTGGTTGGCAAAGTCATTTCTAGAGGTCGGATAAGTGTTTAACAGTGGTTGGCAAAGTCATTATAATTGTTGTGCAAAGTCATTTCTAGAGATCGGATAAGTGATTAAGAGTGGTTGGCAAAGTCATTACAATTGTTGGGCAAAGTCATTTCTAGAGATCGGATAAGTAATTAACAGTGGTTGGAAGTTGATTATAATTGTTGGGCAGAGTCATATCTGGAGATCGGATTAGTGATTAAGAGTGGTTGGCAAAGTCATTACAATTGTTGGGCAAAGTCATTTCTAGAGATCGGATTAGTAATTAATAGTGGTTGGCAAAGTCATTAAAATTGTTGGGCAAAGTCATTTTTAGTGTTCGGATAAGTGATTAGCAGTGGTTGGCAAAGTTATTACAATTTTTGGGCAAAGTCATATCTGGAGATCGGATAAGTGATTAAGAGTGGTTGGCAAAGTTATTACAATTTTTGGGCAAAGTCATTTTTAGAGGTCGGATAAGTGATTAACAGTGGTTGGCAAAGTCATTACTATTGTTGGGCAAAGTCATTTTTAGAGTTCGGATAAGTGATTAATAGTGGTTGGCAAAGTCATTACTATTGTTGGGCAAAGTCATTTTTAGATGTCGGATTAGTAATTAACAGTGGTTGGCAAAAGCATTACAATTTTTGGGAAAAGTCATTTCTAGAGATCGGATAAGTAATTAATAGTGGTTGGCAAAGTCATTAAAATTGTTGGGCAGAGTCATATCTGGAGATCGGATTAGTGATTAAGAGTGGTTGGCAAAGTCATTACAATTGTTGGGCAAAATCATTTTTAGAGTTCGGATAAGTGATTAACAGTGGTTGGCAAAGTCATTACTATTGTTGGGCAAAGTCATTTTTAGAGTTCGGATAAGTAATTAACAGTGGTTGGAAGTTCATTATAATTGTTGGGCAAAGTCATATCTGGAGATCGGATAAGTGATTAAGAGTGGTTGGCAAAGTCATTACAATTGTTGGGCAAAGTCATATCTAGAGATCGGATAAGTAATTAACAGTGGTTGGAAGTTCATTATAATTGTTGGGCAGAGTCATATCTGGAGATCGGATTAGTGATTAAGAGTGGTTGGCAAATTCATTACAATTGTTGGGCAAAGTCATTTCTAGAGATCGGATAAGTAATTAATAGTGGTTGGCAAAGTCATTAAAATTGTTGGGCAAAGACATTTTTAGAGGTCGGATAAGTGATTAACAGTGGTTGGAATAGTCATTATAATTGTTGGGCAAAGTCATATCTGGAGATCGGATAAGTGATTAATAGTGGTTGGCAAAGTCATTAAAATTGTTGGGCAGAGTCATATCTGGAGATCGGATTAGTGATTAAGAGTGGTTGGCAAAGTCATTACAATTGTTGGGCAAAATCATTTTTAGAGTTCGGATAAGTGATTAACAGTGGTTGGCAAAGTCATTACTATTGTTGGGCAAAGTCATTTTAGAGATCGGATAAGTAATTAACAGTGGTTGGAAGTTCATTATAATTGTTGGGCAAAGTCATATCTGGAGATCGGATAAGTGATTAAGAGTGGTTGGCAAAGTCATTACAATTGTTGGGCAAAGTCATATCTAGAGATCGGATAAGTAATTAACAGTGGTTGGAAGTTCATTATAATTGTTGGGCAGAGTCATATCTGGAGATCGGATTAGTGATTAAGAGTGGTTGGCAAAGTCATTACAATTGTTGGGCAAAGTCATTTCTAGAGATCGGATAAGTAATTAATAGTGGTTGGCAAAGTCATTAAAATTGTTGGGCAAAGACATTTTTAGAGGTCGGATAAGTGATTAACAGTGGTTGGAATAGTCATTATAATTGTTGGGCAAAGTCATATCTGGAGATCGGATAAGTGATTAAGAGTGGTTGGCAAAGTCATTATAATTGTTGTGCAAAGTCATTTTTAGAGGTCGGATAAGTGATTAACAGTGGTTGGCAAAGTCATTCCTATTGTTGGGCAAAGTCATTTTAGAGTTCGGATAAGTGATTAAGAGTGGTTGGCAAAGTCATTACAATTGTTGGGCAAAATCATTTTTAGAGTTCGGATAAGTGATTAACAGTGGTTGGCAAAGTCATTACTACTGTTGGGCAAAGTCATTTTTAGAGGTCGGATAATTGATTGACAGTTGTATGGCTAAGTCATTACAATTGTTGAGCAAAATAATTTTTTGATGTCGGATTAGTGATTAACAGTGGTTGGCAAAAGCATTACAATTTTTGGGAAAAGTCATTTTAAGAGGTCGGATAAGTGATTAACTGTGGTTGGCAAAGTCATTTCTAGAGGTCGGATAAGTGTTTAACAGTGGTTGGCAAAGTCATTATAATTGTTGTGCAAAGTCATTTCTAGAGATCGGATAAGTGATTAAGAGTGGTTGGCAAAGTCATTACAATTGTTGGGCAAAGTCATTTCTAGAGATCGGATAAGTAATTAACAGTGGTTGGAAGTTGATTATAATTGTTGGGCAGAGTCATATCTGGAGATCGGATTAGTGATTAAGAGTGGTTGGCAAAGTCATTACAATTGTTGGGCAAAGTCATTTCTAGAGATCGGATAAGTAATTAATAGTGGTTGGCAAAGTCATTAAAATTGTTGGGCAAAGTCATTTTTAGTGTTCGGATAAGTGATTAGCAGTGGTTGGCAAAGTTATTACAATTTTTGGGCAAAGTCATATCTGGAGATCGGATAAGTGATTAAGAGTGGTTGGCAAAGTTATTACAATTTTTGGGCAAAGTCATTTTTAGAGGTCGGATAAGTGATTAACAGTGGTTGGCAAAGTCATTACTATTGTTGGGCAAAGTCATTTTTAGAGTTCGGATAAGTGATTAATAGTGGTTGGCAAAGTCATTACTATTGTTGGGCAAAGTCATTTTTAGATGTCGGATTAGTAATTAACAGTGGTTGGCAAAAGCATTACAATTTTGGGAAAAGTCATTTCTAGAGATCGGATAAGTAATTAATAGTGGTTGGCAAAGTCATTAAAATTGTTGGGCAGAGTCATATCTGGAGATCGGATTAGTGATTAAGAGTTGTTGGCAAAGTCATTACAATTGTTGGGCAAAATCATTTTTAGAGTTCGGATAAGTGATTAACAGTGGTTGGCAAAGTCATTACTATTGTTGGGCAAAGTCATTTTTAGAGTTCGGATTAGTGATTAACAGTGGTTGGCAAAAGCATTACAATTTTTGGGAAAAGTCATTTCTAGAGATCGGATAAGTAATTAATAGTGGTTGGCAAAGTCATTAAAATTGTTGGGCAAAGTCATTTTTAGAGTTCGGATAATTGATTAAGAGTGGTTGGCAAAGTCATTACAATTGTTGGGCAAAATCATTTTTAGAGTTCGGATAAGTGATTAACAGTGGTTGGCAAAGTCATTACTATTGTTTGGCAAAGTCATTTTTAGAGGTCGGATAATTGATTGACAGTTGTATGGCTAAGTCATTACAATTGTTGAGCAAAATAATTTTTAGATGTCGGATTAGTGATTAACAGTGGTTGGCAAAAGCATTACAATTTTTGGGAAAAGTCATTTTAAGAGGTCGGATAAGTGATTAACTGTGGTTGGCAAAGTCATTTCTAGAGGTCGGATAAGTGTTTAACAGTGGTTGGCAAAGTCATTATAATTGTTGTGCAAAGTCATTTCTAGAGATCGGATAAGTGATTAAGAGTGGTTGGCAAAGTCATTACAATTGTTGGGCAAAGTCATTTCTAGAGATCGTATAAGTAATTAACAGTGGTTGGAAGTTGATTATAATTGTTGGGCAGAGTCATATCTGGAGATCGGATTAGTGATTAAGAGTGGTTGGCAAAGTCATTACAATTGTTGGGCAAAGTCATTTCCAGAGATCGGATAAGTAATTAATAGTGGTTGGCAAAGTCATTAAAATTGTTGGGCAAAGTCATTTTTAGTGTTCGGATAAGTGATTAGCAGTGGTTGGCAAAGTTATTACAATTTTTGGGCAAAGTCATATCTGGAGATCGGATAAGTGATTAAGAGTGGTTGGCAAAGTTATTACAATTTTTGGGCAAAGTCATTTTTAGAGGTCGGATAAGTGATTAACAGTGGTTGGCAAAGTCATTACTATTGTTGGGCAAAGTCATTTTTAGAGTTCGGATAAGTGATTAATAGTGGTTGGCAAAGTCATTACTATTGTTGGGCAAAGTCATTTTTAGATGTCGGATTAGTGATTAACAGTGGTTGGCAAAAGCATTACAATTTTTGGGAAAAGTCATTTCTAGAGATCGGATAAGTAATTTATAGTGGTTGGCAAAGTCATTAAAATTGTTGGGCAGAGTCATATCTGGAGATCGGATTAGTGATTAAGAGTGGTTGGCAAAGTCATTACAATTGTTGGGCAAAATCATTATTAAAGTTTGGATAAGTGATTAACAGTGGTTGGCAATGTCATTACTATTGTTGGGCAAAGTCATTTTTAGATGTCGGATTAGTGATTAACAGTGGTTGGCAAAAGCATTACAATTTTTGGGAAAAGTCATTTCTAGAGATCGGATAAGTAATTAATAGTGGTTGGCAAAGTCATTAAAATTGTTGGGCAAAGTCATTTTTAGAGTTCGGATAAGTGATTAAGAGTGGTTGGCAAAGTCATTACAATTGTTGGGCAAAATCATTTTTAGAGTTCGGATAAGTGATTAACAGTGGTTGGCAAAGTCATTACTATTGTTTGGCAAAGTCATTTTTAGAGGTCGGATAATTGATTGACAGTTGTATGGCTAAGTCATTACAATTGTTGAGCAAAATAATTTTTAGATGTCGGATTAGTGATTAACAGTGGTTGGCAAAAGCATTACAATTTTTGGGAAAGTCATTTTTAGAGGTCGGATAAGTGATTAACTGTGGTTGGCAAAGTCATTACTATTGTTGGGCAAAGTCATTTTTAGAGATCGGATAAGTAATTAACAGTGGTTGGAAGTTCATTATAATTGTTGGGCAAAGTCATATCTGGAGATCGGATAAGTGATTAAGAGTGGTTGGCAAAGTCATTACAATTGTTGGGCAAAGTCATATCTAGAGATCGGATAAGTAATTAACAGTGGTGCGAATAGTCATTATAATTGTTGGGCAAAGTCATATCTGGAGATCGGATAAGTGATTAAGAGTGGTTGGCAAAGTCATTATAATTGTTGTGCAAAGTCATTTTTAGAGGTCGGATAAGTGATTAACAGTGGTTGGCAAAGTCATTCCTATTGTTGGGCAAAGTCATTTTTAGAGTTCGGATAAGTGATTAAGAGTGGTTGGCAAAGTCATTACAATTGTTGGGCAAAATCATTTTTAGAGTTCGAATAAGTGATTAACAGTGGTTGGCAAAGTCATTACTATTGTTGGGCAAAGTCATTTTAAGAGGTCGGATAATTGATTGACAGTTGTATGGCTAAGTCATTACAATTGTTGAGCAAAATAATTTTTAGATGTCGGATTAGTGATTAACAGTGGTTGGCAAAAGCATTACAATTTTTGGGAAAAGTCATTTTAAGAGGTCGGATAAGTGATTAACTGTGGTTGGCAAAGTCATTTCTAGAGGTCGGATAAGTGTTTAACAGTGGTTGGCAAAGTCATTACAATTGTTGGGCAAAGTCATTTCTAGAGATCGGATAAGTAATTAACAGTGGTTGGAAGTTGATTATAATTGTTGGGCAGAGTCATATCTGGAGATCGGATTAGTGATTAAGAGTGGTTGGCAAAGTCATTACAATTGTTGGGCAAAGTCATTTCTAGAGATCGGATAAGTAATTAATAGTGGTTGGCAAAGTCATTAAAATTGTTGGGCAAAGTCATTTTTAGTGTTCGGATAAGTGATTAGAAGTGGTTGGCAAAGTTATTACAATTTTTGGGCAAAGTCATATCTGGAGATCGGATAAGTGATTAAGAGTGGTTGGCAAAGTTATTACAATTTTTGGGCAAAGTCATTTTTAGAGGTCGGATAAGTGATTAACAGTGGTTGGCAAAGTCATTACTATTGTTGGGCAAAGTCATTTTTAGAGTTCGGATAAGTGATTAAGAGTGGTTGGCAAAGTCATTACTATTGTTGGGCAAAGTCATTTTTAGATGTCGGATTAGTGATTAACAGTGGTTGGCAAAAGCATTACAATTTTTGGGAAAAGTCATTTCTAGAGATCGGATAAGTAATTAATAGTGGTTGGCAAAGTCATTAAAATTGTTGGGCAGAGTCATATCTGGAGATCGGATTAGTGATTAAGAGTGGTTGGCAAAGTCATTACAATTGTTGGGCAAAATCATTTTTGGAGTTCGGATAAGTGATTAACAGTGGTTGGCAAAGTCATTACTATTGTTAGGCAAAGTCATTTTTAGATGTCGGATTAGTGATTAACAGTGGTTGGCAAAAGCATTACAATTTTTGGGAAAAGTCATTTGTAGAGATCGGATAAGTAATTAATAGTGGCTGGCAAAGTCATTAAAATTGTTGGGCAGAGTCATATCTGGAGATCGGATTAGTGATTAAGAGTGGTTGGCAAAGTCATTACAATTGTTGGGCAAAGTCATTTCTAGAGATCGGATAAGTAATTAATAGTGGTTGGCAAAGTCATTTTTAGAGGTCGGATAATTGATTGACAGTTGTATGGCTAAGTCATTACAATTGTTGAGCAAAATAATTTTTAGATGTCGGATTAGTGATTAACAGTGGTTGGCAAAAGCATTACAATTTTTGGGAAAAGTCATTTTAAGAGGTCGGATAAGTGATTAACTGTGGTTGGCAAAGTCATTTCTAGAGGTCGGATAAGTGTTTGACAGTGGTTGGCAAAGTCATTATAATTGTTGTATAAAGTCATTTCTAGAGATCGGATAAGTAATTAACAGTGGTTGGAAGTTCATTATAATTGTTGGGCAAAGTCATATCTGGAGATCGGATAAGTGATTAAGAGTGGTTGGCAAAGTCATTACTATTGTTGGGCAAAGTCATTTCTAGAGATCGGATAAGTAATTAACAGTGGTTGGAAGTTCATTATAATTGTTGGGAAGAGTCATATCTGGAGATCGGATTAGTGATTAAGAGTGGTTGGCAAAGTCATTACAATAGTTGGGCAAAGTCATTTCTAGAGATCGGATAAGTAATTAATAGTGGTTGGCAAAGTCATTAAAATTGTTGGGCAAAGTCATTTTAGTGTTCGGATAAGTGATTAACAGTGGTTGGCAAAGTTATTACAATTTTTGGGCAAAGTCATTTTTAGAGGTCGGATAAGTGATTAACAGTCGTTGGCAAAGTCATTACTATTGTTGGGCAAAGTCATTTTTAGAGTTCGGATAAGTGATTAAGAGTGGTTGGCAAAGTCATTACTATTGTTGGGCAAAGTCATTTTTAGAGTTCGGATAAGTGATTAACAGTGGTTGGCAAAGTCATTACTATTGTTTGGCAAAGTCATTTTTAGAGGTCGGATAATTGATTGACAGTTGTATGGCTAAGTCATTACAATTGTTGAGCAAAATAATTTTTAGATGTCGGATTAGTGATTAACAGTGGTTGGCAAAAGCATTACAATTTTTGGGAAAAGTCATTTTAGAGGTCGGATAAGTGATTAACTGTGGTTGGCAAAGTCATTTCTAGAGGCCGGATAAGTGTTTGACAGTGGTTGGCAAAGTCATTATAATTGTTGTGCAAAGTCATTTCTAGAGATCGGATAAGTAATTAACAGTGGTTGGAAGTTCATTATAATTGTTGGGCAAAGTCATATCTGGAGATCGGATAAGTGTTTGACAGTGGTTGGCAAAGTCATTATAATTGTTGTGCAAAGTCATTTCTAGAGATCGGATAAGTAATTAACAGTGGTTGGCAAAGTCATTAAAATTGTTGGGCAAAGACATTTTTAGAGGTCGGATAAGTGATTAACAGTGGTTGGCAAAGTCATTATAATTGTTGGGCAAAGTCATTTTTAGTGTTCGGATAAGTGATTAAGAGTGGTTGGCAAAGTCATTACTATTGTTGGGCAAAGTCATTTTTAGAGTTCGGATAAGTGATTAACAGTGGTTGGCAAAGTCATTACTATTGTTTGGCAAAGTCATTTTTAGAGGTCGGATAATTGATTGACAGTTGTATGGCTAAGTCATTACAATTGTTGAGCAAAATAATTTTTAGATGTCGGATTAGTGATTAACAGTGGTTGGCAAAAGCATTACAATTTTTGGGAAAAGTCATTTTTAGAGGTCGGATAAGTGATTAACTGTGGTTGGCAAAGTCATTTCTAGAGGTCGGATAAGTGTTTGACAGTGGTTGGCAAAGTCATTATAATTGTTGTATAAAGTCATTTCTAGAGATCGGATAAGTAATTAACAGTGGTTGGAAGTTCATTATAATTGTTGGGCAAAGTCATATCTGGAGATCGGATAAGTGATTAAGAGTGGTTGGCAAAGTCATTACAATTGTTAAGCAAAATAATTTTTAGATGTCGGATTAGTGATTAACAATGGTTGGCAAAAGCATTACAGTTTTTGGCAAAGTCATTTTTAGAGGTCGGATAATTGATTGACAGTAGTATGTCTAAGTCATTACAATTGTTGAGCAAAATAATTTTTAGATGTCGGATTAGTGATTAACAGTGGTTGGCAAAAGCATTACAATTTTTGGGAAAAGTCATTTTTAGAGGTCGGATAAGTGATTAACTGTGGTTGGCAAAGTCATTACTATTGTTGGGCAAAGTCATTTTTAGAGATCGGATAAGTAATTAACAGTGGTTGGAAGTTCATTATAATTGTTGGGCAAAGTCATATCTGGAGATCGGATAAGTGATTAAGAGTGGTTGGCAAAGTCATTACAATTGTTGGGCAAAGTCATTTCTAGAGATCGGATAAGTAATTAACAGTGGTTGGAAGTTCATTATAATTGTTGGGCAGAGTCATATCTGGAGATCGGATTAGTGATTAAGAGTGGTTGGCAAAGTCATTACAATTGTTGGGCAAAGTCATTTCTAGAGATCGGATAAGTAATTAATAGTGGTTGGCAAAGTCATTAAAATTGTTGGGCAAAGACATTTTTAGAGGTCGGATAAGTGATTAACAGTGGTTGGAATAGTCATTATAATTGTTGGGCAAAGTCATATCTGGAGATCGGATAAGTGATTAAGAGTGGTTGGCAAAGTTATTACAATTTTTGGGCAAAGTCATTTTTAGAGGTCGGATAAGTGATTAACAGTGGTTGGCAAAGTCATTACTATTGTTGGGTAAAGTCATTTTTAGAGTTCGGATAAGTGATTAAGAGTGGTTGGCAAAGTCATTACAATTGTTGGGCAAAATCATTTTTAGAGTTCGGATAAGTGATTAACAGTGGTTGGCAAAGTCATTACTATTGTTGGGCAAAGTCATTTTTAGAGGTCGGATAAGTGATTAAGAGTGGTTGGCAAAGTCATTACAATTGTTGGGCAAAATCATTTTTAGAGTTCGGATAAGTGATTAACAGTGGTTGGCAAAAGCATTACAATTTTTGGGAAAAGTCATTTTTAGAGGTCGGATAAGTGATTAACTGTGGTTGGCAAAGTCATTTCTAGAGGTCGGATAAGTGTTTGACATTGGTTGGCAAAGTCATTATAATTGTTGTATAAAGTCATTTCTAGAGATCGGATAAGTAATTAACAGTGGTTGGAAGTTCATTATAATTGTTGGGCAAAGTCATATCTGGAGATCGGATAAGTGATTAAGAGTGGTTGGCAAAGTCATTACTATTGTTGGGCAAAGTCATTTCTAGAGATCGGATAAGTAATTAACAGTGGTTGGAAGTTCATTATAATTGTTGGGCAGAGTCATATCTGGAGATCGGATTAGTGATTAAGAGTGGTTGGCAAAGTCATTACAATAGTTGGGCAAAGTCATTTCTAGAGATCGGATAAGTAATTAATAGTGGTTGGCAAAGTCATTAAAATTGTTGGGCAAAGTCATTTTTAGTGTTCGGATAAGTGATTAACAGTGGTTGGCAAAGTTATTACAATTTTTGGGCAAAGTCATTTTTAGAGGTCGGATAAGTGATTAACAGTCGTTGGCAAAGTCATTACTATTGTTGTGAAAAATCATTTTTAGAGTTCGGATAAGTGATTAACAGTGGTTGGCAAAGTCATTACTATTGTTTGGCAAAGTCATTTTTAGAGGTCGGATAATTGATTGACAGTTGTATGGCTAAGTCATTACAATTGTTGAGCAAAATAATTTTTAGATGTCGGATTAGTGATTAACAGTGGTTGGCAAAAGCATTACAATTTTTGGGAAAAGTCATTTTTAGAGGTCGGATAAGTGATTAACTGTGGTTGGCAAAGTCATTTCTAGAGGCCGGATAAGTGTTTGACAGTGGTTGGCAAAGTCATTATAATTGTTGTGCAAAGTCATTTCTAGAGATCGGATAAGGAATTAACAGTGGTTGGAAGTTCATTATAATTGTTGGGCAAAGTCATATCTGGAGATCGGATAAGTGTTTGACAGTGGTTGGCAAAGTCATTATAATTGTTGTGCAAAGTCATTTCTAGAGATCGGATAAGTAATTAACAGTGGTTGGCAAAGTCATTAAAATTGTTGGGCAAAGACATTTTTAGAGGTTGGATAAGTGATTAACAGTGGTTGGCAAAGTCATTATAATTGTTGGGCAAAGTCATTTTTAGAGTTCGGATAAGTGATTAAGAGTGGTTGGCAAAGTCATTACAACTGTTGGGCAAAGTCATTTTTAGAGGTCGGATAATTGATTGACAGTTGTATGGCTAAGTCATTACAATTGTTGAGCAAAATAATTTTTAGATGTCGGATTAGTGATTAACAGTGGTTGGCAAAAGCATTACAATTTTTGGGAAAAGTCATGTTTAGAGGTCGGATAAGTGATTAACTGTGGTTGGCAAAGTCATTTCTAGAGGTCGGATAAGTGTTTGACAGTAATTGGCAAAGTCATTATAATTGTTGTATAAAGTCATTTCTAGAGATCGGATAAGTAATTAACAGTGGTTGGAAGTTCATTATAATTGTTTGGCAAAGTCATATCTGGAGATCGGATAAGTGATTAAGAGTGGTTGGCAAAGTCATTACAATTGTTAAGCAAAATAATTTTTAGATGTCGGATTAGTGATTAACAATGGTTGGCAAAAGCATTACAGTTTTTGGGAAAAGTCATTTTTAGAGGTCGGATAAGTGATTAACTGTGGTTGGAATAGTCATTATAATTGTTGGGCAAAGTCATTTTTAGTGTTCGGATAAGTGATTAACAGTGGTTGGCAAAGTTATTAAAATTTTTGGGCAAAGTCATTTTTAGAGGTCGGATAAGTGATTAACAGTGGTTGGCAAAGTCATTACTTTTGTTGGGCAAAGTCATTTTAGAGTTCGGATAAGTGATTAAGAGTGGTTGGCAAAGTCATTACAATTGTTGGGCAAAGTCATTTTTAGAGTTCGGATAAGTGATTAACAGTGGTTGGCAAAGTCATTACTATTGTTGGGCAAAGTCATTTTTAGAGGTCGGATAATTGATTGACAGTTGTATGGCTAAGTCATTACAATTGTTGAGCAAAATAATTTTTAGATGTCGGATTAGTGATTAACAGTGGTTGGCGAAAGCATTACAATTTTTGGGAAAAGTCATTTTTAGAGGTCGGATAAGTGATTAACTGTGGTTGGCAAAGTCATTTCTAGAGGTCGGATAAGTGTTTGACAGTGGTTGGCAAAGTCATTATAATTGTTGTGCAAAGTCATTTTTAGAGATCGGATAAGTAATTAACAGTGGTTGGAAGTTCATTATAATTGTTGGGCAAAGTCATATCTGGAGATCGGATAAGTGATTAAGAGTGGTTGGCAAAGTCATTACAATTGTTGGGCAAAGTCATTTCTAGATATCGGATAAGTAATTAACAGTGGTTGGCAAAGTCATTACAATTGTTGAGCAAAATAATTTTTAGATGTCGGATTAGTGATTAACAGTGGTTGGCAAAGTCATTACAATTGTTGGGCAAAGTCATTTCTAGAGATCGGATAAGTAATTAACAGTGGTTGGCAAAGTCATTAAAATTGTTGGGCAAAGACATTTTTAGAGGTCGGATAAGTGATTAACAGTGGTTGGAAAAGTCATTATAATTGTTGGGCAAAGTAATTTTTAGTGTTCGGATAAGTGATTAACAGTGGTTGGCAAAGTTATTACAATTTTTGGGCAAAGTCATTTTTAGAGGTCGGATAAGTGATTAACAGTGGTTGGCAAAGTCATTATAATTGTTGGGCAAAGTCATTTTTAGTGTTCGGATAAGTGATTAACAGTGGTTGGAAAAGTCATTATAATTGTTGGGCAAAGTCATTTTTAGTGTTCGGATAAGTGATTAACAGTGGTTGGCAAAGTTATTACAATTTTTGGGCAAAGTCATTTTTAGAGGTCGGATAAGTGATTAACAGTGGTTGGCAAAGTCATTATAATTGTTGGGCAAAGTCATTTTTAGTGTTCGGATAAGTGATTAACAGTGGTTGGCAAAGATATTACAATTTTTGGGCAAAGTCATTTTTAGAGGTCGGATAAGTGATTAACAGTGGTTGCCAAAGTCATTACTATTGTTGGGCAAAGTCATTTTTAGTGTTCGGATAAGTGATTAACAGTGGTTGGCAAAGTTATTACAATTTTTGGGCAAAGTCATTTTTAGAGGTCGGATAAGTGATTAACAGTGGATGGCAAAGTCATTATAATTGTTGGGCAAAGTCATTTTTAGTGTTCGGATAAGTGATTAACAGTGGTTGGCAAAGTTATTACAGTTTTTGGGCAAAGTCATTTTTAGAGGTCGGATAAGTGATTAACAGTGGTTGGCAAAGTCATTACTATTGTTGGGCAAAGTCATTTTTAGAGTTCGGATAAGTGATTAAGAGTGGTTGGCAAAGTCATTACAATTGTTGAGCAAAATAATTTTTTGATGTCGGATTAGTGATTAACAGTGGTTGGCAAAAGCATTACAATTTTTGGGAAAAGTCATTTTTAGAGGTCGGATAAGTGATTAACTGTGGTTGGCAAAGTCATTTCTAGAGGTCGGATAAGTGTTTGACATTGGTTGGCAAAGTCATTATAATTGTTGTATAAAGTCATTTCTAGAGATCGGATAAGTAATTAACAGTGGTTGGAAGTTCATTATAATTGTTGGGCAAAGTCATATCTGGAGATCGGATAAGTGATTAAGAGTGGTTGGCAAAGTCATTACTATTGTTGGGCAAAGTCATTTCTAGAGATCGGATAAGTAATTAACAGTGGTTGGCAAAGTCATTAAAATTGTTGGGCAAAGACATTTTTAGAGGTCGGATAAGTGATTAACAGTGGTTGGCAAAGTCATTATAATTGTTGGGCAAAGTCATTTTTAGTGTTCGGATAAGTGATTAAGAGTGGTTGGCAAAGTCGTTACAATTGTTGGGCAAAATCATTTTTAGAGTTCGGATGAGTGATTAAGAGTGGTTGGCAAAGTCATTACAATTGTTGGGCAAAGTCATTTTTACAGGTCGGATAATTGATTGACAGTTGTATGGCTAAGTCATTACAATTGTTGAGCAAAATAATTTTTAGATGTCGGATTAGTGATTTACAGTGGTTGGCAAAGTCATTACAATTGTTGGGCAAAGTCATTTCTAGAGATCGGATAAGTAATTAACAGTGGTTGGCAAAGTCATTAAAATTGTTGGGCAAAGACATTTTTAGAGGTCGGATAAGTGATTAACAGTGGTTGGAAAAGTCATTATAATTGTTGGGCAAAGTCATTTTTAGTGTTCGGATAAGTGATTAACAGTGGTTGGCAAAGTTATTACAATTTTTGGGCAAAGTCATTTTTAGAGGTCGGATAAGTGATTAACAGTGGTTGGCAAAGTCATTATAATTGTTGGGCAAAGTCATTTTTAGTGTTCGGATAAGTGATTAACAGTGGTTGGAAAAGTCATTATAATTGTTGGGCAAAGTCATTTTTAGTGTTCGGATAAGTGATTAACAGTGGTTGGCAAAGTTATTACAATTTTTGGGCAAAGTCATTTTTAGAGGTCGGATAAGTGATTAACAGTGGTTGGCAAAGTCATTACAATTGTTGGGCAAAGTCATTTCTAGAGATCGGATAAGTAATTAACAGTGGTTGGCAAAGTCATTAAAATTGTTGGGCAAAGTCATTTTTAGAGGTCGGATAAGTGATTAACAGTGGTTGCCAAAGTCATTACTATTGTTGGGCAAAGTCATTTTTAGTGTTCGGATAAGTGATTAACAGTGGTTGGCAAAGTTATTACAATTTTTGGGCAAAGTCATTTTTAGAGGTCGGATAAGTGATTAACAGTGGTTGGCAAAGTCATTATAATTGTTGGGCAAAGTCATTTTTAGTGTTCGGATAAGTGATTAACAGTGTTTGTCAAAGTTATTACAATTTTTGGGCAAAGTCATTTTTAGAGGTCGGATAAGTGATTAACAGTGGTTGGCAAAGTCATTACAATTGTTGAGCAAAATAATTTTTAGATGTCGGATAAGTGATTAACAGTGGTTGGCAAAGTCATTACAATTGTTGAGCAAAATAATTTTTAGATGTCGGATTAGTGATTAACAGTGGTTGGCAAAGTCATTACAATTGTTGAGCAAAATAATTTTTAGATGTCGGATTAGTGATTAACAGTGGTTGGCAAAGTCATTACAATTGTTTGGCAAAGTCATTTCTAGAGATCGGATAAGTAATTAACAGTGGTTGGCAAAGTCATTAAAATTGTTGGGCAAAGTCATTTTTAGTGTTCGGATAAGTGATTAACATTGGTTGGAAAAGTCATTATAATTGTTGGGCAAAGTCATT
Organism: Brachionus asplanchnoidis; assembly: GCA_025491095.1. NCBI lineage: Eukaryota > Metazoa > Rotifera > Eurotatoria > Ploima > Brachionidae > Brachionus > Brachionus asplanchnoidis. Next base: position 486,552 of record JAILYF010000057.1, read on the forward strand.
TTTAGTGTTCGGATAAGTGATTAACAGTGGTTGGCAAAGTTATTACAATTTTTGGGCAAAGTCATTTTTAGAGGTCGGATAAGTGATTAACAGTGGTTGGCAAAGTCATTATAATTGTTGGGCAAAGTCATTTTTAGTGTTCGGATAAGTGATTAACAGTGGTTGGCAAAGTTATTACAATTTTTGGGCAAAGTCATTTTTAGAGGTCGGATAAGTGATTAACAGTGGTTGGCAAAGTCATTACTATTGTTGGGCAAAGTCATTTTTAGAGTTCGGAAAAGTGATTAACAGTGGTTGGAAAAGTCATTACAATTGTTGGGCAAAGTCATTTTTAGAGGTCGGATAAGTGATTAACAGTGGTTGGCAAAGTCATTACTATTGTTGGGCAAAGTCATTTTTAGAGTTCGGAAAAGTGATTAAGAGTGGTTGGCAAAGTCATTACAATTGTTGGGCAAAGACATTTTTAGAGGTCGGATAAGTGATTAACAGTGGTTGGAAAAATAATTATAATTGTTGGGCAAAGTCATTTTTAGTGTTCGGATAAGTGATTAACAGTGGTTGGCAAAGTTATTACAATTGTTGGGCAAAGTCATTTTTAGAGGTCGGATAAGTGATTAACAGTGGTTGGCAAAGTCATTATAATTGTTGGGCAAAGTCATTTTTAGTGTTCGGATAAGTGATTAACAGTGGTTGGCAAAGTTATTACAATTTTTGGGCAAAGTCATTTTTAGAGGTCGGATAAGTGATTAACAGTGGTTGGCAAAGTCATTACAATTGTTGAGCAAAATAATTTTTAGATGTCGGATTAGTGATTAACAGTGGTTGGCAAAGTTATTACAATTGTTGGGCAAAGTCATTTTTAGTGTTCGGATAAGTGATTAACAGTGTTTGGCAAAGTTATTACAATTTTTGGGCAAAGTCATTTTTAGAGGTCGGATAAGTGATTAACAGTGTTTGGCAAAGTCATTACAATTGTTGAGCAAAATAATTTTTAGATGTCGGATTAGTGATTAACAGTGGTTGGCAAAGTTATTACAATTGTTGGGCAAAGTCATTTTTAGTGTTCGGATAAGTGATTAACAGTGGTTGGCAAAGTTATTACAATTTTTGGGCAAAGTCATTTTTAGAGGTCGGATAAGTGATTAACAGTGGTTGGCAAAGTCATTACAATTGTTGAGCAAAATAATTTTTAGATGTCGGATTAGTGATTAACAGTGGTTGGCAAAGTTATTACAATTGTTGTGCAAATTCATTTTTAGTGTTCGGATAAGTGATTAACAGTGGTTGGCAAAGTTATTACAATTTTTGGGCAAAGTCATTTTTAGAGGTCGGATAAGTGATTAACAGTGGTTGGCAAAGTCATTACAATTGTTGAGCAAAATAATTTTTAGATGTCGGATTAGTGATTAACAGTGTTTGGCAAAGTTATTACAATTTTTGGGCAAAGTCATTTTTAGAGGTCGGATAAGTGATTAACAGTGTTTGGCTAAGTCATTACAATTGTTGAGCAAAATAATTTTTAGATGTCGGATTAGTGATTAACAGTGGTTGGCAAAGTCATTACAATTGTTGGGCAAAGTCATTTCTAGAGATCGGATAAGTAATTAACAGTGGTTGGCAAAGTCATTAAAATTGTTGGGCAAAGACATTTTTAGAGGTCGGATAAGTGATTAACAGTGGTTGGAAAAGTCATTATAATTGTTGGGCAAAGTCATTTTTAGTGTTCGGATAAGTGATTAACAGTGGTTGGCAAAGTTATTACAATTTTTGGGCAAAGTCATTTTTAGAGGTCGGATAAGTGATTAACAGTGGTTGGCAAAGTCATTACAATTGTTGAGCAAAATAATTTTTAGATGTCGGATTAGTGATTAACAGTGGTTGGCAAAGTTATTACAATTGTTGGGCAAAGTCATTTTTAGTGTTCGGATAAGTGATTAACAGTGGTTGGCAAAGTTATTACAATTTTTGGGCAAAGTCATTTTTAGAGGTCGGATAAGTGATTAACAGTGGTTGGCAAAGTCATTACAATTGTTGAGCAAAATAATTTTTAGATGTCGGATTAGTGATTAACAGTGGTTGGCAAAGTTATTACAATTTTTGGGCAAAGTCATTTTTAGAGGTCGGATAAGTGATTAACAGTGGTTGGCAAAGTCATTACAATTGTTGAGCAAAATAATTTTTAGATGTCGGATTAGTGATTAACAGTGGTTGGCAAAGTTATTACAATTTTTGGGCAAAGTCATTTTTAGAGGTCGGATAAGTGATTAACAGTGGTTGGCAAAGTCATTACAATTGTTGAGCAAAATAATTTTTAGATGTCGGATTAGTGATTAACAGTGGTTGGCAAAGTCATTACAATTGTTGGGCAAAGTCATTTCTAGAGATCGGATAAGTAATTAACAGTGGTTGGCAAAGTCATTAAAATTGTTGGGCAAAGACATTTTTAGAGGTCGGATAAGTGATTAACAGTGGTTGGCAAAGTCATTATAATTGTTGGGCAAAGTCATTTTTAGTGTTCGGATAAGTGATTAACAGTGGTTGGCAAAGTTATTACAATTTTTGGGCAAAGTCATTTTTAGAGGTCGGATAAGTGATTAACAGTGGTTGGCAAAGTCATTTCTATTGTTGGGCAAAGTCATTTTTAGAGTTCGAAAAGTGATTAAGAGTGGTTGGCAAAGTCATTACAATTGTTGGGCAAAATCATTTTTAGAGTTCGGATAAGTGATTTACAGTGGTTGGCAAAGTCATTACTATTGTTGGGCAAAGTCATTTTTAGAGGTCGGATAATTGATTGACAGTTGTATGGCAAAGTCATTTCTAGAGGTCGGATAAGTGTTTGACAGTGGTTGGCAAAGTCATTATAATTGTTGTGCAAAGTCATTTCTAGAGATCGGATGAGTGATTAACTGTGGTTGGCAAAGTCATTTCTAGAGGTCGGATAAGTGTTTGACAGTGGTTGGCAAAGTCATTATAATTGTTGTGCAAAGTCATTTCTAGAGATCGGATAAGTAATTAACGGTGGTTGGAAGTTCATTATAATTGTTGGGCAAAAGTCATATGTGGAGATCGGATAAGTGATTAAGAGTGGTTGGCAAAGTCATTACAATTGTTGGGCAATATCATTTTTAGAGTTCGGATAAGTGATTAACAGTGGTTGGCAAAGTCATTAAAATTGTTGGGCAAAGACATTTTTAGAGGTCGGATAAGTGATTAACAGTGGTTGGCAGAGTCATTATAATTGTTGGGCAAAGTCATTTTTAGTGTTCGGATAAGTGATTAAGAGTGGTTGGCAAAGTCGTTACAATTGTTGGGCAAAATCATTTTTAGAGTTCGGATAAGTGATTAACAGTGGTTGGCAAAGTCATTACAATTGTTGGGCAAAGTCATTTTTAGTGTTCGGATAAGTGATTAAGAGTGGTTGGCAAAGTCATTTTAATTGTTTGGCAAATTCATTTTTAGTGTTCGGATAAGTGATTAAGAGTGGTTGGCAAAGTCATTACAATTGTTGGGCAAAGTCATTTCTAGAGATCGGATAAGTAATTAACAGTGGTTGGCAAAGTCATTACAATTGTTGGGCAAAGTCATTTTTATAGGTCGGATAATTGATTGACAGTTGTATGGCTAAGTCATTACAATTGTTGAGCAAAATAATTTTTAGATGTCGGATTAGTGATTAACAGTGGTTGCCAAAGTCATTACAATTGTTGGGCAAAGTCATTTCTAGAGATCGGATAAGTAATTAACAGTGGTTGGCAAAGTCATTAAAATTGTTGGGCAAAGACATTTTTAGAGGTCGCATAAGTGATTAACAGTGGTTGGAAAAGTCATTATAATTGTTGGGCAAAGTCATTTTTAGTGTTCGGATAAGTGATTAACAGTGGTTGGCAAAGTTATTACAATTTTTGGGCAAAGTCATTTTTAGAGGTCGGATAAGTGATTAACAGTGGTTGGCAAAGTCATTATAATTGTTGGGCAAAGTCATTTTTAGTGTTCGGATAAGTGATTAACAGTGGTTGGCAAAGTTATTACAATTTTTGGGCAAAGTCATTTTTAGAGGTCGGAAAAGTGATTAACAGTGGTTGGCAAAGTCATTACAATTGTTGGGCAAAGTCATTTTTATAGGTCGGATAATTGATTGACAGTTGTATGGCTAAGTCATTACAATTGTTGAGCAAAATAATTTTTAAATGTCGGATACGTAATTAACAGTGGTTGGCAAAGTCATTAAAATTGTTGGGCAAAGACATTTTTAGAGGTCGGATAAGTGATTAACAGTGGTTGGCAAAGTCATTATAATTGTTGGGCAAAGTCATTTTTAGTGTTCGGATAAGTGATTAACAGTGGTTGGCAAAGTTATTACAATTTTTGGGTAAAGTCATTTTTAGAGGTCGGATAAGTGATTAAGAGTGGTTGGCAAAGTCATTACAATTGTTGGGCAAAGTCATTTTTATAGGTCGGATAATTGATTGACAGTTGTATGGCTAAGTCATTACAATTTTTGGGTAAAGTCATTTTTAGAGGTCGAGAAGTGATTAACAGTGGTTGGCAAAGTCATTATAATTGTTGGGCAAAGTCATTTTTAGTGTTCGGATAAGTGATTAACAGTGGTTGGCAAAGTTATTACAATTTTTGGGCAAAGTCATTTTTAGAGGTCGGATAAGTGATTAACAGTGGTTGGCAAAGTCATTACTATTGTTGGGCAAAGTCATTTTTAGAGTTCGGATAAGTGATTAACAGTGGTTGGCAAAGTCATTACTATTGTTGGGCAAAGTCATTTTTAGAGTTCGGATAAGTGATTAAGAGTGGTTGGCAAAGTCATTACAATTGTTGGGCAAAATCATTTTTAGAGTTCGGATAAGTGATTAACAGTGGTTGGCAAAGTCATTACTATTGTTGGGCAAAGTCATTTTTAGAGGTCGGATAATTGATTGACAGTTGTATGGCTAAGTCATTACAATTGTTGAGCAAAATAATTTTTTGATGTCGGATTAGTGATTAACAGTGGTTGGCAAAAGCATTACAATTTTTGGGAAAAGTCATTTTTAGAGGTCGGATAAGTGATTAACTGTGGTTGGCAAAGTCATTACAATTGTTGTGCAAAGTCATTTCTAGAGATCGGATAAGTAATTAACAGTGGTTGGAAGTTCATTATAATTGTTGGGCAAAAGTCATATGTGGAGATCGGATAAGTGATTAACAGTGGTTGGCAAAGTCATTACAATTGTTGGGCAAAATCATTTTTAGAGTTCGGATAAGTGATTAACAGTAGTTGGCAAAGTCATTACTATTGTTAGGCAAAGTCATTTTTAGTGTTCGGATAAGTGATTAACAGTGGTTGGCAAAGTTATTACAGTTTTTGGGCAAAGTCATTTTTAGAGGTCGGATAAGTGATTAACAGTGGTTGGCAAAGTCATTACTATTGTTGGGCAAAGTCATTTTTAGAGTTCGGATAAGTGATTTACAGTGGTTGGCAAAGTCATTTCTAGAGGTCGGATAAGTTTTTGACAGTGGTTGGCAAAGTCATTATAATTGTTGTTCAAAGTCATTTCTAGAGATTGGATAAGTAATTAACAGTGGTTGGAAGTTCATTATAATTGTTGGGCAAAGTCATATCTGGAGATCGGATAAGTGATTAAGAGTGGTTGGCAAAGTCATTACAATTGTTGAGAAAGTCATTTCTATAGATCGGATAAGTAATTAACAGTGGTTGGCAAAGTCATTAAAATTGTTGGGCAAAGACATTTTTAGAGGTCGGATAAGTGATTAACAGTGGTTGGAAAAGTCATTATAATTGTTGGGCAAAGACATTTTTAGAGGTCGGATAAGTGATTAACAGTGGTTGGAAAAGTCATTATAATTGTTGGGCAAAGTCATTTTTAGTGTTCGGATAAGTGATTAACAGTGGTTGGCAAAGTTATTACAGTTTTTGGGCAAAGTCATTTTTAGAGGTCGGATAAGTGATTAACAGTGGTTGGCAAAGTCATTACTATTGTTGGGCAAAGTCATTTTTAGAGTTCGGATAAGTGATTAACAGTGGTTGGCAAAGTCATTACTATTGTTGGGCAAAGTCATTTTTAGAGGTCGGATAATTGATTGACAGTTGTATGGCTAAGTCATTACAATTGTTGAGCAAAATAATTTTTAGATGTCGGATTAGTGATTAACAGTGGTTGGCAAAAGCATTACAATTTTTGGGAAAAGTCATTTTTAGAGGTCGGATAAGTGATTAACTGTGGTTGGCAAAGTCATTACAATTGTTGTGCAAAGTCATTTCTAGAGATCGGATAAGTAATTAACAGTGGTTGGAAGTTCATTATAATTGTTGGGCAAAAGTCATTTCTAGAGATCGGATAAGTGATTTACAGTTGTCGGCAAAGTCATTACAATTGTTGGGCAAATTCTTTTTTAGAGGTCGGATAAGTGATTTACAGTGGTTGGCAAATTCATTACAATTGTTGGGCAAAGTCAATTCTAGAGATCGGATAAGTGATTTACAGTTGTCGGCAAAGTCATTACAATTGTTGGGCAAATTCTTTTTTAGAGGTCGGATAAGTGATTTACAGTGGTTGGCAAATTCATTACAATTGTTGGGCAAAGTCAATTCTAGAGATCGGATAAGTGATTAACAGTGTTTGGCAAAGTCATTTCAATTGTTGGGCAAAGTCATTTCTTGAGTTCGGATAAGTGATTAACAGTGGTTGGCAAAGTCATTATAATTGTTGTTCAAAGTCATTTCTAGAGTATGATAAGTAATTAACAGTGGTTGGAAGTTCATTATAATTGTTGGGCAAAGTCATATCTGGAGATCGGATAAGTGATTAAGAGTGGTTGGCAAAGTCATTACAATTGTTGGGCAAAGTCATTTCTATAGATCGGATAAGTAATTAACAGTGGTTGGCAAAGTCATTAAAATTGTTGGGCAAAGACATTTTTAAAGGTCGGATAAGTAATTAACAGTGGTTGGCAAAGTCATTAAAATTGTTGGGCAAAGACATTTTTAGAGGTCGGATAAGTGATTAACAGTGGTTGGAAAAGTCATTATAATTGTTGGGCAAAGTCATTTTTAGTGTTCGGATAAGTGATTGACAGTGGTTGGCAAAGTTATTACAGTTTTTGGGCAAAGTCATTTTTAGAGGTCGGATAAGTGATTAACAGTAGTTGGCAAAGTCATTACTATTGTTGGGCAAAGTCATTTTTAGAGTTCGGATAAGTGATTAAGAGTGGTTGGCAAAGTCATTACAATTGTTGGGCAAAATCATTTTTAGAGTTCGGATAAGTGATTAACAGTGGTTGGCAAAGTCATTACTATTGTTGGGTAAAGTCATTTTTAGAGGTCGGATAATTGATTGACAGTTGTATGGCTAAGTCATTACAATTGTTGAGCAAAATAATTTTTAGATGTCGGATTAGTGATTAACAGTGGTTGGCAAAAGCATTACAATTTTTGGGAAAAGTCATTTTTAGAGGTCGGATAAGTGATTAACTGTGGTTGGCAAAGTCATTACAATTGTTGTGCAAAGTCATTTCTAGAGATCGGATAAGTAATTAACAGTGGTTGGAAGTTCATTATAATTGTTGGGCAAAAGTCATTTCTAGAGATCGGATAAGTGATTTACAGTTGTCGGCAAAGTCATTACAATTGTTGGGCAAATTCTTTTTTAGAGGTCGGATAAGTAATTAACAGTGGTTGGCAAATTCATTACAATTGTTGGGCAAAGTCAATTCTAGAGATCGGATAAGTGATTTACAGTTGTCGGCAAAGTCATTACAATTGTTGGGCAAATTCTTTTTTAGAGGACGGATAAGTGATTTACAGTGGTTGGCAAATTCATTACAATTGTTGGGCAAAGTCAATTCTAGAGATCGGATAAGTGATTAACAGTGTTTGGCAAAGTCATTTCAATTGTTGGGCAAAGTCATTTCTTGAGTTCGGATAAGTGATTAACAGTGGTTGGCAAAGTCATTATAATTGTTGTTCAAAGTCATTTCTAGAGTATGATAAGTAATTAACAGTGGTTGGAAGTTCATTATAATTGTTGGGCAAAGTCATATCTGGAGATCGGATAAGTGATTAAGAGTGGTTGGCAAAGTCATTACAATTGTTGGGCAAAGTCATTTCTATAGATCGGATAAGTAATTAACAGTGGTTGGCAAAGTCATTAAAATTGTTGGGCAAAGACATTTTTAAAGGTCGGATAAGTAATTAACAGTGGTTGGCAAAGTCATTAAAATTGTTGGGCAAAGACATTTTTAGAGGTCGGATAAGTGATTAACAGTGGTTGGAAAAGTCATTATAATTGTTGGGCAAAGTCATTTTTAGTGTTCGGATAAGTGATTGACAGTGGTTGGCAAAGTTATTACAGTTTTTGGGCAAAGTCATTTTTAGAGGTCGGATAAGTGATTAACAGTAGTTGGCAAAGTCATTACTATTGTTGGGCAAAGTCATTTTTAGAGTTCGGATAAGTGATTAAGAGTGGTTGGCAAAGTCATTACAATTGTTGGGCAAAATCATTTTTAGAGTTCGGATAAGTGATTAACAGTGGTTGGCAAAGTCATTACTATTGTTGGGTAAAGTCATTTTTAGAGGTCGGATAATTGATTGACAGTTGTATGGCTAAGTCATTACAATTGTTGAGCAAAATAATTTTTAGATGTCGGATTAGTGATTAACAGTGGTTGGCAAAAGCATTACAATTTTTGGGAAAAGTCATTTTTAGAGGTCGGATAAGTGATTAACTGTGGTTGGCAAAGTCATTTCTAGAGGTCGGATAAGTTTTTGACAGTGGTTGGCAAAGTCATTATAATTGATGTGCAAAGTCATTTCTAGAGATTGGATAAGTAATTAACAGTGGTTGGAAGTTCATTATAATTGTTGGGCAAAGTCATATCTGGAGATCGGATAAGTGATTAAGAGTGGTTGGCAAAGTCATTACAATTGTTGGGCAAAGTCATTTCTAGAGATCGGATAAGTAATTAACAGTGGTTGGCAAAGTCATTAAAATTGTTGGGCAAAGACATTTTTAGAGGTCGGATAAGTGATTAACAGTGGTTGGCAAAGTCGTTATAATTGTTGGGCAAAGTCATTTTTAGTGTTCGGATAAGTGAATAACAGTGGTTGGCAAAGTAGTTACAATTGTTGGGCAAAGACATTTTTAGAGGTCGGATAAGTGATTAACAGTGGTTGGAAAAGTCATTATAATTGTTGGGCAAAGTCATTTTTAGTGTTCGGATAAGTGATTAACAGTGGTTGGCAAAGTTATTACAGTTTTTGGGCAAAGTCATTTTTAGAGGTCGGATAAGTGATTAACAGTGGTTGGCAAAGTCATTACTATTGTTGGGCAAAGTCATTTTTAGAGTTCGGATAAGTGATTTAATAGTGGTTGGCAAAGTCATTACAATTGTTGGGCAAAATCATTTTTAGAGTACGGATAAGTGATTAACAGTGGTTGGCAAAGTCATTACTATTGTTGGGCAAAGTCATTTTTAGAGGTCGGATAATTGATTGACAGTTGTATGGCTAAGTCATTACAATTGTTGAGCAAAATAATTTTTAGATGTCGGATTAGTGATTAACAGTGGTTGGCAAAAGCATTACAATTTTTTGGAAAAGTCATTTTTAGAGGTCGGATAAGTGATTAACTGTGGTTGGCAAAGTCATTTCTAGAGGTCGGATAAGTGTTTGACAGTGGTTGGCAAAGTCATTATAATTGTTGTGCAAAGTCATTTCTAGAGATCGGATAAGTAATTAACAGTGGTTGGAAGTTCATTATAATTGTTGGGCAAAGTCATATCTGGAGATCGGATAAGTGATTAAGAGTGGTTGGCAAAGTCATTACAATTGTTGGGCAAAGTCATTTCTAGAGATCGGATAAGTAATTAACAGTGGTTGGCAAAGTCATTAAAATTGTTGGGCAAAGACATTTTTAGAGGTCGGATAAGTGATTAACAGTGGTTGGCAAATCCATTATAATTGTTGGGCAAAGTCATTTTTAGTGTTCGGATAAGTGATTAAGAGTGGTTGGCAAAGTCATTACAATTGTTGAGCAAAATCATTTTTAGAGTTCGGATAAGTGATTAAGAGTGGTTGGCAAAGTCATTACAATTGTTGGGCAAAATCATTTTTAGAGTTCGGATAAGTGATTAACAGTGGTTGGCAAAGTCATTACTATTGTTGGGTAAAGTCATTTTTAGAGGTCGGATAATTGATTGACAGTTGTATGGCTAAGTCATTACAATTGTTGAGCAAAATAATTTTTAGATGTCGGATTAGTGATTAACAGTGGTTGGCAAAAGCATTACAATTTTTGGGAAAAGTCATTTTTAGAGGTCGGATAAGTGATTAACTGTGGTTGGCAAAGTCATTTCTAGAGGTCGGATAAGTTTTTGACAGTGGTTGGCAAAGTCATTATAATTGATGTGCAAAGTCATTTCTAGAGATTGGATAAGTAATTAACAGTGGTTGGAAGTTCATTATAATTGTTGGGCAAAGTCATATCTGGAGATCGGATAAGTGATTAAGAGTGGTTGGCAAAGTCATTACAATTGTTGGGCAAAGTCATTTCTAGAGATCGTATAAGTAATTAACAGTGGTTGGCAAAGTCATTAAAATTGTTGGGCAAAGACATTTTTAGAGGTCGGATAAGTGATTAACAGTGGTTGGCAAAGTCGTTATAATTGTTGGGCAAAGTCATTTTTAGAGGTCGGATTAGTGATTAACAGTGGTTGGCAAAGTCATTACAATTGTTGGGCAAAATCATTTTTAGAGTTCGGATAAGTGATTAACAGTGGTTGGCAAAGTCATTACTATTGTTGGGCAAAGTCATTTTTAGAGGTCGGATAATTGATTGACAGTTGTATGGCTAAGTCATTACAATTGTTGAGCAAAATAATTTTTAGATGTCGGATTAGTGATTAACAGTGGTTGGCAAAAGCATTACAATTTTTGGGAAAAGTCATTTTTAGAGGTCGGATAAGTGTTTGACAGTGGTTGGCAAAGTCATTATAATTGTTGTGCAAAGTCATTTCTAGAGATCGGATAAGTAATTAACAGTGGTTGGAAGTTCATTATAATTGTTGGGCAAAGTCATATCTGGAGATCGGATAAGTGATTAAGAGTGGTTGGCAAAGTCATTACAATTGTTGGGCAAAATCATTTTAGAGTTCGGATAAGTGATTAACAGTGGTTGGCAAAGTCATTACTATTGTTGGGTAAAGTCATTTTTAGAGGTCGGATAATTGATTGACAGTTGTATGGCTAAGTCATTACAATTGTTGAGCAAAATAATTTTTAGATGTCGGATTAGTGATTAACAGTGGTTGGCAAAAGCATTACAATTTTTGGGAAAAGTCATTTTTAGAGGTCGGATAAGTGATTAACTGTGGTTGGCAAAGTCATTTCTAGAGGTCGGATAAGTGTTTGACAGTGGTTGGCAAAGTCATTATAATTGTTGTGCAAAGTCATTTCTAGAGATCGGATAAGTAATTAACAGTGGTTGGAAGTTCATTATAATTGTTGGGCAAAGTCATATCTGGAGATCGGATAAGTGATTAAGAGTGGTTGGCAAAGTCATTACAATTGTTGGGCAAAATCATTTTTAGAGTTCGGATAAGTGATTAACAGTGGTTGGCAAAGTCATTACTATTGTTGGGCAAAGTCATTTTTAGAGGTCGGATAATTGATTGACAGTTGTATGGCTAAGTCATTACAATTGTTGAGCAAAATAATTTTTAGATGTCGGATTAGTGATTAACAGTGGTTGGCAAAAGCATTACAATTTTTGGGAAAAGTCATTTTTAGAGGTCGGATAAGTGATTAACTGTGGTTGGCAAAGTCATTTCTAGAGGTCGGATAAGTGTTTGACAGTGGTTGGCAAAGTCATTATAATTGTTGTGCAAAGTCATTTCTAGAGATCGGATAAGTAATTAACAGTGGTTGGAAGTTCATTATAATTGTTGGGCAAAGTCATATCTGGAGATCGGATAAGTGATTAAGAGTGGTTGGCAAAGTCATTACAATTGTTGGGCAAAATCATTTTTAGAGTTCGGATAAGTGATTAACAGTGGTTGGCAAAGTCATTACTATTGTTGGGTAAAGTCATTTTTAGAGGTCGGATAATTGATTGACAGTTGTATGGCTAAGTCATTACAATTGTTGAGCAAAATAATTTTTAGATGTCGGATTAGTGATTAACAGTGGTTGGCAAAAGCATTACAATTTTTGGGAAAAGTCATTTTTAGAGGTCGGATAAGTGATTAACTGTGGTTGGCAAAGTCATTTCTAGAGGTCGGATAAGTAATTAACAGTGGTTGGCAAAGTCATTAAAATTGTTGGGCAAAGACATTTTTAGAGGTCGGATAAGTGATTAACAGTGGTTGGCAAAGTCGTTATAATTGTTGGGCAAAGTCATTTTTAGTGTTCGGATAAGTGAATAACAGTGGTTGGCAAAGTAGTTACAATTGTTGGGCAAAGTCATTTTTAGAGATCGGATAAGTGATTGACAGTGGTTGGCAAAGTCATTACAATTGTTGTGCAAAGTAATTTTTAGAGGTCGGTTAATTTATTGACAGTTGTTGGCAAAGTCATTACAATTGTTAAGAAAAATAATTTTTAGATGTCGGATTAGTGATTAACTGTGGTTGGCAAAGTCAGTACAATTGATGGGCAAAGTCATTTCTAGAGATCGGATAAGTGATTAACAGTGGTTGGCAAAGTCATTACAATTGTTGGGCAAAGTCATTTTTAGAGGTCGGATTAGTGATTAACAGTAGTTGGCAAAGTCATTACAATTGTTGGGCAAAATAATTTTTAGAGTTCGGATAAGTGATTGACAGTGGTTGGCAAAGTCATTATAATTGTTGTGCAAAGTCATTTTTAGAGGTCGGATAATTGATTGACAGTTGTTGGCAAAGTCATTACAATTGTTGAGCAAAATAATTTAAAGAGGTCGGATAAGTGATTAACAGTGGTTGGCAAAGTTATTACAATTTTTGGGCAAAGTCATTTTTAGAGGTAGGATAAGTGATTAACAGTGGTTGGCAAAGTCATTACTATTGTTGGGCAAAGTCATTTTTAGAGTTCGGATAAGTGATTAAGAGTGGTTGGCAAAGTCATTACAATTGATGGGCAAAATCATTATTAGAGTTCTAATAAGTGATTAACAGTGGTTGGCAAAGTCAGTACAATTGATGGGCAAAGTCATTTCTAGAGATCGGATAAGCGATTAACAGTGGTTGGGAAAGTCATTTCAGTTGTTGGGCAAAGTCATTTTTAGTGTTCGGATAAGTGAATAACAGTGGTTGGCAAATTAGTTACAATTGTTGGGCAAAGTCATTTTTAGAGATCGGATAAGTGATTGACAGTTGTTGTCAAAGTCATTAAAATTGTTGGGCAAAGACATTTATAGAGGTCGGATAAGTGATTAACAGTGGTTGGCAAAGTCATTACAATTGTTGGGCAAAGTCAATTCTAGAGATCGGATAAGTGATTAACAGTGGTTAGTAAAGTCATTACAATTGTTGGGCAAAATCATTTTTAGAGTTCGGATAAGTGATTGACAGTGGTTGGCAAAGTCATTATAATTGTTGTGCAAAGTGATTTTTAGAGGTCGGATAATTGATTGACAGTTGTTGGCAAAGTCATTACAATTGTTGAGCAAAATAATTTAAAGAGGTCGGATAAATGATTAACAGTGGTTGGCAAAGTTATTACAATTTTTGGGCAAAGTCATTTTTAGAGGTCGGATAAGTGATTAACAGTGGTTGGCAAGGTCATTACAATTGTTGGGCAAAATCATTTTAAGAGTTCGGATAAGTGATTAACAGTGGTTGGCAAAGTCATCACTATTGTTGGGCAAAGTCATTTTTAGATGTCGGATTAGTGATTAACAGTGGTTGGCAAAAGCATGACAATTTTTGGGAAAAGTCATTTTTAGAGGTCGGATGAGTGATTAACTGTGGTTGGCAAAGTCATTTCTAGAGGTCGGATAAGTGTTTGACAGTGGTTGGCAAAGTCATTATAATTGTTGTGCAAAGTCATATCTGGAGATCGGATAAGTGATTAACAGTGGTTAGCAAAGTCATTATAATTGTTGGGCAAAGTCATTTCTAGATATCGGTTAAGTAATTAACAGTGGTTGGCAAAGTCATTAAAATTGTTGGGCAAAGACATTTTTAGAGGTCGGATAAGTGATTAACAGTGGTTGGCAAAGTCATTATAATTGTTGGGCAAAGTCATTTTTTGAGTTCGGATAAGTGATTGACAGTGGTTGGCAAAGTCATTACAATTGTTGTGCAAAGTAATTTTTAGAGGTCGGTTAATTTATTGACAGTTGTTGGCAAAGTCATTACAATTGTTAAGCAAAATAATTTTTAGATGTCGGATTAGTGTTTAACAGTGGTTGGCAAAGTCATTACAATTTTTGGGAAAAGTCATTTTTAGAGTTCGGATAAGTGATTAACAGTGGTTGGCAAAGTCATTACAATTGTTAGGCAAAGTCATTTTTAGAGTTCGGATAAGTGATTAACAGTGGTTGGCAAAGTCAGTACAATTGATGGGCAAAGTCATTTCTAGAGATCGGATAAGTGATTAACAGTGGTTGGCAAAGTCATTACAATTGTTGGGTAAAGTCATTTTTAGAGGTCGGATAAGTGATTAACAGTGGTTGGCAAAGTCATTACAATTGTTTGGCAAAGTCATTTTTAGAGGTCGGATAAGTGACTTACAGTGGTTGGGAAAGTCATTACAATTGTTGGGCACAGTCAATTCTAGAGATCGGATAAGTGATTAACAGTGGTTAGTAAAGTCATTACAATTGTTGGGCAAAGTCATTTCTAGAGATCGGATAAGTAATTAAAAGTGGTTGGCAAAGTCATTTAAATTGTTGGGCAAAGTCATTTCTGGAGATCGGATAAGTGATTAACAGTGGTTGGCAAAGTCATTACAATTTTTGGGCAAAGTCAATTCTAGAGATCGAATAAGTGATTAACAGTGGTTAGTAAAGTCATTACAATTGTTGGGCCAAGTCATTTTTAGAGGTCGGATAAGTGATTTAGAGTGGTTGGCAAAGTCATACAATTGTTGGGCAAAATCATTTTTAGAGTTCGGATTAGTGATTAACAGTGGTTGGCAAAAGCATTACAATTTTTGGGAAAAGTCATTTTTAGAGGTCGGATAAGTGATTAACTGTGGTTGGCAAAGTCATTTCTAGAGGTCGGATAAGTTTTTGACAGTGGTTGGCAAAGTCATTATAATTGTTGTGCAAAGTCATTTCTAGAGATCGGATAAGTAATTAACAGTGGTTGGAAGTTCATTATAATTGTAGGGCAAAGTCATATCTGGAGATCGGATAAGTGATTAAGAGTGGTTGGCAAAGTCATTACAATTGTTGGGCAAAGTCATTTCTAGAGATCGGATAAGTAATTAACAGTATTTGGCAAAGTCATTAAAATTGTTGGGCAAAGACATTTTTAGAGGTCGGATTAGTGATTAACAGTGGTTGGCAAAGTCGTTATAATTGTTGGGCAAAGTCATTTTTAGTGTTCGGATAAGTGAATAACAGTGGTTGGCAAATTAGTGACAATTGTTGGGCAAAGTCATTTTTAGAGATCGGATAAGTGATTGACAGTGGTTGGCAAAGTCATTACAATTGTTGTGCAAAGTAATTTTTAGAGGTCGGTTAATTTATTGACAGTTGTTGGCAAAGTCATTAAAATTGTTGGGCAAAGACATTTTTAGAGGTCGGATAAGTGATTAACAGTGGTTGGCAAAGTCGTTATAATTGTTGGGCAAAGTCATTTTTAGTGTTCGGATAAGTGAATAACAGTGGTTGGCAAATTAGTTACAATTGTTGGGCAAAGTCATTTTTAGAGATCGGATAAGTGATTGACAGTTGTTGGCAAAGTCATTAAAATTGTTGGGCAAAGACATTTTTAGAGGTCGGATAAGTGATTAACAGTGGTTGGCAAAGTCGTTATAATTGTTTGGCAAAGTCATTTTTAGTGTTCGGATAAGTGAATAACAGTGGTTGGCAAATTAGTTATAATTGTTGGGCAAAGTCATTTTTAGAGATCGGATAAGTGATTGACAGTGGTTGGCAAAGTCATTACAATTGTTGTGCAAAGTAATTTTTAGAGGTCGGTTAATTTATTGACAGTTGTTGGCAAAGTCATTACAATTGTTAAGCAAAATAATTTTTAGATGTCGGATTAGTGATTAACAGAGGTTGGCAAAGTCATTACAATTGTTGAGCAAAATAATTTAAAGAGGTCGGATAAGTGATTAACAGTGGTTGGTAAAAGCATTACAATTTTTGGGAAAAGTAATTTTTAAAGGTCGGATAAGTGATTAACTGTGGTTGGCAAAGTCAGTACAATTGATGGGCAAAGACATTTCTAGAGATCGGATAAGCGATTAACAGTGGTTGGCAAAGTCATTACAATTGTTTGGCAAAGTCATTTTTAGAGGTCGGATAAGTGACTTACAGTGGTTGGGAAAGTCATTACAATTGTTGGGCAAAGTCATTTCTAGAGATCGGATAAGTGATTAACAGTGGTTAGTAAAGTCATTTCAGTTGTTGGGAAAAGTCATTTTTAGAGGTCGGATAAGTGTTTGACAGTGGTTGGCAAAGTCATTATAATTGTTGTGCAAAGTCATTTCTAGAGATCGGATAAGTAATTAACAGTGGTTGGCAAAGTCATTAAAATTGTTGGGCAAAGTCATTTTTAGAGGTCGGATAAGTGATTAACAGTGGTTGGCAAAGTCATTACAATTGTTAAGCAAAATAATTTTTAGATGTCGGATTAGTGATTAAGAGTGGTTGGCAAAGTCATACAATTGTTGGGCAAAATCATTTTTAGAGTTCGGATTAGTGATTAACAGTGGTTGGCAAAAGCATTACAATTTTTGGGAAAAGTCATTTTTAGAGGTCGGATAAGTGATTAACTGTGGTTGGCAAAGTCATTTCTAGAGGTCGGATAAGTTTTTGACAGTGGTTGGCAAAGTCATTATAATTGTTGTGCAAAGTCATTTCTAGAGATCGGATAAGTAATTAACAGTGGTTGGAAGTTCATTATAATTGTAGGGCAAAGTCATATCTGGAGATCGGATAAGTGATTAAGAGTGGTTGGCAAAGTCATTACAATTGTTGGGCAAAGTCATTTCTAGAGATCGGATAAGTAATTAACAGTATTTGGCAAAGTCATTAAAATTGTTGGGCAAAGACATTTTTAGAGGTCGGATTAGTGATTAACAGTGGTTGGCAAAGTCGTTATAATTGTTGGGCAGAGTCATTTTTAGTGTTCGGATAAGTGAATAACAGTGGTTGGCAAATTAGTGACAATTGTTGGGCAAAGTCATTTTTAGAGATCGGATAAGTGATTGACAGTGGTTGGCAAAGTCATTACAATTGTTGTGCAAAGTAATTTTTAGAGGTCGGTTAATTTATTGACAGTTGTTGGCAAAGTCATTAAAATTGTTGGGCAAAGACATTTTTAGAGGTCGGATAAGTGATTAACAGTGGTTGGCAAAGTCGTTATAATTGTTGGGCAAAGTCATTTTTAGTGTTCAGATAAGTGAATAACAGTGGTTGGCAAATTAGTTACAATTGTTGGGCAAAGTCATTTTTAGAGATCGGATAAGTGATTGACAGTTGTTGGCAAAGTCATTAAAATTGTTGGGCAAAGACATTTTTAGAGGTCGGATAAGTGATTAACAGTGGTTGGCAAAGTCGTTATAATTGTTTGGCAAAGTCATTTTAGTGTTCGGATAAGTGAATAACAGTGGTTGGCAAATTAGTTATAATTGTTGGGCAAAGTCATTTTTAGAGATCGGATAAGTGATTGACAGTGGTTGGCAAAGTCATTACAATTGTTGTGCAAAGTAATTTTTAGAGGTCGGTTAATTTATTGACAGTTGTTGGCAAAGTCATTACAATTGTTAAGCAAAATAATTTTTAGATGTCGGATTAGTGATTAACAGAGGTTGGCAAAGTCATTACAATTGTTGAGCAAAATAATTTAAAGAGGTCGGATAAGTGATTAACAGTGGTTGGTAAAAGCATTACAATTTTTGGGAAAAGTAATTTTTAAAGGTCGGATAAGTGATTAACTGTGGTTGGCAAAGTCAGTACAATTGATGGGCAAAGACATTTCTAGAGATCGGATAAGCGATTAACAGTGGTTGGCAAAGTCATTACAATTGTTTGGCAAAGTCATTTTAGAGGTCGGATAAGTGACTTACAGTGGTTGGGAAAGTCATTACAATTGTTGGGCAAAGTCAATTCTAGAGATCGGATAAGTGATTAACAGTGGTTAGTAAAGTCATTTCAGTTGTTGGGAAAAGTCATTTTTAGAGGTCGGATAAGTGTTTGACAGTGGTTGGCAAAGTAATAATAATTGTTGTGCAAAGTCATTTCTAGAGATCGGATAAGTAATTAACAGTGGTTGGCAAAGTCATTAAAATTGTTGGGCAAAGTCATTTTTAGAGGTCGGATAAGTGATTAACAGTGGTTGGCAAAGTCATTACAATTGTTAAGCAAAATAATTTTTAGATGTCGGATTAGTGATTAACAGAGGTTGGCAAAGTCATTACAATTGTTGAGCAAAATAAATTAAAGAGGTCGGATAAGTGATTAACAGTGATTGGCAAAGTCATTACAATTTTTGGGCAAAGTCAATTCTAGATATCGGATAAGTGATTAACAGTGGTTAGTAAAGTCATTACAATTGTTGGGCCAAGTCATTTTTAGAGGTCGGATAAGTGATTAACAGTGGTTGGCAAAGTCATTACAATTGTTTGGCAAAGTCATTTTTAGAGGTCGGGTAAGTGATTTACAGTGGTTGGCAAAGTCATTTCAGTTGTTGGGAAAAGTCATTTTTAGAGGTCGGATAAGTGATTAACAGTGGTTGGCAAAGTCATTACAATTGTTGGGCAAAGTCATTTTTAGAGGTCGGATAAGTGATTAACAGTGGTTGGCAAAGTCATTACAATTGTTGGGCAAAATCATTTTTAGAGTTCGGATAAGTGATTAGCAGTGGTTGGCAAAGTCATTTCTAGAGGTCGGATAAGTGTTTGACAGTGGTTGGCAAAGTCATTATAATTGTTGTGCAAAGTCATTTCTAGAGATCGGATAAGTAATTAACAGTGGTTGGAAGTTCATTCTAATTGTTGGGCAAAAGTCATATGTGGAGATCGGATAAGTGATTAAGAGTGGTTGGCAAAGTCATTACAATTGTTGGGCAAAGTCATTTCTAGAGATCGGATAAGTAATTAACAGTGGTTGGCAAAGTCAATCCAATTGTTGAGCAAAATAATTTTTAGATGTCGGATTAGTGATTAACAATCGTTGGTAAAAGCATTACAATTTTTGGGAAAAGTAATTTTTAGAGGTCGGATAAGTGATTAACTGTGGTTGGCAAAGTCAGTACAATTGATGGGCAAAGTCATTTCTAGAGATCGGATAATTGATTAACAGTGGTTGGCAAAGTCATTACAATTGTTGGGCAAAGTCATTTTTAGAGGTCGGATAAGTGATTAACTGTGGTTGGCAAAGTCAGTACAATTGATGGGCAAAGTCATTTCTAGAGATCGGATAAGTGATTAACAGTGGTTGGCAAAGTCATTACAATTGTTGGGCAAAGTCATTTTTAGAGGTCGGATTAGTGATTAACAGTGGTTGGCAAAGTCATTACAATTGTTGGGCAAAATCATTTTTAGAGTTCGGATAAGTGATTGACAGTGGTTGGCAAAGTCATTATAATTGTTGTGCAAAGTCATTTTTAGAGGTCGGATAGTTGATTGACAGTTGTTGGCAAAGTCATTACAATTGTTGAGCAAAATAATTTAAAGAGGTCGGATAAGTGATTAACAGTGGTTGGCAAAGTTATTACAATTTTTGGGCAAAGTCATTTTTAGAGGTAGGATAAGTGATTAACAGTGGTTGGCAAAGTCAATACTATTGTTGGGCAAAGTCATTTTTAGAGTTCGGATAAGTGATTAAGAGTGGTTGGCAAAGTCATTACAATTATTGGGCAAAATCATTTTTAGAGTTCGAATAAGTGATTAACAGTGGTTGGCAAAGTCAGTACAATTGATGGGCAAAGTCATTTCTAGAGATCGGATAAGCGATTAACAGTGGTTGGGAAAGTCATTTCAGTTGTTGGGAAAAGTCATTTTTAGAGGTCGGATAAGTGTTTGACAGTGGTTGACAAAGTCATTATAATTGTTGTGCAAAGTCATTTCTAGAGATCGGATAAGTAATTAACAGTGGTTGGCAAAGTCATTAAAATTGTTGGGCAAAATCATTTTTAGAGTTCGGATAAGGGATTGACAGTGGTTGGCAAAGTCATTATAATTGTTGTGCAAAGACATTTTTAGAGGTCGGATAATTGATTAACAGTGGTTGGCAAAAGCATTACAATTATTGGGAAAAGTCATTTCTAGAGGTCGGATAAGTGTTTGACAGTGGTTGGCAAAAACATTATAATTGTTGTGCAAAGTCATTTCTAGAGAGCGGATAAGTAATTAACAGTGGTTGGAAGTTCATTATAATTGTTGGGCAAAGTCATATCTGGAGATCGGATAAGTGATTAACAGTGGTTAGCAAAGTCATTACAATTGTTGGGCAAAGTCATTTCTAGATATCGGATAAGTAATTAACAGTTGTTGGCAAAGTCATTAAAATTGTTGGGCAAAAACATTTTTAGAGGTCGGATAAGTGATTAACAGTGGTTGGCAAAGTCATTATAATTGTTGGGCAAAGTCATTTTTTGAGTTCGGATGAGTGATTGACAGTGGTTGGCAAAGTCATTACAATTGTTGTGCAAAGTAATTTTTAGAGGTCGGTTAATTTATTGACAGTTGTTGGCAAAGTCATTACAATTGTTAAGCAAAATAATTTTTAGATGTCGGATTAGTGATTAACAGTGGTTGGCAAAGTCATTACAATTTTTGGGAAAAGTCATTTTTAGAGTTCGGATAAGTGATTAACAGTGGTTGGCAAAGTCATTACAATTGTTAGGCAAAGTCATTTTTAGAGTTCGGATAAGTGATTAACAGTGGTTGGCAAAGTCAGTACAATTGATGGGCAAAGTCATTTCTAGAGATCGGATAAGAGATTAACAGTGGTTGGCAAAGTCATTACAATTGTTGGGCAAAGTCATTTTAGAGGTCGGATAAGTGATTAACAGTGGTTGGCAAAGTCATTACAATTGTTTGGCAGAGTCATTTTTAGAGGTCGGATAAGTGACTTACAGTGGTTGGGAAAGTCATTTCAGTTGTTGGGCAAAGTCATTTTTAGAGGTCGGATAAGTGTTTGACAGTGGTTGACAAAGTCATTATAATTGTTGTGCAAAGTCATTTCTAGAGATCGGATAAGTAATTAACAGTGGTTGGCAAAGTCATTACAATTGTTTGGCAGAGTCATTTTTAGAGGTCGGATAAGTGACTTACAGTGGTTGGCAAAGTCATTATAATTGTTGTGCAAAGACATTTTTAGAGGTCGGATAATTGATTAACAGTGGTTGGCAAAGTCATTACTATTGTTGGGCAAAGTCATTTTTAGATGTCGGATTAGTGATTAACAGTGGTTGGCAAAAGCATTACAATTTTTGGGAAAAGTCATTTTTAGAGGTCGGATGAGTGATTAACTGTGGTTGGCAAAGTCATTTTTAGAGGTCGGATAAGTGATTAACAGTGGTTGGCAAAGTCATTACAATTGTTTGGCAGAGTCATTTTTAGAGGTCGGATAAGTGACTTACAGTGGTTGGGAAAGTCATTTCAGTTGTTGGGCAAAGTCATTTTTAGAGGTCGGATAAGTGTTTGACAGTGGTTGACAAAGTCATTATAATTGTTGTGCAAAGTCATTTCTAGAGATCGGATAAGTAATTAACAGTGGTTGGCAAAGTCATTAAAATTGTTGGGCAAAATCATTTTTAGAGTTCGGATAAGTGATTGACAGTGGTTGGCAAAGTCATTATAATTGTTGTGCAAAGACATTTTTAGAGGTCGGATAATTGATTAACAGTGGTTGGCAAAGTCATTACTATTGTTGGGCAAAGTCATTTTTAGATGTCGGATTAGTGATTAACAGTGGTTGGCAAAAGCATTACAATTTTTGGGAAAAGTTATTTTTAGAGGTCGGATGAGTGATTAACTGTGGTTGGCAAAGTCATTTCTAGAGGTCGGATAAGTGTTTGACAGTGGTTGGCAAAAACATTTTAATTGTTGTGCAAAGTCATTTCTAGAGAGCGGATAAGTATTTAACAGTGGTTGGAAGTTCATTATAATTGTTGGGAAAAGTCATTTTTAGAGGTCGGATGAGTGATTAACTGTGGTTGGCAAAGTCATTTTTAGAGGTCGGATAAGTGATTAACAGTGGTTGGCAAAGTCATTACAATTGTTTGGCAGAGTCATTTTTAGAGGTCGGATAAGTGACTTACAGTGGTTGGGAAAGTCATTTCAGTTGTTGGGCAAAGTCATTTTTAGAGGTCGGATAAGTGTTTGACAGTGGTTGACAAAGTCATTATAATTGTTGTGCAAAGTCATTTCTAGAGATCGGATAAATAATTAACAGTGGTTGGCAAAGTCATTAAAATTGTTGGGCAAAATCATTTTTAGAGTTCGGATAAGTGATTGACAGTGGTTGGCAAAGTCATTAAAATTGTTGTGCAAAGACATTTTTAGAGGTCGGATAATTGATTAACAGTGGTTGGCAAAGTCATTACTATTGTTGGGCAAAGTCATTTTTAGATGTCGGATTAGTGATTAACAGTGGTTGGCAAAAGCATTACAATTTTTGGGAAAAGTCATTTTTAGAGGTCGGATGAGTGATTAACTGTGGTTGGCAAAGTCATTTCTAGAGGTCGGATAAGTGTTTTGACAGTGGTTGGCAAAAACATTATAATTGTTGTGCAAAGTCATTTCTAGAGAGCGGATAAGTAATTAACAGTGGTTGGAAGTTCATTATAATTGTTGGGGAAAGTCATATCTGGAGATCGGATAAGTGATTAACAGTGGTTAGCAAAGTCATTACAATTGTTGGGCAAAGTCATTTCTAGATATCGGATAAGTAATTAACAGTTGTTGGCAAATTCATTAAAATTGTTGGGCAAAGACATTTTTAGAGGTCGGATAAGTGATTAACAGTGGTTGGCAAAGTCATTATAATTGTTGGGCAAAGTCATTTTTTGAGTTCGGATGAGTGATTGACAGTGGTTGGCAAAGTCATTAAAATTGTTGTGCAAAGTAATTTTTAGAGGTCGGTTAATTTATTGACAGTTGTTGGCAAAGTCATTACAATTGTTAAGCAAAATAATTTTTAGATGTCGGATTAGTGATTAACAGTGGTTGGCAAAGTCATTACAATTGTTGTGCAAAGTAATTTTTAGAGGTCGGTTAATTTATTGACAGTTGTTGGCAAAGTCATTAAAATTGTTGTGCAAAGTAATTTTTAGAGGTCGGTTAATTTATTGACAGTTGTTGGCAAAGTCATTACAATTGTTAAGCAAAATAATTTTTAGATGTCGGATTAGTGATTAACAGTGGTTGGCAAAGTCATTACAATTTTTGGGAAAAGTCATTTTTAGAGTTCGGATAAGTGATTAACAGTGGTTGGCAAAGTCATTACAATTGTTAGGCAAAGTCATTTTTAGAGTTCGGATAAGTGATTAACAGTGGTTGGCAAAGTCAGTACAGTTGATGGGCAAAGTCATTTCTAGAGATCGGATAAGAGATTAACAGTGGTTGGCAAAGTCATTACAATTGTTGGGCAAAGTCATTTTTAGAGGTCGGATAAGTGATTAACTGTGGTTGGCAAAGTCATTACAATTGTTTGGCAGAGTCATTTTTAGAGGTCGGATAAGTGACTTACAGTGGTTGGGAAAGTCATTTCAGTTTATGGGCAAAGTCATTTTTAGAGGTCGGATTAGTGATTAACAGTGGTTGGCAAAGTCATTACAATTGTTGGGCAAAATCATTTTTAGAGTTCGGATAAGTGATTGACAGTGGTTGGCAAAGTCATTATAATTGTTGTGCAAAGTCATTTTTAGAGGTCGGTTAATTTATTGACAGTTGTTGGCAAAGTCATTACAATTGTTAAGCAAAATAATTTTTAGATGTCGGATTAGTGATTAACAGTGGTTGGCAAAGTCATTACAATTTTTGGGAAAAGTCATTTTTAGAGTTCGGATAAGTGATTAACAGTGGTTGGCAAAGTCATTACAATTGTTAGGCAAAGTCATTTTTAGAGTTCGGATAAGTGATTAACAGTGGTTGGCAAAGTCAGTACAATTGATGGGCAAAGTCATTTCTAGAGATCGGATAAGAGATTAACAGTGGTTGGCAAAGTCATTACAATTGTTGGGCAAAGTCATTTTTAGAGGTCGGATAAGTGATTAACTGTGGTTGGCAAAGTCAATACTATTGTTGGGCAAAGTCATTTTTAGAGTTCGGATAAGTGATTAAGAGTGGTTGGCAAAGTCATTACAATTGTTGGGCAAAATCATTTTTAGAGTTCGAATAAGTGATTAACAGTGGTTGGCAAAGTCAGTACAATTGATGGGCAAAGTCATTTCTAGAGATCGGATAAGCGATTAACAGTGGTTGGCAAAGTCATTATAATTGTTGTGCAAAGTCATTTTTAGAGGTCGGATAGTTGATTGACAGTTGTTGGCAAAGTCATTACAATTGTTGAGCAAAATAATTTAAAGAGGTCGGATAAGTGATTAACAGTGGTTGGCAAAGTTATTACAATTTTTGGGCAAAGTCATTTTTAGAAGTAGGATAAGTGATTAACAGTGGTTGGCAAAGTCAATACTATTGTTGGGCAAAGTCATTTTTAGAGTTCGGATAAGTGATTAAGAGTGGTTGGCAAAGTCATTACAATTGTTGGGCAAAATCATTTTTAGAGTTCGAATAAGTGATTAACAGTGGTTGGCAAAGTCAGTACAATTGATGGGCAAAGTCATTTCTAGAGATCGGATAAGCGATTAACAGTGGTTGGGAAAGTCATTTCAGTTGTTGGGAAAAGTCATTACAATTGTTAAGCAATATAATTTTTAGATGTCGGATTAGTGATTCACAGTGGTTGGCAAAGTCATTACAATTTTTGGGAAAAGTCATTTTTAGAGTTCGGATAAGTGATTAACAGTGGTTGGCAAAGTCATTACAATTGTTAGGCAAAGTCATTTTTAGAGTTCGGATAAGTGATTAACAGTGGTTGGCAAAGTCAGTACAATTGATGGGCAAAGTCATTTCTAGAGATCGGATAAGAGATTAACAGTGGTTGGCAAAGTCATTACAATTGTTGGGCAAAGTCATTTTTAGAGGTCGGATAAGTGATTAACAGTGGTTGGCAAAGTCATTACAATTGTTTGGCAGAGTCATTTTTAGAGGTCGGATAAGTGACTTACAGTGGTTGGGAAAGTCATTTCAGTTGTTGGGCAAAGTCATTTTTAGAGGTCGGATTAGTGATTAACAGTGGTTGGCAAAGTCATTACAATTGTTGGGCAAAATCATTTTTAGAGTTCGGATAAGTGATTGACAGTGGTTGGCAAAGTGATTATAATTGTTGTGCAAAGTCATTTTTAGAGGTCGGTTAATTTATTGACAGTTGTTGGCAAAGTCATTACAATTGTTAAGCAAAATAATTTTTAGATGTCGGATTAGTGATTAACAGTGGTTGGCAAAGTCATTACAATTGTTAGGCAAAGTCATTTTTAGAGTTCGGATAAGTGATTAACAGTGGTTGGCAAAGTCAGTACAATTGATGGGCAAAGTCATTTCTAGAGATCGGATAAGAGATTAACAGTGGTTGGCAAAGTCATTACAATTGTTGGGCAAAGTCATTTTTAGAGGTCGGATAAGTGATTAACTGTGGTTGGCAAAGTCATTACAATTGTTTGGCAGAGTCATTTTTAGAGGTCGGATAAGTGACTTACAGTGGTTGGGAAAGTCATTTCAGTTTATGGGCAAAGTCATTTTTAGAGGTCGGATTAGTGATTAACAGTGGTTGGCAAAGTCATTACAATTGTTGGGCAAAATCATTTTTAGAGTTCGGATAAGTGATTGACAGTGGTTGGCAAAGTCATTATAATTGTTGTGCAAAGTCATTTTTAGAGGTCGGATAGTTGATTGACAGTTGTTGGCAAAGTCATTACAATTGTTGAGCAAAATAATTTAAAGAGGTCGGATAAGTGATTAACAGTGGTTGGCAAAGTTATTACAATTTTTGGGCAAAGTCATTTTTAGAAGTAGGATAAGTGATTAACAGTGGTTGGCAAAGTCAATACTATTGTTGGGCAAAGTCATTTTTAGAGTTCGGATAAGTGATTAAGAGTGGTTGGCAAAGTCATTACAATTGTTGGGCAAAATCATTTTTAGAGTTCGAATAAGTGATTAACAGTGGTTGGCAAAGTCAGTACAATTGATGGGCAAAGTCATTTCTAGAGATCGGATAAGCGATTAACAGTGGTTGGGAAAGTCATTTCAGTTGTTGGGAAAAGTCATTACAATTGTTAAGCAATATAATTTTTAGATGTCGGATTAGTGATTCACAGTGGTTGGCGAAGTCATTACAATTTTTGGGAAAAGTCATTTTTAGAGTTCGGATAAGTGATTAACAGTGGTTGGCAAAGTCATTACAATTGTTAGGCAAAGTCATTTTTAGAGTTCGGATAAGTGATTAACAGTGGTTGGCAAAGTCAGTACAATTGATGGGCAAAGTCATTTCTAGAGATCGGATAAGAGATTAACAGTGGTTGGCAAAGTCATTACAATTGTTGGGCAAAGTCATTTTTAGAGGTCGGATAAGTGATTAACAGTGGTTGGCAAAGTCATTACAATTGTTGGGCAAAGTCATTTTTAGAGGTCGGATTAGTGATTAACAGTGGTTGGCAAAGTCATTACAATTGTTGGGCAAAATCATTTTTAGAGTTCGGATAAGTGATTGACAGTTGTTGGCAAAGTCATTATAATTGTTGTGCAAAGTCATTTTTAGAGGTCGGATAGTTGATTGACAGTTGTTGGCAAAGTCATTACAATTGTTGAGCAAAATAATTTAAAGAGGTCGGATAAGTGATTAACAGTGGTTGGCAAAGTTATTACAATTTTTGGGCAAAGTCATTTTTAGAAGTAGGATAAGTGATTAACAGTGGTTGGCAAAGTCAATACTATTGTTGGGCAAAGTCATTTTTAGAGTTCGGATAAGTGATTAAGAGTGGTTGGCAAAGTCATTACAATTGTTGGGCAAAATCATTTTTAGAGTTCGAATAAGTGATTAACAGTGGTTGGCAAAGTCAGTACAATTGATGGGCAAAGTCATTTCTAGAGATCGGATAAGCGATTAACAGTGGTTGGGAAAGTCATTTCAGTTGTTGGGAAAAGTCATTACAATTGTTAAGCAATATAATTTTTAGATGTCGGATTAGTGATTCACAGTGGTTGGCGAAGTCATTACAATTTTTGGGAAAAGTCATTTTTAGAGTTCGGATAAGTGATTAACAGTGGTTGGCAAAGTCATTACAATTGTTAGGCAAAGTCATTTTTAGAGTTCGGATAAGTGATTAACAGTGGTTGGCAAAGTCAGTACAATTGATGGGCAAAGTCATTTCTAGAGATCGGATAAGAGATTAACAGTGGTTGGCAAAGTCATTACAATTGTTGGGCAAAGTCATTTTTAGAGGTCGGATAAGTGATTAACAGTGGTTGCCAAAGTCATTACAATTGTTTGGCAAAGTCATTTTTAGAGGTAGGATAAGTGACTTACAGTGGTTGGCAAAGTCATTACAATTGTTGGGCAAAGTCATTTTTAGAGGTCGGATTAGTGATTAACAGTGGTTGGCAAAGTCATTACAATTGTTGGGCAAAATCATTTTTAGAGTTCGGATAAGTGATTGACAGTTGTTGGCAAAGTCATTACAATTGTTGAGCAAAATAATTTAAAGAGGTCGGATAAGTGATTTACAGTGGTTGGCAAAGTTATTACAATTTTTGGGCAAAGTCATTTTTAGAGGTAGGATAAGTGATTAACAGTGGTTGGCAAAGTCAATACTATTGTTGGGCAAAGTCATTTTTAGAGTTCGGATAAGTGATTAAGAGTGGTTGGCAAAGTCATTACAATTGTTGGGCAAAATCATTTTTAGAGTTCGAATAAGTGATTAACAGTGGTTGGCAAAGTCAGTAAAATTGATGGGCAAAGTCATTTCTAGAGATCGGATAAGCGATTAACAGTGGTTGGGAAAGTCATTTCAGTTGTTGGGAAAAGTCATTTTTAGAGGTCGGATAAGTGTTTGACAGTGGTTGACAAAGTCATTATAATTGTTGTGCAAAGTCATTTCTAGAGATCGGATAAGTAATTAACAGTGGTTGGCAAAGTCATTAAAATTGTTGGGCAAAATCATTTTTAGAGTTCGGATAAGTGATTGACAGTGGTTGGCAAAGTCATTATAATTGTTGTGCAAAGACATTTTTAGAGGTCGGATAATTGATTAACAGTGGTTGGCAAAGTCATTACTATTGTTGGGCAAAGTCATTTTTAGATGTCGGATTAGTGATTAACATTGGTTGGCAAAAGCATTACAATTTTTGGGAAAAGTCATTTCTAGAGGTCGGATAAGTGTTTGACAGTGGTTGGCAAAAACATTTTAATTGTTGTGCAAAGTCATTTCTAGAGAGCGGATAAGTAATTAACAGTGGTTGGAAGTTCATTATAATTGTTGGGCAAAGTCATATCTGGAGATCGGATAAGTGATTAACAGTGGTTAGCAAAGTCATTTCAATTGTTGGGCAAAGTCATTTCTAGATATCGGATAAGTAATTAACAGTTGTTGGCAAAGTCATTAAAATTGTTGGGCAAAGACATTTTTAGAGGTCGGATAAGTGATTAACAGTGGTTGGCAAAGTCATTATAATTGTTGGGCAAAGTCATTTTTTGAGTTCGGATGAGTGATTGACAGTGGTTGGCAAAGTCATTACAATTGTTGTGCAAAGTAATTTTTAGAGGTCGGTTAATTTATTGAGAGTTGTTGGCAAAGTCATTACAATTGTTAAGCAAAATAATTTTTAGATGTCGGATTAGTGATTAACAGTGGTTGGCAAAGTCATTACAATTTTGGGAAAAGTCATTTTTAGAGTTCGGATAAGTGATTAACAGTGGTTGGCAAAGTCATTACAATTGTTAGGCAAAGTCATTTTTAGAGTTCGGATAAGTGATTAACAGTGGTTGGCAAAGTCAGTACAATTGATGGGCAAAGTCATTTCTAGAGATCGGATAAGAGATTAACAGTGGTTGGCAAAGTCATTACAATTGTTGGGCAAAGTCATTTTTAGAGGTCGGATAAGTGATTAACAGTGGTTGGCAAAGTCATTACAATTGTTTGGCAAAGTCATTTTTAGAGGTCGGATAAGTGACTTACAGTGGTTGGGAAAGTCATTTCAGTTGTTGGGAAAAGTCATTTTTAGAGGTCGGATAAGTGTTTGACAGTGGTTGGCAAAGTCATTATAATTGTTGTGCAAAGTCATTTCTAGAGATCGGATAAGTAATTAACAGTGGTTGGCAAAGTCATTTAAATTGTTGGGCAAAGTCATTTTTAGAGGTCGGATAAGTGATTAACAGTGGTTGGCAAAGTCACTACAATTGTTTGGCAAAGTCATTTTTAGAGGTCGGATAAGTGATTTACAGTGGTTGGCAAAGTCATTTCAGTTGTTGGGAAAAGTCATTTTTAGAGGTCGGATAAGTGATTAACAGTGGTTGGCAAAGTCATTACAATTGTTGGGCAAAGTCATTTTTAGAGGTCGGATAAGTGATTAACAGTGGTTGGCAAAGTCATTACAATTGTTGGGCAAAATCATTTTTAGAGTTCGGATAAGTGATTAACAGTGGTTGGCAAAGTCATTTCTAGAGGTCGGATAAGTGTTTGACAGTGGTTGGCAAAGTCATTATAATTGTTGTGCAAAGTCATATCTGGAGATCGGATAAGTGATTAACAGTGGTTAGCAAAGTCATTACAATTGTTGGGCAAAGTCATTTCTAGAGATCGGATAAGTAATTAACAGTATTTGGCAAAGTCATTAAAATTGTTGGGCAAAGTCAATTCTAGAGATCGGATAAGTGATTAACAGTGGTTAGTAAAGTCATTACAATTGTTGGGCACAGTCATTTTTAGAATTCGGATAAGTGATTGACAGTGGTTGGCAAAGTCATTACAATTGTTTGGCAAAGTCATTTTTAGAGGTCAGATAAGTGATTAACAGTGGTTGGCAAAGTCATTACAATTTTTGGGCAAAGTAATTTTTAGAGGTCGGATAAGTGAATTACAGTGGTTGGCAAACTCATTACAATTGTTGGGCAAAGTCAATTTTAGAGGTCGGATAAGTGATTAACAGTGGTTGGCAAAGTCATTACAATTGTTGGGCAAAGTCATTTTTAGAGGTCGGATAAGTGATTAACAGTGGTTTGCAAAGTCATTACAATTGTTGGGCAAAGTCATTTTTAGAGGTCGGATAAGTGATTAACTGTGGTTGGCAAAGTCAGTACAATTGATGGGCAAAGTCATTTCTAGAGATCGGATTAGTGATTAACAGTGGTTGGCAAAGTCATTACAATTGTTGGGCAAAGTCATTTTTAGAGGTCGGATTAGTGATTAACAGTGGTTGGCAAAGTCTTTACAATTGTTGGGCAAAATCATTTTTAGAGTTCGGATAAGTGATTGACAGTGGATGGCAAAGTCATTATAATTGTTGTGCAAAGTCATTTTTAGAGGTCGGATAATTGATTGACAGTTGTTGGCAAAGTCATTACAATTGTTGAGCAAAATAATTTAAAGAGGTCGGATAAGTGATTAACAGTGGTTGGCAAAGTTATTACAATTTTTGGGCAAAGTCATTTTTAGAGGTAGGATAAGTGATTAACAGTGGTTGGCAAAGTCATTATTATTGTTGGGCAAAGTCATTTTTAGAGTTCGGATAAGTGATTAAGAGTGGCTGGCAAAGTCATTACAATTGTTGGGAAAAATCATTTTTAGGGTTCGAATAAGTGATTAACAGTGGTTGGCAAAGTCAGTACAATTGATGGGCAAAGTCATTTCTAGAGATCGGATAAGCGATTAACAGTGGTTGAGAAAGTCATTTTAGTTGTTGGGAAAAGTCATTTTTAGAGGTCGGTAAGTGTTTGACAGTGGTTGACAAAGTCATTATAATTGTTGTGCAAAGTCATTTCTAGAGATCGGATAAGTAATTAACAGTGGTTGGCAAAGTCATTAAAATTGTTGGGCAAAGTCATTTCTGGAGATCGGATAAGTGATTAACAGTGGTTGGCAAAGTCATTACAATTGTTGGGAAAAGTCAATTCTAGAGATCGGATAAGTGATTAACAGTGGTTAGTAAAGTCATTACAATTGTTGGGCAAAATCATTTTTAGAGTTCGGATAAGTGATTGACAGTGGTTGGCAAAGTCATTATAATTGTTGTGCAAAGTCATTTTTAGAGGTCGGATAATTGATTGACAGTTGTTGGCAAAGTCATTACAATTGTTGAGCAAAATAATTTAAAGAGGTCGGATAAGTGATTAACAGTGGTTGGCAAAGTTATTACAATTTTTGGGCAAAGTCATTTTTAGAGGTCGGATAAGTGATTAACAGTGGTTGGCAAAGTCATTACAATTGTTGGGCAAAATCATTTTTAGAGTTCGGATAAGTGATTAACAGTGGTTGGCAAAGTCATTACTATTGTTGGGAAAAATCATTTTTAGGGTTCGAATAAGTGATTAACAGTGGTTGGCAAAGTCAGTACAATTGATGGGCAAAGTCATTTCTAGAGATCGGATAAGCGATTAACAGTGGTTGGGAAAGTCATTTCTAGAGATCGGATAAGTAATTAACAGTGGTTGGAAGTTCATTATAATTGTTGGGCAAAGTCATATCTGGAGATCGGATAAGTGATTAACAGTGGTTAGCAAAGTCATTACAATTGTTGGGCAAAGTCATTTCTAGATATCGGATAAGTAATTAACAGTGGTTGGCAAAGTCATTAAAATTGTTGGGCAAAGACATTTTTAGAGGTCGGATAAGTGATTAACAGTGGTTGGCAAAGTCATTATAATTGTTGGGCAAAGTCATTTTTTGAGTTCGGAAAAGTGATTGACAGTGGTTGGCAAAGTCATTACAATTGTTGTGCAAAGTAATTTTCAGGGGTCGGTTAATTTATTGACAGTTGTTGGCAAAGTCATTACAATTTTTAAGCAAAATAATTTTTAGATGTCGGATTAGTGATTAACAGTGGTTGGCAAAGTCATTACAATTTTTGGGAAAAGTCATTTTTAGAGTTCGGATAAGTGATTAACAGTGGTTGGCAAAGTCATTACAATTGTTAGGCAAAGTCATTTTTAGAGTTCGGATAAGTGATTAACAGTGGTTGGCAAAGTCAGTACAATTGATGGGTAAAGTCATTTCTAGAGATCGGATAAGCGATTAACAGTGGTTGGCAAAGTCATTACAATTGTTGGGCAAAGTCATTTTTAGAGGTCGGATAAGTGATTAACAGTGGTTGGCAAAGTCATTACAATTGTTGGGCAAAGTCATTTTTAGAGTTCGGATAAGTGATCAACAGTGGTTGGCAAAGTCAGTACAATTGATGGGCAAAGTCATTTTTAGAGGTCGGATAAGTGTTTGACAGTGGTTGGCAAAGTCATTATAATTGTTGTGCAAAGTCATTTCTAGAGATCGGATAAGTAATTAACAGTGGTTGGCAAAGTCATTAAAATTGTTGGGCAAAGTCATTTCTGGAGATCGGATAAGTGATTAACAGTGGTTGGCAAAGTCATTATAAATTGTTGGGCAAAGTCAATTCTAGAGATCGGATAAGTGATTAACAGTGGTTAGTAAAGTCATTACAATTGTTGGGCCAAGTCATTTTTAGAGGTCGGATAAGTGATTAACGGTGGTTGGCAAAGTCATTACAATTGTTTGGCAAAGTCATTTTTAGAGGTCGGATAAGTGATTTACAGTGGTTAACAAAGTCATTTCAGTTGTTGGGAAAAGTCATTTTTAGAGGTCGGATAAGTGATTAACAGTGGTTGGCAAAGTCATTACAATTGTTGGGCAAAGTCATTTTTAGAGGTCGGATAAGTGATTAACAGTGGTTGGCAAAGTCATTACAATTGTTGGGCAAAATCATTTTTAGAGTTCGGATAAGTGATTAACAGTGGTTGGCAAAGTCATTTTTAGAGGTCGGATAAGTGTTTGACAGTGGTTGGCAAAGTCATTATAATTGTTGTGCAAAGTCATATCTGGAGATCGGATAAGTGATTAACAGTGGTTAGCAAAGTCATTACAATTGTTGGGCAAAGTCATTTTTAGAGTTCGGATAAGTGATTAACAGTGGTTGGCAAAGTCATTACAATTGTTGGGCAAGGTCATTTTTAGAGGTCGGATAAGTGATTAACAGTGGTTGGAAAAGTCATTACAATTGTTGGGCAAAGTCAATTCTAGAGATCGGATAAGTGATTAACAGTGGTTAGTAAAGTCATTACAATTGTTGGGCCAAGTCATTTTTAGAGGTCGGATAAGTGATTAACAGTGGCTGGCAAAGTCATTACAATTGTTGGGCAAAGTCATATTTAGAGGTCGGATAAGTGATTTACATTGGTTGGCAAAGTCATTTCAGTTGTTGGGAAAAGTCATTTTTAGAGGTCGGATAAGTAATTAACAGTGGTTGGCAAAGTCATAACAATTGTTGGGCAAAGTCATTTTTAGAGGTCTGGTAAGTGATTAACAGTGGTTGGCAAAGTCATTACAATTGTTGGGCAAAGTCATTTTTAGAGTTCGGATAAGTGATTAACAGTGGTTGGCAAAGTCAGTACAATTGATGGGCAAAGTCATTTTTAGAGGTCGGTTAAGTGATTAACAGTGGTTGGCAAAGTCATTACAATTGTTGGGCAAAGTCATTTTTAGAGTTCGGATAAGTGATCAACAGTGGTTGGCAAAGTCAGTACAATTGATGGGCAAAGTCATTTCTAGAGATCGGATAAGTGATTAACAGTGGTTGGCAAAGTCATTTCAATTGTTGGGCAAAGTCAATTCTAGAGATCGGATAAGTGATTAACAGTGGTTAGTAAAGTCATTACAATTGTTGGGCAAAGTCATTTTTAGAGGTCGGATAAGTGATTAACAGTGGCTGGCAAAGTCATTACAATTGTTGGGCAAAGTCATATTTAGAGGTCGGATAAGTGATTTACATTGGTTGGCAAAGTCATTTCAGTTGTTGGGAAAAGTCATTTTTAGAGGTCGGATAAGTAATTAACAGTGGTTGGCAAAGTCATAACAATTGTTGGGCAAAGTCATTTTTAGAGGTCTGGTAAGTGATTAACAGTGGTTGGCAAAGTCATTACAATTGTTGGGCAAAGTCATTTTTAGAGTTCGGATAAGTGATTAACAGTGGTTGGCAAAGTCAGTACAATTGATGGGCAAAGTCATTTTTAGAGGTCGGTTAAGTGATTAACAGTGGTTGGCAAAGTCATTACAATTGTTGGGCAAAGTCATTTTTAGAGTTCGGATAAGTGATCAACAGTGGTTGGCAAAGTCAATACAATTGATGGGCAAAGTCATTTCTAGAGATCGGATAAGTGATTAACAGTGGTTGGCAAAGTCATTTCAATTGTTGGGCAAAGTCAATTCTAGAGATCGGATAAGTGATTAACAGTGGTTAGTAAAGTCATTACAATTGTTGGGCAAAGTCATTTTTAGAGGTCGGATAAGTAATTAACAGTGGTTGGCAAAGTCATTTCTAGAGGTCGGATAAGTGTTTGACAGTGGTTGGCAAAGTCATTATAATTGTTGTGCAAAGTCATATCTGGAGATCGGATAAGTGATTAACAGTGGTTAGCAAAGTCATTACAATTGTTGGGCAAAGTCATTTTTAGAGTTCGGATAAGTGATTAACAGTGGTTGGCAAAGTCATTACAATTGTTGGGCAAGGTCATTTTTAGAGGTCGGATAAGTGATTAACAGTGGTTGGAAAAGGTATACAATTGTTGGGCAAAGTCAATTCTAGAGATCGGATAAGTGATTAACAGTGGTTAGTAAAGTCATTACAATTGTTGGGCCAAGTCATTTTTAGAGGTCGGATAAGTGATTAACAGTGGTTAGTAAAGTCATTACAATTGTTGGGCCAAGTCATTTTTAGAGGTCGGATAAGTGATTTACAGTGGTTGGCAAAGTCATTTCAGTTGTTGGGAAAAGTCATTTTTAGAGGTCGGATAAGTGATTAACAGTGGTTGGCAAAGTCATTACTATTGTTGGGCAAAGTCATTTTTAGAGGTCGGGTAAGTGGTTAACAGTGGTTGGCAAAGTCATTACAATTGTTGGGCAAAGTCATTTTTAGAGTTTGGATAAGTGATTAACAGTGGTTGGCAAAGTCAGTACAATTGTTGGGCAAAGTCATTTTTAGAGGTCGGTTAAGTGATTAACAGTGGTTGGCAAAGTCATTACAATTGTTGGGCAAAGTCATTTTTAGAGTTCGGATAAGTGATCAACAGTGGTTGGCAAAGTCAGTACAATTGATGGGCAAAGTCATTTTTAGAGTTCGGATAAGTGATTAACAGTGGTTGGCAAAGTCATTACAATTGTTAGGCAAAGTCATTTTTAGAGTTCGGATAAGTGATTAACAGTGGTTGGCAAAGTCAGTACAATTTATGGGTAAAGTCATTTCTAGAGATCGGATAAGCGATTAACAGTGGTTGGCAAAGTCATTACAATTGTTGGGCAAAGTCATTTTTAGAGGTCGGATAAGTGATTAACAGTGGTTGGCAAAGTCATTACAATTGTTGGGCAAAGTCATTTTTAGAGTTCGGATAAGTGATCAACAGTGGTTGGCAAAGTCAGTACAATTGATGGGCAAAGTCATTTTTACAGGTCGGATAAGTGTTTGACAGTGGTTGGCAAAGTCATTATAATTGTTGTGCAAAGTCATTTCTAGAGATCGGATAAGTAATTAACAGTGGTTGGCAAAGTCATTAAAATTGTTGGGCAAAGTCATTTCTGGAGATCGGATAAGTGATTAACAGTGGTTGGCAAAGTCATTATAAATTGTTGGGCAAAGTCAATTCTAGAGATCGGATAAGTGATTAACAGTGGTTAGTAAAGTCATTACAATTGTTTGGCAAAGTCATTTTTAGAGGTCGGATAAGTGATTTACAGTGGTTAACAAAGTCATTTCAGTTGTTGGGAAAAGTCATTTTTAGAGGTCGGATAAGTGATTAACAGTGGTTGGCAAAGTCATTACAATTGTTGGGCAAAGTCATTTTTAGAGGTCGGATAAGTGATTAACAGTGGTTGGCAAAGTCATTACAATTGTTGGGCAAAATCATTTTTAGAGTTCGGATAAGTGATTAACAGTGGTTGGCAAAGTCATTTTTAGAGGTCGGATAAGTGTTTGACAGTGGTTGGCAAAGTCATTATAATTGTTGTGCAAAGTCATATCTGGAGATCGGATAAGTGATTAACAGTGGTAAGCAAAGTCATTACAATTGTTGGGCAAAGTCATTTTTAGAGTTCGGATAAGTGATTAACAGTGGTTGGCAAAGTCATTACAATTGTTGGGCAAGGTCATTTTTAGAGGTCGGATAAGTGATTAACAGTGGTTGGAAAAGTCATTACAATTGTTGGGCAAAGTCAATTCTAGAGATCGGATAAGTGATTAACAGTGGTTAGTAAAGTCATTACAATTGTTGGGCCAAGTCATTTTTAGAGGTCGGATAAGTGATTAACAGTGGCTGGCAAAGTCATTACAATTGTTGGGCAAAGTCATATTTAGAGGTCGGATTAGTGATTTACATTGGTTGGCAAAGTCATTTCAGTTGTTGGGAAAAGTCATTTTTAGAGGTCGGATAAGTAATTAACAGTGGTTGGCAAAGTCATAACAATTGTTGGGCAAAGTCATTTTTAGAGGTCGGGTAAGTGATCAACAGTGGTTGGCAAAGTCAGTACAATTGATGGGCAAAGTCATTTCTAGAGATCGGATAAGTGATTAACAGTGGTTGGCAAAGTCATTTCAATTGTTGGGCAAAGTCAATTCTAGAGATCGGATAAGTGATTAACAGTGGTTAGTAAAGTCATTACAATTGTTGGGCCAAGTCATTTTTAGAGGTCGGATAAGTGATTAACAGTGGTTGGCAAAGTCATTTCTAGAGGTCGGATAAGTGTTTGACAGTGGTTGGCAAAGTCATTATAATTGTTGTGCAAAGTCATATCTGGAGATCGGATAAGTGATTAACAGTGGTTAGC
Organism: Brachionus asplanchnoidis; assembly: GCA_025491095.1. Lineage (NCBI taxonomy): Eukaryota > Metazoa > Rotifera > Eurotatoria > Ploima > Brachionidae > Brachionus > Brachionus asplanchnoidis. Next base: position 523,821 of record JAILYF010000057.1, read on the forward strand.
AAAGTCATTACAATTGTTGGGCAAAGTCATTTTTAGAGTTCGGATAAGTGATTAACAGTGGTTGGCAAAGTCATTACAATTGTTGGGCAAGGTCATTTTTAGAGGTCGGATAAGTGATTAACAGTGGTTGGAAAAGGTATACAATTGTTGGGCAAAGTCAATTCTAGAGATCGGATAAGTGATTAACAGTGGTTAGTAAAGTCATTACAATTGTTGGGCCAAGTCATTTTTAGAGGTCGGATAAGTGATTAACAGTGGTTAGTAAAGTCATTACAATTGTTGGGCCAAGTCATTTTTAGAGGTCGGATAAGTGATTTACAGTGGTTGGCAAAGTCATTTCAGTTGTTGGGAAAAGTCATTTTTAGAGGTCGGATAAGTGATTAACAGTGGTTGGCAAAGTCATTACTATTGTTGGGCAAAGTCATTTTTAGAGGTCGGGTAAGTGATTAACAGTGGTTGGCAAAGTCATTACAATTGTTGGGCAAAGTCATTTTTAGAGTTTGGATAAGTGATTAACAGTGGTTGGCAAAGTCAGTACAATTGTTGGGCAAAGTCATTTTTAGAGGTCGGTTAAGTGATTAACAGTGGTTGGCAAAGTCATTACAATTGTTGGGCAAAGTCATTTTTAGAGTTCGGATAAGTGATCAACAGTGGTTGGCAAAGTCAGTACAATTGATGGGCAAAGTCATTTCTAGAGATCGGATAAGTGATTAACAGTGGTTGGCAAAGTCATTTCAATTGTTGGGCAAAGTCAATTCTAGAGATCGGATAAGTGATTAACAGTGGTTAGTAAAGTCATTACAATTGTTGGGCCAAGTCATTTTTAGAGGTCGGATAAGTGATTTACAGTGGTTGGCAAAGTCATTTCAGTTGTTGGGAAAAGTCATTTTTAGAGGTCGGATAAGTGATTAACAGTGGTTGGCAAAGTCATTTCAATTGTTGGGCAAAGTCATTTTTAGAGGTCGGGTAAGTGATTAACAGTGGTTGGCAAAGTCATTACAATTGTTGGGCAAAGTCATTTTTATAGTTCGGATAAGTGATTAACAGTGGTTGGCAAAGTCAGTACAATTGATGGGCAAAGTCATTTCTAGGGATCGGATAAGTGATTAAAAGTTGTTGGCAAAGTCATTACAATTGTTGGGCAAAGTCATTTTTAGAGTTCGGATAAGTGATTAGCAGTGGTTGGCAAAGTCAGTACAATTGTTGGGCAAAGTCATTTCTAGAGATCGGATAAGTGATTAACAGTGGTTGGCAAAGTCATTTCAATTGTTGGGCAAAGTCAATTCTAGAGATCGGATAAGTGATTAACAGTGGTTAGTAAAGTCATTACAATTGTTGGGCCAAGTCATTTTTAGAGGTCGGATAAGTGATTTACAGTGGTTGGCAAAGTCATTTCATATGTTGGGAAAAGTCATTTTTAGAGGTCGGATAAGTGATTAACAGTGGTTGGCAAAGTCATTACAATTGTTGGGCAAGGTCATTTTTAGAGGTCGGGTAAGTGATTAACAGTGGTTGGCAAAGTCATTACAATTGTTGGGCAAAGTCATTTTTAGAGTTCGGATAAGTGATTAACAGTGGTTTGCAAAGTCAGTACAATTGATGGGCAAAGTCATTTCTAGGGATCGGATAAGTGATTAAAAGTTGTTGGCAAAGTCATTACAATTGTTGGGCAAAATCATTTTTAGAGTTCGGATAAGTGATTAGCAGTGGTTGGCAAAGTCAGTACAATTGTTGGGCAAAGTCATTTTTAGAGGTAGGGTAAGTGATTAACAGTGGTTGGCAAAGTCATTACAATTGTTGGGCAAAGTCATTTTTAGAGATCGGATAAGTAATTAACAGTGGTTGGCAAAGTCATTAAAATTGTTGGGCAAAGTCATTTCTAGAGATCGGATAAGTGATTAAAAGTTGTTGGCAAAGTCATTACAATTATTGGGCAAAGTCATTTTTAGAGATCGGATAAGTGATTTACAGTGGTTGGCTAAGTCATTTCAGTTGTTGGGAAAAGTCATTTTTAGAGGTCGGATAAGTGTTTGACAGTGGTTGGCAAAGTCATTATAATTGTTGTGCAAAGTCATTTCTAGAGATCGGATAAGTAATTAACAGTGGTTGGCAAAGTCATTAAAATTGTTGGGCAAAGTCATTTCTGGAGATCGGATAGGTGATTAACAGTGGTTTGCAAAGTCATTACAATTGTTGGGCAAGGTCATTTTTAGAGGTCGGGTAAGTGATTAACAGTGGTTAGTAAAGTCATTTCAATTGTTGGGCCAAGTCATTTTTAGAGGTCGGATAAGTGATTTACAGTGGTTGGCAAAGTCATTTCAGTTGTTGGAAAAAGTAATTTTTAGAGGTCGGATAAGTGATTAACAGTGGTTGGCAAAGTCATTACAAATGTTGGGCAAAGTCATTTTTAGAGGTCGGGTAAGTGATTAACAGTGGTTGGCAGAGTCATTACAATTGTTGGGCAAAGTCATTTTTAGAGTTAGGATAAGCGATTAACAGTGGTTGGCAAAGTCAGTACAATTGATGGGCAAAGTCATTTCTAGAGATCGGATAAGTGATTAAAAGTTGTTGGCAAAGTCATTACAATTGTTGGGCAAAGTCATTTTTAGAGGTCGGATAAGTGATTAACAGTGGTTGGCCAAGTCATTACAATTGTTTGGAAAAAACATTTTTAGAGGTCGGATAAGTGATTAACAGTGGTTGGCAAAGTCATTACAATTGTTGGGCAAAGTCATTTTTAGAGGTCGAATAAGTGATTGAAAGTGGTTGGCAAAGTCAGTACAATTGATGGGCAAAGTCATTTCTAGAGATCGGATAAGCGATTAACAATGGTTGGGAAAGTCATTTCTAGAGATCGGATAAGTAATTAACAGTGGTTAGCAAAGTCATTACAATTGTTGGGCAAAGTCATTTCTAGATATCGGATAAGTAATTAACAGTGGTTGGCAAAGTCATTAAAATTGTTGGGCAAAGACATTTTTAGAGGTCGGATAAGTGATTAACAGTGGTTGGCAAAGTCATTATAATTGTTGGGCAAAGTCATTTTTAGAGGTCGGATAAGTGATTAACAGTGGTTGGCAAAGTCATTACAATTGTTGGGCAAAGTCATTTTTAGAGGTCGAATAAGTGATTGAAAGTGGTTGGCAAAGTCAGTACAATTGATGGGCAAAGTCATTTCTAGAGATCGGATAAGCGATTAACAGTGGTTGGGAAAGTCATTTCTAGAGATCGGATAAGTAATTAACAGTGGTTGGAAGTTCATTATAATTGTTGGGCAAAGTCATATCTGGAGATCGGATAAGTGATTAACAGTGGTTAGCAAAGTCAGTACAATTGATGGGCAAAGTCATTTCTAGAGATCGGATAAGCGATTAACAGTGGTTGGGAAAGTCATTAAAATTGTTGGGCAAAGTCATTTCTAGAGATCGGATAAGTGATTAAAAGTTGTTGGCAAAGTCATTACAATTATTGGGCAAAGTCATTTTTAGAGATCGGATAAGTGATTTACAGTGGTTGGCTAAGTCATTTCAGTTGTTGGGAAAAGTCATTTTTAGAGGTCGGATAAGTGTTTGACAGTGGTTGGCAAAGTCATTATAATTGTTGTGCAAAGTCATTTCTAGAGATCGGATAAGTAATTAACAGTGGTTGGCAAAGTCATTAAAATTGTTGGGCAAAGTCATTTCTGGAGATCGGATAGGTGATTAACAGTGGTTTGCAAAGTCATTACAATTGTTGGGCAAGGTCATTTTTAGAGGTCGGGTAAGTGATTAACAGTGGTTAGTAAAGTCATTACAATTGTTGGGCCAAGTCATTTTTAGAGGTCGGATAAGTGATTTACAGTGGTTGGCAAAGTCATTTCAGTTGTTGGAAAAAGTAATTTTTAGAGGTCGGATAAGTGATTAACAGTGGTTGGCAAAGTCATTACAATTGTTGGGCAAAGTATATTCTAGAGATCGGATAAGTGATTAACAGTGGTTAGTAAAGTCATTACAATTGTTGGGCCAAGTCATTTTTAGAGGTCGGATAAGTGATTAACAGTGGCTGGCAAAGTCATTACAATTGTTGGGCAAAGTCATATTTAGAGGTCGGATAAGTGATTTACATTGGTTGGCAAAGTCATTTCAGTTGTTGGGAAAAGTCATTTTTAGAGGTCGGATAAGTGATTAACAGTGGTTGGCCAAGTCATTACAATTGTTGGGCAAAGTCATTTTTAGAGGTCGAATAAGTGATTGAAAGTGGTTGGCAAAGTCAGTACAATTGATGGGCAAAGTCATTTCTAGAGATCGGATAAGCGATTAACAGTGGTTGGGAAAGTCATTTCTAGAGATCGGATAAGTAATTAACAGTGGTTGGAAGTTCATTAAATTGTTGGGCAAAGTCATATCTGGAGATCGGATAAGTGATTAACAGTGGTTAGCAAAGTCATTACAATTGTTGGGCCAAGTCATTTTTAGAGGTCGGATAAGTGATTAACAGTGGCTGGCAAAGTCATTACAATTGTTGGGCAAAGTCATATTTAGAGGTCGGATAAGTGATTTACATTGGTTGGCAAAGTCATTTCAGTTGTTGGGAAAAGTCATTTTTAGAGGTCGGATAAGTGATTAACAGTGGTTGGCAAAGTCATTACAATTGTTGGGCAAAGTCATTTTTAGAGGTCGAATAAGTGATTGAAAGTGGTTGGCAAAGTCAGTACAATTGATGGGCAAAGTCATTTCTAGAGATCGGATAAGCGATTAACAGTGGTTGGGAAAGTCATTTCTAGAGATCGGATAAGTAATTAACAGTGGTTGGAAGTTCATTAAATTGTTGGGCAAAGTCATATCTGGAGATCGGATAAGTGATTAACAGTGGTTAGCAAAGTCATTACAATTGTTGGGCAAAGTCATTTCTAGATATCGGATAAGTAATTAACAGTGGTTGGCAAAGTCATTAAAATTGTTGGGCAAAGACATTTTTAGAGGTCGGATAAGTGATTAACAGTGGTTGGCAAAGTCATTATAATTGTTGGGCAAAGTCATTTTTAGAGGTCGGATAAGTGATTAACAGTGGTTGGCAAAGTCATTACAATTGTTGGGCAATGTCATTTTTAGAGGTCGAATAAGTGATTGAAAGTGGTTGGCAAAGTCAGTACAATTGATGGGCAAAGTCATTTCTAGAGATCGGATAAGCGATTAACAGTGGTTGGGAAAGTCATTTCTAGAGATCGGATAAGTAATTAACAGTGGTTGAAAGTACATTATAATTGTTGGGCAAAGTCATATCTGGAGATCGGATAAGTGATTTACAGTGGTTAGCAAAGTCATTACAATTGTTGGGCAAAGTCATTTCTAGATATCGGAAAAGTAATTAACAGTGGTTGGCAAAGTCATTAAAATTGTTGGGCAAAGACATTTTTAGAGGTCGGATAAGTGATTAACAGTGGTTGGCAAAGTCATTATAATTGTTGGGCAAAGTCATTTTTTGAGTTCGGATAAGTGATTTACAGTGGTTGGCAAAGTCATTTCAGTTGTTGGGCAAAGTCATTTTTTGAGTTCGGATAAGTGATTTACAGTGGTTGGCAAAGTCATTTCAGTTGTTGGGAAAAGTCATTTTTAGAGGTCGGATAAGTGATTAACAGTGGTTGGCAAAGTCATTACAATTGTTGGGCAAAGTCATTTTTAGAGGTCGGATAAGTGATTAACAGTGGTTGGCAAAGTCATTACAATTGTTGGGCAAAATCATTTTTAGAGTTCGGATAAGTGATTAACAGTGGTTGGCAAAGTCATTTCTAGAGGTCGGATAAGTGTTTGACAGTGGTTGGCAAAGTCATTATAATTGTTGTGCAAAGTCATATCTGGAGATCGGATAAGTGATTAACAGTGGTTAGCAAAGTCATTACAATTGTTGGGCAAAGTCATTTTTAGAGTTCGGATAAGTGATTAACAGTGGTTGGCAAAGTCATTACAATTGTTGGGCAAGGTCATTTTTAGAGGTCGGATAAGTGATTAACAGTGGTTGGAAAAGTCATTACAATTGTTGGGCAAAGTCAATTCTAGAGATCGGATAAGTGATTAACAGTGGTTAGTAAAGTCATTACAATTGTTGGGCCAAGTCATTTTTAGAGGTCGGATAAGTGATTAACAGTGGTTAGTAAAGTCATTACAATTGTTGGGCCAAGTCATTTTTAGAGGTCGGATAAGTGATTTACAGTGGTTGGCAAAGTCATTTCAGTTGTTGGGAAAAGTCATTTTTAGAGGTCGGATAAGTGATTAACAGTAGTTGGCAAAGTCATTACTATTGTTGGGCAAAGTCATTTTTAGAGGTCGGGTAAGTGATTAACAGTGGTTGGCAAAGTCATTACAATTGTTGGGCAAAGTCATTTTTAGAGTTCGGATAAGTGATTAACAGTGGTTGGCAAAGTCAGTACAATTGTTGGGCAAAGTCATTTTTAGAGGTCGGGTAAGTGATTAACAGTGGTTGGCAAAGTCATTACAATTGTTGGGCCAAGTCATTTTTAGAGGTCGGATAAGTGATTTACAGTGGTTGGCAAAGTCATTTCAGTTGTTGGAAAAAGTAATTTTTAGAGGTCGGATAAGTGATTAACAGTGGTTGGCAAAGTCATTACAATTGTTGGGCAAAGTATATTCTAGAGATCGGATAAGTGATTAACAGTGGTTAGTAAAGTCATTACAATTGTTGGGCCAAGTCATTTTTAGAGGTCGGATAAGTGATTAACAGTGGCTGGCAAAGTCATTACAATTGTTGGGCAAAGTCATATTTAGAGGTCGGATAAGTGATTTACATTGGTTGGCAAAGTCATTTCAGTTGTTGGGAAAAGTCATTTTTAGAGGTCGGATAAGTGATTAACAGTGGTTGGCCAAGTCATTTCAGTTGTTAGGAAAAGTCATTTTTAGAGGTCGGATAAGTGATTAACAGTGGTTGGCAAAGTCATTACAATTGTTGGGCAAAGTCATTTTTAGAGGTCGAATAGTTGATTGAAAGTGGTTGGCAAAGTCAGTACAATTGATGGGCAAAGTCATTTCTAGAGATCGGATAAGCGATTAACAGTGGTTGGGAAAGTCATTTCTAGAGATCGGATAAGTAATTAACAGTGGTTGGAAGTTCATTAAATTGTTGGGCAAAGTCATATCTGGAGATCGGATAAGTGATTAACAGTGGTTAGCAAAGTCATTACAATTGTTGGGCAAAGTCATTTCTAGATATCGGATAAGTAATTAACAGTGGTTGGCAAAGTCATTAAAATTGTTGGGCAAAGACATTTTTAGAGGTCGGATAAGTGATTAACAGTGGTTGGCAAAGTCATTATAATTGTTGGGCAAAGTCATTTTTAGAGGTCGGATAAGTGATTAACAGTGGTTGGCAAAGTCATTACAATTGTTGGGCAATGTCATTTTTAGAGGTCGAATAAGTGATTGAAAGTGGTTGGCAAAGTCAGTACAATTGATGGGCAAAGTCATTTCTAGAGATCGGATAAGCGATTAACAGTGGTTGGGAAAGTCATTTCTAGAGATCGGATAAGTAATTAACAGTGGTTGAAAGTACATTATAATTGTTGGGCAAAGTCATATCTGGAGATCGGATAAGTGATTTACAGTGGTTAGCAAAGTCATTACAATTGTTGGGCAAAGTCATTTCTAGATATCGGAAAAGTAATTAACAGTGGTTGGCAAAGTCATTAAAATTGTTGGGCAAAGACATTTTTAGAGGTCGGATAAGTGATTAACAGTGGTTGGCAAAGTCATTATAATTGTTGGGCAAAGTCATTTTTTGAGTTCGGATAAGTGATTTACAGTGGTTGGCAAAGTCATTTCAGTTGTTGGGAAAAGTCATTTTTAGAGGTCGGATAAGTGATTAACAGTGGTTGGCAAAGTCATTACAATTGTTGGGCAAAGTCATTTTTAGAGGTCGGATAAGTGATTAACAGTGGTTGGCAAAGTCATTACAATTGTTGGGCAAAATCATTTTTAGAGTTCGGATAAGTGATTAACAGTGGTTGGCAAAGTCATTTCTAGAGGTCGGATAAGTGTTTGACAGTGGTTGGCAAAGTCATTATAATTGTTGTGCAAAGTCATATCTGGAGATCGGATAAGTGATTAACAGTGGTTAGCAAAGTCATTACAATTGTTGGGCAAAGTCATTTTTAGAGTTCGGATAAGTGATTAACAGTGGTTAGTAAAGTCATTACAATTGTTGGGCCAAGTCATTTTTAGAGGTCGGATAAGTGATTAACAGTGGTTAGTAAAGTCATTACAATTGTTGGGCCAAGTCATTTTTAGAGGTCGGATAAGTGATTTACAGTGGTTGGCAAAGTCATTTCAGTTGTTGGGAAAAGTCATTTTTAGAGGTCGGATAAGTGATTAACAGTAGTTGGCAAAGTCATTACTATTGTTGGGCAAAGTCATTTTTAGAGGTCGGGTAAGTGATTAACAGTGGTTGGCAAAGTCATTACAATTGTTGGGCAAAGTCATTTTTAGAGTTCGGATAAGTGATTAACAGTGGTTGGCAAAGTCAGTACAATTGTTGGGCAAAGTCATTTTTAGAGGTCGGGTAAGTGATTAACAGTGGTTGGCAAAGTCATTACAATTGTTGGGCAAAGTCATTTTTAGAGTTCGGATAAGTGATCAACAGTGGTTGGCAAAGTCAGTACAATTGATGGGCAAGGTCATTTCTAGAGATCGGATAAGTGATTAACAGTGGTTGGCAAAGTCATTACAATTGTTGGGCAAAGTCAATTCTAGAGATCGGATAAGTGATTAACAGTGGTTAGTAAAGTCATTACAATTGTTGGGCCAAGTCATTTTTAGAGGTCGGATAAGTGATTTACAGTGGTTGGCAAAGTCATTTCAGTTGTTGGGAAAAGTCATTTTTAGAGGTCGGATAAGTGATTAACAGTGGTTGGCAAAGTCATTACAATTGTTGGGCAAAGTCATTTTTAGAGGTCGGGTAAGTGAATAACAGTGGTTGGCAAAGTCATTACAATTGTTGGGCAAAGTCATTTTTAGAGTTCGGATAAGTGATTAACAGTAGTTGGCAAAGTCAGTACAATTGATGGGCAAAGTCATTTCTAGGGATCGGATAAGTGATTAAAAGTTGTTGGCAAAGTCATTACAATTGTTGGGCAAAGTCATTTTTAGAGTTCGGATAAGTGATTAGCAGTGGTTGGCAAAGTCAGTACAATTGTTGGGCAAAGTCATTTTTAGAGGTCGGGTAAGTGATTAACAGTGGTTGGCAAAGTCATTACAATTGTTGGGCAAAGTCATTTTTAGAGTTCGGATAAGTGATCAACAGTGGTTGGCAAAGTCAGTACAATTGATGGGCAAAGTCATTTTTAGAGGTCGGATAAGTGTTTGACAGTGGTTGGCAAAGTCATTATAATTGTTGTGCAAAGTCATTTCTAGAGATCGGATAAGTAATTAACAGTGGTTGGCAAAGTCATTAAAATTGTTGGGCAAAGTCATTTCTGGAGATCGGATAGGTGATTAACAGTGGTTTGCAAAGTCATTACAATTGTTGGGCAAAGTCAATTCTAGAGATCGGATAAGTGATTAACAGTGGTTAGTAAAGTCATTACAATTGTTGGGCCAAGTCATTTTTAGAGGTCGGATAAGTGATTAACAGTGGTTGGCAAAAACATTACAATTGTTTGGCAAAGTCATTTTTAGAGGTGGGATAAGTGATTTACAGTGGTTGACAAAGTCATTTCAGTTGTTGGAAAAAGTCATTTTTAGAGGTCGGATAGTGATTAACAGTGGTTGGCCAAGTCATTACAATTGTTTGGCAAAGTCATTTTTAGAGATCGGATAAGTGATTTACAGTGGTTGGCTAAGTCATTTCAGTTGTTGGGAAAAGTCATTTTTAGAGGTCGGATAAGTGATTAACAGTGGTTGGCAAAGTCATTACAATTGTTGGGCAAAGTCATTTTTAGAGGTCGAATAAGTGATTGAAAGTGGTTGGCAAAGTCATTACAATTGAAGGGCAAAGTCATTTTTAGAGGTCGGATAAGTGATTAACAGTGGTTGGCAAAGTCATTACAATTGTTGGGCAGAGTCATTTTTAGAGGTCGGATAAGTGATTAACAGTGGTTGGAAAAGTCATTACAATTGTTGGGCAAAGTCATTTTTAGAGGTCGGGTAAGTGATTGAAAGTGGTTGGCAAAGTCATTACAATTGATGGGCAAAGTCAATTTTAGAGATCGGATAAGTGAATAACAGTGTTTGGCAAAGTCATTACAATTTTTGGGCAAAGTCATTTTTAAAGGTCGGATAAGTGATTGACAGTGGTTGGAAAAGTCATTTCAATTGTTGGGCAAAGTCATTTTAAGAACTCGGATAAGTGATTAACAGTGGTTGGCAAAGTCATTACAATTATTGGGCAAAGTCATTTTTAGAGGTCGGATAAGTGATTAACAGTGGTTGGCAAAGTCATTACAATTGTTGGGCAGAGTCATTTTTAGAGGTCGGATAAGTGATTAACAGTGGTTGGAAAAGTCATTACAATTGTTGGGCAAAGTCATTTTTAGAGGTCGGGTAAGTGATTGAAAGTGGTTGGCAAAGTCATTACAATTGATGGGCAAAGTCATTTTTAGAGATCGGATAAGTGATTAACAGTGGTTGGCAAAGTCATTACAATTGTTGGGCAAAGTCATTTTTAGAGGTCGGATAAGTGATTGAAAGTGGTTGGCAAAGTCTTTACAATTGATGGGCAAAGTCATTTCTAGGGATCGGATAAGTGAATTACAGTGGTTGGCAAAAACATTACAATTGTTGGGCAAAGTCATTTTTAGAGATCGGATAAGTGATTGACAGTGGTTGGCAAAGTCATTACAAATGTTGTGCAAAGTAATTTTTAGAGGTCGGTTAATTTATTGACAGTTGTTGGCAAAGTCATTACAATTGTTAAGCAAAATAATTTTTAGATGTCGGATTAGTGATTAACAGTGGTTGGCAAAGTCATTACAATTTTTGGGAAAAGTCATTTTTAGAGTTCGGATAAGTGATTAACAGTGGTTGGCAAAGTCATTACAATTGTTAGGCAAATTCATTTTTAGAGTTCGGATAAGTGATTAACAGTGGTTGGCAAAGTCATTACAATTGTTGGGCAAAGTCAATTCTAGAGATCGGATAAGTGATTAACAGTGGTTAGTAAAGTCATTACAATTGTTGGGCCAAGTCATTTTTAGAGGTCGGATAAATGATTTACAGTGGTTGGCAAAGTCATTTCAGTTGTTGGGAAAAGTCATTTTTAGAGGTCGGATAAGTGATTAACAGTGGTTGGCAAAGTCATTACAATTGTTGGGCAAAGTCATTTTTAGAGGTCGGGTAAGTGAATAACAGTGGTTGGCAAAGTCATTACAATTGTTGGGCAAAGTCATTTTTAGAGTTCGGATAAGTGATTAACAGTAGTTGGCAAAGTCAGTACAATTGATGGGCAAAGTCATTTCTAGGGATCGGATAAGTGATTAAAAGTTGTTGGCAAAGTCATTACAATTGTTGGGCAAAGTCATTTTTAGAGTTCGGATAAGTGATTAGCAGTGGTTGGCAAAGTCAGTACAATTGTTGGGCAAAGTCATTTTTAGAGGTCGGGTAAGTGATTAACAGTGGTTGGCAAAGTCATTACAATTGTTGGGCAAAGTCATTTTTAGAGTTCGGATAAGTGATCAACAGTGGTTGGCAAAGTCAGTACAATTGATGGGCAAAGTCATTTTTAGAGGTCGGATAAGTGTTTGACAGTGGTTGGCAAAGTCATTATAATTGTTGTGCAAAGTCATTTCTAGAGATCGGATAAGTAATTAACAGTGGTTGGCAAAGTCATTAAAATTGTTGGGCAAAGTCATTTCTGGAGATCGGATAGGTGATTAACAGTGGTTTGCAAAGTCATTACAATTGTTGGGCAAAGTCAATTCTAGAGATCGGATAAGTGATTAACAGTGGTTAGTAAAGTCATTACAATTGTTGGGCCAAGTCATTTTTAGAGGTCGGATAAGTGATTAACAGTGGTTGGCAAAAACATTACAATTGTTTGGCAAAGTCATTTTTAGAGGTGGGATATGTGATTTACAGTGGTTGACAAAGTCATTTCAGTTGTTGGAAAAAGTCATTTTTAGAGGTCGGATAAGTGATTAACAGTGGTTGGCCAAGTCATTACAATTGTTTGGCAAAGTCATTTTTAGAGATCGGATAAGTGATTTACAGTGGTTGGCTAAGTCATTTCAGTTGTTGGGAAAAGTCATTTTTAGAGGTCGGATAAGTGATTAACAGTGGTTGGCAAAGTCATTACAATTGTTGGGCAAAGTCATTTTTAGAGGTCGAATAAGTGATTGAAAGTGGTTGGCAAAGTCATTACAATTGAAGGGCAAAGTCATTTTTAGAGGTCGGATAAGTGATTAACAGTGGTTGGCAAAGTCATTACAATTGTTGGGCAGAGTCATTTTTAGAGGTCGGATAAGTGATTAACAGTGGTTGGAAAAGTCATTACAATTGTTGGGCAAAGTCATTTTTAGAGGTCGGGTAAGTGATTGAAAGTGGTTGGCAAAGTCATTACAATTGATGGGCAAAGTCAATTTTAGAGATCGGATAAGTGAATAACAGTGTTTGGCAAAGTCATTACAATTTTTGGGCAAAGTCATTTTTAAAGGTCGGATAAGTGATTGACAGTGGTTGGAAAAGTCATTTCAATTGTTGGGCAAAGTCATTTTAAGAACTCGGATAAGTGATTAACAGTGGTTGGCAAAGTCATTACAATTATTGGGCAAAGTCATTTTTAGAGGTCGGATAAGTGATTAACAGTGGTTGGCAAAGTCATTACAATTGTTGGGCAGAGTCATTTTTAGAGGTCGGATAAGTGATTTACAGTGGTTGGAAAAGTCATTACAATTGTTGGGCAAAGTCATTTTTAGAGGTCGGGTAAGTGATTGAAAGTGGTTGGCAAAGTCATTACAATTGATGGGCAAAGTCATTTTTAGAGATCGGATAAGTGATTAACAGTGGTTGGCAAAGTCATTACAATTGTTGGGCAAAGTCATTTTTAGAGGTCGGATAAGTGATTGAAAGTGGTTGGCAAAGTCTTTACAATTGATGGGCAAAGTCATTTCTAGGGATCGGATAAGTGAATTACAGTGGTTGGCAAAAACATTACAATTGTTGGGCAAAGTCATTTTTAGAGATCGGATAAGTGATTGACAGTGGTTGGCAAAGTCATTACAATTGTTGTGCAAAGTAATTTTTAGAGGTCGGTTAATTTATTGACAGTTGTTGGCAAAGTCATTACAATTGTTAAGCAAAATAATTTTTAGATGTCGGATTAGTGATTAACAGTGGTTGGCAAAGTCATTACAATTTTTGGGAAAAGTCATTTTTAGAGTTCGGATAAGTGATTAACAGTGGTTGGCAAAGTCATTACAATTGTTAGGCAAATTCATTTTTAGAGTTCGGATAAGTGATTAACAGTGGTTGGCAAAGTCAGTACAATTGATGGGCAAAGTCATTTCTAGAGATCGGATAAGCGATTAACAGTGGTTGGCAAAGTCATTACAATTGTTGGGCAAAGTCATTTTTAAAGGTCGGATAAGTGATTAACAGTGGTTGGCAAAGTCATTACAATTGATTGGCAAAGTCATTTTTAGAGGTCGGATAAGTGATTTACAGTGGTTGGGAAAGTCATTTCAGTTGTTGGGAAAAGTCATTTTTAGAGGTCGGATAAGTGTTTGACAGTGGTTGGCAAAGTCATTATAATTGTTGTGCAAAGTCATTTCTAGAGATCGGATAAGTAATTAACAGTGGTTAGCAAAGTCATTAAAATTGTTGGGCAAAGTCATTTCTGGAGATCGGATAAGTGATTTACAGTGGTTGGGAAAGTCATTTCAGTTGTTGGGAAAAGTCATTTTTAGAGGTCGGATAAGTGTTTGACAGTGGTTGGCAAAGTCATTATAATTGTTGTGCAAAGTCATTTCTAGAGATCGGATAAGTAATTAACAGTGGTTGGCAAAGTCATTAAAATTGTTGGGCAAAGTCATTTCTGGAGATCGGATAAGTGATTTACAGTGGTTGGCAAAGTCATTACAATTGTTGGGCAAAGTCAATTCTAAAGATCGGATAAGTGATTAACATTGGTTAGTAAAGTCATTTCAATTGTTGGGCCAAGTCATTTTTAGAGGTCGGATAAGTGATTAACAGTGGTTGGCAAAGTCATTACAATTGTTTGGCAAAGTCATTTTTAGAGGTCGGATAAGTGATTCACATTGGTTGGCAAAGTCATTTCAGTTGTTGGGAAAAGTCATTTTTAGAGGTCGGATAAGTAATTAACAGTGGTTGGCAAAGTCATTACAATTGTTGGGCAAAGTCATTTTTAGAGGTCGGGTAAGTGATTAACAGTGGTTGGCAGAGTCATTACAATTGTTGGGCAAAGTCATTTTTAGAGTTCGGATAAGTGATTAACAGTGGTTGGCAAAGTCAGTACAATTGATGGGCAAAGTCATTTCTACAGATCGGATAAGTGATTAAAAGTTGTTGGCAAAGTCATTACAATTGTTGGGCAAAGTCATTTTTAGAGGTCGGATAAGTGATTAACAGTGGTTGGCCAAGTCATTACAATTGTTTGGCAAAGTCTTTTTTAGAGATCGGATAAGTGATTTACAAAGGTTGGCTAAGTCATTTCAGTTGTTGGGAAAAGTCATTTTTAGAGGTCGGATAAGTGATTAACAGTGGTTGGCAAAGTCAGTACAATTGATGGGCAAAGTCATTTCTAGAGATCGGATAAGCGATTAACAGTGGTTGGCAAAGTCATTACAATTGTTGGGCAAAGTCATTTTTAAAGGTCGGATAAGTGATTAACAGTGGTTGGCAAAGTCATTACAATTGATTGGCAAAGTCATTTTTAGAGGTCGGATAAGTGATTAAAAGTTGTTGGCAAAGTCATTACAATTGTTGGGCAAAGTCATTTTTAGAGGTCTGATAAGTGATTAACAGTGGTTGGCCAAGTCATTACAATTGTTTGGCAAAGTCATTTTTAGAGATCGGATAAGTGATTTACAGTGGTTGGAAAAGTCATTACAATTGTTGGGCAAAGTCATTTTTAGAGGTCGGATAAGTGATTGAAAGTGGTTGGCAAAGTCATTACAATTGATGGGCAAAGTCATTTTTAGAGGTCGGATAAGTGATTAACAGTGGTTGGCAAAGTCATTACAATTGTTGGGCAGAGTCATTTTTAGAGGTCGGATTAGTGATTAACAGTGGTTGGAAAAGTCATTACAATTGTTGGGCAAAGTCATTTTTAGAGGTCGGGTAAGTGATTGAAAGTGGTTGGCAAAGTCATTACAATTGATGGGCAAAGTCATTTTTAGAGATCGGATAAGTGATTAACAGTGGTTGGCAAAGTCATTACAATTGTTGGGCAAAGTCATTTTTAGAGGTCGGATAAGTGATTGACAGTGGTTGGAAAAGTCATTACAATTGTTGGGCAAAGTCATTTTTAGAGGTCGGATAAGTGATTAAAAGTTGTTGGAAAAGTGATTAGAATTGTTGGGCAAAGTTATTTTTAGAGGTCGGATAAGTGATTGAAAGTGGCTGGCAAAGTCATTACAATTGTTGGGCAAAGTCATATTTAGAGGTCGGATAAGTGATTTACATTGGTTGGCAAAGTCATTTCAGTTGTTGGGAAAAGTCATTTTTAGAGGTCGGATAAGTAATTAACAGTGGTTGGCAAAGTCATAACAATTGTTGGGCAAAGTCATTTTTAGAGGTCGGGTAAGTGATTAACAGTGGTTGGCAGAGTCATTACAATTGTTGGGCAAAGTCATTTTTAGAGTTCGGATAAGTGATTAACAGTGGTTGGCAAAGTCAGTACACTTGATGGGCAAAGTCATTTCTAGAGATCGGATAAGTGATTAAAAGTTGTTGGCAAAGTCATTACAATTGTTGGGCAAAGTCATTTTTAGAGGTCGGATAAGTGATTAACAGTGGTTGGCCAAGTCATTACAATTGTTTGGCAAAGTCTTTTTTAGAGATCGGATAAGTGATTTACAGTGGTTGGCTAAGTCATTTCAGTTGTTGGGAAAAGTCATTTTTAGAGATCGGATAAGTGATTTACAGTGGTTGGCTAAGTCATTTCAGTTGTTGGGAAAAGTCATTTTTAGAGGTCGGATAAGTGATTGACAGTGGTTGGAAAAGTCATTACAATTGTTGGGCAAAGTCATTTTTAGAGATCGGATAAGTGATTAACAGTGGTTGGCAAAGTCATTACAATTGTTGGGCAAAGTCATTTTTAGAGGTCGGATAAGTGATTGACAGTGGTTGGAAAAGTCATTACAATTGTTGGGCAAAGTCATTTTTAGAGGTCGGATAAGTGATTAAAAGTTGTTGGAAAAGTGATTACAATTGTTGGGCAAAGTAATTTTTAGAGGTCGGATAAGTGATTGAAAGTGGCTGGCAAAGTCATTACAATTGTTGGGCAAAGTCATATTTAGAGGTCGGATAAGTGATTTACATTGGTTGGCAAAGTCATTTCAGTTGTTGGGAAAAGTCATTTTTAGAGGTCGGATAAGTAATTAACAGTGGTTGGCAAAGTCATAACAATTGTTGGGCAAAGTCATTTTTAGAGGTCGGGTAAGTGATTAACAGTGGTTGGCAGAGTCATTACAATTGTTGGGCAAAGTCATTTTTAGAGTTCGGATAAGTGATTAACAGTGGTTGGCAAAGTCAGTACAATTGATGGGCAAAGTCATTTCTAGAGATCGGATAAGTGATTAAAAGTTGTTGGCAAAGTCATTACAATTGTTGGGCAAAGTCATTTTTAGAGGTCGGATAAGTGATTAACAGTGGTTGGCCAAGTCATTACAATTGTTTGGCAAAGTCTTTTTTAGAGATCGGATAAGTGATTTACAGTGGTTGGCTAAGTCATTTCAGTTGTTGGGAAAAGTCATTTTTAGAGATCGGATAAGTGATTAACAGTGGTTGGCCAAGTCATTACAATTGTTTGGCAAAGTCTTTTTTAGAGATCGGATAAGTGATTTACAGTGGTTGGCTAAGTCATTTCAGTTGTTGGGAAAAGTCATTTTTAGAGGTCGGATAAGTGATTGACAGTGGTTGGAAAAGTCATTACAATTGTTGGGCAATGTCATTTTTAGAGTTCGGATAAGTGATTAACAGTGGTTGGCAAAGTCATTACAATTATTGGGCAAGGTCATTTTTAGAGGTCGGATAAGTGATTAACAGTGGTTGGCAAAGTGATTACAATTGTTGGGCAAAGTCATTTTTAGAGGTCGGATAAGTGATTAAAAGTTGTTGGAAAAGTGATTACAATTGTTGGGCAAAGTTATTTTTAGAGGTCGGATAAGTGATTGACAGTGGTTGGCAAAGTCATTACAATTGTTGGGCAAAGTCATTTTTAGAGGTCGGGTAAGTGATTAACAGTGGTTGGCAAAGTCATTACAATTGTTGGGCAAAGTTATTTTTAGAGGTCGGATAAGTGATTGAAAGTGGCTGGCAAAGTCATTACAATTGTTGGGCAAAGTCATATTTAGAGGTCGGATAAGTGATTTACATTGGTTGGCAAAGTCATTTCAGTTGTTGGGAAAAGTCATTTTTAGAGGTCGGATAAGTAATTAACAGTGGTTGGCAAAGTCATAACAATTGTTGGGCAAAGTCATTTTTAGAGGTCGGGTAAGTGATTAACAGTGGTTGGCAGAGTCATTACAATTGTTGGGCAAAGTCATTTTTAGAGTTCGGATAAGTGATTAACAGTGGTTGGCAAAGTCAGTACAATTGATGGGCAAAGTCATTTCTAGAGATCGGATAAGTGATTAAAAGTTGTTGGCAAAGTCATTACAATTGCTGGGCAAAGTCATTTTTAGAGGTCGGATAAGTGATTAACAGTGGTTGGCCAAGTCATTACAATTGTTTGGCAAAGTCTTTTTTAGAGATCGGATAAGTGATTTACAGTGGTTGGCTAAGTCATTTCAGTTGTTGGGAAAAGTCATTTTTAGAGATCGGATAAGTGATTTACAGTGGTTGGCTAAGTCATTTCAGTTGTTGGGAAAAGTCATTTTTAGAGGTCGGATAAGTGATTGACAGTGGTTGGAAAAGTCATTACAATTGTTGGGCAATGTCATTTTTAGAGTTCGGATAAGTGATTAACAGTGGTTGGCAAAGTCATTACAATTATTGGGCAAGGTCATTTTTAGAGGTCGGATAAGTGATTAACAGTGGTTGGCAAAGTGATTACAATTGTTGGGCAAAGTCATTTTTAGAGGTCGGATAAGTGATTAAAAGTTGTTGGAAAAGTGATTACAATTGTTGGGCAAAGTTATTTTTAGAGGTCGGATAAGTGATTGACAGTGGTTGGCAAAGTCATTACAATTGTTGGGCAAAGTCATTTTTAGAGGTCGGGTAAGTGATTAACAGTGGTTGGCAAAGTCATTACAATTGTTGGGCAAAGTCATTTTTAGAGTTCGGATAAGTGATTAACAGTGGTTGGCAAAGTCATTACAATTGTTGGGCAAAGTCATTTTTAAAGGTCGGATAAGTGATTAACAGTGGTTGGCAAAGTCATTACAATTGATTGGCAAAGTCATTTTTAGAGGTCGGATAAGTGATTTACAGTGGTTGGGAAAGTCATTTCAGTTGTTGGGAAAAGTCATTTTTAGAGGTCGGATAAGTGTTTGACAGTGGTTGGCAAAGTCATTATAATTGTTGTGCAAAGTCATTTCTAGAGATCGGATAAGTAATTAACAGTGGTTAGCAAAGTCATTAAAATTGTTGGGCAAAGTCATTTCTGGAGATCGGATAAGTGATTTACAGTGGTTGGGAAAGTCATTTCAGTTGTTGGGAAAAGTCATTTTTAGAGGTCGGATAAGTGTTTGACAGTGGTTGGCAAAGTCATTACAATTGTTGGGCAAAGTCATTTTTATAGTTCGGATAAGTGATTAACAGTGGTTGGCAAAGTCATTACAATTGTTGGGCAAAGTCATTTTTAGAGTTCGGATAAGTGATTAACAGTGGTTGGCAAAATCAGTACAATTGTTGGGCAAAGTCAGTTTTAGAGGTCGGGTAAGTGATTAACAGTGGTTGGCAAAGTCATTACAATTGTTGGGCAAAGTCATTTTTAGAGTTCGGATAAGTGATCAACAGTGGTTGGCAAAGTCATTACAATTGATGGGCAAAATCATTTCTAGAGATCGGATAAGTGATTAAAAGTTGTTGGCAAAGTCATTACAATTATTGGGCAAAGTCATTTTTAGAGATCGGATAAGTGATTTACAGTGGTTGGCTAAGTCATTTCAGTTGTTGGGAAAAGTCATTTTTAGAGGTCGGATAAGGGATTGACAGTGGTTGGAAAAGTCATTACAATTGTTGGGCAAAGTCATTTTTAGAGTTCGGATAAGTGATTAACAGTTGTTGGCAAAGTGATTACAATTGTTGGGCAAAGTCATTTTTAGAGGTCGGATAAGTGATTAAAAGTTGTTGGAAAAGTGATTACAATTGTTGGGCAAAGTTATTTTTAGAGGTCGGATAAGTGATTGACAGTGGTTGGCAAAGTCATTACAATTGTTGGGCAAAGTCATTTTTAGAGGTCGGGTAAGTGATTAACAGTGGTTGGCAAAGTCATTACAATTGTTGGGCAAAGTCATTTTTAGAGTTCGGATAAGTGATCAACAGTGGTTGGCAAGTCAGTACAATTGATGGGCAAAGTAATTTCTAGAGATCGGATAAGTGATTAAAAGTTGTTGGCAAAGTCATTACAATTATTGGGCAAAGTCATTTTTAGAGATCGGATAAGTGATTTACAGTGGTTGGCTAAGTCATTTCAGTTGTTGGGAAAAGTCATTTTTAGAGGTCGGATAAGTGATTGACAGTGGTTGGAAAAGTCATTAAAATTGTTGGGCAAAGTCATTTTTAGAGATCGGATAAGTGATTTACAGTGGTTGGCTAAGTCATTTCAGTTGTTGGGAAAAGTCATTTTTAGAGGTCGGATAAGGGATTGACAGTGGTTGGAAAAGTCATTACAATTATTGGGCAAAGTCATTTTTAGAGGTCGGATAAGTGATTAACAGTGGTTGGCAAAGTGATTACAATTGTTGGGCAAAGTCATTTTTAGAGGTCGGATAAGTGATTAAAAGATGTTGGAAAAGTGATTACAATTGTTGGGCAAAGTTATTTTTAGAGGTCGGATAAGTGATTGACAGTGGTTGGCAAAGTCATTACAATTGTTGGGCAAAGTCATTTTTAGAGGTCGGGTAAGTGATTAACAGTGGTTGGCAAAGTCATTACAATTGTTTGGCAAAGTCATTTTTAGAGTTCGGATAAGTGATCAACAGTGGTTGGCAAGTCAGTACAATTGATGGGCAAAGTCATTTCTAGAGATCGGATAAGTGATTAAAAGTTGTTGGCAAAGTCATTACAATTATTGGGCAAAGTCATTTTTAGAGATCGGATAAGTGATTTACAGTGGTTGGCTAAGTCATTTCAGTTGTTGGGAAAAGTCATTTTTAGAGGTCGGATAAGTGATTGACAGTGGTTGGAAAAGTCATTACAATTGTTGGGCAAAGTCATTTTTAGAGTTCGGATAAGTGATTAACAGTGGTTGGCAAAGTCATTACAATTATTGGGCAAAGTCATTTTTAGAGGTCGGATAAGTGATTAACTGTGGTTAGCAAAAACATTTCAATTGTTGGGCAAAGTCATTTCTAGAGATCGGATAAGTAATTAACAGTGGTTGGCAAAGTCATTACAATTGTTGGGCAAAGTCAATTCTAGAGATCGGATAAGTGATTAACAGTGGTTAGTGAAGTCATTACAATTGTTGGGCCAAGTCATTTTTAGAGGTCGGATAAGTGATTAACAGTGGTTGGCAAAAACATTACAATTGTTTGGCAAAGTCATTTTTAGAGGTCGGATAAGTGATTTACAGTGGTTGGCAAAGTCATTTCAGTTGTTGGGAAAAGTAATTATTAGAGGTCGGATAAGTGATTAACAGTGGTTGGCAAAGTCATTACAATTGTTGGGCAAAGTCATTTTTAGAGGTCGGGTAAGTGATTAACAGTGGTTGGCAGAGTCATTACAATTGTTGGGCAAAGTCATTTTTAGAGTTCGGATAAGTGATTAACAGTGGTTGGCAAAGTCAGAACAATTGATGGGCAAAGTCATTTCTAGAGATCGGATAAGTAATTAACAGTGGTTGGCAAAGTCATTAAAATTGTTGGGCAAAGTCATTTCTGGAGATCGGATAGGTGATTAACAGTGGTTGGCAAAGTCATTACAATTGTTGGGCAAAGTCAATTCTAGAGATCGGATAAGTGATTAACAGTGGTTGGCAAAGTCATTACAATTGTTGGGCAAAGTCATTTTTAGAGGCCGGGTAAGTGATTAACAGTGGTTGGCAAAGTCATTACTACTGTTGGGCAAAGTCATTTTTAGAGTTCGAATAAGTGATTGAAAGTGGTTGGCAAAGTCATTACAATTGATGGGCAAAGTCATTTTTAGAGGTCGGATAAGTGATTAACAGTGGTTGGCAAAGTCATTTCAGTTGTTGGGAAAAGTCATTTTTAGAGGTCGGATAAGTGATTCACAGTGGCTAGCAAAGTCATTTCAATTGTTGGGCAAAGTCATTTTTAGAGGACGGGTAAGTGATTAACAGTGGTTGGCAGAGTCATTACAATTGTTGGGCAAAGTCATTTTTAGAGTTCGGATAAGTGATTAACAGTGGTTGGCAAAGTCAGAACAATTGATGGGCAAAGTCATTTCTAGAGATCGGATAAGTAATTAACAGTGGTTGGCAAAGTCATTAAAATTGTTGGGCAAAGTCATTTCTGGAGATCGGATAGGTGATTAACAGTGGTTGGCAAAGTCATTACAATTGTTGGGCAAAGTCAATTCTAGAGATCGGATAAGTGATTAACAGTGGTTGGCAAAGTCATTACAATTGTTGGGCAAAGTCATTTTTAGAGGCCGGGTAAGTGATTAACAGTGGTTGGCAAAGTCATTACTACTGTTGGGCAAAGTCATTTTTAGAGGTCGAATAAGTGATTGAAAGTGGTTGGCAAAGTCATTACAATTGATGGGCAAAGTCATTTTTAGAGGTCGGATAAGTGATTTACATTGGTTGGCAAAGTCATTTCAGTTGTTGGGAAAAGTCATTTTTAGAGGTCGGATAAGTGATTCACAGTGGCTAGCAAAGTCATTTCAATTGTTGGGCAAAGTCATTTTTAGAGGACGGGTAAGTGATTAACAGTGGTTGGCAAAAAAATTTTAATTGTTGGGCAAAGTCATTTTTAGAGGTCGGATAAGTGATTAACAGTAGCTGGCAAAGTCATTTCAATTTTTGTGCAAAGTCATTTTTAGAGGTCGGATAAGTGATTGAAAGTGGTTGGCAAAGTCATTACAATTGATGGGCAAAGTCATTTCTAGAGATCGGATAAGTGAATTACAGTGGTTGGCAAAAACATTACAATTGTTTGGCAAAGTCATTTTTAGAGGTCGGATAAGTGATTTACATTGGTTGGCAAAGTCATTTCAATTGTTGTGCAAAGTAATTTTTAGAGGTCGGTTAATTTATTGACAGTTGTTGGCAAAGTCATTACAATTGTTAAGCAAAATAATTTTTAGATGTCGGATTAGTGATTAACAGTGGTTGGCAAAGTCATTACAATTTTTGGGAAAAGTCATTTTTAGAGTTCGGATAAGTGATTAACAGTGGTTGGCAAAGTCATTACAATTGTTAGGCAAAGTCATTTTTAGAGTTCGGATAAGTGATTAACAGTGGTTGGCAAAGTCAGTACAATTGATGGGCAAAGTCATTTCTAGAGATCGGATAAGCGATTAACAGTGGTTGGCAAAGTCATTACAATTGTTTGGCAAAGTCATTTTTAGAGGTCGGATAAGTGATTTACAGTGGTTGGGAAAGTCATTTCAGTTGTTGGGAAAAGTCATTTTTAGAGGTCGGATAAGTGTTTGACAGTGGTTGGCAAAGTCATTATAATTGTTGTGCAAAGTCATTTCTAGAGATCGGATAAGTAACTAACAGTGGTTGGCAAAGTCATTAAAATTGTTGGGCAAAGTCATTTCTGGAGATCGGATAAGTGATTTACAGTGGTTGGGAAAGTCATTTCAGTTGTTGGGAAAAGTCATTTTTAGAGGTCGGATAAGTGTTTGACAGTGGTTGGTAAAGTCATTATAATTGTTGTGCAAAGTCATTTCTAGAGATCGGATAAGTAATTAACAGTGGTTGGCAAAGTCATTAAAATTGTTGGGCAAAGTCATTTCTGGAGATCGGATAAGTGATTAACAGTGGTTGGCAAAGTCATTACAATTGTTGGGCAAAGTCAATTCTAGAGATCGGATAAGTGATTAACAGTGGTTAGTAAAGTCATTACAATTGTTGGGCCAAGTCATTTTTAGAGGTCGGATAAATGATTGACAGTGGTTGGCAAAGTCATTACAATTGTTTGGCAAAGTCATTTTTAGAGGTCGGATAAGTGATATACATTGGTTGGCAAAGTCATTTCAGTTGTTGGGAAAAGTCATTTTTAGAGGTCGGATAAGTGATTCACAGTGGCTAGCAAAGTCATTTCAATTGTTGGGCAAAGTCATTTTTAGAGGTCGGGTAAGTGATTAACAGTGGTTGGCAAAAACATTTTAATTGTTGGGCAAAGTCATTTTTAGAGGTCGGATAAGTGATTAACAGTAGCTGGCAAAGTCATTTCAATTTTTGTGCAAAGTCATTTTTAGAGGTCGGATAAGTGATTGAAAGTGGTTGGCAAAGTCATTACAATTGATGGGCAAAGTCATTTCTAGAGATCGGATAAGTGAATTACAGTGGTTGGCAAAAACATTACAATTGTTGGGCAAAGTCATTTTTAGAGATCGGATAAGTGATTGACAGTGGTTGGAAAAGTCATTTCAATTGTTGTGCAAAGTAATTTTTAGAGGTCGGTTAATTTATTGACAGTTGTTGGCAAAGTCATTACAATTGTTAAGCAAAATAATTTTTAGATGTCGGATTAGTGATTAACAGTGGTTGGCAAAGTCATTACAATTTTTGGGAAAAGTCATTTTTAGAGTTCGGATAAGTGATTAACAGTGGTTGGCAAAGTCATTACAATTGTTAGGCAAAGTCATTTTTAGAGTTCGGATAAGTGATTAACAGTGGTTGGCAAAGTCAGTACAATTGATGGGCAAAGTCATTTCTAGAGATCGGATAAGCGATTAACAGTGGTTGGCAAAGTCATTACAATTGTTTGGCAAAGTCATTTTTAGAGGTCGGATAAGTGATTTACAGTGGTTGGGAAAGTCATTTCAGTTGTTGGGAAAAGTCATTTTTAGAGGTCGGATAAGTGTTTGACAGTGGTTGGCAAAGTCATTATAATTGTTGTGCAAAGTCATTTCTAGAGATCGGATAAGTAATTAACAGTGGTTGGCAAAGTCATTAAAATTGTTGGGCAAAGTCATTTCTGGAGATCGGATAAGTGATTTACAGTGGTTGCGAAAGTCATTTCAGTTGTTGGGAAAAGTCATTTTTAGAGGTCGGATAAGTGTTTGACAGTGGTTGGTAAAGTCATTATAATTGTTGTGCAAAGTCATTTCTAGAGATCGGATAAGTAATTAACAGTGGCTGGCAAAGTCATTAAAATTGTTGGGCAAAGTCATTTCTGGAGATCGGATAAGTGATTAAAAGTGGTTGGCAAAGTCATTACAATTGTTGGGCAAAGTCAATTCTAGAGATCGGATAAGTGATTAACAGTGGTTAGTAAAATCATTACAATTGTTGGGCCAAGTCATTTTTAGAGGTCGGATAAATGATTGACAGTGGTTGGCAAAGTCATTACAATTGTTTGGCAAAGTCATTTTTAGAGGTCGGATAAGTGATATACATTGGTTGGCAAAGTCATTTCAGTTGTTGGGAAAAGTCATTTTTAGAGGTCGGATAAGTGATTAACAGTGGTTGAGAAAGTCATTTCAGTTGTTAGGAAAAGTCATTTTTAGAGGTCGGATAAGTGTTTGACAGTGGTTGGCAAAGTCATTATAATTGTTGTGCAAAGTCATTTCTAGAGATCGGATAAGTAATTAACAGTGGTTGGCAAAGTCATTAAAATTGTTGGGCAAAGTCATTTCTGGAGATCGGATAAGTGATTTACAGTGGTTGGGAAAGTCATTTCAGTTGTTGGGAAAAGTCATTTTTAGAGGTCGGATAAGTGTTTGACAGTGGTTGGCAAAGTCATTATAATTGTTGTGCAAAGTCATTTCTAGAGATCGGATAAGTAATTAACAGTGGTTGGCAAAGTCATTAAAATTGTTGGGCAAAGTCATTTCTGGAGATCGGATAAATGATTAACAGTGGTTGGCAAAGTCATTACAATTGTTGGGCAAAGTCAATTCTAGAGATCGGATAAGTGATTAACAGTGGTTAGTAAAGTCATTACAATTGTTGGGCCAAGTCATTTTTAGAGGTCGGATAAATGATTAACAGTGGTTGGCAAAGTCATTACAATTGTCTGGCAAAGCCATTTTTAGAGGTCGGATAAGTGATTAACAGTGGTTGGCAGAGTCATTACAATCGTTGGGCGAAGTCATTTTTAGAGTTCGGATAAGTGATTAACAGTGGTTGGCAAAGTCAGTACAATTGATGGGCAAAGTCATTTCTAGAGATCGGATAAGTGATTAAAAGTTGTTGGCCAAGTCATTACAATTGTTTGGCAAAGTCATTTTTAGAGATCGGATAAGTGATTTACAGTGGTTGGCTAAGTCATTTCAGTTGTTGGGAAAAGTCATTTTTAGAGGTCGGATAAGTGATTAACAGTGGTTGGAAAAGTCATTACAATTGTTGGGCAAAGTCATTTTTAGAGGTCGGATAAGTGATTGAAAGTGGTTGGCAAAGTCATTACAATTGATGGGCTAAGTCATTTTTAGAGGTCGGATAAGTGATTAACAGTGGTTGGCAAAGTCATTACAATTGTTGGGCAGAGTCATTTTTAGAGGTCGGATAAGTGATTAACAGTGGTTGGAAAAGTCATTTCAATTGATGGGCAAAGTCATTTTTAGAGGTCGGATAAGTGATTAACAGTGGTTGGCAAAGTCATTACAATTGTTGGGCAGAGTCATTTTTAGAGGTCGGATAAGTGATTAACAGTGGTTGGAAAAGTCATTACAATTGTTGGGCAAAGTCATTTTTAGAGGTCGGGTAAGTGATTGAAAGTGGTTGGCAAAGTCATTACAATTGATGGGCAAAGTCATTTTTAGAGATCGGATAAGTGATTAACAGTGGTTGGCAAAGTCATTACAATTGTTGGGCAAAGTCATTTTTAGAGGTCGGATAAGTGATTGACAGTGGTTGGAAAAGTCATTACAATTGTTGGGCAAAGTCATTTTTAGAGTTCGGATAAGTGATTAACAGTGGTTGGCAAAGTCATTACAATTATTGGGCAAAGTCATTTTTAGAGGTCGGATAAGTGATTAACTGTGGTTAGCAAAAACATTTCAATTGTTGGGCAAAGTCATTTTTAGAGGTCGGATAAGTGATTAACAGTGGCTGGCAAGGTCATTTCAATTGTTGGGCAAAGTCATTTTTAGAGGTCGGATAAGTGATTAACAGTGGTTGGCAAAGTGATTACAATTGTTGGGCAAAGTCATTTTTAGAGGTCGGAAAAGTGATTAAAAGTTGTTGGAAAAGTGATTACAATTGTTGGGCAAAGTTATTTTTAGAGGTCGGATAAGTGATTGAAAGTGGCTGGCAAAGTCATTACAATTGTTGGGCAAAGTCATTTTTAGAGTTCGGATAAGTGATAAACAGTGGTTGGCAAAGTCATTACAATTTTTGGGCAAAGTCATTTTTAGAGGTCGGATAAGTGATTAACAGTGGTTGTCAAAGTTATTACAATTGTTTGGCAAAGTCATTTTTAGAGTTCGGATAAGTTAATTACAGTGGTTTGCAAAGTCATTACAATTGTTGAGCAAAGTCATTTTTAGAGTCCAGATAAGTGAATAACAGTGGTTGGCAAAGTCATTACAATTGTTGAGCAAAATAATTTTTAGAGGTCGGATAAGTGATTTACAGAGGTTGGCAAAGTCATTACAATGGTTGGACAAAGTCATTTTTAGAGGTCGGATTAGTGATTGACAGTGGTTGGAAAAGTCATTACAATTGTTGGGCAAAGTCATTTTTAGAGTTCGGATAAGTGATTAACAGTGGTCGGCAAAGTCATTACAATTATTGGGCAAAGTCATTTTTAGAGGTCGGGTAAGTGATTAACTGTGGTTAGCAAAACATTTCAATTGTTAGGCAAAGTCATTTTTAGAGGTCGGATAAGTGATTAACAGTGGTTGGCAAAGTCATTACAATTGTTGGGCAAAGTCATTTTTAGAGTTCGGATAAGTGATTAACAGTGGTTGGCAAAGTCATTACAATTTTTGGGCAAAGTCATTTTTAGAGGTCGGATAAGTGATTAACAGTGGTTGTCAAAGTCATTACAATTGTTGGGCAAAGTCATTTTTAGAGGTCGGATAAGTGATTAACAGTGGTTGGCAAAGTCATTACAATTGTTGGGCAAAGTCATTTTTAGAGTTCGGATAAGTGATTAACAGTGGTTGGCAAAGTCATTACAATTTTTGGGCAAAGTCATTTTTAGAGGTCGGATAAGTGATTAACAGTGGTTGGCAAAGTCATTACAATTGTTGGGCAGAGTCATTTTTAGAGGTCGGATAAGTGATTAACAGTGGTTGGAAAAGTCATTTCAATTGATGGGCAAAGTCATTTTTAGAGGTCGGATAAGTGATTAACAGTGGTTGGCAAAGTCATTACAATTGTTGGGCAGAGTCATTTTTAGAGGTCGGATAAGTGATTAACAGTGGTTGGAAAAGTCATTACAATTGTTGGGCAAAGTCATTTTTAGAGGTCGGGTAAGTGATTGAAAGTGGTTGGCAAAGTCATTACAATTGATGGGCAAAGTCATTTTTAGAGATCGGATAAGTGATTAACAGTGGTTGGCAAAGTCATTACAATTGTTGGGCAAAGTCATTTTTAGAGGTCGGATAAGTGATTGACAGTGGTTGGAAAAGTCATTACTATTGTTGGGCAAAGTCATTTTTAGAGTTCGGATAAGTTAATTACAGTGGTTTGCAAAGTCATTACAATTGTTGAGCAAAGTCATTTTTAGAGTCCAGATAAGTGAATAACAGTGGTTGGCAAAGTCATTACAATTGTTGAGCAAAATAATTTTTAGAGGTCGGATAAGTGATTTACAGAGGTTGGCAAAGTCATTACAATGGTTGGACAAAGTCATTTTTAGAGGTCGGATAAGTGATTAACAGTGGTTGGCAAAGTCATTACAATTGTTGGGCAGAGTCATTTTTAGAGGTCGGATAAGTGATTAACAGTGGTTGGAAAAGTCATTTCAATTGATGGGCAAAGTCATTTTTAGAGGTCGGATAAGTGATTAACAGTGGTTGGCAAAGTCATTACAATTGTTGGGCAGAGTCATTTTTAGAGGTCGGATAAGTGATTAACAGTGGTTGGAAAAGTCATTACAATTGTTGGGCAAAGTCATTTTTAGAGGTCGGGTAAGTGATTGAAAGTGGTTGGCAAAGTCATTACAATTGATGGGCAAAGTCATTTTTAGAGATCGGATAAGTGATTAACAGTGGTTGGCAAAGTCATTACAATTGTTGGGCAAAGTCATTTTAGAGGTCGGATAAGTGATTGACAGTGGTTGGAAAAGTCATTACTATTGTTGGGCAAAGTCATTTTTAGAGTTCGGATAAGTGATTAACAGTGGTTGGCAAAGTCATTACAATTATTGGGCAAAGTCATTTTAGAGGTCGGATAAGTGATTAACTGTGGTTAGCAAAAACATTTCAATTGTTGGGCAAAGTCATTTTTAGAGGTCGGATAAGTGATTAACAGTGGCTGGCAAGGTCATTTCAATTGTTGGGCAAAGTCATTTTTAGAGGTCGGATAAGTGATTAACAGTGGTTGGCAAAGTGATTACAATTGTTGGGCAAAGTCATTTTTAGAGGTCGGATAAGTGATTAAAAGTTGTTGGAAAAGTGATTACAATTGTTGGGCAAAGTTATTTTTAGAGGTCGGATAAGTGATTGAAAGTGGCTGGCAAAGTCATTACAATTGTTGGGCAAAGTCATTTTTAGAGTTCGGATAAGTGATAAACAGTGGTTGGCAAAGTCATTACAATTTTTGGGCAAAGTCATTTTAGAGGTCGGATAAGTGATTAACAGTGGTTGTCAAAGTTATTACAATTGTTTGGCAAAGTCATTTTTAGAGTTCGGATAAGTTAATTACAGTGGTTTGCAAAGTCATTACAATTGTTGAGCAAAGTCATTTTTAGAGTCCAGATAAGTGAATAACAGTGGTTGGCAAAGTCATTACAATTGTTGAGCAAAATAATTTTTAGAGGTCGGATAAGTGATTTACAGAGGTTGGCAAAGTCATTACAATGGTTGGACAAAGTCATTTTTAGAGGTCGGATTAGTGATTAAAAGTGGTTGGAAAAGTCATTACAATTGTTGGGCAAAGTCATTTTTAGAGGTCGGATAAGTGATTAACAGTGGCTTGCAAAGTCATTACAATTGATGGGCAAAGTCATTTCTAGAGATCGGATAAGTAAATTACAGTGGTTGGGAAAAACACTACAATTGTTGGGCAAAGGCATTTTTAGAGGTCGGATAAGTGATTAACAGTGGTTGGAAAAGTCATTTAAATTGTTGGGCAAAGTCATTTTTAGAGGTCGAGTAAGTGATTGAAAGTGGTTGGCAAAGTCATTACAATTGATGGGCAAAGTCATTTCTAGAGATCGGATAAGTGATTAACATTGGTTGGCAAAGTCATTACAATTTTTGGGCAAAGTGATTTTTAGAGGTCGGATTAGTGATTGACAGTGGTTGGAAAAGTCATTACAATTGTTGGGCAAAGTCATTTTTAGAGTTCGGATAAGTGATTAACAGTGGTAGGCAAAGTCATTACAATTTTTGGGCAAAGTCATTTTTAGAGGTCGGGTAAGTGATTAACTGTGGTTAGCAAAAACATTTCAATTGTTAGGCAAAGTCATTTTTAGAGGTCGGATAAGTGATTAACAGTGGCTAGCAAAGTCATTTCAATTGTTGGGCAAAGTCATTTTTAGAGGTCGGGTAAGTGATTAACAGTGGTTGGCAAAAACATTTTAATTGTTGGGCAAAGTAATTTTTAGAGGTAGGATAAGTGATTAACAGTTGCTGGCAAAGTCATTTCAATTTTTGGGCAAAGTCTTTTTTAGAGGTCGGATAAGTGATTGAAAGTGGCTGGCAAAGTCATTACAATTGATGGGCAAAGTCATTTCTTGAGATCGGATAAGTGAATTACAGTGGTTGGCAAAGTCATTACAATTGTTGGGCAAAGTCATTTTTAGAGTTCGGATAAGTGATTAACAGTGGTTGGCAATGTCAGTACAATTGATGGGCAAAGTCATTTCTAGAGATCGGATAAGTGATTAACAGTTGTTGGCAAAGTCATTACAATTGTTGGTAAAAGTCATTTTTAGAGATCGGATAAGTGATTAACAGTGGTTGGCAAAGTCATTACAATTGTTGGGCAAAGTCATTTTTAGAGTTCGGATAAGTGATTAACAGTGGTTGTCAAAGTTATTACAATTGTTGGGCAAAGTCATTTTTAGAGTTCGGATAAGTGAATTACAGTGGTTTGCAAAGTCATTACAATTGTAGAGCAAAGTCATTTTTAGAGTTCAGATAAGTGATTAACTGTGGTTGGAAAAGTGATTACAATTGTTGGGCAAAGTCATTTTTAGAGGTCGGATAAGTGATTAACAGTGGCTGGCAAAGTCATTACAATTGTTGAGCATAATAATTTAAAGAGGTCGGATAAGTGATTAACAGTGGTTGGCAAAGTCATTACAATTGTTGAGCAAAATAATTTTAAGAGGTCGGATAAGTGGTTAACAGTGTTTGGCAAAGTCATTACAATTATTGGGCAAAGTCATTTCTAGAGGTCGGATAAGTGATTAAAAGTTGTTGGAAAAGTGATTACAATTGTTGGGCAAAGTCATTTTTAGAGGTCGGATGAGTGATTAACAGTGGCTGGCAAAGTCATTTCAATTTTTGGGCAAAGTGATTTTTAGAGGTCGGATAAGTGATTGAAAGTGGTTGGCAGAGTCATTACAATTGTAGGGCAAAGTCATTTTTAGAGGTCGGATAAGTGATTGAAAGTGGTTGGCAGAGTCATTACAATTGTAGGGCAAAGTCATTTTTAGAGGTCGGATAAGTGATTAACAGTGGTTGGCAAAGTCATTACAATTGATGGGCAAAGTCATTTCTTGAGATCCGATAAGTGAATTACAGTGGTTGGCAAAGTCATTACAATTGTTGGGCAAAGTCATTTTTAGAGTTCGGATAAGTGATTAACAGTGGTTGGCAATGTCAGTACAATTGATGGGCAAAGTCATTTCTAGAGATCGGATAAGTGATTAACAGTTGTTGGCAAAGTCATTACAATTGTTGGGCAAAGTCATTTTTAGAGATCGGATAAGTGATTAACAGTGGTTGGCAAAGTCATTACAAGTGCTAGGCAAAGTCATTTTTAGAGTTCGGATAAGTGATTAACAGTGGTTGGCAAAGTCATTACAATTTTGGGCAAAGTCATTTTTAGAGGTCGGATAAGTGATTAACAGTGGTTGTCAAAGTTATTACAATTGTTGGGCAAAGTCATTTTTAGAGTTCGGATAAGTGAATTACAGCTGTTTGCAAAGTCATTACAATTGTTGAGCAAAGTCATTTTTAGAGTTCAGATAAGTGATTAACAGTCATTGGAAAAGTGATTACAATTGTTGGGCAAAGTCATTTTTAGAGGTCGGATAAGTGATTAACAGTGGTTGGCAAAGTCATTACAATTGTTGAGCAAAATAATTTTTAGAGGTCGGATAAGTGGTTAACAGTGTTTGGCAAAGTCATTACAATTGTTGGGCAAAGTCATTTCTAGAGGTCGGATAAGTGATTGAAAGTGGCTGGCAAAGTCATTACAATTGTTGGGCAAAGTCATTTTTAGAGATCGGATAAGTGATTAACAGTGGCTGGCAAAGTCATTTCAATTTTTGGGCAAAGTCATTTTTAGAGGTCGGATAAGTGATTGAAAGTGGTTGGCAGAGTCATTACAATTGTAGGGCAAAGTCATTTTTAGAGTTCGGATAAGTGATTAACAGTGGTTGTCAAAGTTATTACAATTGTTGGGCAAAGTCATTTTTAGAGTTCGGATAAGTGATTAACAGTGGTTGTCAAAGTTATTACAATTGTTGGGAAAAGTCATTTTTAGAGTTCGGATAAGTGAATTACAGTGGTTTGCAAAGTCATTACAATTGTTGAGCAAAGTCATTTTTAGAGGTCGGATAAGTGATTGACAGTGGTTGGAAAAGTCATTACAATTGTTGGGCAAAGTCATTTTTAGAGTTCGGATAAGTGATTGAAAGTGGTTGGCAAAGTCATTACAATTGTTGGGCAAAGTCATTTTTAAAGGTCGGATAAGTGATTAAAAGTTGTTGGCAAAGTCATTACAATTGTTGGGCAAAGTCATTTTTAGAGGTCGGATAAGTGATTAAAAGTTGTTGGAAAAGTGATTACAATTGTTGGGTAAAGTTATTTTTAGAGGTCGGATAAGTGATTGAAAGTGGCTGGCAAAGTCATTACAATTGTTGGGCAAAGTCATTTTTAGAGCTCGGATAAGTGATTAACAGTGGTTGGCAAAGTCATTACAATTGATGGGCAAAGTCATTTCTTGAGATCGGATAAGTGAATTACAGTGGTTGGCAAAGTCATTACAATTGTTGGGCAAAGTCATTTTTAGAGCTCGGATAAGTGATTAACAGTGGTTGGCAAAGTCAGTACAATTGATGGGCAAAGTCATTTCTAGAGATCGGATAAGTGATTAACAGTTGTTGGCAAAGTCATTACAATTGTTGGGCAAAATCATTTTTAGAGATCGGATAAGTGATTAACAGTGGTTGGCAAAGTCATTACAATTGTTGGGCAGAGTCATTTTTAAAGGTCGGATAAGTGATTAACAGTGGTTGGAAAAGTCATTACAATTGTTAGGCAAAGTCATTTTTAGAGGTCGGGTAAGTGATTGAAAGTGGTTGGCAAAGTCATTACAATTGATGGGCAAAGTCATTTTTAGAGGTCGGATAAGTGATTAACAGTGGTTGGCAAAGTCATTACAATTGTTGGGCAAAGTCATTTTTAGAGGTCGGGTAAGTGATTAACAGTGGTTGGCAAAGTCATTACAATTGTTAAGTAAAGTCATTTTTAGAGGTCGGGTAAGTGATTAACATAAATGGCAAAGTCATTACAATTGTTTGGCAAAGTCATTTTTAGAGATCGGATAAGTGATTTACAGTGGTTGGCAAAGTCATTTCAGTTGTTGGGAAAAGTCATTTTTAGAGGTCGGATAAGTGATTAACAGTGGTTGGCAAAGTCATTACAATTGTTGGGCAGAGTCATTTTTAGAGGTCGGATAAGTGATTAACAGTGGTTGGAAAAGTCATTACAATTGTTGGGCAAAGTCATTTTTAGAGGTCGGGTAAGTGATTGAAAGTGGTTGGCAAAGTCATTACAATTGATGGGCAAAGTCATTTTTAGAGGTCGGATAAGTGATTAACAGTGGCTGGCAAAGTCATTTCAATTGTTGGGCAAAGTCATTTTTAGAGGTCGGGTAAGTGATTAACAGTGGTTGGCAAAAACATTTTAATTGTTGGGCAAAGTCATTTTTAGAGGTCGGATAAGTGATTAACAGTGGCTGGCAAAGTCATTTCAATTGTAGGGCAAAGTCATTTTTAGAGGTCGGATAAGTGATTGAAAGTGGTTGGCAAAAACATTACAATTGTTGGGCAAAGTCATTTTTAGAGGTCGGATAAGTGATTAACAGTGGTTGGAAAAGTCATTTAAATTGTTGGGCAAAGTCATTTTTAGAGGTCGGATAAGTGATTGAAAGTGGTTGGCAAAAGCATTACAATTAATGGGCAAAGTCATTTTTAGAGGTAGGGTAAGTGATTGAAAGTGGTTGGCAAAAACATTACAATTGTTGGGCAAAGTCATTTCTAGAGGTCGGATAAGTGATTAACAGTGGTTGGAAAAGTCATTTGTATTGTTGGGCAAAGTCATTTTTAGAGGTCGGATAAGTGATTGAAAGTGGTTGGCAAAGTCATTACAATTGATGGGCAAAGTCATTTTTAGAGGTAGGGTAAGTGATTGAAAGTGGTTGGCAAAGTCATTACAATTGTTGGGCAAAGTCATTTTTAGAGGTCGGATAAGTGATTGACAGTGGTTGGAAAAGTCATTACAATTGTTGGGCAAAGTCATTTTTAGAGTTCGGATAAGTGATTAACAGTGGTTGGCAAAGTCATTACAATTATTGGGCAAAGTCATTTTTAGAGGTCGGATAAGTGATTAACAGTGGTTGGCAAAGTCATTACAATTGTTGGGCAAAGTCATTTTTAGAGGTCGGATAAGTGATTGACAGTGGTTGGAAAAGTCATTACAATTGTTGGGCAAAGTCATTTTTAGAGGTCGGGTAAGTGATTTAACAGTGGTTGGCAAAGTCATTACAATTGTTGGGCAAAGTCATTTTTAGAGGTCGGGTAAGTGATTAACAGTGGTTGGCAAAGTCATTACAATTGTTGGGCAAAGTCATTTTTAGAGTTCGGATAAGTGATTAACAGTGGTTGGCAAAGTCATTACAATTGTTGGGCAAAGTCATTTTTAGAGGTCGGATAAGTGATTAACAGTGGTTGGAAAAGTCATTACAATTGGTGGGCAAAGTCATTTTTAGAGGTCGGATAAGTGATTGAAACTGGTTGGCAAAGTCATTACAATTGATGGGCAAAGTCATTTTTAGAGGTCGGATAAGTGATTAACAGTGGTTGGCAAAGTCATTACAATTGTTGGGCATAGTCATTTTTAGAGGTCGGATAAGTGATTAACAGTGGTTGGAAAAGTCATTACAATTGTTGGGCAAAGTCATTTTTAGAGGTCGGGTAAGTGATTGAAAGTGGTTGGCAAAGTCATTACAATTGATGGGCAAAGTCATTTTTAGAGGTCGGATAAGTGATTAACAGTGGCTGGCATAGTCATTTCAATTGTTTGGCAAAGTCATTTTTAGAGGTCGGGTAAGTGATTAACAGTGGTTGGCAAAAACATTTTAATTGTTGGGCAAAGACATATTTAGAGGTCGGATAAGTGATTAAAAGTGGCTGGCAAAGTCATTTCAATTTTTGGGCAAAGTCATTTTTAGAGGTCGGATAAGTGATTGAAAGTGGTTGGCAAAGTCATTACAATTGATGGGCAAAGTCATTTCTAGAGATCGGATAAGTGAATTACAGTGGTTGGCAAAAACATTACAATTGTTGGGCAAAGTCATTTTTAGAGGTCGGATAAGTGATTAACAGTGGTTGGAAAAGTCATTTAAATTGTTGGGCAAAGTCATTTTTAGAGGTCGGATAAGTGATTGAAAGTGGTTGGCAAAGTCATTACAATTGATGGGCAAAGTCATTTTTAGAGGTCGGATAAGTGATTAACAGTGGTTGGCAAAGTCATTACAATTGTTGGGCATAGTCATTTTTAGAGGTCGGATAAGTGATTAACAGTGGTTGGAAAAGTCATTACAATTGTTGGGCAAAGTCATTTTTAGAGGTCGGGTAAGTGATTGAAAGTGGTTGGCAAAGTCATTACAATTGATGGGCAAAGTCATTTTTAGAGGTCGGATAAGTGATTAACAGTGGCTGGCATAGTCATTTCAATTGTTTGGCAAAGTCATTTTTAGAGGTCGGATAAGTGATTAATAGTGGTTGGCAAAGTCATTACAATTGTTGGGCAGAGTCATTTTTAGAGGTCGGATAAGTGATTAACAGTGGTTGGAAAAGTCATTACAAATGTTGGGAAAAGTCATTTTTAGAGGTCGGATAAGTGATTAACAGTGGCTGGCAAAGTCATTTAAATTGTTGGGCAAAGTCATTTTTAGAGGTCGGGTAAGTGATTAACAGTGGTTGGCAAAAACATTTTAATTGTTGGGCAAAGTCATTTTTAGAGGTCGGATAAGTGATTAACAGTGGTTGGAAAAGTCATTTAAATTGTTGGGCAAAGTCATTTTTAGAGGTCGGGTAAGTGATTAACAGTGGTTGGCAAAAACATTTTAATTGTTGGGCAAAGTCATTTTTAGAGGTCGGGTAAGTGATTAACAGTGGTTGGCAAAAACATTTTAATTGTTGGGCAAAGTCATTTTTAGAGGTCGGATAAGTGATTAACAGTGGCTGGCAAAGTCATTTAAATTGTAGGGCAAAGTCATTTTTAGAGGTCGGATAAGTGATTGAAAGTGGTTGGCAAAAACATTACAATTGTTGGGCAAAGTCATTTTTAGAGGTCGGATAAGTGATTAACAGTGGTTGGAAAAGTCATTTAAATTGTTGGGCAAAGTCATTTTTAGAGGTCGGATAAGTGATTGAAAGTGGTTGGCAAAAGCATTACAATTGATGGGCAAAGTCATTTTTAGAGGTAGGGTAAGTGATTGAAAGTGGTTGGCAAAAACATTACAATTGTTGGGCAAAGTCATTTCTAGAGGTCGGATAAGTGATTAACAGTGGTTGGAAAAGTCATTTGTATTGTTGGGCAAAGTCATTTTTAGAGGTCGGATAAGTGATTGAAAGTGGTTGGCAAAGTCATTACAATTGATGGGCAAAGTCATTTTTAGAGGTAGGGTAAGTGATTGAAAGTGGTTGGCAAAGTCATTACAATTGTTGGGCAAAGTCATTTTTAGAGGTCGGATAAGTGATTGACAGTGGTTGGAAAAGTCATTACAATTGTTGGGCAAAGTCATTTTTAGAGTTCGGATAAGTGATTAACAGGGGTTGGCAAAGTCATTACAATTATTGGGCAAAGTCATTTTTAGAGGTCGGATAAGTGATTAACAGTGGTTGGCACAGTCATTACAATTGTTGGGCAAAGTCATTTTTAGAGGTCGGATAAGTGATTGAAAGTGGTTGGCAAAGTCATTACAATTGTTGGGCAAAGTCATTTTTAGAGGTCGGATAAGTGATTGAAAGTGGTTGGCAAAGTCATTACAATTGATGGTCAGAGTCATTTTTAGAGGTCGGATAAGTGATTGAAAGTGGTTGGCAAAGTCATTACAATTGTTGGGCAAAGTCATTTTTAGAGGTCGGGTAAGTGATTAACAGTGGTTGGGAAAGTCATTACAATTGTTGGGCATAGTCATTTTTAGAGGTCGGATAAGTGATTAACAGTGGTTGGAAAAGTCATTACAATTGGTGGGCAAAGTCATTTTTAGAGGTCGGATAAGTGATTGAAAGTGGTTGGCAAAGTCATTACAATTGATGGGCAAAGTCATTTTTAGAGGTCGGATAAGTGATTAACAGTGGTTGGCAAAGTCATTACAATTGTTGGGCATAGTCATTTTTAGAGGTCGGATAAGTGATTAACAGTGGTTGGAAAAGTCATTACAATTGTTGGGCAAAGTCATTTTTAGAGGTCGGGTAAGTGATTGAAAGTGGTTGGCAAAGTCATTACAATTGATGGGCAAAGTCATTTTTAGAGGTCGGATAAGTAATTAACAGTGGCTGGCAAAGTCATTACAATTGTTGGGCAGAGTCATTTTTAGAGGTCGGGTAAGTGATTAACCGTGGTTGGCAAAAACATTTTAATTGTTTGGCAAAGTCATATTTAGAGGTCGGATAAGTGATTAACAGTGGCTGGCCAAGTCATTTCAATTGTTGGGCAATGTCATTTTTAGAGGTCGGATAAGTGATTGAAAGTGGTTGGCAAAGTCATTTCAGTTGTTGGGAAAAGTCATTTTTAGAGGTCGGATAAGTGATTAACAGTGGTTGGCAAAAACATTACAATTGTTGGGCAAAGTTATTTCTAGAGGTCGGATAAGTAATTGAAAGTGGTTGGCAAAGTCATTACAATTGATGGGCAAAGTCATTTTTAGAGGTCGGATAAGTGATTAACAGTGGTTGGAAAAGTCATTACAAATGTTGGGCAAAGTCATTTTTAGAGGTCGGGTAAGTGATTGAAAGTGGTTGGCAAAGTCATTACAATTGATGGGCAAAGTCATTTTTAGAGGTCGGATAAGTGATTAACAGTGGCTGGCAAAGTCATTTAAATTGTTGGGTAAAGTCATTTTTAGAAGTCGGGTAAGTGATTAACAGTGGTTGGCAAAAACATTTTAATTGTTGGGCAAAGTCATTTTTAGAGGTCGGATAAGTGATTAACAGTGGCTGGCAAAGTCATTTCAATTTTTGGGCAAAGTCATTTTTAGAGGTCGGATAAGTGATTGAAAGTGGTTGGCAAAAACATTACAATTGTTGGGCAAAGTCATTTTTAGAGGTCGGATAAGTGATTAAAAGTTGTTGGAAAAGTGATTACAATTGTTGGGCAAAGTCATTTTTAGAGGTCGGGTAAGTGATTAACAGTGGTTGGCAAAAACATTTTAATTGTTGGGCAAAGTCATTTTTAGAGGTCGGGTAAGTGATTAACAGTGGTTGGCAAAAACATTTTAATTGTTGGGCAAAGTCATTTTTAGAGGTCGGATAAGTGATTAACAGTGGTTGGCAAAGTCATTACAATTGTTGGGCATAGTCATTTTTAGAGGTCGGATAAGTGATTAACAGTGGTTGGAAAAGTCATTACAATTGTTGGGCAAAGTCATTTTTAGAGGTCGGGTAAGTGATTGAAAGTGGTTGGCAAAGTCATTACAATTGATGGGCAAAGTCATTTTTAGAGGTCGGATAAGTAATTAACAGTGGCTGGCAAAGTCATTACAATTGTTGGGCAGAGTCATTTTTAGAGGTCGGGTAAGTGATTAACCGTGGTTGGCAAAAACATTTTAATTGCTTGGCAAAGTCATATTTAGAGGTCGGATAAGTGATTAACAGTGGCTGGCAAAGTCATTTCAATTGTTGGGCAAAGTCATTTTTAGAGGTCGGATAAGTGATTGAAAGTGGTTGGCAAAGTCATTTCAGTTGTTGGGAAAAGTCATTTTTAGAGGTCGGATAAGTGATTAACAGTGGTTGGCAAAAACATTACAATTGTTGGGCAAAGTTATTTCTAGAGGTCGGATAAGTAATTGAAAGTGGTTGGCAAAGTCATTACAATTGATGGGCAAAGTCATTTTTAGAGGTCGGATAAGTGATTAACAGTGGTTGGAAAAGTCATTACAAATGTTGGGCAAAGTCATTTTTAGAGGTCGGGTAAGTGATTGAAAGTGGTTGGCAAAGTCATTACAATTGATGGGCAAAGTCATTTTTAGAGGTCGGATAAGTGATTAACAGTGGCTGGCAAAGTCATTTAAATTGTTGGGTAAAGTCATTTTTAGAAGTCGGGTAAGTGATTAACAGTGGTTGGCAAAAACATTTTAATTGTTGGGCAAAGTCATTTTTAGAGGTCGGATAAGTGATTGACAGTGGTTGGAAAAGTCATTACAATTGTTGGGCAAAGTCATTTTTAGATGTCGGGTGAGTGATTAACAGTGGTTGGCAAAGTCATTACAATTGTTGGGCAAAGTCATTTTTAGAGTTCGGATAAGTGATTAACAGTGGTTGGCAAAGTCATTACAATTGTTGGGCAAAGTCATTTTTAGAGGTCGGATAAGTGATTAAAAGTGGTTGGCAAAGTCATTACAATTGATGGGCAGAGTCATTTTTAGAGGTCAGATAAGTGATTGAAAGTGGTTGGCAAAGTCATTACAATTGTTGGGCAAAGTCATTTTTAGAGGTCGGATAAGTGATTAACAGTGGCTGGCAAAGTCATTTAAATTGTTGGGTAAAGTCATTTTTAGAAGTCGGGTAAGTGATTAACAGTGGTTGGCAAAAACATTTTAATTGTTGGGCAAAGTCATTTTTAGAGGTCGGATAAGTGATTGACAGTGGTTGGAAAAGTCATTACAATTGTTGGGCAAAGTCATTTTTAGATGTCGGGTAAGTGATTAACAGTGGTTGGCAAAGTCATTACAATTGTTGGGCAAAGTCATTTTTAGAGTTCGGATAAGTGATTAACAGTGGTTGGCAAAGTCATTACAATTGTTGGGCAAAGTCATTTTTAGAGGTCGGATAAGTGATTAAAAGTGGTTGGCAAAGTCATTACAATTGATGGGCAGAGTCATTTTTAGAGGTCAGATAAGTGATTGAAAGTGGTTGGCAAAGTCATTACAATTGTTGGGCAAAGTCATTTTTAGAGGTCGGGTAAGTGATTAACAGTGGTTGGGAAAGTCATTACAATTGTTGGGCATAGTCTTTTTTTGAGGTCGGATAAGTGATTAACAGTGGTTGGAAAAGTCATTACAATTGGTGGGCAAAGTCATTTTTAGAGGTCGGATAAGTGATTGAAAGTGGTTGGCAAAGTCATTACAATTGATGGGCAAAGTCATTTTTAGAGGTCGGATAAGTGATTAACAGTGGTTGGCAAAGTCATTACAATTGTTGGGCATAGTCATTTTTAGAGGTCGGATAAGTGATTAACAGTGGTTGGAAAAGTCATTACAATTGTTGGGCAAAGTCATTTTTAGAGGTCGGGTAAGTGATTGAAAGTGGTTGGCAAAGTCATTACAATTGATGGGCAAAGTCATTTTTAGAGGTCGGATAAGTAATTAACAGTGGCTGGCAAAGTCATTACAATTGTTGGGCAGAGTCATTTTTAGAGGTCGGGTAAGTGATTAACCGTGGTTGGCAAAAACATTTTAATTGCTTGGCAAAGTCATATTTAGAGGTCGGATAAGTGATTAACAGTGGCTGGCAAAGTCATTTCAATTGTTGGGCAAAGTCATTTTTAGAGGTCGGATAAGTGATTGAAAGTGGTTGGCAAAGTCATTTCAGTTGTTGGGAAAAGTCATTTTTAGAGGTCGGATAAGTGATTAACAGTGGTTGGCAAAAACATTACAATTGTTGGGCAAAGTTATTTCTAGAGGTCGGATAAGTAATTGAAAGTGGTTGGCAAAGTCATTACAATTGATGGGCAAAGTCATTTTTAGAGGTCGGATAAGTGATTAACAGTGGTTGGAAAAGTCATTACAAATGTTGGGCAAAGTCATTTTTAGAGGTCGGGTAAGTGATTGAAAGTGGTTGGCAAAGTCATTACAATTGATGGGCAAAGTCATTTTTAGAGGTCGGATAAGTGATTAACAGTGGCTGGCAAAGTCATTTAAATTGTTGGGTAAAGTCATTTTTAGAAGTCGGGTAAGTGATTAACAGTGGTTGGCAAAAACATTTTAATTGTTGGGCAAAGTCATTTTTAGAGGTCGGATAAGTGATTAACAGTGGCTGGCAAAGTCATTTCAATTTTTGGGCAAAGTCATTTTTAGAGGTCGGATAAGTGATTGAAAGTGGTTGGCAAAAACATTACAATTGTTGGGCAAAGTCATTTTTAGAGGTCGGATAAGTGATTAAAAGTTGTTGGAAAAGTGATTACAATTGTTGGGCAAAGTCATTTTTAGAGGTCGGGTAAGTGATTAACAGTGGTTGGCAAAAACATTTTAATTGTTGGGCAAAGTCATTTTTAGAGGTCGGGTAAGTGATTAACAGTGGTTGGCAAAAACATTTTAATTGTTGGGCAAAGTCATTTTAGAGGTCGGATAAGTGATTAACAGTGGCTGGCAAAGTCATTTCAATTTTTGGGCAAAGTCATTTTTAGAGGTCGGATAAGTGATTGAAAGTGGTTGGCAAAAACATTACAATTGTTGGGCAAAGTCATTTTTAGAGGTCGGATAAGTGATTAAAAGTTGTTGGAAAAGTGATTACAATTGTTGGGCAAAGTCATTTTTAGAGGTCGGATAAGTGATTGAAAGTGGTTGGCAAAGTCATTACAATTGAAGGGCAAAGTCATTTCTTGAGATCGGATAAGTGAATTACAGTGGTTGGCAAAAACATTACAATTGTTGGGCAAAGTCATTTTTAGAGTTCGGATAAGTGATTAACAGTGGTTGGCAAAGTCATTTCAATTGTAGGGCAAAGTCATTTTTAGAGGTCGGATAAGTGATTGAAAGTGGTTGGCAAAAACATTACAATTGTTGGGCAAAGTCATTTTTAGAGGTCGGATAAGTGATTAACCGTGGTTGGAAAAGTCATTTAAATTGTTGGGCAAAGTCATTTTAAGAGGTCGGATAAGTGATTAACAGTGGTTGGCAAAGTCATTACAATTTTTGGGCAAAGTCATTTTTAGAGGTCGGATAAGTGATTGAAAGTGGTTGGCAAAAACATTACAATTGTTGGGCAAAGTCATTTTTAGAGGTCGGATAAGTGATTAAAAGTTGTTGGAAAAGTGATTACAATTGTTGGGCAAAGTCATTTTTAGAGGTCGGATAAGTGATTGAAAGTGGTTGGCAAAGTCATTACAATTGAAGGGCAAAGTCATTTCTTGAGATCGGATAAGTGAATTACAGTGGTTGGCAAAAACATTACAATTGTTGGGCAAAGTCATTTTTAGAGTTCGGATAAGTGATTAACAGTGGTTGGCAAAGTCATTTCAATTGTAGGGCAAAGTCATTTTTAGAGGTCGGATAAGTGATTGAAAGTGGTTGGCAAAAACATTACAATTGTTGGGCAAAGTCATTTTAGAGGTCGGATAAGTGATTAACCGTGGTTGGAAAAGTCATTTAAATTGTTGGGCAAAGTCATTTTAAGAGGTCGGATAAGTGATTAAAAGTGGTTGGCAAAGTCATTACAATTGATGGGCAGAGTCATTTTTAGAGGTCAGATAAGTGATTGAAAGTGGTTGGCAAAGTCATTACAATTGTTGGGCAAAGTCATTTTTAGAGGTCGGGTAAGTGATTAACAGTGGTTGGGAAAGTCATTACAATTGTTGGGCATAGTCATTTTTAGAGGTCGGATAAGTGATTAACAGTGGTTGGAAAAGTCATTACAATTGGTGGGCAAAGTCATTTTTAGAGGTCGGATAAGTGATTGAAAGTGGTTGGCAAAGTCATTACAATTGATGGGCAAAGTCATTTTTAGAGGTCGGATAAGTGATTAACAGTGGTTGGCAAAGTCATTACAATTGTTGGGCATAGTCATTTTTAGAGGTCGGATAAGTGATTAACAGTGGTTGGAAAAGTCATTACAATTGTTGGGCAAAGTCATTTTTAGAGGTCGGGTAAGTGATTGAAAGTGGTTGGCAAAGTCATTACAATTGATGGGCAAAGTCATTTTTAGAGGTCGGATAAGTAATTAACAGTGGCTGGCAAAGTCATTACAATTGTTGGGCAGAGTCATTTTTAGAGGTCGGGTAAGTGATTAACCGTGGTTGGCAAAAACATTTTAATTGCTTGGCAAAGTCATATTTAGAGGTCGGATAAGTGATTAACAGTGGCTGGCAAAGTCATTTCAATTGTTGGGCAAAGTCATTTTTAGAGGTCGGATAAGTGATTGAAAGTGGTTGGCAAAGTCATTTCAGTTGTTGGGAAAAGTCATTTTTAGAGGTCGGATAAGTGATTAACAGTGGTTGGCAAAAACATTACAATTGTTGGGCAAAGTTATTTCTAGAGGTCGGATAAGTAATTGAAAGTGGTTGGCAAAGTCATTACAATTGATGGGCAAAGTCATTTTTAGAGGTCGGATAAGTGATTAACAGTGGTTGGAAAAGTCATTACAAATGTTGGGC
Source organism: Brachionus asplanchnoidis (assembly GCA_025491095.1). Lineage (NCBI taxonomy): Eukaryota > Metazoa > Rotifera > Eurotatoria > Ploima > Brachionidae > Brachionus > Brachionus asplanchnoidis. The sequence continues at coordinate 567,449 of JAILYF010000057.1, forward strand.
AAAGTCATTTTTAGAGGTCGGGTAAGTGATTGAAAGTGGTTGGCAAAGTCATTACAATTGATGGGCAAAGTCATTTTTAGAGGTCGGATAAGTGATTAACAGTGGCTGGCAAAGTCATTTAAATTGTTGGGTAAAGTCATTTTTAGAAGTCGGGTAAGTGATTAACAGTGGTTGGCAAAAACATTTTAATTGTTGGGCAAAGTCATTTTTAGAGGTCGGATAAGTGATTAACAGTGGCTGGCAAAGTCATTTCAATTTTTGGGCAAAGTCATTTTTAGAGGTCGGATAAGTGATTGAAAGTGGTTGGCAAAAACATTACAATTGTTGGGCAAAGTCATTTTTAGAGGTCGGATAAGTGATTAAAAGTTGTTGGAAAAGTGATTACAATTGTTGGGCAAAGTCATTTTTAGAGGTCGGGTAAGTGATTAACAGTGGTTGGCAAAAACATTTTAATTGTTGGGCAAAGTCATTTTTAGAGGTCGGGTAAGTGATTAACAGTGGTTGGCAAAAACATTTTAATTGTTGGGCAAAGTCATTTTTAGAGGTCGGATAAGTGATTAACAGTGGCTGGCAAAGTCATTTCAATTTTTGGGCAAAGTCATTTTTAGAGGTCGGATAAGTGATTGAAAGTGGTTGGCAAAAACATTACAATTGTTGGGCAAAGTCATTTTTAGAGGTCGGATAAGTGATTAAAAGTTGTTGGAAAAGTGATTACAATTGTTGGGCAAAGTCATTTTTAGAGGTCGGATAAGTGATTGAAAGTGGTTGGCAAAGTCATTACAATTGAAGGGCAAAGTCATTTCTTGAGATCGGATAAGTGAATTACAGTGGTTGGCAAAAACATTACAATTGTTGGGCAAAGTCATTTTTAGAGTTCGGATAAGTGATTAACAGTGGTTGGCAAAGTCATTTCAATTGTAGGGCAAAGTCATTTTTAGAGGTCGGATAAGTGATTGAAAGTGGTTGGCAAAAACATTACAATTGTTGGGCAAAGTCATTTTTAGAGGTCGGATAAGTGATTAACCGTGGTTGGAAAAGTCATTTAAATTGTTGGGCAAAGTCATTTTAAGAGGTCGGATAAGTGATTAACAGTGGTTGGCAAAGTCATTACAATTTTTGGGCAAAGTCATTTCAAGAGATCGGATAAGTGAATTAAGTGGTTGGCAAAAACATTACAATTGTTGGGCAAAGTCTTTTTTAGAGGTCGGATAAGTGATTAACAGTGGTTGGAAAAGTCATTTAAATTGCTGGGCAAAGTCATTTTTAGAAGTCGGATAAGTGATTGAATGTGGTTGGCAAAGTCATTACAATTGATGGGCAAAGTCATTTCAAGAGATCGGATAAGTGAATTAAGTGGTTTGCAAAGTCATTACAATTGTTGAGCTAAGTCATTTTTAGAGTTCAGATAAGTGATTAACAGTGGTTGGCAAAGTCATTACAATTGTTGGGCAAAGTCATTTTTAGAGGTAGGATAAGTGATTAAAAGTGGTTGGAAAAGTCATTACAATTGTTGGGCAAAGTCATTTTTAGAGGTCGGATAAGTGATTAACAGTGGCTGGCAAAGTCATTTCAATTGTTGGGCAAAGTCATTTTTAGAGGTCGGGTAAGTGATTAACAGTGGTTGGCAAAAACATTTTAATTGTTGGGCAAAGTCATTTTTATAGGTCGGATAAGTGATTAACAGTGGCTGGCAAAGTCATTTTAATTTTTGGGCAAAGTCATTTTTAGAGGTCGGATAAGTGATTGAAAGTGGTTGGCAAAGTCATTACAATTGATGGGCAAAGTCATTTCAAGAGATCGGATAAGTGAATTAAGTGGTTGGCAAAAACATTACAATTGTTGGGCAAAGTCATTTTTAGAGGTCGGATAAGTGATTAACAGTGGTTGGAAAAGTCATTTAAATTGTTGGGCAAAGTCATTTTTAGAGGTCGGATAAGTGATTGAATGTGGTTGGCAAAGTCATTACAATTGATAGGCAAAGTCATTTCTAGAGATCGGATAAGTGACTAACAGTGGTTGGCAAAGTCATTACAATTGTTGGGCACAGTCATTTTAAGAGGTCGGATAAGTGAATTAAGTGGTTTGCAAAGTCATTACAATTGTTGAGCTAAGTCATTTTTAGAGTTCAGATAAGTGATTAACAGTGGTTGGCAAATCATTACAATTGTTGGGCAAAGTCATTTTTAGAGGTAGGATAAGTGATTAAAAGTGGTTGGAAAAGTCATTACAATTTTTGGGCAAAGTCATTTTTAGAGATCGGATAAGTGATTAACAGTGGTTGGCAAAGTCATTACAATTTTTGGGCAAAGTCATTTCAAGAGATCGGATAAGTGAATTAAGTGGTTGGCAAAAACATTACAATTGTTGGGCAAAGTCTTTTTTAGAGGTCGGATAAGTGATTAACAGTGGTTGGAAAAGTCATTTAAATTGCTGGGCAAAGTCATTTTTAGAAGTCGGATAAGTGATTGAATGTGGTTGGCAAAGTCATTACAATTGATGGGCAAAGTCATTTCAAGAGATCGGATAAGTGAATTAAGTGGTTTGCAAAGTCATTACAATTGTTGAGCTAAGTCATTTTTAGAGTTCAGATAAGTGATTAACAGTGGTTGGCAAAGTCATTACAATTGTTGGGCAAAGTCATTTTTAGAGGTAGGATAAGTGATTAAAAGTGGTTGGAAAAGTCATTACAATTGTTGGGCAAAGTCATTTTTAGAGGTCGGATAAGTGATTAACAGTGGCTGGCAAAGTCATTTCAATTGTTGGGCAAAGTCATTTTTAGAGGTCGGGTAAGTGATTAACAGTGGTTGGCAAAAACATTTTAATTGTTGGGCAAAGTCATTTTTATAGGTCGGATAAGTGATTAACAGTGGCTGGCAAAGTCATTTTAATTTTTGGGCAAAGTCATTTTTAGAGGTCGGATAAGTGATTGAAAGTGGTTGGCAAAGTCATTACAATTGATGGGCAAAGTCATTTCAAGAGATCGGATAAGTGAATTAAGTGGTTGGCAAAAACATTACAATTGTTGGGCAAAGTCATTTTTAGAGGTCGGATAAGTGATTAACAGTGGTTGGAAAAGTCATTTAAATTGTTGGGCAAAGTCATTTTTAGAGGTCGGATAAGTGATTGAATGTGGTTGGCAAAGTCATTACAATTGATAGGCAAAGTCATTTCTAGAGATCGGATAAGTGACTAACAGTGGTTGGCAAAGTCATTACAATTGTTGGGCACAGTCATTTTAAGAGGTCGGATAAGTGAATTAAGTGGTTTGCAAAGTCATTACAATTGTTGAGCTAAGTCATTTTTAGAGTTCAGATAAGTGATTAACAGTGGTTGGCAAATCATTACAATTGTTGGGCAAAGTCATTTTTAGAGGTAGGATAAGTGATTAAAAGTGGTTGGAAAAGTCATTACAATTTTTGGGCAAAGTCATTTTTAGAGATCGGATAAGTGAAATAAGTGGTTGGCAAAAACATTACAATTGTTGGGCAAAGTCTTTTTTAGAGGTCGGATAAGTGATTAACAGTGGCTGGCAAAGTCATTTCAATTGTAGGGCAAAGTCATTTTTAGAGGTCGGATAAGTGATTGAAAGTGGTTGGCAAAAACATTACAATTGTTGGGCAAAGTCATTTTTAGAGGTCGGATAAGTGATTAACAGTGGTTGGAAAAGTCATTTAAATTGTTGGGCAAAGTCATTTTAAGAGGTCGGATAAGTGATTAACAGTGGTTGGCAAAGTCATTACAATTTTTGGGCAAAGTCATTTCAAGAGATCGGATAAGTGAATTAAGTGGTTGGCAAAAACATTACAATTGTTGGGCAAAGTCTTTTTTAGAGGTCGGATAAGTGATTAACAGTGGTTGGAAAAGTCATTTAAATTGCTGGGCAAAGTCATTTTTAGAAGTCGGATAAGTGATTGAATGTGGTTGGCAAAGTCATTACAATTGATGGGCAAAGTCATTTCAAGAGATCGGATAAGTGAATTAAGTGGTTTGCAAAGTCATTACAATTGTTGAGCTAAGTCATTTTTAGAGGTCGGATAAGTGATTAACAGTGGCTGGCAAAGTCATTTCAATTGTAGGGCAAAGTCATTTTTAGAGGTCGGATAAGTGATTGAAAGTGGTTGGCAAAAACATTACAATTGTTGGGCAAAGTCATTTTTAGAGGTCGGATAAGTGATTAACAGTGGCTGGCAAAGTCATTTTAATTTTTGGGCAAAGTCATTTTTAGAGGTCGGATAAGTGATTGAAAGTGGTTGGCAAAGTCATTACAATTTTTGGGCAAAGTCATTTCAAGAGATCGGATAAGTGAATTAAGTGGTTGGCAAAAACATTACAATTGTTGGGCAAAGTCTTTTTTAGAGGTCGGATAAGTGATTAACAGTGGTTGGAAAAGTCATTTAAATTGCTGGGCAAAGTCATTTTTAGAAGTCGGATAAGTGATTGAATGTGGTTGGCAAAGTCATTACAATTGATGGGCAAAGTCATTTCAAGAGATCGGATAAGTGAATTAAGTGGTTTGCAAAGTCATTACAATTGTTGAGCTAAGTCATTTTTAGAGTTCAGATAAGTGAAATAAGTGGTTGGCAAAAACATTACAATTGTTGGGCAAAGTCTTTTTTAGAGGTCGGATAAGTGATTAACAGTGGCTGGCAAAGTCATTTCAATTGTAGGGCAAAGTCATTTTTAGAGGTCGGATAAGTGATTGAAAGTGGTTGGCAAAAACATTACAATTGTTGGGCAAAGTCATTTTTAGAGGTCGGATAAGTGATTAACAGTGGTTGGAAAAGTCATTTAAATTGTTGGGCAAAGTCATTTTAAGAGGTCGGATAAGTGATTAACAGTGGTTGGCAAAGTCATTACAATTTTTGGGCAAAGTCATTTCAAGAGATCGGATAAGTGAATTAAGTGGTTGGCAAAAACATTACAATTGTTGGGCAAAGTCTTTTTTAGAGGTCGGATAAGTGATTAACAGTGGTTGGAAAAGTCATTTAAATTGCTGGGCAAAGTCATTTTTAGAAGTCGGATAAGTGATTGAATGTGGTTGGCAAAGTCATTACAATTGATGGGCAAAGTCATTTCAAGAGATCGGATAAGTGAATTAAGTGGTTTGCAAAGTCATTACAATTGTTGAGCTAAGTCATTTTTAGAGTTCAGATAAGTGATTAACAGTGGTTGGCAATGTCATTACAATTGTTGGGCAAAGTCATTTTTAGAGGTAGGATAAGTGATTAAAAGTGGTTGGAAAAGTCATTACAATTGTTGGGCAAAGTCATTTTTAGAGGTCGGATAAGTGATTAACAGTGGCTGGCAAAGTCATTTCAATTGTTGGGCAAAGTCATTTTTAGAGGTCGGGTAAGTGATTAACAGTGGTTGGCAAAAACATTTTAATTGTTGGGCAAAGTCATTTTTAGAGGTCGGATAAGTGATTAACAGTGGCTGGCAAAGTCATTTTAATTTTTGGGCAAAGTCATTTTTAGAGGTCGGATAAGTGATTGAAAGTGGTTGGCAAAGTCATTACAATTGATGGGCAAAGTCATTTCAAGAGATCGGATAAGTGAATTAAGTGGTTGGCAAAAACATTACAATTGTTGGGCAAAGTCATTTTTAGAGGTCAGATAAGTGATTAACAGTGGTTGGAAAAGTCATTTAAATTTTTGGGCAAAGTCATTTTTAGAGGTCGGATAAGTGATTGAATGTGGTTGGCAAAGTCATTACAATTGATGGGCAAAGTCATTTCTAGAGATCGGATAAGTGACTAACAGTGGTTGGCAATGTCATTACAATTGTTGGGCAAAGTCATTTTTAGAGGTAGGATAAGTGATTAAAAGTGGTTGGAAAAGTCATTACAATTGTTGGGCACAGTCATTTTAAGAGGTCGGATAAGTGAATTAAGTGGTTTGCAAAGTCATTACAATTGTTGAGCTAAGTCATTTTTAGAGTTCAGATAAGTGATTAACAGTGGTTGGCAAAGTCATTACAATTGTTGGGCAAAGTCATTTTTAGAGGTAGGATAAGTGATTAAAAGTGGTTGGAAAAGTCATTACAATTTTTGGGCAAAGTCATTTTTAGAGATCGGATAAGTGAAATAAGTGGTTGGCAAAAACATTACAATTGTTGGGCAAAGTCATTTTTAGAGGTCGGGTAAGTGATTAACAGTGGTTGGCAAAAACATTTTAATTGTTGGGCAAAGTCATTTTTAGAGGTCGGATAAGTGATTAACAGTGGCTGGCAAAGTCACTTCAATTTTTGGGCAAAGTCATTTTTAGAGGTCGGATAAGTGATTGAAAGTGGTTGGCAAAGTCATTACAATTGATGGGCAAAGTCATTTCAAGAGATCGGATAAGTGAATTAAGTGGTTGGCAAAAACATTACAATTGTTGGGCAAAGTCATTTTTAGAGGTCGGATAAGTGATTAACAGTGGTTGGAAAAGTCATTTAAATTGTTGGGCAAAGTCATTTTTAGAGGTCGGATAAGTGATTAACAGTGGCTGGCAAAGTCATTTCAATTGTTGGGCAAAGTCATTTTTAGAGGTCGGGTAAGTGATTAACAGTGGTTGGCAAAAACATTTTAATTGTTGGGCAAAGTCATTTTTAGAGGTCGGATAAGTGATTAACAGTGGCTGGCAAAGTCATTACAATTGATGGGCAAAGTCATTTTTAGAGGTCGGATAAGTGATTTACAGTGGCTGGCAAAGTCATTTAAATTGTTGGGCAAAGTCATTTTAAGAGGTCGGGTAAGTGATTAACAGTGGTTGGCAAAGTCATTACAATTGATGGGCAAAGTCATTTTTAGAGGTCGGATAAGTGATTAACAGTGGTTGGAAAAGTCATTACAATTGGTGGGCAAAGTCATTTTTAGAGGTCGGATAAGTGATTGAAAGTGGTTGGCAAAGTCATTACAATTGATGGGCAAAGTCATTTTTAGAGGTCGGATAAGTGATTAACAGTGGTTGGCAAAGTCATTACAATTGTTGGGCAGAGTCATTTTTAGAGGTCGGATAAGTGATTAACAGTGGTTGGAAAAGTCATTACAATTGTTGGGCAGAGTCATTTTTAGAGGTCGGGTAAGTGATTAACAGTGGTTGGCAAAAACATTTTAATTGTTTGGCAAAGTCATATTTAGAGGTCGGATAAGTGATTAACAGTGGCTGGCAAAGTCACTTCAATTTTTGGGCAAAGTCATTTTTAGAGGTCGGATAAGTGATTGAAAGTGGTTGGCAAAGTCATTACAATTGATGGGCAAAGTCATTTCAAGAGATCGGATAAGTGAATTAAGTGGTTGGCAAAAACATTACAATTGTTGGGCAAAGTCATTTTTAGAGGTCGGATAAGTGATTAACAGTGGTTGGAAAAGTCATTTAAATTTTTGGGCAAAGTCATTTTTAGAGGTCGGATAAGTGATTGAATGTGGTTGGCAAAGTCATTACAATTGATGGGCAAAGTCATTTCTAGAGATCGGATAAGTGACTAACAGTGGTTGGCAATGTCATTACAATTGTTGGGCAAAGTCATTTTTAGAGGTAGGATAAGTGATTAAAAGTGGTTGGAAAAGTCATTACAATTGTTGGGCACAGTCATTTTAAGAGGTCGGATAAGTGAATTAAGTGGTTTGCAAAGTCATTACAATTGTTGAGCTAAGTCATTTTTAGAGTTCAGATAAGTGATTAACAGTGGTTGGCAAAGTCATTACAATTGTTAGGCAAAGTCATTTTTAGAGGTAGGATAAGTGATTAAAAGTGGTTGGAAAAGTCATTACAATTTTTGGGCAAAGTCATTTTTAGAGATCGGATAAGTGAAATAAGTGGTTGGCAAAAACATTACAATTGTTGGGCAAAGTCATTTTTAGAGGTCGGGTAAGTGATTAACAGTGGTTGGCAAAAACATTTTAATTGTTGGGCAAAGTCATTTTTAGAGGTCGGATAAGTGATTAACAGTGGCTGGCAAAGTCACTTCAATTTTTGGGCAAAGTCATTTTTAGAGGTCGGATAAGTGATTGAAAGTGGTTGGCAAAGTCATTACAATTGATGGGCAAAGTCATTTCAAGAGATCGGATAAGTGAATTAAGTGGTTGGCAAAAACATTACAATTGTTGGGCAAAGTCATTTTTAGAGGTCGGATAAGTGATTAACAGTGGTTGGAAAAGTCATTTAAATTGTTGGGCAAAGTCATTTTTAGAGGTCGGATAAGTGATAGAAAGTGGTTGGCAAAGTCATTACAATTGTTGAGCAAAGTCATTTTTAGAGGTCGGATAAGTGATTAACAGTGGTTGGAAAAGTCATTACAATTGTTGGGCAGAGTCATTTTTAGAGGTCGGGTAAGTGATTTACAGTGGTTGGCAAAAACATTTTAATTGTTGGGCAAAGTCATATTTAGAGGTCGGATAAGTGATTAACAGTGGCTGGCAAAGTCATTTCAATTGTTGGGCAAAGTCATTTTTAGAGGTCGGATAAGTGATTGAAAGTGGTTGGCAAAGTCATTACAATTGATGGGCAAAGTCATTTTTAGAGGTAGGGTAAGTGATTGAAAGTTGTTGGCAAAAACATTACAATTGTTGGGCAAAGTCATTTCTAGAGGTCGGATAAGTGATTGAAAGTTGTTGGCAAAGTCATTACAATTGATGGGCAAAGTCATTTTTAGAGGTCGGATAAGTGATTAACAGTGGTTGGAAAAGTCATCACAAATGTTGGGCAAAGTCATTTTTAGAGGTCGGGTAAGTGATTGAAAGTGGTTGGCAAAGTCATTACAATTGATGGGCAAAGTCATTTTTAGAGGTCGGATAAGTGATTTACAGTGGCTGGCAAAGTCATTTAAATTGTTGGGCAAAGTCATTTTAAGAGGTCGGGTAAGTGATTAACAGTGGTTGGCAAAGTCATTACAATTGATGGGCAAAGTCATTTTTAGAGGTCGGATAAGTGATTAACAGTGGTTGGAAAAGTCATTACAATTGGTGGGCAAAGTCATTTTTAGAGGTCGGATAAGTGATTGAAAGTGGTTGGCAAAGTCATTACAATTGATGGGCAAAGTCATTTTTAGAGGTCGGATAAGTGATTAACAGTGGTTGGCAAAGTCATTACAATTGTTGGGCAGAGTCATTTTTAGAGGTCGGATAAGTGATTAACAGTGGTTGGAAAAGTCATTACAATTGTTGGGCAGAGTCATTTTTAGAGGTCGGGTAAGTGATTAACAGTGGTTGGCAAAAACATTTTAATTGTTTGGCAAAGTCATATTTAGAGGTCGGATAAGTGATTAACAGTGGCTGGCAAAGTCACTTCAATTTTTGGGCAAAGTCATTTTTAGAGGTCGGATAAGTGATTGAAAGTGGTTGGCAAAGTCATTACAATTGATGGGCAAAGTCATTTCAAGAGATCGGATAAGTGAATTAAGTGGTTGGCAAAAACATTACAATTGTTGGGCAAAGTCATTTTTAGAGGTCGGATAAGTGATTAACAGTGGTTGGAAAAGTCATTTAAATTGTTGGGCAAAGTCATTTTTAGAGGTCGGATAAGTGATAGAAATTGGTTGGCAAAGTCATTACAATTGTTGAGCAAAGTCATTTTAAGAGGTCGGGTAAGTGATTAACAGTGGTTGGCAAAGTCATTACAATTGATGGGCAAAGTCATTTTTAGAGGTCGGATAAGTGATTAACAGTGGTTGGAAAAGTCATTACAATTGGTGGGCAAAGTCATTTTTAGAGGTCGGATAAGTGATTGAAAGTGGTTGGAAAAGTCATTACAATTTTTGGGCAAAGTCATTTTTAGAGATCGGATAAGTGAAATAAGTGGTTGGCAAAAACATTACAATTGTTGGGCAAAGTCTTTTTTAGAGGTCGGATAAGTGATTAACAGTGGCTGGCAAAGTCATTTCAATTGTAGGGCAAAGTCATTTTTAGAGGTCGGATAAGTGATTGAAAGTGGTTGGCAAAAACATTACAATTGTTGGGCAAAGTCATTTTTAGAGGTCGGATAAGTGATTAACAGTGGTTGGAAAAGTCATTTAAATTGTTGGGCAAAATCATTTTAAGAGGTCGGATAAGTGATAGAAAGTGGTTGGCAAAGTCATTACAATTGTTGAGCAAAGTCATTTTAAGAGGTCGGGTAAGTGATTAACAGTGGTTGGCAAAGTCATTACAATTGATGGGCAAAGTCATTTTTAGAGGTCGGATAAGTGATTAACAGTGGTTGGAAAAGTCATTACAATTGGTGGGCAAAGTCATTTTTAGAGGTCGGATAAGTGATTGAAAGTGGTTGGAAAAGTCATTACAATTTTTGGGCAAAGTCATTTTTAGAGATCGGATAAGTGAAATAAGTGGTTGGCAAAAACATTACAATTGTTGGGCAAAGTCTTTTTTAGAGGTCGGATAAGTGATTAACAGTGGCTGGCAAAGTCATTTCAATTGTAGGGCAAAGTCATTTTTAGAGGTCGGATAAGTGATTGAAAGTGGTTGGCAAAAACATTACAATTGTTGGGCAAAGTCATTTTTAGAGGTCGGATAAGTGATTAACAGTGGTTGGAAAAGTCATTTAAATTGTTGGGGAAAGTCATTTTAAGAGGTCGGATAAGTGAATTAAGTGGTTTGCAAAGTCATTACATATGTTGAGCTTAGTCATTTTTAGAGTTCAGATAAGTGATTAACAGTGGTTGGCAAAGTCATTACAATTGTTGGGCAAAGTCATTTTTAGAGGTAGGATAAGTGATTAAAAGTGGTTGGAAAAGTCATTACAATTGTTGGGCAAAGTCATTTTTAGAGGTCGGATAAGTGATTAACAGTGGCTGGCAAAGTCATTACAATTGTTGGGCAGAGTCATTTTTAGAGGTCGGGTAAGTGATTAACAGTGGTTGGCAAAAACATTTTAATTGTTGGGCAAAGTCATATTTAGAGGTCGGATAAGTGATTAACAGTGGCTGGCAAAGTCACTTCAATTTTTGGGCAAAGTCATTTTTAGAGGTCGGATAAGTGATTGAAAGTGGTTGGCAAAGTCATTACAATTGATGGGCAAAGTCATTTCAAGAGATCGGATAAGTGAATTAAGTGGTTGGCAAAAACATTACAATTGTTGGGCAAAGTCATTTTTAGAGGTCGGATAAGTGATTAACAGTGGTTGGAAAAGTCATTTAAATTGTTGGGCAAAGTCATTTTTAGAGGTCGGATAAGTGATAGAAAGTGGTTGGCAAAGTCATTACAATTGTTGAGCAAAGTCATTTTAAGAGGTCGGGTAAGTGATTAACAGTGGTTGGCAAAGTCATTACAATTGATGGGCAAAGTCATTTTTAGAGGTCGGATAAGTGATTAACAGTGGTTGGAAAAGTCATTACAATTGGTGGGCAAAGTCATTTTTAGAGGTCGGATAAGTGATTGAAAGTGGTTGGAAAAGTCATTACAATTTTTGGGCAAAGTCATTTTTAGAGATCGGATAAGTGAAATAAGTGGTTGGCAAAAACATTACAATTGTTGGGCAAAGTCTTTTTTAGAGGTCGGATAAGTGATTAACAGTGGCTGGCAAAGTCATTTCAATTGTAGGGCAAAGTCATTTTTAGAGGTCGGATAAGTGATTGAAAGTGGTTGGCAAAAACATTACAATTGTTGGGCAAAGTCATTTTTAGAGGTCGGATAAGTGATTAACAGTGGTTGGAAAAGTCATTTAAATTGTTGGGCAAAGTCATTTTAAGAGGTCGGATAAGTGAATTAAGTGGTTTGCAAAGTCATTACATATGTTGAGCTAAGTCATTTTTAGAGTTCAGATAAGTGATTAACAGTGGTTGGCAAAGTCATTACAATTGTTGGGCAAAGTCATTTTTAGAGGTAGGATAAGTGATTAAAAGTGGTTGGAAAAGTCATTACAATTGTTGGGCAAAGTCATTTTTAGAGGTCGGATAAGTGATTAACAGTGGCTGGCAAAGTCATTTCAATTGTTGGGCAAAGTCATTTTTAGAGGTCGGGTAAGTGATTAACAGTGGTTGGCAAAAACATTTTAATTGTTGGGCAAAGTCATTTTTAGAGGTCGGATAAGTGATTAACAGTGGCTGGCAAAGTCACTTCAATTTTTGGGCAAAGTCATTTTTAGAGGTCGGGTAAGTGATTAACAGTGGTTGGCAAAAACATTACAATTGTTGGGCAAAGTCATTTTTAGAGGTCGGATAAGTGATTAACAGTGGTTGGAAAAGTCATTTAAATTGTTGGGCAAAGTCATTTTTAGAGGTCGGATAAGTGATTGAAAGTGGTTGGCAAAGTCATTAAAATTGATGGGCAAAGTCATTTTTAGAGGTCGGATAAGTGATTAACAGTGGTTGGCAAAAACATTTTAATTGTTGGGCAAAGTCATATTTAGAGGTCGGATAAGTGATTAACAGTGGCTGGCAAAGTCACTTCAATTTTTGGGCAAAGTCATTTTTAGAGGTCGGGTAAGTGATTAACAGTGGTTGGCAAAAACATTTTAATTGTTGGGCAAAGTCATATTTAGAGGTCGGATAAGTGATTAACAGTGGCTGGCAAAGTCATTTCAATTGTTGGGCAAAGTCATTTTTAGAGGTCGGATAAGTGATTGAAAGTGGTTGGCAAAGTCATTACAATTGATGGGCAAAGTCATTTTTAGAGGTAGGGTAAGTGATTGAAAGTGGTTGGCAAAATTATTACAATTGTTGGGCAAAGTCATTTCTAGAGGTCGGATAAGTGATTGAAAGTGGTTGGCAAAGTCATTACAATTGATGGGCAAAGTCATTTTTAGAGGTCGGATAAGTGATTAACAGTGGTTGGAAAAGTCATTACAAATGTTGGGCAAAGTCATTTTTAGAGGTCGGGTAAGTGATTGAAAGTGGTTGGCAAAGTCATTACAATTGATGGGCAAAGTCATTTTTAGAGGTCGGATAAGTGATTAACAGTGGCTGGCAAAGTCATTTAAATTGTTGGGCAAAGTCATTTTAAGAGGTCGGGTAAGTGATTAACAGTGGTTGGCAAAGTCATTACAATTGATGGGCAAAGTCATTTTTAGAGGTCGGATAAGTGATTAACAGTGGTTGTTTTAAAGTCATTACAATTGGTGGGCAAAGTCATTTTTAGAGGTCGGATAAGTGATTGAAAGTGGTTGGCAAAGTCATTACAATTGATGGGCAAAGTCATTTTTAGAGGTCGGATAAGTGATTAACAGTGGTTGGCAAAGTCATTACAATTGTTGGGCAGAGTCATTTTTAGAGGTCGGATAAGTGATTAACAGTGGTTGGAAAAGTCATTACAATTGTTGGGCAGAGTCATTTTTAGAGGTCGGGTAAGTGATTAACAGTGGTTGGCAAAGTCACTTCAATTTTTGGGCAAAGTCATTTTTAGAGGTCGGATAAGTGATTGAAAGTGGTTGGCAAAGTCATTACAATTGATGGGCAAAGTCATTTTTAGAGGTAGGGTAAGTGATTGAAAGTGGTTGGCAAAATTATTACACATGTTGGGCAAAGTCATTTCTAGAGGTCGGATAAGTGATTGAAAGTGGTTGGCAAAGTCATTACAATTGATGGGCAAAGTCATTTTTAGAGGTCGGATAAGTGATTAACAGTGGTTGGAAAAGTCATTACAAATGTTGGGCAAAGTCATTTTTAGAGGTCGGGTAAGTGATTGAAAGTGGTTGGCAAAGTCATTACAATTGATGGGCAAAGTCATTTTTAGAGGTCGGATAAGTGATTAACAGTGGCTGGCAAAGTCATTTAAATTGTTGGGCAAAGTCATTTTAAGAGGTCGGGTAAGTGATTAACAGTGGTTGGCAAAGTCATTACAATTGATGGGCAAAGTCATTTTTAGAGGTCGGATAAGTGATTAACAGTGGTTGGAAAAGTCATTACAATTGGTGGGCAAAGTCATTTTTAGAGGTCGGATAAGTGATTGAAAGTGGTTGGCAAAGTCATTACAATTGATGGGCAAAGTCATTTTTAGAGGTCGGATAAGTGATTAACAGTGGTTGGCAAAGTCATTACAATTGTTGGGCAGAGTCATTTTTAGAGGTCGGATAAGTGATTAACAGTGGTTGGAAAAGTCATTACAATTGTTGGGCAGAGTCATTTTTAGAGGTCGGGTAAGTGATTAACAGTGGTTGGCAAAGTCACTTCAATTTTTGGGCAAAGTCATTTTTAGAGGTCGGATAAGTGATTGAAAGTGGTTGGCAAAGTCATTACAATTGATGGGCAAAGTCATTTCAAGAGATCGGATAAGTGAATTAAGTGGTTGGCAAAAACATTACAATTGTTGGGCAAAGTCATTTTTAGAGGTCGGATAAGTGATTAACAGTGGTTGGAAAAGTCATTTAAATTGTTGGGCAAAGTCATTTTTAGAGGTCGGATAAGTGATAGAAAGTGGTTGGCAAAGTCATTACAATTGATGGGCAAAGTCATTTTTAGAGGTCGGATAAGTGATTAACAGTGGTTGGCAAAGTCATTACAATTGATGGGCAAAGTCATTTTTAGAGGTCGGATAAGTGATTAACAGTGGTTGGCAAAGTCATTACAATTGTTGGGCAGAGTCATTTTTAGAGGTCGGATAAGTGATTAACAGTGGTTGGAAAAGTCATTACAATTGTTGGGCAGAGTCATTTTTAGAGGTCGGGTAAGTGATTAACAGTGGTTGGCAAAAACATTTTAATTGTTGGGCAAAGTCATATTTAGAGGTCGGATAAGTGATTAACAGTGGCTGGCAAAGTCATTTCAATTGTTGAGCAAAGTCATTTTTAGAGGTCGGATAAGTGATTGAAAGTGGTTGGCAAAGTCATTACAATTGATGGGCAAAGTCATTTTTAGAGGTAGGGTAAGTGATTGAAAGTGGTTGGCAAAAACATTACAAATGTTGGGCAAAGTCATTTTTAGAGGTCGGGTAAGTGATTGAAAGTGGTTGGCAAAGTCATTACAATTGATGGGCAAAGTCATTTTTAGAGGTCGGATAAGTGATTAACAGTGGCTGGCAAAGTCATTTAAATTGTTGGGCAAAGTCATTTTTAGAAGTCGGGTAAGTGATTAACAGTGGTTGGCAAAAACATTTTAATTGTTGGGCAAAGTCATTTTTAGAGGTCGGATAAGTGATTAACATTGGTTGGAAAAGTCATTTAAATTGTTGGGCAAAGTCATTTTTAGAGGTCGGGTAAGTGATTAACAGTGGTTGGCAAAAACATTTTAATTGTTGGGCAAAGTCATTTTTAGAGGTCGGATAAGTGATTAACAGTGGCTGGCAAAGTCATTTCAATTTTTGGGCAAAGTCATTTTTAGAGGTCGGATAAGTGATTGAAAGTGGTTGGCAAAAACATTACAATTGTTGGGCAAAGTCATTTTTAGAGGTCGGATAAGTGATTAAAAGTTGTTGGAAAAGTGATTACAATTGTTGGGCAAAGTCATTTTTAGAGGTCGGATAAGTGATAGAAAGTGGTTGGCAAAGTCATTACAATTGATGGGCAAAGTCATTTTTAGAGGTCGGATAAGTGATTAACAGTGGTTGGCAAAGTCATTACAATTGATGGGCAAAGTCATTTTTAGAGGTCGGATAAGTGATTAACAGTGGTTGGCAAAGTCATTACAATTGTTGGGCAGAGTCATTTTTAGAGGTCGGATAAGTGATTAACAGTGGTTGGAAAAGTCATTACAATTGTTGGGCAGAGTCATTTTTAGAGGTCGGGTAAGTGATTAACAGTGGTTGGCAAAAACATTTTAATTGTTGGGCAAAGTCATATTTAGAGGTCGGATAAGTGATTAACAGTGGCTGGCAAAGTCATTTCAATTGTTGAGCAAAGTCATTTTTAGAGGTCGGATAAGTGATTGAAAGTGGTTGGCAAAGTCATTACAATTGATGGGCAAAGTCATTTTTAGAGGTAGGGTAAGTGATTGAAAGTGGTTGGCAAAAACATTACAAATGTTGGGCAAAGTCATTTTTAGAGGTCGGGTAAGTGATTGAAAGTGGTTGGCAAAGTCATTACAATTGATGGGCAAAGTCATTTTTAGAGGTCGGATAAGTGATTAACAGTGGCTGGCAAAGTCATTTAAATTGTTGGGCAAAGTCATTTTTAGAAGTCGGGTAAGTGATTAACAGTGGTTGGCAAAAACATTTTAATTGTTGGGCAAAGTCATTTTTAGAGGTCGGATAAGTGATTAACATTGGTTGGAAAAGTCATTAAAATTGTTGGGCAAAGTCATTTTTAGAGGTCGGGTAAGTGATTAACAGTGGTTGGCAAAAACATTTTAATTGTTGGGCAAAGTCATTTTTAGAGGTCGGATAAGTGATTAACAGTGGCTGGCAAAGTCATTTCAATTTTTGGGCAAAGTCATTTTTAGAGGTCGGATAAGTGATTGAAAGTGGTTGGCAAAAACATTACAATTGTTGGGCAAAGTCATTTTTAGAGGTCGGATAAGTGATTAAAAGTTGTTGGAAAAGTGATTACAATTGTTGGGCAAAGTCATTTTTAGAGGTCGGATAAGTGATTGAAAGTGGTTGGCAAAGTCATTACAATTGATGGGCAAAGTCATTTCTTGAGATCGGATAAGTGAATTACAGTGGTTGGCAAAATCATTACAATTGTTGGGCAAAATCATTTTTAGAGTTCGGATAAGTGATTAACAGTGGTTGGCAAAGTCATTACAATTTTTGGGCAAAGTCATTTCAAGAGATCGGATAAGTGAATTAAGTGGTTGGCAAAAACATTACAATTGTTGGGCAAAGTCTTTTTTAGAGGTCGGATAAGTGATTAACAGTGGTTGGAAAAGTCATTTAAATTGCTGGGCAAAGTCATATTTAGAAGTCGGATAAGTGATTGAATGTGGTTGGCAAAGTCATTACAATTGATGGGCAAAGTCATTTCAAGAGATCGGATAAGTGAATTAAGTGGTTGGCAAAAACATTACAATTGTTGGGCAAAGTCATTTTTAGAGGTCGGATAAGTGATTAACAGTGGTTGGAAAAGTCATTTAAATTGTTGGGCAAAGTCATTTTTAGAGGTCGGATAAGTGATTGAATGTGGTTGGCAAAGTCATTACAATTGATGGGCAAAGTCATTTCTAGAGATCGGATAAGTGACTAACAGTGGTTGGCAAAGTCATTACAATTGTTGGGCACAGTCATTTTAAGAGGTCGGATAAGTGAATTAAGTGGCTTGCAAAGTCATTACAACTGTTGAGCTAAGTCATTTTTAGAGTTCAGATAAGTGATTAACAGTGGTTGGCAAAGTCATTACAATTGTTGGGCAAAGTCATTTTTAGAGGTAGGATAAGTGATTAAAAGTGGTTGGAAAAGTCATTACAATTTTTGGGCAAAGTCATTTTTAGAGATCGGATAAGTGAAATAAGTGGTTGGCAAAAACATTACAATTGTTGGGCAAAGTCTTTTTTAGAGGTCGGATAAGTGATTAACAGTGGCTGGCAAAGTCATTTCAATTGTAGGGCAAAGTCATTTTTAGAGGTCGGATAAGTGATTGAAAGTGGTTGGCAAAAACATTACAATTGTTGGGCAAAGTCATTTTTAGAGGTCGGATAATTGATTAACAGTGGTTGGAAAAGTCATTTAAATTGTTGGGCAAAGTCATTTTAAGAGGTCGGATAAGTGAATTAAGTGGTTTGCAAAGTCATTACATATGTTGAGCTAAGTCATTTTTAGAGTTCAGATAAGTGATTAACAGTGGTTGGCAAAGTCATTACAATTGTTGGGCAAAGTCATTTTTAGAGGTAGGATAAGTGATTAAAAGTGGTTGGCAAAAACATTACAATTGTTGGGCAAAGTCATTTTTAGAGGTCGGATAAGTGATTAACAGTGGCTGGCAAAGTCATTTCAATTGTTGGGCAAAGTCATTTTTAGAGGTCGGATAAGTGATTAACAGTGGCTGGCAAAGTCACTTCAATTTTTGGGCAAAGTCATTTTTAGAGGTCGGATAAGTGATTGAAAGTGGTTGGCAAAGTCATTACAATTGATGGGCAAAGTCATTTCAAGAGATCGGATAAGTGAATTAAGTGGTTGACAAAAACATTACAATTGTTGGGCAAAGTCATTTTTAGAGGTCGGATAAGTGATTAACAGTGGTTGGAAAAGTCATTTAAATTGTTGGGCAAAGTCATTTTTAGAGGTCGGATAAGTGGTAGAAAGTGGTTGGCAAAGTCATTACAATTGTTGAGCAAAGTCATTTTAAGAGGTCGGGTAAGTGATTAGCAGTGGTTGGCAAAGTCAGTACAATTGATGGGCAAAGTCATTTCTAGAGATCGGATAAGTGATTAACAGTGGTTGGCAAAGTCATTACAATTGATGGGCAAAGTTATTTCTAGAGATCGGATAAGTGATTAACAGTGGTTGGCAAAGTCATTACAATTGTTGGGCAAAGTCATTTCTAGAGATCGGATAAGTGATTAACAGTGGTTGGCAAAGTCATTACAATTGATGGGCAAAGTTATTTCTAGAGATCGGATAAGTTATTAACAGTGGTTGGCAAAGTCATTACAATTGTTGGGCAAAGTCATTTCAAGAGATCGGATAAGTGAATTAAATGGTTGGCAAAAACATTACAATTGTTGGGCAAAGTCTTTTTTAGAGGTCGGATAAGCGATTAACAGTGGTTGGAAAAGTCATTTAAATTGCTGGGCAAAGTCATTTTTAGAGGTCGGATAAGTGATTGAATGTGGTTGGCAAAGTCATTACAATTGATGGGCAAAGTCATTTCTAGAGATCGGATAAGTGACTAACAGTGGTTGGCAAAGTCATTACAATTGTTGGGCAAAGTCATTTTAAGAGGTCGGATAAGTGAATTAAGTGGTTTGCAAAGTCATTACAATTGTTGAGCTAAGTCATTTTTAGAGTTCAGATAAGTGATTAACAGTGGTAGGCAAAGTCATTACAATTGTTGGGCAAAGTCATTTTTAGAGGTAGGATAAGTGATTAAAAGTGGTTGGAAAAGTCATTACAATTGTTGGGCAAAGTCATTTTTAGAGGTCGGATAAGTGATTAACAGTGGCTGGCAAAGTCATTTCAATTGTTGGGCAAAGTCATTTTTAGAGGTCGGGTAAGTGATTAACAGTGGTTGGCAAAAACATTTTAATTGTTGGGCAAAGTCATTTTTAGAGGTCGGATAAGTGATTAACAGTGGCTGGCAAAGTCATTTCAATTTTTGGGCAAAGTCATTTTTAGAGGTCGGATAAGTGATTGAAAGTGGTTGGCAAAGTCATTACAATTGATGGGCAAAGTCATTTCAAGAGATCGGATAAGTGAATTAAGTGGTTGGCAAAAACATTACAATTGTTGGGCAAAGTCATTTTTAGAGGTCGGATAAGTGATTAACAGTGGTTGGAAAAGTCATTTAAATTGTTGGGCAAAGTCATTTTTAGAGGTCGGATAAGTGATAGAAAGTGGTTGGCAAAGTCATTACAATTGTTGGGCAAAGTCATTTTAAGAGGTCGGATAAGTGATTAACAGTGGTTGGCAAAGTCATTACAATTTTTGAGCTAAGTCATTTTTAGAGATCGGATCAGTGATTAACAGTGGTTGGCAAAGTTATTACAATTGTTGAGCAAAATAATTTTTAGAGGTCGGATAAGTGATTAACAGTGGTTGGCAAAGTCATTCCAATTTTTGGGCAAAGTCATTTTTAGAGGTCGGATAAGTGATTAACAGTGGTTGTCAAAGTTATTACAATTGCTGGGAAAAGTCATTTTTAGAGTTCGGATAAGTGAATTACAGTGGTTTGCAAAGTCATTACAATTGTTGAGCAAAGTCATTTTTAGAGTTCAGGTAAGTGATTAACAGTGGTTGGCAAAGTCATTACATTTGTTGGGCAAAGTCATTTCTAGAGATCGGATAAGTGATTAACAGTGGTTGGCAAAGTCATTACAATTGTTGAGCAAAATAATTTTAAGGGTTCGGATAAGTGAATTACAGTGGTTGGCAAAGTCATTACAATTTTTGGGCAAAGTCATTTTTAGAGGTCGGATAAGTGATTAACAGTGGTTGGAATAGTCATTTAAATTGTTGGGCAAAGTCATTTTTAGAGGTCGGATAAGTGATTAACAGTGGTTGGCAAAGTCATTACTATTGAAGAGCAAAGTCATTTTTAGAGATCGGATAAGTAATTAACAGTGGTTGGCAATGTCATTACAATTGTTGGGCAAAGTCATTTTTAGAGGTCGGATAAGTGAATAACAGTGGTTTGCAAAAACATTTTAATTGTTGGGCAAAGTCATTTTTAAAGGTCGGATAAGTGATTAACAGTGGTTGGCAAAAACATTTTAATTGTTGGGCAAAGTCATTTTTAGAGGTCGGATAAGTGATTAAAAGTGGTTGGCAAAGTCATTTCAGTTGTTGGGAAAAGTCAATCTTAGAGGTCGGATAAGTGATTAACAGTGGTTGGCAAAGTCATTACAATTGTTGGGCAAAGTCATTTTTAGAGGTCGGATAAGTGATTAACAGTGGTTGGCAAAGTCATTTCAATTGTTGGGCAAAGTCATTTTTAGCGTCCGGATAAGTGATTAACAGTGGTTGGAAAAGTGATTACAATTGTTGGGCAAAATTATTTTTAGAGGTCGGATAAGTGATTGAAAGTGGCTGGCAAAGTCATTACAATTGATGGGCAAAGTCATTTCTTGAGGTCGGATAAGTGAATAACAGTGGTTGGCAAAGTCATTACAATTGTTGGGCAAAGTCATTTTTAGAGGTCGGATAAGTTATTAACAGTGGTTGGCTATGTCATTACAATTTTTGGGCAAATCCATTTTTAAAGGTCGGATAAGTGATTAACAGTGGTTGGCAAAAACATTTTAATTGTTGGGCAAAGTCATTTTTAGAGGTCGGATAAGTGATTAAAAGTGGTTGGCAAAGTCATTTCAGTTGTTGGGCAAAGTCATTTTTAGAGGTCGGATAAGTGAATAACAGTGGTTGGCAAAGTCATTACAATTGTTGGGCAAAGTCATTTTTAAAGGTCGGATAAGTGATTAACAGTGGTTGGCAAAGTCATTTCAATTGTTGGGCAAAGTCATTTTTAGCGTTCGGATAAGTGATTAACAGTGGTTGGAAAAGTGATTACAATTTTTGGGCAAAATTATTTTTAGAGGTCGGATAAGTGATTGAAAGTGGCTGGAAAAGTCATTACAATTGATGGGCAAAGTCATTTCTTGAGATCGGATAAGTGAATTACAGTGGTTGGCAAAGTCATTACAATTGTTGGGCAAAGTCATTTTTTGAGTTCGGATAAGTGATTAACAGTGGTTGGCAAAGTCATTACAATTGATGGGCAAAGTCATTTCTAGAGATCGGATAAGTGATTAACAGTGGTTGGCAAAGTCATTAATATTGTTGGGCAAAATCATTTTTTGAGATCGGATAAGTAATTAACAGTGGTTGGCAATGTCATTACAACTGTTGGGCAAAGTCATTTTTAGAGGTCGGATATGTGAATAACAGTGGTTGGCAAAGTCATTACAATTGTTGGGCAAAGTCATTTTTAGAGGTCGGATAGGTGATTAACAGTGGTTGGCAAAGTCATTACTATTGTTGAGCAAAGTAATTTTTAGAGATCGGATAAGTAATTAACAGTGGTTGGCAATGTCATTACAATTGTTGGGCAAAGTATTTTTAAGAGGTCGGATAAGTGAATAACAGTGGTTGGCAAAGTCATTACAATTGTTGGGCAAAGTCATTTTTAGAGGTCGGATAAGTTATTAACAGTGGTTGGCAATGTCATTACAATTTTTGGGCAAATCCATTTTTAAAGGTCGGATAAGTGATTAACAGTGGTTGGCAAAAACATTTTAATTGTTGGGCAAAGTCATTTTTAGAGGTCGGATAAGTGATTAAAAGTGGTTGGCAAAGTCATTTCAGTTGTTGGGAAAAGTCAATCTTAGAGGTCGGATAAGTGATTAACAGTGGTTGGCAAAAACATTACAATTGTTGGGCAAAGTCATTTTTAGAGGTCGGATAAGTGATTAACAGTGGTTGGCAAAGTCATTACAATTGTTGGGCAAAGTCATTTTTAGAGTTCGGATAAGTGATTAACAGTGGTTGAAAAAGTCATTACAATTGTTGGGAAAAGTCATTTTTAGAGGTCGGATAAGTGATTGAAAGTGGTTGGCAAAGTCATTACAATTGATGGGCAAAGTCATTTTTAGAGTTCGGGTAAGTGATTGAAAGTGGTTGGCAAAGTCATTACAATTGTTGAAAAAAATAATTTTTAGAGGTCGGATTAGTGATTAACAGTGGTTGGCAAAGTCATTACAATTTTTGGGCAAAGTCATTTTTAGAGGTCGGATGAGTGATTGACAGTGGTTGGAAAAGTCATTACAATTGTTGGGCAAAGTCATTTTTAGAGGTCGGATAAATGAATTACAGTGGTTGGGCAAAGTCATTTTTAGAGGTCGGATAAGTGAATTACAGTGGTTGGGCAAAGTCATTTTTAGAGGTCGGATAAGTGATTAACAGTGGTTGGCAAAGTCATTACAATTGTTGGGCAAAGTCATTTTTAGAGGTCGGGTAAGTGATTGAAAGTGGTTGGCAAAGTCATTACAATTGATGGGCAAAGTCATTTCAAGAGATCGGATAAGTGATTAACAGTGGTTGGCAAAGTCATTACAATTTTTGGGCAAAGTCATTTTTAGAGGTCGGATAAGTGATTGACAGTGGTTGAAAAAGTCATTACAATTGTTGGGCAAAGTCATTTTTAGAGTTCGGATAAGTGATTAACAGTGGTTGGCAAAGTCATTACAATTATTGGGCAAAGTCATTTTTAGAGGTCGGATAAGTGATTAACAGTGGTTGGCAAAAGCATTTCAGTTGTTGGGAAAAGTCATTTTTAGAGGTCGGGTAAGTGCTTAACAGTAGTTGGCAAAGTCATTACAATTGTTGGGCAAAGTTATTTTTAGAGGTCGGGTAAGTGATAAACAGTGGTTGGCAAAAACATTTTAATTGTTGGGCAAAGTCATTTTTAGAGGTCGGATAAGTGATTAAAAGTGGTTGGCAAAGTCATTTCAGTTGCTGGGAAAAGTCATTTCTAGAGTTCGGATAAGTGATTAACAGTGGTTGGCAAAGTCATTACAATTGTTGGGCAAAGTAATTTTTAGAGTTCTGGTAAGTGATTGAAAGTGGTTGGCAAAGTCATTACAATTGTTGAGAAAAATAATTTTACAAGGTCGGATTAGTGATTAACAGTGGTTTGCAAAGTCATTACAATTTTTGGGCAAAGTCATTTTTAGAGGTCGGATAAGTGATTAACAGTGGTTGGCAAAGTCATTTCAGTTGTTGGGCAAAGTCATTTTTAGAGGTCGGATAAGTGATTAACAGTGGTTGGCAATGTCATTACAGTTGATGGGCAAAGTCATTTCTAGAGATCGGATAAGTGATTAACAGTGGTTGGCAAAAACATTTTAATTGTTGGGCAAAGTCATTTTTAGAGGTCGGATAAGTGATTAAAAGTGGTTGGCCAAGTCATTTCAGTTGTTGGGAAAAGACATTTTTAGAGGTCGGGTAAGTGAATTACAGTGGTTGGGCAAAGTCATTTTTAGAGGTCGGATAAGTGATTAAGAGTGGTTGGCAAATTCATTACAAATTGTTTGGCAAAGTCATTTTTAGAGTTCGGATAAGTGATTAACAGTGGTTGGCAAAGTCATTACAATTGTTCGGCAAAGTCATTTTTAGAGGTCGGATAAGTGATTAACAGTGGTTGGCAAAGTCATTACAATTGATGGGCAAAGTCATTTCTAGAGATCGGATAAGTGATTAACAGTGGTTGGCAAAAACATTTTAATTGTTGGGCAAAGTCATTTTTAGAGGTCGGATAAGTGATTAAAAGTGGTTGGCAAAGTCATTTTAGTTGTTGGGAAAAGTCAATCTTAGAGGTCGGATAAGTGATTAACAGTGGTTGGCAAAGTCATTACAATTGATGGGCAAAGTCATTTTTAGAGTTCGGGTAAGTGATTGAAAGTGGTTGGCAAAGTCATTACAATTGTTGAGAAAAATAATTTTACAAGGTCGGATTAGTGATTAACAGTGGTTGGCAAAGTCATTACAATTTTTGGGAAAAGTCATTTTTAGAGGTCGGGTAAGTGAATTACAATTGTTGGGCAAAGTCATTTCAGTTGTTGGGAAAAGTCATTTTTAGAGGTCGGGTAAGTGAATTACAGTGGTTGGGCAAGGTCATTTTTAGAGGTCGGATAAGTGATTAAGAGTGGTTGGCAAATTCATTACAATTGTTTGGCAAAGTCATTTTTAGAGTTCGGATAAGTGATTAACAGTGGTTGGCAAAGTCATTACAATTGTTGGGCAAAGTCATTTTTAGAGGTCGGATAAGTGATTAACAGTGGTTGGCAATGTCATTACAGTTGATGGGCAAAGTCATTTCTAGAGATCGGATAAGTGATTAACAGTGGTCGGCAAAAACATTTTAATTGTTGGGCAAAGTCATTTTTTGAGGTCGGATAAGTGATTAAAAGTGGTTGGCAAAGTCATTTCAGTTGTTGGGAAAAGTCATTTTTAGAGGTCGGGTAAGTGAATTACAGTGGTTGGGCAAAGTCATTTTTAGAGGTCGGATAAGTGATTAACAGTGGTTGGCAAAGTCATTACAATTGTTGGGCAAAGTCATTTTTAGAGGTCGGATAAGTGATTAACAGTGGTTGGCAAAGTCATTACAATTGATGGGCAAAGTCATTTCTAGAGATCGGATAAGTGATTAACAGTGGTTGGCAAAAACATTTTAATTGTTGGGCAAAGTCATTTTTAGAGGTCGGATAAGTGATTAAAAGTGGTTGGCAAAGTCATTTTAGTTGTTGGGAAAAGTCAATCTTAGAGGTCGGATAAGTGATTAACAGTGGTTGGCAAAGTCATTACAATTATTGGGCTAAGTCATTTTTAGAGGTCGGGTAAGTGATTGAAAGTGGTTGGCAAAGTCATTACAATTGATGGGCAAAGTCATTTCAAGAGATCGGATAAGTGATTAACAGTGGTTGGCAAAGTCATTACAATTTTTGGGCAAAGTCATTTTTAGAGGTCGGATAAGTGATTGACAGTGGTTGGAATAGTCATTACAATTGTTGGGCAAAGTCATTTTTAGAGTTCGGATAAGTGATTAACAGTGGTTGGCAAAGTCATTACAATTATTGGGCTAAGTCATTTTTAGAGGTCGGATAAGTGATTAACAGTGGTTGGCAAAGGCATTTCAGTTGTTGGGAAAAGTCATTTTTAGAGGTCGGGTAAGTGATTAACAGTGGTTGGCAAAAACATTTTAATTGTTGGGCAAAGTCATTTTTAGAGGTCGGATAAGTGATTTACAGTGGTTGGCAATGTCATTACAGTTGATGGGCAAAGTCATTTCTAGAGATCGGATAAGTGATTAACAGTGGTTGGCAAAGTCATTACAATTGTTGGGCAAAGTAATTTTTAGAGTTCTGGTAAGTGATTGAAAGTGGTTGGCAAAGTCATTACAATTGTTGAGAAAAATAATTTTACAAGGTCGGATTAGTGATTAACAGTGGTTGGCAAAGTCATTACAATTGTTGGGCAAAGTCATTTTTAGAGGTCGGATAAGTGATTAACAGTGGTTGGCAATGTCATTACAGTTGATGGGCAAAGTCATTTCTAGAGATCGGATAAGTGAATTACAGTGGTTGGGCAAAGTCATTTTTAAAGGTCGGATAAGTGATTAAGAGTGGTTGGCAAAGTCATTACAATTGTTAGGCAAAGTCATTTTTAGAGTTCGGATAAGTGATTAACAGTGGTTGGCAAAGTCATTACAATTGTTGGGCAAAGTCATTTTTAGAGGTCGGATAAGTGATTAACAGTGGTTGGCAATGTCATTACAGTTGATGGGCAAAGTCATTTCTAGAGATCGGATAAGTGATTAACAGTGGTTGGCAAAAACATTTTAATTGTTGGGCAAAGTCATTTTTAGAGGTCGGATAAGTGATTAAAAGTGGTTGGCAAAGTCATTTCAGTTGTTGGGAAAAGTCATTTTTAGAGGTCGGGTAAGTAAATTACAGTGGTTGGGCAAAGTCATTTTTAGAGGTCGGATAAGTGATTAAGAGTGGTTGGCAAAGTCATTACAATTGTTTGGCAAAGTCATTTTTAGAGTTCGGATAAGTGATTAACAGTGGTTGGCAAAGTCATTTCAATTGTTGGGCAAAGTCATTTTTAGAGGTCGGATAAGTGATTAACAGTGGTTGGCAATGTCATTACAATTGATGGGCAAAGTCATTTCTAGAGATCGGATAAGTGATTAACAGTGGTTGGCAAAAACATTTTAATTGTTGGGCAAAGTCATTTTTAGAGGTCGGATAAGTGATTAAAAGTGGTTGGCAAAGTCATTTTAGTTGTTGGGAAAAGTCAATCTTAGAGGTCGGATAAGTGATTAACAGTGGTTGGCAAAGTCAGTACAATTGATGGGCAAAGTCATTTTTAGAGTTCGGGTAAGTGATTGAAAGTGGTTGGCAAAGTCATTACAATTGTTGAGAAAAATAATTTTACAAGGTCGGATTAGTGATTAACAATGGTTGGCAAAGTCATTACAATTTTTGGGAAAAGTCATTTTTAGAGGTCGGGTAAGTGAATTACAATTGTTGGGCAAAGTCATTTCAGTTGTTGGGAAAAGTCATTTTTAGAGGTCGGGTAAGTGAATTACAGTGGTTGGGCAAGGTCATTTTTAGAGGTCGGATAAGTGATTAAGAGTGGTTGGCAAATTCATTACAATTGTTTGGCAGAGTCATTTTTAGAGTTCGGATAAGTGATTAACAGTGGTTGGCAAAGTCATTACAATTGTTGGGCAAAGTCATTTTTAGAGGTCGGATAAGTGATTAACAGTGGTTGGCAAAGTCATTACAATTGATGGGCAAAGTCATTTCTAGAGATCGGATAAGTGATTAACAGTGGTTGGCAAAAACATTTTAATTGTTGGGCAAAGTCATTTTTAGAGGTCGGATAAGTGATTAAAAGTGGTTGGCAAAGTCATTTTAGTTGTTGGGAAAAGTCAATCTTAGAGGTCGGATAAGTGATTAACAGTGGTTGGCAAAGTCATTACAATTGATGGGCAAAGTCATTTTTAGAGTTCGGGTAAGTGATTGAAAGTGGTTGGCAAAGTCATTACAATTGTTGAGAAAAATAATTTTACAAGGTCGGATTAGTGATTAACAGTGGTTGGCAAAGTCATTACAATTTTTGGAAAAAGTCATTTTTAAAGGTCGGGTAAGTGAATTACAATTGTTGGGCAAAGTCATTTTTAGAGTTCGGATAGGTGATTAACAGTGGTTGGCAAAGTCATTACAATTGTTGGGCATAGTCATTTTTAGAGTTCGGATAAGTGATTAACAGTGGTTGGCAAAGTCATTACAATTGATGGGCAAAGTCATTTTTAGAGTTCGGGTAAGTGATTGAAAGTGGTTGGCAAAGTCATTACAATTGTTGAGAAAAATAATTTTACAAGGTCGGATTAGTGATTAACAGTGGTTGGCAAAGTCATTACAATTGTTGGGCAAAGTCATTTTTAGAGGTCGGGTAAGTGATTGAAAGTGGTTGGCAAAGTCATTACAATTGATGGGCAAAGTCATTTCAAGAGATCGGATAAGTGATTAACAGTGGTTGGCAAAGTCATTACAATTTTTGGGCAGAGTCATTTTTAGAGTTCGGATAAGTGATTAACAGTGGTTGGCAAAGTCATTACAATTATTGGGCTAAGTCATTTTTAGAGGTCGGATAAGTGATTAACAGTGGTTGGCAAAGTCATTACAATTATTGGGAAAAGTCATTTTTAGAGGTCGGGTAAGTGAATTACAGTGGTTGGGCAAAGTCATTTTTAAAGGTCGGATAAGTGATTAAGAGTGGTTGGCAAAGTCATTACAATTGTTAGTCAAAGTCATTTTTAGAGTTCGGATAAGTGATTAACAGTGGTTGGCAAAGTCATTACAATTGTTGGGCAAAGTCATTTTTAGAGGTCGGATAAGTGATTAACAGTGGTTGGCAATGTCATTACAGTTGATGGGCAAAGTCATTTCTAGAGATCGGATAAGTGATTACCGGTGGTTGGCAAAAACATTTTAATTGTTGGGCAAAGTCATTTTTAGAGGTCGGATAAGTGATTAAAAGTGGTTGGCAAAGTCATTTCAGTTGTTGGGAAAAGTCATTTTTAGAGGTCGGGTAAGTGAATTACAGTGGTTGGGCAAAGTCATTTTTAGAGGTCGGATAAGTGATTAAGAGTGGTTGGCAAAGTCATTACAATTGTTTGGCAAAGTCATTTTTAGAGTTCGGATAAGTGATTAACAGTGGTTGGCAAAGTGATTACAATTGTTGGGTAAAGTCATTTTAGAGGTCGGATAAGTGATTAACAGTGGTTGGCAATGTCATTACAATTGATGGGCAAAGTCATTTCTAGAGATCGGATAAGTGATTAACAGTGGTTGGCAAAAACATTTTAATTGTTGGGCAAAGTCATTTTTAGAGGTCGGATAAGTGATTAAAAGTGGTTGGCAAAGTCATTTTAGTTGTTGGGAAAATTCAATCTTAGAGGTCGGATAAGTGATTAACAGTGGTTGGCAAAGTCATTACAATTGATGGGCAAAGTCATTTTTAGAGTTCGGGTAAGTGATTGAAAGTGGTTGGCAAAGTCATTTCAATTGTTGAGAAAAATAATTTTACAAGGTCGGATTAGTGATTAACAGTGGTTGGCAAAGTCATTACAATTTTTGGGAAAAGTCATTTTTAGAGGTCGGGTAAGTGAATTACAATTGTTGGGCAAAGTCATTTCAGTTGTTGGGAAAAGTCATTTTTAGAGGTCGGGTAAGTGAATTACAGTGGTTGGGCAAGGTCATTTTTAGAGGTCGGATAAGTGATTAAGAGTGGTTGGCAAATTCATTACAATTGTTTGGCAAAGTCATTTTTAGAGTTCGGATAAGTGATTAACAGTGGTTGGCAAAGTCATTACAATTGTTGGGCAAAGTCATTTTTAGAGGTCGGATAAGTGATTAACAGTGGTTGGCAAAGTCATTACAATTGATGGGCAAAGTCATTTCTAGAGATCGGATAAGTGATTAACAGTGGTTGGCAAAAACATTTTAATTGTTGGGCAAAGTCATTTTTAGAGGTCGGATAAGTGATTAAAAGTGGTTGGCAAAGTCATTTTAGTTGTTGGGAAAAGTCAATCTTAGAGGTCGGATAAGTGATTAACAGTGGTTGGCAAAGTCATTACAATTGATGGGCAAAGTCATTTTTAGAGTTCGGGTAAGTGATTGAAAGTGGTTGGCAAAGTCATTACAATTGTTGAGAAAAATAATTTTACAAGGTCGGATTAGTGATTAACAGTGGTTGGCAAAGTCATTACAATTTTTGGGAAAAGTCATTTTTAGAGGTCGGGTAAGTGAATTACAATTGTTGGGCAAAGTCATTTTTAGAGTTCGGATAAGTGATTAACAGTGGTTGGCAAAGTCATTACAATTGTTGGGCATAGTCATTTTTAGAGTTCGGATAAGTGATTAACATTGGTTGGCAAAGTCATTACAATTGATGGGCAAAGTCATTTTTAGAGTTCGGGTAAGTGATTTAAAGTGGTTGGCAAAGTCATTACAATTGTTGAGAAAAATAATTTTACAAGGTCGGATTAGTGATTAACAGTGGTTGGCAAAGTCATTACAATTGTTGGGCAAAGTCATTTTTAGAGGTCGGGTAAGTGATTGAAAGTGGTTGGCAAAGTCATTACAATTGATGGGCAAAGTCATTTCAAGAGATCGGATAAGTGATTAACAGTGGTTGGCAAAGTCATTACAATTTTTGGGCAAAGTCATTTTTAGAGTTCGGATAAGTGATTAACAGTGGTTGGCAAAGTCATTACAATTATTGGGCTAAGTCATTTTTAGAGGTCGGATAAGTGATTAACAGTGGTTGGCAAAGTCATTACAATTATTGGGCTAAGTCATTTTTAGAGGTCGGATAAGTGATTAACAGTGGTTGGCAAAGGCATTTCAGTTGTTGGGAAAAGTCATTTTTAGAGGTCGGGTAAGTGATTAACAGTGGTTGGCAAAAACATTTTAATTGTTGGGCAAAGTCATTTTTAGAGGTCGGATAAGTGATTTACAGTGGTTGGCAATGTCATTACAGTTGATGGGCAAAGTCATTTCTAGAGATCGGATAAGTGATTAACAGTGGTTGGCAAAGTCATTACAATTGTTGGGCAAAGTAATTTTTAGAGTTCTGGTAAGTGATTGAAAGTGGTTGGCAAAGTCATTACAATTGTTGAGAAAAATAATTTTACAAGGTCGGATAAGTGATTAACAGTGGTTGGCAAAGTCATTTCAGTTGTTGGGAAAAGTCATTTTTAGAGGTCGGGTAAGTGAATTACAGTGGTTGGGCAAAGTCATTTTTAGAGGTCGGATAAGTGATTAAGAGTGGTTGGCAAAGTCATTACAATTGTTAGGCAAAGTCATTTTTAGAGTTCGGATAAGTGATTAACAGTGGTTGGCAAAGTCATTACAATTGTTGGGCAAAGTCATTTTTAGAGGTCGGATAAGTGATTAACAGTGGTTGGCAATGTCATTACAGTTGATGGGCAAAGTCATTTCTGGAGATCGGATAAGTGATTAACAGTGGTTGGCAAAAACATTTTAATTGTTGGGCAAAGTCATTTTTAGAGTTCGGATAAGTGATTAACAGTGGTTGGCAAAGTCATTACAATTGTTGGGCAAAGTCATTTTTAGAGGTCGGATAAGTGATTAACAGTGGTTGGCAATGTCATTACAATTGATGGGCAAAGTCATTTCTAGAGATCGGATAAGTGATTAACAGTGGTTGGCAAAAACATTTTAATTGTTGGGCAAAGTCATTTTTAGAGGTCGGATAAGTGATTAAAAGTGGTTGGCAAAGTCATTTCAGTTGTTAGGAAAAGTCAATCTTAGAGGTCTGATAAGTGATTAACAGTGGTTGGCAAAGTCATAACAATTGTTGGGCATAGTCATTTTTAGAGTTCGGATAAGTGATTAACAGTGGTTGGCAAAGTCATTACAATTGATGGGCAAAGTCATTTTTAGAGTTCGGGTAAGTGATTGAAAGTGGTTGGCAAAGTCATTACAATTGTTGAGAAAAATAATTTTACAAGGTCGGATTAGTGATTAACAGTGGTTGGCAAAGTCATTACAATTTTTGGGAAAAGTCATTTTTAGAGGTCGGGTAAGTGAATTACAGTGGTTGGGCAAAGTCATTTTTAGAGGTCGGATAAGTGATTAACAGTGGTTGGCAAAGTCATTACAATTGCTGGGCAAAGTCATTTTTAGAGTTCGGATAAGTGATTAACAGTGGTTGGCAAAGTCATTACAATTGTTGGGCAAAGTCATTTTTAGAGGTCGGATAAGTTATTAACAGTGGTTGGCAAAAACATTTTAATTGTTGGGCAAAGTCATTTTTAGAGGTCGTATAAGTGATTAACAGTGGTTGGCAATGTCATTACAATTGATGGGCAAAGTCATTTCTAGAGATCGGATAAGTGATTAACAGTGGTTTGCAAAAACATTTTAATTGTTGGGCAAAGTCATTTTTAGAGGTCGGATAAGTGATTAAAAGTGGTTGGCAAAGTCATTTCAGTTGTTGGGAAAAGTCAATCTTAGAGGTCGGATAAGTGATTAACAGTGGTTGGCAAAGTCATTACAATTATTGGGCATAGTCATTTTTAGAATTCGGATAAGTTATTAACAGTGGTTGGCAAAGTCATTACAAATGATGGGCAAAGTCATTTCTAGAGATCGGATAAGTGATTAACAGTGGTTGGCAAAGTCATTAATATTGTTGGACAAAATCATTTTTAGAGATCGGATAAGTAATTAACAGTGGTTGGCAATGTCATTACAACTGTTGGGCAAAGTCATTTTTAGAGGTCGGTTAAGTGAATTACAGTGGTTGGGCAAAGTCATTTCAGTTGTTGGGAAAAGTCATTTTTAGAGGTCGGGTAAGTGAATTACAGTGGTTGGGCAAAGTCATTTTTAGAGGTCGGATAAGTGATTAAGAGTGGTTGGCAAAGTCATTACAATTGTTAGGCAAAGTCATTTTTAGAGTTCGGATAAGTGATTAAAAGTGGTTGGCAAAGTCATTTCAGTTGTTGGGAAAAGTCATTTTTAGAGGTCGGGTAAGTGAATTACAGTGGTTGGGCAAAGTCATTTTTAGAGGTCGGATAAGTGATTAAGAGTGGTTGGCAAATTCATTACAATTGTTTGGCAAAGTCATTTTTAGAGTTCGGATAAGTGATTAACAGTGGTTGGCAAAGTCATTACAATTGTTGGGCAAAGTCATTTTTAGAGGTCGGATAAGTGATTAACAGTGGTTGGCAAAGTCATTACAATTGATGGGCAAAGTCATTTCTAGAGATCGGATAAGTGATTAACAGTGGTTGGCAAAAACATTTTAATTGTTGGGCAAAGTCATTTTTAGAGGTCGGATAAGTGATTAAAAGTGGTTGGCAAAGTCATTTTAGTTGTTGGGAAAAGTCAATCTTAGAGGTCGGATAAGTGATTAACAGTGGTTGGCAAAGTCATTACAATTGATGGGCAAAGTCATTTTTAGAGTTCGGGTAAGTGATTGAAAGTGGTTGGCAAAGTCATTACAATTGTTGAGAAAAATAATTTTA